>CM076678.1:92045218-92645218 GCA_038501925.1 Xenopus petersii
AGTAATAAGTGAGCAACCCCTTTAATGGTTAACTGCATCGTTTTTTCCCTTTCTTGCTTAAAGTGATACTAACACCAGAAATTAAACTATTTTTTACATCTATTGCCTTTTAAAGCTACTTATAACTTTGCCATAATGTATTTGCACAAAGCTTTTACATTACCTGTCTGATGCCCCATGTTGTGTATGAGGAGGCTGCCATATTTGTGCAGCAAGAGTTCATTAGCATTAGAAACTTTAACTGACAGACTGAGCTGGGACAGTCAGGTTGGCAAAACAGTCAGGTTTAGAAACTTCAACTAACAATTACTTACAAAAATAAACCTCTCCACAAACTAACACTTTGGAGCTCATTCACATATCAGGAAAACAATCCAAATTGGGCCTTGAATGCTGTACAGATAAGTTGTCCATCAGATAGGAAACGATTTGGGCACATATGAGAATCACAGACATTGGGATCTACATATAGTATAATTAGTGAGAGAAGAGCATGAAGAGTACCCATATACTACTCTGCAGATATCTGTTTTTTACATCACTGGGAAATCCATAATGGTTTAAATAATTACAAGGAGAGGGAGAACTCTTGCTTTCTTCATGCAAAAATAAAACACTTTTCCAGACTCATATTGTGATTGTTATACATTATGTACATTGTGCAGTGGCATGGTTTTCCTCAGGACTTTACAGAGATTATTTTACAGAGATTATATATACAGTATCATTCCCATCAACCCTTGCTCCAGCGGAGCTTATACTCTAAAGTCCCACTAACAATGCTCAGTTTTATCAGGAGCCCATTTTCCTTTATAAATTCTACTGTGTATGGAAGCATACCATAGTAACTGAAGGAAACCCATACTAGCATTTGGAGAACACATAAACTTCTTCAGACACGGCTCTACATGCGCCCATATGTTATTAAAGGTACAAGGTTTGCCAAGGGGCACTAACCCATGGCAATTAATTCGATGTTTAGTACAAAGTTTTTTCCTCCACCAACGTTCAGTGCTTGGCTGGGTTCATAGAGCATTTTTTCAGTTAGCATATTGGAATCATGAAATGCAGTATTTTAAACAAACAGAAAATAAATGACAGAATGCACAGCTTTACAGTGTGTGTGTGGAATTTCAATAAAAGAGTACAAATTTGTAACCTCTAAATGCTTATTCAGAGTTTTTCAAGTGCTCAGTCTATTGTAATCAAATGACAATGGATGGCTACAGGAATGCAGCATACACGAATATAGCAACATTTCTGGTGCCTTTGTTCTGTTGGTCTCATAATTTTATGTTTCTAAGCACCATGGCCATACACTGTTAGTCTTGAAATGTATTTGAATTTGTTTATGTGTAAGTAGCTATAGCTATGTCCTTGAGTTACCCCTGATCCTTTGGGCTGTCTGGTCCCAGAAACATAAAATGTTTATGAATTCTATATTACCTGCAAAAGTACAAAGAGTTTGTGAAAAGGCATTGCCCAGCAGAATCTCTTAACAATACTGAGATGGCAAACTGTTATTGTGGTTGACAGGCTGATTGGCAGCTGACGAAAGTGACCCTAAGGTTTGTGCAGCTCTAGATGGGAAATTAGATTAAGACTAGAGTGTAAAATCACAGGAATGGGCTATATAAATAATTGAAACCACAATAATAACAATGTTAAAGGTAGGTCATGGGGCTCTTGGTGGACAATAATGCATTTTAAAAATCAAGCGCACTCATAACTCACTGCTGCCATCAACTTGTTTTCAATCTGTAAAGGACCTCTGAAAACCTTGCCAGTTATATTCTCATAAGGTGTCACTGGCCGAAAATAAAGTTTCCAGATAAGGGACCTTTCTTTAATTTGGATCTCCATATATGACAGGTGTGGTTGAGGCACATTTATCAATGGTCGAATTTCGAATTCATGTGAGTTTTTAAATCTCCCCATAAATTTGAAATTTAGCCAATCTGAATTTATTAATAAAATCTAATTTTTTAAACTCAGATGGATGGAATTGACCAGAAAACTCGAATTGAATTTGACTCAAATTTTAAAAACTCAATTCAAGTTTTTTCTCTAAAAAAATTTGAATGTCAGGAAGGCTGCAACTCCAAATTGATCTCTGGGGGCAAATCTACTAAAGGCGCGAAGTGACTAACTCTGGCGAAAATTCGCCAGTATGACTTAATTTTGTTGCTTCGCCGATCTACTAACGGTGCTGGCATAACTTCGCTAGCGAAGGAGACAGACGCTAGCGCTACTTCGCACTCTTACGCCAGGTGAAGTTTTGCTCTGGCGAAAGAGCGTTACTTCGCAAATTCACTATGTTGCACATTTTACTGAGCGTTACCTGTTCCGCCAGACTTTATTTCGCCAGCTCAGACCAGGTGAAGTGCAATGGAATGTATAGGGCTTCTTCAATTTTTAGTTGAAAAATTTTATAAGTCCTAAAAAACGCTGGCATCTTTTACTTTTTTCAGGGTGATAGGCTACAGAAGTCCCTAAAAAATTTTTTGGGTCCCTGGGCTCCCCCATACATTTCCTACCATATGGCAAATAAACTATACACTGGGCACATGTGTAGGACATTATAACATCTATTTCATTTTATTAAAATTTCCCTGGGCTTGTGTAGTGTAATGTATTTGTTGCAACATATACGTTCCTTCAACTTAACTTCCCGCCGTATGCAAATTAGCCAACACTAGCGCAACTTCGCTTCACTTGGCGGAGTAAAGCAATTTCGCCAGAGTTCGGTGCCCTGGACGCAACTTCAGATTTTAGTGAATTAGCATTGTCCTGGCGAATCTACGCCTGGCAAAGTGTTGCAATGTGAGCGAAGCTGTCACTGGCGAATTTATGGAGCTTAGTGAATTTGCCCCTTAGACCTCTTCCATTGATTTAAACAGCAATTCAGCAGGTTTTAGGTGGCGAATAGCTGAATTGGAGTTCTTGAAGGGTGAAAGTATGATAAATCTCGAAAATCTTTTCGATTTGAATTTGAATAACTTTAGTCGAATTTGACAGTTTTGACCATAAAAAAATTAGAAAATTCGAATTTTCAATTCAACCCTTGATAAATCTACCCCTTATTATGTCACGGAGTGGCTAATTCTAAGTAAGTCTTCAATTGGCCTACATATTTTCTTATTTTGTAAGTTTTGAATTATTTGCTTTCTTCAAATTACTCTTACCAGCTTTCAAATGGGATCACTGACCACATTAAAAAAAACAAATGCTCTGTAAGGCTAGATATTTATTGTAATTGGCCCTCTCCTATTCATATTCCAGTAATTAGGATCCTAGCAACTAGTTTGCTGAAAATGCAAACTGGAGAGCTACTGAAGCTACATAACTCAAAAATCACAAATAATAAAAAATGAAAACCAACTGCATATTGTCTCTCTACATCATACTAAAAATTAACTCAAAGGTGAACAATCCATTTTAAAAATATTATTGTGTGTAATTTTTGGCATTATCAGGGCTGATTTTAAACCCCCGGATGGGAAAAATATAGATAAATATAGAAATTAAATAATATGTTAGTAGTGTAGTTCGATAATCTCAGTATATACCTGTACCGAAGGGATATCCTGCACCCCTCCAGCTGAAGGATGCACCTTCTTGATTTATGTAATTCCGCCTGCTTTTTGGGGACCTCAGCCAGTGCAGTGTTACAGGGGACCCGTTATCTAACTTTGGCTCTGGCTATTGACTATGAAACGTTGACGATCGAACATATGTATCAGTATTCACAAATAAATAAATAAAGAATTCACCATATAAGGGGGAGATTTGTTATCTAAATATATACGTGCTTTACGTTTTTTATTCATATGTCAGAGGAACAAGTATGAGAGATCCAATTTAAAGGAAAACTATATCCCCCAAACAATGTAGGTCTCTATAAAAAGATATTGCATAAAACAGCTCATATGTAAAATCAGTCTTCATGTAAATAAACCATTTTCATAATAATATACTTTTCTAGTAGTATGTGCCATTGGGTAATCATAAATAGAAATTTGCCATTTTAAAAAATAAGGGCCGCCCCCTGGGATCGTAGGATTCACTGTACTCACAACCATACCAACAAACCATACATGTTAGATCACATGAGCCAATTAACAGACAGAGTTGTGTCTTTTGCTTCCACACTTCTTCCTGCTACAGTTAGAGTTGAAGTATTTCTGGTCAGGTGATCTCTGAGGCAGCACAGAGACCATCACAAAATGGTGGTTCAAGGCAAGAGATGTAAAAGGGCAATATTTACTTAAATACATATTCCAGTTTGGTAAGATTCTTTAGTATGCCACTTAATATGATATGAACTATCTATTGTTTAAGTGTTCATTTTGGGGGTATAGTTTTCCTTTAATGGAAGAAATTAAAAGAACAATTCTAATAAACTCTAAGTTTGACCAAACTTAAATGTTTGCTTATTTATTAAACACGTTGAATCTAAAATACTCATCAATTAAAACTGTCGACTCATCATTTTCAATGGGTCTACAAATAAAAAATTAGAAAAACTTGAATTTAAAAAAATCATTTACATTTGACCCCTACATAAACTGATTTGAGTTTTTTCATCAATTGTGCTTCCTAATAGGGATGTAGCGAACTGACGATTTGGTGTTCGCGAACACCGGCAAAAAATGTGAACGTTCGCGAACTTCGAACCCTCGCTAAAATCGTTCGATACGAACGATCGAAGGATTTTAATAATTCGATCGAAGGATTTTCATTCGAATCGAACGTTTTAAAATCGTTCGATTGAATGAAAATCATTCGATCGAATGCTTACAATCGTACGAACGAATGGAAATCGTTCGATTTTTAGCGGTCGAAGGAATTCGAATGGTCGAATGGTCGAATGGTCGAACGATTTTTATTCGAATCGAACGCGAACTCAAAATGCGAACGTTCCCAAACGTTCGTGAACATTCGGCGGACGCGAACGGTCGAAGTTCGCGCGAACTAGTTCGCCGGCAAACAGTTCGCTACATCCCTACTTCCTAAATATTTAACAGTTCTGGAAACACTAGAGCAAATAAATTCAAATTTGAACATTGATAAATCAGCCCTTCAGTGTAATAATCTAAGCTAGTATATAATTTTTTAAACTTTCAAAAAAATTAAGTGATTCTAAACCATAAACTTAACTGCATTAAAGGGTTTCTTGTAGAAGTGTTCTTCCTTCCCTTAAGCCTCCTTAATTTAATTAAATCTCTTTATGTAATATCATCTGTGTATGATGCCCCTGGTTTTGAGCACCTGGTATGAATCATAATGGAACTTGGTGCTCTACTAAAACTCTAAATTCTAAACACTAATTGAAAATTCCTCAACGTTTTGAAGGTTTTTTTTTTAACTGTTGAATTTGGTTAGAATCCCATAATCAGTTCCTTCTGACCCCAGGTTACTTCTTATTTGGTTCAGTCACCAAAATGAAATTAGTTATTCAGTGGATTGTGTGCTTCAGTGTTTGTACTGTGTATACTTTCAGTACTGCTTTGAAAGCCCAACTGGAAAATTATTATTATTATTATTATTATATAACATGCTGATTTAACACTTACAATCTCTTGATATTTGTAACGTCAAGTCATTAATCTATGAAACCACATTTTAAAAACAACTAATCAATGGATTCAAAACAAGGATCTCTTAAGTGTTTTCATAAAGCCAGATATGTGTAAAGCAGACTTATTAGATGTGAAGGGAATGGTTATTTGCACAAAGTGAACAGAACATGTGCAATAATATTGTAAAATGTTTATGAGTCTAGAGTGTGTTAGATTTTCCTAAAATATATCAGCTTCTCAGTTTGCATTTAATATAGTGTTGTGTATTATGTCATATCCTTCCCAGACTATTTTCAGTTTGAGTTATACTTTTTCCTTGGTAAATTACAGTATTAGATTATTAATAAAAATAAAATCAAGCAAGCAAAAGACCAGGAAAAGGGAGGTGTATATTTCCATCTTTTTCTAAAACCTTGTGGGTTGACACTTTGTTCTCTCCCTTCAATTCTTTCTCCTGGTCTCATTCTGAAGCTGTTTATAAGAAACATTGTTAAGTCATGCTTGCCATAATACTTCCCTTCCACTTGGCAGTTAATGCAGCTTAATTTTCTTAGTGTTAATGCTAGATAAATATATATCTTTAAGCTCCAGTTGCTAAGCAGAAATACCCAAGAATTCCCTACTCTGTGGTTCTTTTGTAAGCAACACGAAAAGGGTCAGATCAGTGCCTGGTATTAAAAATGTGATTTAAATAAACAGTATTAAAAACTGGATTTTATAAAACAGACCACAGCAAAATTCTACTCTGAATTATGGATTCATGTCGAAAGGGTTTAACCAACATGGAAAATATACTGTATATTGGTAAAACCGAAACAAGGGAAAAATGTAGCAAAACCAGATTTCAATAAGTTGTATCTTTTCTGCTAGTTTTTTTTCTTCAGTATGAAATGCATTGGAGCACATTCACCCAATGAGAGACATTGTTTAGAACCTGTGCACAGAAACTTTATTGAAAAACAGGTTTTTAATTATTAATAATTAGTAAAACCTTCTCCAGCAAACACTGTACACAGGTATGACATTTATTAATTTCCACGGATTTCTAAAAAGTTGTGGTTTTCCCATTTTTTTTTAAAAGCTCTAAAAAACTTGCGTTTTAGTACATGAAAAACCACGAAGACCTCTAATACAAAACCTCCCCAGGTAAAAGTTGTCAAGGTCCCGTGGAAGTCAGTGGGAGCAGCATTGATCGTATCAGACCACTTAAAATCAATTTTTTTTGGATCTTTCTTTTGACAGGAATTGTCTGAAAAACTAGAATTTTCAGAGGTATTCGTATTTTTTTTCCAGCATAAACTTCCATTCAAACTTTTTTGATTCAGATGTTTTAAAAAAATGTCATGACATTTGTAGTTTTAGAGAAAGTGAGTTTAGTCATGGTTTCAAAAACCTCTAAAACCGACCTATGATAAATAGACCGTGTATTTTCATTAGGTTTTTGGCCCCTATTAGTCATTTTTCACATGACACCTGAAGAAAGAGACTTCCTTAAAATGTTTGCTGGAATCTCACATTAATAAATGTTGTATGTTCTGTAAATACTGGAAAACTTACAAACAGATAGAGTAGCAGTAGAACCATTATGAATGAGAGCAGAAAATACAGCTAATTTGTTTATTTTTTTGCATGTTAAAAGATTCACAGTCCACAATGTGGTTGATTTTCTAAGAAGGGAGGAAAGAAGAGTACACAGATGAAACTCACGTAAGCATGGGAAAGACCATGCAAACTCACGAGAGAAAGTGTCATGCCAGGAATCGAACCTAGGCCCCAAGAGCTGCAAGGAAGCAATGCTAACCATTGCATCACTATGTTGCCTTTAACAAAGTGTCATCTAATAAAGGCTTGGTCACTTATGCTAAATAATGCAGTAAATCACAATATGAAAATCAGTACTGCTTGTCGTACTATCACAGTAATGTTAAAAAGTTTAAATTAAGTAAAACTTTTTATGTATTGTAATAGGTTTTACCTCCAGATGTGAAGTTGCTATAAAATTATGATTTTCACCCTCTTGATAAGTACAATGTACACTTGCAAAATGCAAGTGTACATTTGTGCATATGAAAAACTCCATTGGAGTTGAGTAGTTAGCTACTTTGGCTATACTGATGGTTGTATATATATATAGAAAAATATAAGTGAAATTAAGCCCTGCACTTGCAGCTTGTGCTTGGTTGAGTGGTTTGCTCCAGAGTAGAAAAGCACTTGCCAAAAGATGCATAAAACATGGGCTCAAGTAATTTTGTTAATAAAATTCAAAAGTAAGGATATTTGCTTTGCACTTATGTATCTTAAACATCCGAGTGGATGAACTCATCCATGTGCTGTTGTCAAAAAGAACATTCCATGTTTGAGTATCCAGAATATTTGACCCACATTGCTGTCTTAGTTATTAATACCTCACACTTGCTGGAGTGAGAATTTCTGATTGATGGATCAAAAAACAATTGGGGAATTTCATCTTGCTGTTGTCCATCAGCTGCCACAAAAACTCTGTGAACACCCAAAAACAGTCAACCATTCAGTGAGCCTCTTTATTTACAATGTTTATATTTTACATTGAAATTTTAATTTCAATTACTTTAAAATACCCATGTGAAGATATGTGAAGTCTTCCCGAAGTTCAATGACTTGTACATGGCCTGCTGTCTCTTTAATTTATATGGTCATGGAACAAGAGCCAGGCTTAGGTTCTTTGCACCAAATGCAAGGCTATCTGTGTTCCCTCCTTCATGTTACCACCAAATAAACAGACAAATGTAAACAAGCAGCTAGAGGAGAGACAAGATACTGGTATTGATAGTACATTGGAACAGTAAAACGGCAGTAAATGCTTTGTGCAGTGCACATCCCCCATGTCTTTTCCCAACATAATTTAGGTAGGTACTTCCCACATATGAATATACAGGATTATGTAACACTACTTACCCTAGGAATCACTGCAGAGTGATCACCTATGATCATCCAAACACTCAAGGCTGAAGGTCAGAAATGTCACAAAATTCCAAGGTGGCTTTCATATCCTTAATTTATATTTTCTTTGTCTGTACATCCAAGTCTCTTGTCTGTTGGTCACTGTCTGTCTATCATCTACCTCCATCTCTCTGTCTCACTGTAATTATCAATAAACAATTAATGAGCTTTTACCAAATGTGGAGAATTTCATCAAGAAGGGTGACAGTAGATCTACAATGTTACTCACACTCAGGTTCAAATATCAGCCTATTCACTGATCCTCCATTGGAGCCTTTCACACTAGACTCTGGAGTACAAAGAGAAAGAATGTAAATTGTCCCCTTCTTTTTATTATTCTGAAATAGTTCCATGAATACCAAGGAAAAACTGTTTACCCTTAATACAACGCTAATTGGCTTTCGGGCTGCATCACCTTTCCAGTGCTTTGACCCTTCATTTGCAAATGCATGATTTAGAAACATTCAAGACCATATTAATAATTAATCCTTTACCACATCCACATACATTGTTTGCATGTCTAAAGAAATATAGGTCAGCAAGGTCATGGTTGCAGATTTCACACAGTGTAAAGCAAGTAGTTGTAGTAGAGATATTCTGCATTACTTGGGGAGACAGTACACAAATACAGTAAATCATACAGCTAGAAAAAAATATAATGTTAGTATATAGTAGTTAATCAAGATCGCTAAATATATAAAAGGATATATCCTGTTTCAAGAGTACATTCCTCTCTAAAAACAGGTTTGTTGGAGTATTTCTTCCTGGAGACATATCAAAGCCAACTGTAATGGCTTGCATGTTGCTACTCTGCATGTTGTGACATAGAAATTTTGATTGTTATTCCTTTTTCATCGGACTGGTTCCATTTTTAACCTGCCATGTGTAAAAGGGGAAGAGCACCTGGGTAGAAGAAAGGAGCAGTAAGCCATCAATATCTTTAGTGTGTGTCATCAGGCATCAGGATCTGCTTAAATAACACCTTGGAAAGAAACATTGTGGGCAGGAGTAGAAAGTAAAATGCTAAGAAATTTACCAAAAGCAGTAAAATACACATCTGCCACCACAAGCATTGACACGCATTTCCACTAGAGCATTATGATTATGGGTCAACAGAATCTTTACAAAAGTAGACACAAATGCTCATGCTTAATTCTGCTCCTGCTGCAAGCATGTTTTTCTGATGCCCTTGACAACAAATTCCAGCATGATCCTTATAAATTTCATGGAATTAAGAATCCATAATTGTTGCAGTTAGATATGTTCAGACTTTATATATTAGGGGGTTCATTTACATAGCATGCCACCACCTTGCTTCGTGGTTGGGATTGTATGTATCACGTGCAATGTTTTTACTAACTGTGAAAAAAATTATCTGGTATTCACTAGTATAAAGAATTCCATGACATTTAGGTAAAGAAATGACTAAAGCAATGTTAAAACAAAATTATGAAATCCTTATAATATCTCACCTAATGTTAGATATACTAGATATTCGGTGCACTGTGAGGGAAACGTTAAAATTATATTTTTGGAAAACTGGCCAATAAATTCATGGCAATAACTGGCCTTTTCCCAGTAAAAGCACTTTACCTATCAGAATAGAAGAACAATATGTGAAATTCATTCTCCATTTTGCCATATTGACAGCTTTTATTGCCTGTATGATAAATAGTAAAACTAAATAGTCACAGGCTTTCTGTAGAAGTAGGAGCTAGGCTCCAAAAATACAACATATTATAAAGAGATCAACAGACCAAGAAATACAGATATACATGAATAGTATATTAATATTTATAACATTAAATTGTCAAAACTTAACCGTCAATTTATGTAAACTATACAGTCAACTTTTCGTCTAGTTTGTCTACTGAATTCAATTTAAAATCCATTACAGAGTCTTGGTAGCTCCAACAATCGAGTCCCTTTTTGTTGTCTGTATAATCATAGAACTGTTTAAAGATCCTTTCCAAATGTATCCCTCTATGTTTTCACTAGTGCTATGCTGATTCCAAAACCAACATTATTATGGGGAATAATACTGGTAGATTATTACTATATATACTGTAGTTGAACCTTTTTTCATTTTAGCTATGGTGTTGGTAAACACAATCCGAATGCTGCCATGGCAAAAAGTTTTATTCATGTTTTCCGTGTGGGGAATAGAAATTATACATAGTCAAATTTACATTTACAGACTCATTTACCAACATTCGGAAAAATAATATTCATAATGTAAACCTTGTTTTGTTCTTGCCCACCAAAAAGTCATACAATTTGAGGAATAAATGATTCATGCAAAGTAATAAAAAAATATTCTCCATAACAGCTTTTTATTTTTAAGTTGAAAAAAAATCCATATGCATACATCTTTTCAGCTATTAGTAAATGAAACCCTTTACTCTTTGATTTGAATTGTTGATCTTTCAAATCACTAACATCAGTGAATGAATGAATTCTAATCAATGGAAAGCAGTTGTAAAATCCAAAGTACATCAATGGCACATCATGTAAATCATTGGAAATTATGGTGTGGCTCATTTCAAAATAATTTCATGAGAACTGATTCAGATGTCACATCTCCATAATTCACATGAAACCCAATTCTTACCTAAACAATTCCTTCTCTTATTTTTACATGACTGTATTTTAAGTATACATTTCAAAAGGCTCTCAGATGCAACTAAATTCCTATTTGTTAGAAGTTCCTTTCTAAAATCTTACTATTACTATGTAAAAAAAAAAGACATATCCAGCTTACATGTATCATTCCTTACCCTTTTATTTTAAAATGAATACTTTTGGAACACTGGACTACAGACTTGTTTGGAACGGAAGGGGTTAAGCCCATTTGTTTTTTAAATATAAACCTAATATGACATAATGTATAATCTAATTTGGAAATTAGAGTTTGCTTGAAAGGATTATGTGGCTTGCCAATACTAACAGAGAAGAGAAATGATTGAAGAACATTTCTTTTTCTTGGTTACAGAGTGGATAATTTATTTTTCCTCTAAAAGATTACTTTTTATTCTTTACGACATTTCCTTCCAAAGTGATTTCTTGCTTTGTGATTAAATAAACTTTTCCATGCTTATGCAATAAAGTAAGCACAGTTTTCCTTGCATTAAACAAAGGTGCAAATGAATTTCTAATTACGGGACACTGGCTGGATTTAAACCAAAGTGTCATAAATGCTTTCATTTGTTTTTAATAATTACAAATCCGTAGTTAAAAGTGTAATTCTGCTTTTTATAAGTTGTTTCAACAAAATGGACTGAAAGGTCACTTCTCTCTGCCTAAAAATCCCATCCCAATGCCTATGAAACTACAGTGGCTCTGGTACGATTTTTTTTTTAAAACTGGCACCTGACTTTGAGGTATCATCTTACTGCCAAGACTGCAACTTGGTAACACATACTTAGTACTAAGTGCCACCTAAGAAGGTAGTTGAGACTTTTTTATGCCCAATTCCACTTTACCATTATAACCCTTACGCTGGTTGAGGTTCTGTTACATACACAGTTACATAGTTAGTTAGTTAGTTACATAGTTAGACCAGCCTGAAAAAACACAAAGTCCATCAAGTTCAACCACTCCAAATGAAAACCCAGCACCCATACACACACCCCTCCCTACTTCCACACAAATTATATATACCCATATCTATACTAACTATAGAGTTTAGTATCACAATAGCCTTTTTATGTCTGTCCAAATAATCATCCAAGTCATTCTTAAAGGCATTAACTGCATCAGCCTTCACAACATCACCCGCAGTGCATTCAACAACCTCACTGTCCTGACTGTGAAGAACCCCCTACGTTGCTTCAAATGAAAGTTCTTTTCTTCTAGTCTAAAGGGGTGGTCTCTGGTACGGTGATCCACTTCATGGGTAAAAAGGTCCCCTGCTATTTGTCTATAATGTCCTCTAATGTACTTGTAAAGTGTAATCACGTCCCCTCGCAAGCGCCTTTTTTCCAGAGAAAACAACCCCAACCTTGACAGTCTACCCTCATAATTTAAGTCTTCCATCCCTCTAACCAGTTTAGTTGCACGTCTCTGTTACCCAACAATTGTCCAGGGCTATGAATTTTGTAGGCGCTACAGTCATGCCTTTCATTTCCTCTACAACAAAATGGCACCTTTTGTTGAATGTTTCCAATAATACTATTAATTCAAGGGATATTTTTATTAGCAGTAAATAGACTATTTTTCCAGTATTTGCACAATGCCCTAACTGTGAATTGCTCTGTTCAAAACTTCACATACTTTGGTATAGATGATTTGGTCACAGAAGTGGCAAAAATAAAATGTTTACATCTATGACAAACAGATTTATTTTATTGTAATTATTAAATAAATAAATATTAAACTTGGGGGGTAATAATGTTCAAATAAAAAAGCAAGTTTTTCCATGTCTATTATATCTTCTCACTTGTTCTAGTGTGATGTTTCACAATGCGTCTTCTAAACTATGATTCCACATCTATCTTCTGAGGCTTAATATAGGATTACATTAAAGGGTAGGATTACATTAAAGGGTTAGTCTCCCAAATACAAATTTTAAAAAAGTGCCTTATGAATTTTTTTTTTTTAATGCTAAGAAAGTTTCCACTATACATTATATATTCATTTAAAATCTGTTGTAAATATAATTAAAATAATTACTTTGGTAAGTAAGGAATGGAATTACTTTAAAGGAATTACTTTGGAATTCTTGTAAATAACACTTCATTTTAAGTAAAAAACATGGGGGATAGCTTGCATATTCGACACCCTTGCATTTTGCATGTGCTTTATAAATGAAACATATAGGGGCAGATTTATCAAGGGTCGAATTTCGAAGTTAAAAATACTTCGAAATTCAACCATTGAATTGGAATACTTCGACTTAGTATATCGAACGATTCAAAGGATTTCATTGATCGATCGAATGACTTTACTTCGACTTCCCAAAACGTAGAAAATGCTCTAGAAAGTCCCCATAGGCTAACATAGCCCTTTGGCAGGTTTAATTTGCGAAGTCTTGAAATCAAAGTTTTTTTTTTAAGAGACAGTACTTTGATTATCGAATGGTCAGATATTGAAACTATTTTTCTTCTAATCGAATTTGAAGTCAAAGTCGTAGTATCCTATTCGATGGTCGAAGTATCGAAAAAAATACTTTGAATTTAGAATTTTTTTACTTTGAAAATTCCCTCGAATTCACTTTGACCCTTGATAAATCTTCCCCATAAAGTATGTTAGATATGTGTCCACCATCAAATGCACATGTACAAAACATCCACATATAATTAAGCACACAATTGTTTACCTATCTTCATCAAATTTTCAAGAAAGGGTCCTCCACCCAAAAACTGTTTTTTTTTGCATAAAGAAAGAAAATTCTAAACAACTTTCCAATAAACATTTGTAAACACCTTTAGTAGTAGTTAGTACTTAGTTAGTTTAGTAGTAGTTTAGTAGTTAGTTAGTAGTTATTTGTAAATAACAAGAAAACATATTTATTTCTCTGCACACTACAGAGGTTTTAAATTGACCACTCAAAGGCTGAATTTTGGGATTACCGACAGATCGGCTGCGTAGAAATTGTAGAATTTCTTGACAGAAATGGATAACAAAATTGACTGATCTAAAGGATTGAACTGTGGGCGGATCCTTTGCATTACTATGCAAGGGTGTTGTTTCATTTAGTTCCAGACCTGTCCAAGCAGGGGTTTATTGGATGAGTTGCATTTTCATTTTAGCTGGACACTGCTTGTGTTATCACAACAGAGTTTAATTAAACAATTACCTCATTAGGTGGTCCCACACATGAGAATGATTGGATTGTATGAAATGATCAGTGCATGTGTGGTCATCCGTTTTATGTGTAATTAGTAGAAAACTGAACTGTCATGACATTTGTTCATTTCTAAACTTGGCAGAAAAGTGGCACATACTTTGGAAAATAAGTATTTAGACCACCGTAGCAATGGTTAGAATATAGAGCAGATGATTTTGTGCATAACTTAAAAAAAAAAACCACCAATGGCAGTATTATACTTTTTTTTTGCAATTTGTTTTGCTAGAAAAATTCCATGTATTACACCACAAAAAAAGCCAAAAACATTAGAATTTCTTCATGCAGTCTTCAACATGTTTTTTTCCACCAGGAAAACCACAGGCAAAATGTCTCTTGACTCCAATGCATTTGCTGAAATGCTGAAATGTTCCTATTTTGCTCATTTTTCCTCAGCTTTGGCAATTGTTTTAGAAAAGTGAAATGGGACAGTCACTGCAGGAACAAACTCTATACCATAATTACTATGAATTGAGTCACGGTACTTTGTGTGTTTTTCTTGTGTCTGTGCTATGACCAACGTATCAATACCATATCTGAGTCAGTATTTGACAGATTAAAAAGAAAAAATAGTGTCAGTTGTGTGTACAACCTACATGAATTATTGTGGATGCTTTGTGAGATAGGTGTGGCTTTGTGATTTAATTAGTTCTGATCTGAGAAATTACACAAGTCAAATGGTTTTGTCGGTTCTTAAGCTCTTCTTCCCCTCAAACTTTTTCATCAGACTTAAAGTTTGTCCAATTTCTTTCAGACCCCATATCCTATTTCTTCTTTCCCACATACAAGTGAGGAGGAAACATTTCTTCAGGAGCTGCATAGTACATGTGTGAGCAGTAAAACAGCTGGAAGTGTTTGCCTGGAGTTCAAATGATCAGTTAGATAGTACAGAGCTCAGCACCTCTGTCCTTCAGGTTCAAACAAGGTCAACGGGGAAAGAGAAATCACTGCCATGTGGAAGGTTCTTTGCCTTGCAGTAAACAGCAGGAAACAACCTGGTGGTCTGTGTCCAGGGTGTTTGTTTATGCATCAATGAAAATTGTTAGGAGTGGTTAGGATGCCAAACATAATGCTATATTCTTATCACATTATCTGAATAAACAAAAACATATATACATATACACACCATGGGAACCTGGCACAGATTAGAACTCCCTCACTCCATGTATCCTCTTTTACTTTGGAAAATGTAAGATAAATGTTGTTTTGCTTACTTCAGTGATGGCTTTGTAGAACAGCATTAATGCAATACATTTACCTGCACATTAAGTAGGTATAGATAGTCAGATAGATAGATAGATAGATAGATAGATAGATAGATAGATAGATAGATAGATAGATAGATAGATAGATAGATAGATAGATAGATGATATAAGGGGTCTTTCCCTAATTTGGGTGTCCATACCTTAATGGGGGAATGTAATATAGGTCGCTAATGGGAAAATTGTTCACAATGAATTCGCAATATGAGAAATTTTGCCTTTTTGTCCCTCATGCGACAATAGAATATCGATTGCGAATTTTATAGTTTGGCAGAGTGTATGTAATAAAACTTCATGGGAATTTTTTTACGCTTGCTCCAAAAGTTTAGGCCATCTTCTAGCATATTTTAAAGGTTCACAATGCAAAATTAAGCCTGAGCCTAATTGGAGAATTGTATTACATTTCCTCCTCCCTGTCTACTAAAAAATAATTTAAATATTAACTATATCCAAAAGGATGGTTTTGCCTCCAAAAAAGATTAATAATATCTTAGTTAGGATCAAGTACAAGTTAGTTTTTTTATTACAGAGATAAAGGAAACCCTTTTAAAAATCTGGATTATTTGGAGAAAATGGAGTCTATGGGAGACAGTCTTTTCATAACGTGGAGCTTACTGGATAACAGGTTTCCAGAAAATTAATTTGTTTCTTAAATTAAAAGAAGAATTTGATTGTCATTTGAAAGACAGCATGCTGTGACCCAATATTTAGGATATAATTATGATTGTAATTTGTTACCCTCCTGCAAAGCTTTTTACCTTCCAGGTGAAAAAACGTCCCAAATAGTGATGGGAGAATTTGTTTAGTTCCGCAGAAAAATTTGCGAATTTCCAGTGAAACGGCGAAAAATTCTAGAATCGGCGCCACCGTCTTGTTTGGGGCGCAAATTTGCCGCTGAAATTGCGCCAGCGTCTGAAAAAACGGACTACAACGTCCATTCTTTTTGGACGCGGGCAAATTTTTTGCGTCAGTCGAAACGCGGGAATTTGCCACGATTTCGCGCCTGCCGAATAAATTCACCTATCACTAGTCCCAAATCATTACCTGTGTCTTCATCCTAACATATCTAGAATAATGAAACCAGGCATTTATTTATAAAACGAATATAAAATAAAGCTTCAGATGACCTGTTTTGCCCAATTATAATACTTCCAATAATACTTTTAAGGACAGGATAGTTTACAGCATGTGCACTCTCCCAGGGCAACTGAAAGGGTTATCGGAAAGGACTGAAATGGCAGTGCTGTCATCAACGGGGAATAAAAGCACTGATCAGGGGTTACTACTAATTATAATCACTGGGGGTGCATACAAATTGGCAACCCCAATAATTATGCTTGTCTTTTAAGACAACTTGTAAGCCTTTTCACACTCTTTTTGTCTTATTTAAAAAGACCGTTAGCACCTTCTTGATGACTGAAATGTGTTCACCAGCTCAGACCTTGGTAAATGTCACAATTTCCTATGGGAAGATTAGGAACTTGTTTGAGAAAGAAAATTATAAAAAAAATTATCATTATCTTATTAACAGTTTATAGTAAGCATAACAGAAATACAGTTATGGGATCTATTATACTGAGACCTGTTATTGAGATAGTTCCCAAATATGACATTGGTATTTCCCAAAGAATCCTATATAAGCTAACCATTTTTAATTGTTTTAGTTATTTGCTTTACCTCCATTCATTGTACTTGCTGATAACAATTCTGCACAAACCTAAATGGATGGCAAAACAATCCTTTTTAGATATATTCATTTAAGATAGTATTAAGATAAAGAGCTCCAAATTACGAACAGACTACTATCCATAAAATCTTATAGCCAAAAGAATTCTGGCTCTGGATCTCATACCTGAAATATGAAATTCAGTGATATTTTACTACATATCAAATATATATAACTACATCGACAACTACGTCAACATCTCTCCCAAGAAACCTTTTGAAGCCTTATAAACAGGCATTTCAAACAATGATGAAGACCAACAATGTGTGCTGAATTAGTAAACATTATTGCTTTGACAATGTATAAATATTTTCCCATTTGCCTGGTCAGTTGCTATGGATCACTGCATTGTTGTAACCTCAATGGAGAATGATACAAAATCTGCAACAAGTTTGGCAAACAGCAAATACATTTGGAGCAGTTTGGTAATCAATTTCCAAATGTTAACATAGCAAATCAACAGATTATATAACACAAGCAATTTCTTAAGATTCATTTTAACAATCTGTATTGTAATGTGGCAGCTTCCAGACTGTGGAGTAGCTCCCCATGGGTGTAGGAAGCCTAGCTTGATGGTTAATTAGGATGAGCTTGAGTGAAGATTTATTTTCTGTTCTAGATATTCTTGAAATAACATCTAAATGGCTGAAAGAGCAAAGTGTTCATTTATCTATAACCTTGATATAAGCCAAGGACGGTCTTCTCTAAATGAAGGACCTCAAAAGGGGCATTAGTGAAAAAATCACTGAAACCCACCATCTTAAAGAGAAAAGTAAGCATTGTCATGGGGCTACCTGTAAATTCTAGAACACCAATGTTTTCCCATAAACTGCTGATTTATCTCAGAGGTAACTAAATAAACATATGAAATACTTTTGCTTTCGCTGTAGTGTTGAGAAACTGTTTGAGGGCACTTTCTAAAAATAAGTGTCTTGAAATATCTGCCCCCAATTTACTCCTGACTGACCTGCAGACCTGATCTGTCACATCAAACACCAATAGAGGCCACCAGAGGAGGCTTGTGCAAGAACTGATTACAAAGAATATGGTTTCAGAACTGATGTTCATGAGGGAAAATAAAACAAACAAACATACATGTCTGAGTTTTGTCTTCCTGTTTTATGAGCATCCAAATCAACAGTTTCCCAAAGTCATTAGTCATTTCCTGTTTTCCACTGAATGACCAATAATTCTCTATTTATTAAAGTTCTGAATGCAGGCAATGCTTAGGTTCCCTTTAAATGCACCATGGACACAGTTTTCTTGGGTCTTGTAATATGTGGATTCAAATGTTTGTATGTTATTTCTAAAATATATTGTTAAAAATATTTTTACATATACGTTTGCTTTGTGAGAAAGACATTTAGAGAACTAGATCTATGCGCAGAATGTCATGCCATCTTCATGGTGATATATAGCATCAACATGAATCTATTTTTTTTAAAAAAAAATAAGGGTGATCTTTCATAGACAACATTTTAAGTAATTCATTCAAATTTCCATATTCTCTGTAATAATAAAACAGTACCTTGTGCTTGATCTAATGAACTAATTAATCCTTATTGGGTGCAACAATTCTGTGTTTAAATGATTTTTTTTTAGTAGACTTAAGGTATGGAGATCCAAATTTCAGAAATACCCCTTATCTGGAGAACCCCAGGTCCCGAGCATTCTAGATAATGGGTCCCATACCTTCATTGATTACTCAGCAAGTCCAGTTGTTTTTAGATTGACCTATACTAGAGATACATATTAATGTCTGAATTATGATCACATATTCATTAGGGTGGCCGTAATTTGGACCCAAACAAAAATCAAATGGGCTGTCAGTTGGACTACACCTTAAAGGGATACTGTCATGGGAAAAAATATTTTTTCAAAATGAATCAGTTAATAGTGCTGCTCCAGCAGAATTCTGCACTGAAATCCATTTCTCAAAAGAGCAAACAGATTTTTTTATATTCAATTTTAAAATCTGAAATGGGGCTAGATATTTTGTCAACTTCCCAGCTGCTCAAATAGGTAATGTAAAAGCATGTGGAAGTACGTTTATGAAAAAGAATCAATAGCATGCAAAGACAATGTTATGATTAGTGATGGGCGAATAAATTTGGCAGACACGAATAAGCAAATTATTTCGACAATTCGCGGGCAAAAAATCTGGCACGTCAAAAAAAAAAAAATGTGGCATGCATAAAAATTGGCGCGCATCAAAATTATTTGGATGCCCATTACAATTACAGCAATTGGACAAAATAGCCCCGCATATAAAAATGGTCGCTCGCATCAAAATTGACACGGGTCAAAATTATTTTGAAGCCCATTGACTGTAATGATTTTCACAAATTTTTCGCTGTTTCTCAAAAACGGCACAGATTCACCCATCACTAGTTACGTTAGTAAAAATGTTGTCCGTATTTCTTTAACTCATTACAAATCCACACTTGTGGCAAAAATAATTATGTTTGCCTTGCTTAATGGTTGAGTAGATTTAGAAGATTGCAGGAATGTCAATTCTAATGACAAAAAAAATCACATCCCAAGCATTTTGTCACATATCTTCAGATATCACAGTTTTGAATAGAGTACATTTGTGGTTCTACAGGGCTTTTAGCAGCTCTGCACAATGCTAGGAACTGGCCTGGCATACAGTTCTCTTCTCTGTTTGTGTATTCCAGTAATTACATAATGCCATAATAAGAATTCTCTTGCTGTCTTCAGAGATAATATCACAAGAAAAAGGTTACAAGATCATATAATTTTCTTCTAAAGTGTGGTCTATATACTTTACTTTTCGGCTTGTTTTCAGCTATGGGTTTAACCTTTCCATCCAACCTCATCACCCCTCTCCTTTCTGTTTTGATGATTGTGATTTTTATGATATTTTGTTAAAAAGCAGCATCACAGTGGTTTATTTTGGAATGCCAGAGGATAGGAGAACTCAGTATAAACAATAGAGCTAATTATCCACCTGGTAAATACATATTTGCTCTGACCTTAAAGTCAGCATAAGAGAAAATCCCTGAATCAGCACCCAACAATTAAATGTCAGCATCTGTTAGACACTATAATTACCATTAACCCACCTAAAAGAATCCAATCTGCTCTCACATTTGCAGATAAACTAATCTTTACAAGACAGATTATTCCATAAATAGTGCACTGTGTGCTTTGAAACTCTCAAAACCAGTGAACACCCTGGATTTGTAATAATGGCTTTTTGTTTTAAATAAGAAATTAATGCAACATTTTACTGCCAATCAGGCTGAACTGTATGAAGGAACACTCAATATTATCTTTACAAATGATTACTAGTCATGAAAAAGCTACTTTGCATACATTTTATAAATTAATATGTTTTAAATTCTTTTAATGAAGTTTTGTGATATGAAATATTAAGTTTGGTGAAAAAAGACACACGTCCATCAAGTTTAACCTTTCAAATATTTTAAACTGTCTAACTGCTAGTTGATCCAGAGGAAGGCAAAAAAACCCATCTGAAGCCTCTCCAATTTGCCTCAGAGGGGGAAAAAAATCCTTCCTGACTCCAAAATGACAATCGAACTAGTCCCTGGATCAACTTGTACTATGAGCTATATTCCATAACCCTGTATTCCCTTACTTGCTAAAAAGCCATCCAACCCTTCTTAAAGCTATCTAATGTATCAGCCTGCACAACTGATTCAGGGAGAGAATTCCACATCTTCACAGATCTCACTGTAAAAAACCCCTTCCCAATATTTAGGCAGAACCTCTTTTCTTCTAATCGAAATGGGTGACCTTGTGTCAGATGAAAAGACCTACTGGTAAATAAAGCATTAGAGAGATTATTATGTGATCCCCTTATATATTTATACATAGTTATCATATCACCCCTTAAGCGCCTCTTCTCCAGCGTGAACATCCCAATTTGGCCAGTCTTTCCTCATAGCTAAGATTTTCAATACCTTTTACCAGCTTAGTTGCCCTTCTCTGTACCCTGTCTAAAATAATAATGCCCTGTTTAAGCACTGGAGACCAAAACTGTATAGCATATTAGGGGTTACTTATCAAAAACAGAATTTTTCGGTTTATTTATTATTAGAGCTCTCTCTCTGATCGGGAAAAATCGAGAGAGAACCTGAATCTTACTGAATTCGGAAATAGTAGGATTTTTGGCCTTATTCCAGCACAAACCACAGAAACCTCCAAATAGGTAGGGACCTCTCCCACTGACTTATATACAACCTCAGCAGGTCTGATTGTTGGATTCAGACTTGCAGCCTAGGGGTATAATACATTTTGAAAAACTCATTCGGACTTTAAGAATAACCCCCTCCTTGTTTATGACCAACAAAGCCTTTGAGGTAGGCAGTCTGAGAAAAAAGGATGGGCCAAGGATCTTGATAGACACCCCCATCCCTACAGTCTTGGAAGTGGGATACTCATTTCTGAACTACATAAAGAATTTGGTCAGATTGACTTCCCTCTTTCACAAAATCTTTTCATGAAACTGCAATTGACAGCATACAAGTTTGTGGGATCCACTATGCTGTACGTGTCTTGTTTTTATCCTCCATGCAGCATGCAGCGTTCTTCTGACAGTCTTGTTAAGTCAATGGGCAAATATTTCAAGTTGTTTACAGGTCAGATTATAATCTCAGATGCATTATTATAAGAAATCTGCAACTATATCCAACATAATGGATGCAGCCTGTCGATGCAAGGAAGTCAAAGTACAGCTCCCAAGTAGTTCTGTCTCTAAACTGTGGCATTGAGGATGTCAATGTACCCACTTCTTTAGGTGGACAGGGTTTGAGAGATTCTAGTAGCCATGTCATGATGACTTGTGCTAGAAAATGAAGGGTCATATATTATAGATGTGCAGTTTAGGAAAAAGTCAGCAAGCCTTAAACCACACTGATATCTAACCTGCAAAATGTTGCTTTTGCATCATTTACCCAGCCCGTACTCATGCTACATATGCTGCATTTGTGTGCACTTCTGGTTCCAAGACTGGGAAGAACCTTCGGCAGCAGATAAGGTGAGTGTACTTCCTCTGTCTGACCTCATCATTATTTATTTATATAGCGTCGTCAAGATACGCAGTGCTTTACCTTAGTTATAACAAACAAGGAATAAAACCTGCATGAATCCGCAATGTTTGCCTATCTGCCTGAACTATGGGTCCCATGGGATTTGGGTCAACCCACACATCACCATCCTATATTTAGTGCTTATGTGTTTCTTACATGTAAATGTAAGAATTTTTACTCAAACATTTTAGAACAACAATTTTGTCATAATTTTTTAGTAAGATCTTGGATGTTATTAACTAACAATTAAAATATTTTTTCCCAAATAGAATATTTTTATATGATTAGGAATATTTATCTAAAAATATGATTTAAGAAAAGTCCATTTGTTTTTGTTAGTGAGATAAAAAGACAGAATTCACAATCTTTGTGGGTATCTGGGTAAGTATGTGATCAACCGTAAATTAACGAAGAAAAGAAACAACAGTGGGTGTTCAGTTTACAATTAAACTTGATTCAGAAAGAAAAAGTGCTGTAGCATTCTCTTACATCACAAGGGTTGACTAATAGGAACCAAGCACATTTTCTACAGGAAACCTGACTATTTGTAGTGTGGATATCAAACATGAACCAAAAGATGGTACCTTAAAGGAGAAGGAAAGGTTAAAACTAAGTAAGCCTTATCAGAAAGGTCCATCTAAATATACCAGTAAACCCCCAAAGTAGTGCTGCTCTGAGTCCCCTGTCAAAAGAAACACTGCATTTCTTTCCTTCTATTGTGTACACATGGGCTTCTGTATCAGACTTCCTGCCTTCAGCTTAAACCTCATTGCCCTGGGCAAGAGCATGCTCAGTTTGCTCCTCTTCCCTTCCCCTCCCCCCTCTGCTGTAATCTGAGCCCAGAGCAGGGAGAGACTCAGGCAGGAAGTGATGTCACACCATGTTAATAACACTGCAGCTCCTATCCTAAACAAACAAGAGTTTCTTGAGCTTTTTACTCAGGTATGGTAAAACATTCTACAGAATAAATATAGCATTCTAGCTTGCACTATTGCAGCTAATCTATTGACAATAAAATGCCTCTGTAGCTTTCCTTCTCCTTTAAATGCCATGCCATTAGATGGGAGCTAAAGTTTTATGTATAAATCCACAAATAATATATTTGTATTTTTTACCTTACAAATGCGGTAAGTCACTGAGACAAAAAGAAAA
This sequence comes from Xenopus petersii, assembly GCA_038501925.1. Taxonomy (NCBI): domain Eukaryota; kingdom Metazoa; phylum Chordata; class Amphibia; order Anura; family Pipidae; genus Xenopus; species Xenopus petersii. The sequence goes on from CM076678.1 coordinate 92,068,841, forward strand.
TCATGATTTGACATATTTTACATTTGTATTTTTTCAGGGACAGTTATTCATTGCTTGCATAGCACACATTTCCCCAAAAATATTGTAACATGCAACATATAAAAATATTTGTAGAATTTTACTAGGTAAGCACTCAATTATGGCAAATAAATATTTTGTTGACAGATCAAGGAATTCAACCATAAAGAAACATTGGGGAAGGTCTGTAATCATGGCAACATTTGTATAACATTAACAAAATATGATAGATTAGAATGAGAGGTGACTACTCTGAGAACATACCAGTATGGGGAAGCTTATGAGAAGCAGAGACAAAGAAAAAAAACCTCAAGTAAGTTCAGATACAACAGATGATTGTGTATTACAACTAATAAAAAAGCCACCCACACTATGTATAAGTGTACCTAACACTTTGAAATCAAGGTAAGCAAATAAAATGCCAGAAAAAAAAAGAATAGAATTAGTCGAGAGACTAAATTGTTTTGTTTGAAGTACTTGAAACTAAGAGCATTGTTCCTGTGGAATTTATATTTAATTTCATACTCATATTTGCGTTCTTTTCTTGTTGACGCATTGTTCTAGTTTAACATGGTAGCACAACCTGCCACAGGGTCAGAGAAGGTAACGCAGTGACAGGTATAATCATTCATATTCACATGTTCAATGTATTCTTTGCTAAATATTCGAGAAACGATGGGACATGGCCATCCAATCAAGCTGCTCAATTAGATGTGCCTTTTAACTTTATTTTTTTTTAATTAAAGAAATTTGATGCTATCATTCACTCTGTATCAGTAGATGTACAGTTGCTTTGAATAAAGCATGAACTTTGGACCACTTATCCCCACACATGCAATGCAGCCGCAAGCTTCTGATATTTTACAAAGAAAACAGATGTCACTGGCACTGTTCCGTAATGGGAAACAAGCACTGCTAACTGTATTTCTAAAGATCTCTTTCTATTAATCTGATGAAATTATCAAGAGAACTTGAAATGAGTTTGAAAGGATGAACAAAAATAGCCAAAACTAATTTGGACATGGCATATCACAGAATACAGAAGGAAAATAAAAGTCCAGTGTCTCACTAAGGAAGGATTAGTAAAGCTGAAATACCTGGGAAATCTCCATGCAGGTATTTTAAAATAGGGAATTCAGGATACATTTAATGATATCAAGAAATAAAGGCAGTTATCATCGGTGACCTTAGTACTCCCGGACATCATGGAATTAAGGGATTTGTCCAAAAGACATCAGAAGTGGCACGTTAGAATTAGACCAGAATCTTTATCTCAAGATACTCTAGTCAAAATGCTTGCAATTGCTTGTGCCTGTTTTTATGACTGGGATGCACTTGTTCTGAAAGTATTTGGTGTCAGGATTGTGTCATTTGCAGTGTCGTGCATCAAAATACTCAAAATGAGAGGTGTTAATAATTCCTTCACATCCCCTACACTGAAATGAGTGCAGGTAAATGGCAAGTCCGGTTAGGGTAATCTCAGTTATAATACGTAATCTGAGTGATCCCCAAACAGAGGCTTATGAGCAATATGTTGCTAACCAACCCCTTTGATGTTGCTCCAAGTGGCCTCAAAGCAGGTGTTTCTTTTGAATTTCAGGCTTGGATGCATGTTTTAATTGCATAAAAATTAGGTGTGCTGCCAAACAGAGCCTACCAACAGTGGCGTAACTACCGGGGGAGCAGGGGGTGCGATTGGGCCAGGGCCCGCACCCCCTCAGGGCAGCTCACGCACCAATAATTCAGCCGGTTCCGAGCATATGGAGGGAGCTGCGCATCCCGCGCCAGGGCCCGCCCCCCTCTAGTTACGTTGCTGCCTACCAAATAACCAATCAAAGCCCTTATTTGACATACACAGGAAATGTTATTATACTCGTGTTCTTCCCAAACTCTCTTAACATTTGAATGTGGCTCACAGGTAAAAAAGATTGAGGAACCCCACTCTAGAATAAGTTATGTAATTCAATAAGTAAGATATAGTAAGTAGATATCTGTTGAGTTATCCTAGGATAATGTTTAGTGAAGTTTGTTATTTTATTCTGTCCAAATTTGCATGGCAACTATTGCCCTCTATTATTTTTAATGCTCTTTAATATTAATGAATTATCATTCCAGTTTACAAACATAGATAAAAAGCTAGATGTGAGTCAACACACTTGGCTGTCAAGTTACTGCAGCTAAGGGAGAACATAAACTTTTCATTTAGGTACTGGCAAAGCAAGTCTTCCTGTTTTATTTGGATGAAACAGCCAGAACCTTACACAGATTGTCGGGTAAGGAGTGAGCTTGCATTGTGCATAGTGAAAGAATGCATACAATTATGCAAATGCTTAGATGCAGACTTGAGATGCAGGTTAAGCTGTTTTTAGGGCACGTCTACCTATATAAATCAATACAGTATATTGCTCACTCTGCAGATTTGTTAATCCCAACTAGAGATGGCGCGAACTGTTCGCCGGCGAACTTGTTCGCGCGAACATCGGGTGTTCGCGCTCGCCGGAAGTTCGCGAACGTCGCGCGACGTTCGCCATTTTGGGTTCGCCATTGTTGGCGCTTTTTTTTGCCCTCTCACCCCAGACCAGCAGGTACATGGCAGCCAATCAGGAAGCTCTCCCCTGGACCACTCCCCTTCCCTATAAAAACCGAAGCCCTGCAGCGTTTTTTCACTCTGCCTGTGTGTGCTGAAGAGATAGTGTAGGGAGAGAGCTGCTGCCTGTTAGTGATTTCAGGGACAGTTGAAAGTTTGCTGGCTAGTAATCGTGTTGATACTGCTCTGTTATTGGAGGGACAGAAGTCTGCAGGGGTTTGAGGGACATTTAAGCTTAGGTAGCTTTGCTGGCTAGTAATCTACCTTCTACTGCAGTGCTCTGTATGTAGCTGCAGTGGGCAGCTGTCCTGCTTCTGATCTCATCTGCTGACTGCTGCAATAACAGTAGTCCTTGTAAGGACTGCTTTTATTTATTTTTTTGTTCCAATACAGAGCAGTATCAAGCAGATTACTAGCCAGCAAACTTACTATCATCTGTCCCTGAAATCACTAACAGCTCTCCCCCTACACTATCTCTTCCAAGCACACACAGGCAGATTTTTCAGATACATTTTTGCCCTTGATCCCCCTCTGGCATGCCACTGTCCAGGTCGTTGCACCCTTTAAACAACTTTAAAATCATTTTTCTGGCCAGAAATGTCTTTTTTAGATGTTAAAGTTCGCCTTCCCATTGAAGTCTATGGGGTTCGCGAACCGCTCGCATTTTTGCGCAAGTTCGCGAATATGTTCGCGAACTTTTTTTCCGACGTTCGCTACATCCCTAATCCCAACAAAGAAAATGCCATTATGGCACATGGACCAGACTAAATGGCTGTGTCTAGAAAAGTAATTATATGGGCTGGAAATTAGAAAGTGATCCACTAAATGTTGGCATTTCACAGATTTTGTTTGTTTGCTGTTCTCTGTTCATTTAATGCTTTTTCCTGCATTCTACCATTCAGTGTTTCTTACACATGTCCTATTGTTCTTGCTTTTCTGTTCCAACCCTTTGCATTCAGTGTTTTTTCCCTGTCCATTCTCCTTCATGTTATTCCTTTTTTTAGCATATTTTCTTTACTTTCTTTTTAGTTTCACTTCCCTGCTTTATTTTTCTTATATGGGGTGTTCCCTATGAATGATCTTCAACACCTTTAGCATGTAATAGGCCACGCTCAATTAAAATATGTGAAGGCCCCTACCTTCATCATTTTGAGGCACAAGGTAGGCAATGCCCTTGTAACTTAGCACTGGATTTTTTTTTATCTGTCTCTCAGTGCAGAGGGGCGTGAGAGACAACCCACATTAGAACTAAGGGGCAAGTACTTGTACCCCGGAGTCATAAATGTCTTTATTCAACATTAACACAATGTATATATGTATATATAGAAAAGGGAATAATAAGGATGCTAAAATAGAAATGGTTTTAATTATGCTAAGTACTTTTGCAAAAATAATGTTTTGAAGGATTTTAGGAAAAAAATGTTCTTAGATTTCATTGCACATTCTCCACCTAGTGGTAGAAAACAGAACATATTAATTGAATTATATTCAGGTATGGGACCTGTTATCCAGAGTGCTGGGGAACCAAGAGTTTTCCAGATAAGGGATCTCTCCATGATTTGGATCTCCATACCTTAAGTCTGCTAAAAATCATTTAAACATTAAATACTGTAAATCCAATAGGATTTTTTTTGCCACCAGTAAGGATAAATTATTAGTTGGAATCAAGTACGATGTTCTGTTTTATTATGACAGAAAAAAGGACATACTTTTAAAAATGTTTAATTATTTGCTGAAAATGGAGTGCATGGAAGATGGTCTTCCCGTGATTCAGAGCTATCTGGATAATGGGTTTCTATATAACGTATCCCATACCTTTACATTTAAATGGATACCATTTGTTGTATGGATACAAAATGAACATCTTCTATTGACTCATCCCATCCAATCAATGGTTATTAGTTAAACACCACACCCAGACAAAGCAACACTGTAACAAGGAGTAGCCAAGGTGTGGAAATCCCATTCTATCCCTTTTCCAGATTTTAAGCATAAAATTGATTGGATCATGATAAATTAAAAACTCACTAGATTTTTATCTGATACGCATGGCAAATTTTAAAAAAATTGGCAACCACGGTTGGAATAAAGTGTGCCCACTTCTAGACAGTTACTATCCATATGATCTGCCTATTGATTTTCCATTGCTGCTCCTTCAGATCTGTCCTACAGGATTAGTTACTATGTGATCTATGTTTAGTGCACCTAGCTGGAACCTTGTCTTACAGTTTTTAAAATCAGATTATGAATCTTAGACAAAATGGTGCTATGTTTGTTTTATTTTGTTTTTGTTTCCTTTGGTTTTGTTATTTTACAATGTCATATCAAAATGTAAAATTGACATGCTTTGTGCAGGCCTCGAGTAGGCCAGATACTCACATTGTATTATATGATTAAAAAGCAATAAAAACATTGAAAGAAAAAAAAGGAGCTACTATTCAAAATACTCTATGATGTATGGCAAGAAGCCAAGAAGTGAAGGGTTTTTATTGTCCTGTGTACCATGGCCAATTCTAGCATTAACACTAAAAACAATATTGAAAATGACTTTAGCACATTCAACTTGCAAAGATGAAAGGTTAACAGTCAAGTGCAAACAATTGGAGATGATAAAATAGTTTACATGGTGGATTAGGTATCCATTAAAAGGGAAATGATTAAGAATTATTAGTGATGACAATTGTTGACAGGCCTATTTAGGATTTGTGTGGACATATTTTAGTTAACATATAAGATGCTAATATTTTAAACACATCAATATCTTTTTGAAGGTTTATCTTAATGGCTTCAAAATGGGACCAATAACCCAGAAAATAAAATATATTGATGTATGAGGTTGAACATTAGTGTTATTGTATGCTGAATACAAATTGTCAGGCTCTTTCCAAGTCAACTTGTAGTGTGCTATTTCAAACATTGTATGGTTGCTACAGTTCAAAAGAAATAAAGTGATGTAGTACTAGTTAAGTGTTATACACACGATTATTTTAACAAAAAAAAAAAAAGGTCAAAAGAGAAAAAAGCATGGCCCATAGGTTGCACCCTCCCACTATGTCAATCTGAAATCCCACCATGAAATTAAAATTGAATTATTGAAATAATATGCCAAAAAAATTTTTTTGGCAACAATTAGGGATGTAGCGAACTGCCGAGTATGTGTTTGCGAACGCCGTTCGCGAACACCGGCAAAAAATGCGAACAGTTCGCGAACAGTTCGCGAACTTCGAACATCCAAAAATCGTTCGATTCGAAAATGATTTCATTCAATCCAATGGCTTCGATCGTTCGATTCGAACGTAAATCGTTCGATTTTAGCGATCGAATGGTCGAATGGTCGAACGATTTTGACGCGAACGCCTATTGGCGAACGTCGCGCGACGTTCGTGAACTTGCGGCGGACGCGAACAGACGAAGTTCGCGCGAACTAGTTCGCCGGCGAACAGTTCGCTACATCCCTAGCAACAATAGGTAACAGAAAGATATATCGGAAAATCCGATAAGTGTATCACAATACACTTACTATCATACAAAATATACCATATCACATTGAACTGAATTTAACCCAGAGTGGAAACAAGTAGTGATAGTATGCCTTTTACTAAACAGTGAGGTGCAGCTCAGAGTAGTAAAACAAATGCTGTTATTTCAGATGAATGAGTAGCAGTGCTTAGGAGGAGTTGCTACTTGTTAACATGGTAAAGAATAAGATCAAACAGATAAATATAGGTCTAGTCCACCCACCTCCTTTTTGCCTAAAGGTTAACCTTTTCTCCTCTTTCAAAACACTACTGACATTGTTCCCACCAAGGCAAGAAGGAGGATAGCCAAATTTGTGTCGCAGATAGCAGAAGAAAACATTTTGGACGGAGGAATGAAAAAAGACAGAGGTTACAGGAAATGGTAGACATTTTTTGTTGAATTAAATCATTAAGAATGACCTGAAAAGCAAAGAGTGAGAGAGGAAACAACTGGTTACATTTAGGTCACAAGAAACAGCCAAGTGGAGAGCTGAAACCAATTATCATAAATGAATGTTGCTCTTTTATGCATGACCACCGTGCGTGTTCCCATGATGCTCTCTGCCGATTGTAAAAACAGATGCATTATTTTGGTTTCTTTCATGGAGTTATTAGCTAATACAATTGTCAGGACGTTTATAAACCAACATCTGTTATGATCAATGTAAACTGAGGATTAATCAGTTCTGAAGAAACAATAATGTTACCACAGGCAGGGTTATAAAACATATGAATTTGGTTCTGCTTGCGGTCAGACATTCTTATTAATGTTTTGAGGGAATCACTCGGTGCATTCGATACAACTTGGCGTTTGTGCGGTGTTTTCTTTATACACAGCAGGGAATTTTGTCTTACTGCCATTGGCATGATGTGTTTACTGTGACAATTGGGAATATATATGGGGGGGAGGCTGCATTAAAGGCAATAGCTGTCAGAGTTAAACGAAACAACTGAAATAACAACTATTGTCTCTGTGTAACATGGGTGTGAATTTCTGAGAAAAAACACATGAACATCAGCAGTATTTAATTACTGGCCTTTAATTAAAAAGACTTTGTGAAAATAATAATAACCAGCATGTTACATTTAAAAGAAAACTATACCCCCAAATAATGTAGGTCTCTATAAAAAGATATTGCATAAAACAGCTCATATGTAAAACCCTGCTTCATGTAAATCAAAAATTTTCATAATAATATACTTTTTTAGTAGTATGTGCCATTGGGTAATCCTAAATAGAAAATTGCCATTTTAACAAATAAGGGCCGCCCCCTGGGATCCTAGGATTCACTGTGCACACATACAAACACACCAAATAAACCATACACATGAGCCAATTAACAGACAGAGTTCTGTCTTTTGCTTCCACACTTCTTCCTGTTACAGTTATTTCTGGTCAGGTGATCTGAGGCAGCACACAGACAAAGCACACAAAATGGCGGTTCAAGACAAGAGATGTAAAAGGGCACTTTTTACTTAAATATATATTCCAGTGTTTGGTAAGATTCAATCATATGTCACTTAATTTGATATGAACTATCTGTTGCTTAAGTATTCATTTTGGGGGTATAGTTTTCCTTTAATAAAACTTAATCCGAGGTTCTGTAAGCAGACAGTGGCTCAATCACTGCAAGCTCTAGTGACATCAAAGGGGTTAAACTGGAATCCATGTTTTCTGAGCCTTAACGCTTTCATCAATGCTGACACCCTACACATCAAACTGTCCTCTCTGTATTATACTGCAGGCAAATATGTGATAACTCTTTAACCATAGGCTAGCAATATTAAACTGTAACTTTACAACACTTTAAGACATCTGGGCAATAAAGTGGAAAGAACAGGTTTCAAGGATTTTTATTTTTGTTTTAAGAAACAACTGCAATTTTTGGCTTCTTTCAATGGCCACCACTGGAGGGTCATAAATTGTTATAGTATTTTCTGCTTCCCAAACACTGAATAATTGGTTAAAGATGAGTCTATAATGAAGACAAAGAAGATTTTGTTTATTCAGCGGTTCTGTTGCACAGCAAATGTTAGTATTAGGTACGGCTTGGTTGGCAATCTGTACACAGGACTGGTGTCTGTCACAGCTGCATCTGTCACAGAATGTGTGCACTACATTCTTTGCGGTTATATTTTATTTTTGGAAAATCAGCAAATGCAAAGTACATTTAAATGTAGTGCAATATGGAGCAAGTTTGACAGTGTGTCACCCTTACATCCCACCATTTAAGGTCCAATATTTGTTCTGGGGGGCTCACAACAAAATGACTGATATAGCAAAATATAAAAACATTGTAATTTTAGCCTTTGTTTTATGAATATCTAGGGCACCATAAGTGACCATTAAGATAGGCTTTTCAGTTGTAAGTAGAAAAGCAAATAGGTATTCTTCTTCTTCCTTCACTGTCAGTTTGGGAAGCAATAAGGAGAAGGCCACTTTAGTGCAGCTTCTAGAAGTCACAGCTGATGTCCTGTTGAGGCTGATAAACTGAACCACAAACAATCCAGCTAGACCTGACTACAGCTTTGCCTAAGGTGGACATGCACAGACAAGCCTTTATAGCATCAGTAGTCAGGCCCTCCATGAGAAATAATCAACATTTTTTGGGCCTCCTACCAGTTGGCCCTTGGTAACCAGGGCCCTCCAGTAAAACATTGATTGCCAGGGGCCCCACTAAAACATTGGTGGCCAGGGGTCCCACTAAACAGTTGTGACCAGGTGTTTCACTGTGGAGCTTACTAAAGGTTTCCTCCTCCTCTCCTTCCTTGGTAGGCAGTCATGTCCTTCCTCCTGCTCTGTGATCTTCTTATTCCTCCTTCGGTTGCAGCCTGTTCCTCTTCAGCATCTTCTTGGTCCTCCATGCCGATGGCAGAGCAACGTTGATGACAACGCCCTCCTCCTCCAGAAAAGACTGACTGGCTTCTGAATGCTGGCCAATGGCCATACATTCATTTATAAGGTTGCGTCTCATGCGTATTGATGTCATGGTACTGAATGGGTTACAGCCAACCAGAATGACCCATTTTAAAGAGAAAGGTGAGCGGGAAGGCTCGTATTGGGTAAAGGGGGCCCACCTAAACCAGAAAGTACATCACAGCCAGGCCCCCTTTAAACTTGGATTTGCTCTGGGCCCGGGACAACTTTCCCCCTGTCCATAGTCATATATTCAATTAAAGATTTTCCCATAGACTGCATAGAGTTTTCACATGATTAACTGTGATATAAGTTTTTCTCAGCAAATTAAACCTGGGCCATTATTTCATTCTTCCATTTACAGGTATGGACAAATAACGTTGTCCTTGCCAGTTATGCTGATAGCCCAAACATGTTGATCTGAAAAAAAAAAAAAAAAAAGAAAGCAGCAGATGTGTTTCCTTTGATTTCCCCATTCAAAGAAGGGCATTGATAGATTAACTAAATCAGGTTAAACAGACCAACTGTGAGCTTAAAGTATTGTGAAATAGTTGATGAAAGAGATTAACAGCCTGGCATAACTGGGGGTGAAATGCCAAAACAGAGTACATGACCCCACCAAAGGCTTCAATTGCAGAAATGGAATCCATAATTTTTATGTGGGAAATTGGGAATGTTTCAACAAAACAGTTTATATTGTCATTAACCATTTGTTTGTGACCATTGTATGTCCTTTCTGATGCCTTTCCTTTTTTCTGATATTTTTCTTGTCTGACACATGATAAAAGTGCCCCTTGAAACATTAATAAAAAAATAAAGGCCATAACGTGATTAGTGAGGCTAAAAATACAGATGATCAGATTTTGGAAAAAAATCCTTGTATAACAAATATCCTTGTATTATATCTGTATGCACAACATATGGTAATATAGTATTTCTTGACAACAAAAGTGCTTTTCTATAAGAAATGTTTTAATCATAAAAGTGCATAGAGAGCATTGAAGGACACTTTCACCAGTGAAATACCGTAACCATTGTATTGCATAGAGCTTATTTGTTATCTGCAATACAGAGATGGTCCTCTTACATGATGGTCTCTTCTTCTACAAAGGACCCTATTAATATGAATAGTTTTTAATGGGCTGGTGCATTTCTAGCACTACTCACAGGTGATTGGCGATTTGTAGTGCATCCCATCCACTTGAATAGAAAGCAATACAATAGCAGCAGCAGTATTTTAAAAATGCACACTGGAACATTAGGTTGAAAACCATCTATAGTAGTGGTGAGAGGCAATCTCCATTATATTAAGTAGAAGGAGGCAGAGATGGTTTCAGGAAAATCATTTAAAAAAAAAATCAGCAATTCAGCATACTCATCTGACATTCCACACCTTTAAGGGGTCCATACCATTGTCACAGTTAGACTCATGAATTGATATACTGTATAGGACAGACAATGGGGTCTCATAAAGTTAATGTAATGTAGACACAGTTTCTTATGTTTACTGCTTTCTTATGACAATTGTGCATGCTGGTAAGTGTTTCGATAAAGCTAGAATATTGAATGGTATATGACCTTCCCGTACTGAGCTTTCTAGATATTGTTTCCAAATAAGAGAGTCCATACCTTTACTAGATATATGTGAAATATGTGAATAAAACATTTCCTACTTGTCTGTCATGTTCACCTTGTCTTGTAATTTTGTTTCTTTTTCTACAGTGAAAATATAAGTGCCAGTGTTATGGTTTGTTATGTATATCTTTCTAAGATGTCTTTAAAAGCACAAGCAGTAATTATAACCTATGACTAGAAGTTTTCTTACACAGAAATGAAATATCTTCAGATATGACTTGTACATTATTATAAATAGTAGTAGTGTATTCCAGTTTTAGACAAGGAATATGATACAGTTATGTCTTATACATATGCATGTATATCTGAAGTTCTGTGCTGGGTGCAGCCCCCATGCTAACAAATGGCCATATGTTAAATGAAATACACATTCAAAGATCATATCTTGTCGAAAAACCTGAGCTTCAGGCAAAATCATCTTTTTGGCTAGAACACCAAGCATTCTCAAGCTGCAAATAAACACAAATGCAACCTAACAGAAAATATTAATGATGTCATTGTGGCCTAATATGCATGAGACACTGCATTTGATTATAAACAATAATATGAAAATAAATCATATTAGTTAAAATGTAAATACCCTAGAAATCATGAAGTAAAGTTGCTTCTTATAGCAGTTTGGTAAGTAAAATCACAATAGATCCCATCAGGTGCAATGTACTGTTTTATTATTATTATTATTATTATTATTGTTATTGTTATTATAGAGAAAAGGAAATTGTTAAAATGAATATGCATTATTGGCTTAAAATTGACTCTATGGACATGGTCTTCCTGTAATTTAAAGCTTTTTGGATATTGGGTTTTCAAAGAAGAGAAGGTATCTGTACAAAATTTTAGGAAGTGGATTTTTTATACAATGGCTCTTTGTGGACTCAATGGAGCTCTTCATCAACACTTGCACATTTGCACAAGCATATATGGACTTGGAATGGCATGGCAACCAATAAGATTTTAACTTCCATTTTACTACTTGCAGATGGCTGATAAAAGCTAATCACTGATAGTTTCTATAGGTGTCCAGGTGCAAATTTGCAACAACAAACCTAAGCAGGTGACCCTGAGATCCTCTTGTAACTAGTTACTACAGGCCCTTGAGTTGATCCACCACTCTGTGGCCAATGCAGTTAGCATGGTAATTTAAAAAAAAAAAAATCCAAGTTAAGCCTTTACACTAGGTTCGAAGGTCTTGGGGTTAATAGGAGTTTTCTTAATACCCAACCAGGGGAGATGGTTCAAGTCACGTATAAGAATTTAGATAATAGCAGAAAGTTTTGATTATGCTAAAAATAATGTTTCTTAAAATCAGTTACCTACCGATTTTTTTTTCTGCAAAACTTAATGGTCTCTGGTTTTATAAGAATGATGCTTTTATGCTCTAACAAAAATATATCACTAGCTTCCAAAAAACATAATTGCCTTAAAACATGAGAGCACTTTGATTAAGGAGATGCTTTAAAAAGAAAATATACTGTGTATTAGGAGCAACAGGGCTGTCAACGCTGATATAGGGTTTATGGACAAAACATAATTTTTGGGGTCCTTTTCTTTGAAATACAATCTGCTGCTCCTCTCCAAATGCTCTTCAATTGTTATATTACATCTTCAGTTTTTTTCAAATGTGTATCAGTCAATATTATTTTGCCACCATTCTGTACATTATGATCAAACGTTGTTCTTTCCTGGGTCCACTGTCTAGGGGCAGTCTGGGTATTCTGCTATTGACTGCTGTTTCATTGATTGTATATTTCTCTACCTTTCCATGGAATGGCAATGCAACCCAGTAGCAGCTTTGTCAAAATAAACCATTATTTCTTTAATAAGAAATTGGTTCAAAAGAACTTAAGAACCCTTAAACTGAGATTCATTCATTGCCTTGGAGAGCAGTTTGGCGTGTATCATATCACTATTCTTAATAGTTCTATTTTTTTGAATTTCATAATAATAATAATAATTCATAAGGCCCAAAGCATTTCCAATAAACTTTGCTACAAAGATGACAAAAATACAGTTTTTTAAATCTAAACTGTAAGAGAGAGCTTATCTTCACCTTTTATACAATAAAGAATTTTGGATGTATCCCCTATGCTGTGAAATCTTGTTTCATCTAATCTTTGTTCCATTCACTCTGTCCTTGGGGTCAGAAGCCACATACAAGTTCCTACCATTAACCTTGGATTTATTTGTATATTGTAATCATATCCCCTAGTAGACGTCTCTTCTCTAAAGTAAACATTTCTAATGCAGTCTTTACTCTGTGAACCATCTTTGCTCTTTATTGCTTTGGAGGTTCTTTGTACTTTGTCCAGTTCCATAATGTTGTTTTATGGTGAGGTGCGTACACAGCAATGTTTATTGCTAAAGTATAGTATCACTAATCATTTTGTAGGGGTCAAGTGTTTCTCTTTCCTTCCCGTGTTGTGACATGATAATACCCTGAAAGACTTTATTGATTCTGTTACTTCTACCATGAGTTTTATTTGTAAAACCAGAGGCATCCTTGTCTGCCTGTTTAAAGCTGAAATTTATGCTATATAATTAGTAAATGTTTGTATTCTTATTCTAAATTTGGATTTCTAAATACATTTAATAAAGGTGATTCTTATTAACTTATTACTATAGACAATCTTCAAACATAAACTAGTTTGGATAAAACAAGTGGGTTTTAATGACCTGCTGACTGCTGTTAATCCCCCCCCCCACCATAAAAATTGCTGACCTTCAGCTGTCCTGCTTCAATAGAATACACTGGGTACAGCAATTGCTAGAACAAACCTAAATGGGTATACCCTTATTTTTAGCACTTGAGTGCAGGGCTTAGAAGGAACATTTTAAAATGAGTATATAATCAATCAATTAAAATAAATCTATTATTTAAAGTAAAACAAAAATGATATAGTAAAATCTATCCATTTATTCCCTATAAAAGATTATTTTGCCTTAAAGGGCAAGGTAGGTGTCCTATGTACTGAATATTATAAGAATATAATTGAAATATTTTAAAAATAATGTTACAGAGCTAAGCAAATGTGTTGTGCCTGAGCTACATCATCAAGAATATATATTTTAAGTCTATGCTCGAATAAAAATTGAATACATGTACTACAATTCAAGATATTTACAAATTAATTCAGAGATTCCTAGAAAGAGAAAAAATAGTTTCAAACTTTCCATATCCATTCGTTTGGCATCCTCAGCAAATGATTACATCTTTACCTAATTTGACCACTAGGATGGTGGACCAAAAAAGGGCCGATCCATGCAAATGACACCATTGACCAAATATTGCATTATAATAGGTGCCTATTTAGACACATCAGAAGAGCACCACATTCCCTATCCACTGCAGGATATTTAAAATTCCACAATAAACATCTAGACAACCACTATCAATCACATCTGGCAGGCTGCCATTCTAACCCATGTTGGCTGGCAATGCCCACTCCATTTTCCTCTGGCAAGCTAAATTTGTAAGAACTGCTGATTGCATTGGTGATTTTTCCTTCAAACTTTCAATTTTAAATCTAAACATATGTCTGTACATCAGCTATAAAATGTTGGCCCGTCATTGTCTAATGGAATTTTTTTACAAATATAATTTTCCAGTTTTCTATTTTACAAATGAGTACAAATCGTCAGTTTATTTTCACTTTGCATTATGCATCTTATCTGTGGATTCCAGGCATCATGTACAGGGCTGCCTTGCAGCAAACAGTGTTTCACTCTGCCAAACTTTAAACCTGAATAACAGGCATAGGAAATGCACACCCTAAGAAATAGGTGAGGCACAAATTCTCTGGAATCAGACCACAAACAATCCCAATCCATTCAACAAAAGAAACCATGGGATTGCACACTCCAACAATAAAAATACAAAACTCTTTATTAAGTAATCTCATCATAAAAAGCCCAACGCCCAATGCAAAAATTGTCTTTAACAGGGGAAAATGTAGAAAAAGTGTCAGAAAGAATCATTATCACAAAATAGTATTAATATCGTATGCATCCTATGTGTAACACTGGCATAATCCAGGAACCGAATGGCTTGTGATTAGTGATGTGCGAATTTGGGGTGTCGCCAAAAAACTCTGCGAATTTGCGCCTGCCGAATAAATTCGCCCATCGCTACTTGTGGTGTCACTTTCGACCACTGCCTAATCCAAGGACTAGAAGGGACTATTTTGCATGTCTCTGCAGGAGTTGGACTGCATATGCAAACTTTTAACCTGATGCAAGATGTGGAGCCATTGATTCCCCCCCCATGCACAGGATCTGTGCATTAGCACAAAGGGGTGCACTTTTTCCACCCCTCATTGCTCTTGCACTTGAGCAGAACAGGAAGGGATAAATAAATACTGCTTTCAAAATAAATTACACTTACAAATAAGTAAAAAAACACTTTCATTTGCATTGTAAAGCTTCTTAGAATTAAACTTTCTTCTTGATGCAACAAAAATTTAACCAGTTTAAAAGAATCCTGTCTTATTCATAAATGTATTGCATTAATCTTTTGGTTCTGTATATAAAAATGTTGGGACTTTTCAATATCTTACATTTGGCTGCTGAAGCTAAAGTCCCCTGTGAAAGTGCCTTTGTACAGTTGAACAGACTGATACATTTGTGAATAATGTATATATATATATATATATATATATATATATATATATATATATATATATATATATATATATATTATTCCAAGGAAGCCAACTTTTTAATTCGTAAAGAATTCTCCAAATCTGCTGTTTTATGACACTATTCCTTTCTTGAGCCTCTGTTTAAAAATTCTATTGTGTGCTGAGATTCTATTTCTGAGATGAGATTCTATCTATTTTCTGTTTTGTGTTACATTGGTCTTTCTGTCCTTGGGAAGAGACTGTACAATATGATGGTAGTCTGATGACTTTTTGGATTGTCTGAGTGCTTGCATATAAGCAAGTGAAGGCTGCTATTATTTTTAAAAGCATATAGCATGGCCTTAGTAGGCAGTGACAAATACAGTCATTCACAAACAGGATTAAACTCCAAACCGCGCTGGTGGGCAGAGGCCAGAGGCAAAGCTGAACCAAAATGTAACTAAAAACCTCCACACATGTTTTCACTTTCCTCCCTTCAGTACAGTCCCCGTGTGGCACTTCAGGGAGAATTATGAAAGTGGCGTGTAATTCAGAGAACTAATGTCTTTTTCTCCAGGAGTAATGAAAACAGTTGTGGTAGATGTTTTTTTCTATTGAAGGGAAATATCATATTCTATTTGCTATGTATTCTGTTTAGATAACTACATCCTTTAACTGCTTCATTACTAAAACTTTGTGGACGCATATAGGAAAGCCTTTTAGAAGTGAAATTAATTGTTTCGGAAAACCATTCATGGACCTGACAGCAAGAGTGTGACTAATGTATTTAAATATTGAAAGTAAAAGCAATCTCTGAGAAAAATAATCTCTTTGAACTTTATCAGCAGGATTTTGATTCCCTTTGATACCGGTGATTTCTTCACCAGTACTTGCTAACAGCAATGCTGCACTTTCTTAAGTGGGAACAGTCAAAAGAGCTCATTTCCACAGAAGTCCATAATAACATCCTCACTGTGCTACAAGCACACATAATAAAGTTCCTCCCTTTCAGGTAAGGCCTTGCTGGCTTTCCAGTTGAGATTTAAGCAATTGTGCCTGAATACTAAATCTAGCATTCCTTTTAAGTAGATAAAGTGTTAAAGCTATCTGCATGGGAGGTCCAGTAGCTTTGCTGTACTCTATTGTGGTTCTTAACATATTCAATGCGTGACGTCATGTTTGTGGAGCAGAGCAGTAAATGTATGCCTTCAGCTGTGGTAACTCTTATAAAATACAGCCACAAATATGCTAAGGAAACTTGGATACTTGTATTACACACGGCCTGGAACACCATGCTGTGAACTCACAAAGCACTCAAGCTACAGTGTGTGTGTGTGTGTGTGTGTAAGTGTAATATATGTGTGTAGAAATGTGATAGTTATGATCAGCAGGAAATTCCGATCAGCAAGAAATTCCAACCAGCAGACAATTCCCTATGTAGCCATGAAAAATGGCACTTGTGCCACATACATTGAAAAATAGGCAAAACCAGACTGAAGATTTTGCATTGGTTTATGGAAAAAATGTTTCTGAAAAAGGTGCAGATTAATAAGGTTTCTTGAAGTGCTTACTGGCTTCAGTATTTTGGGAGGAAGCACTACAAATGCAAATGGATTTAGTTTATATATGTATATCTTTATTTATACATGTAGCATTACTGAGTAGATAGTGCTGCATATTTTTACTATTCAGTAATATTACATAGAAGGGAGTAATCACAGAAATAGAAAAACAAAATATGCACAGTGCCAGACATTAAATGGCACACAGGAGGAATGAGCTTCCTGTCCCATACACTAATAACAGGATAATAATTTCTGCTATTTAAAATGTCGGGCTCATAAGCCAATATTAGGGTTAGTAATATCCAAGAGGTAGGAAAAAAACCCATGGTGATTATGCTTGAAATTGCACCTTGCTCATTGCACTTGTGGACATGCATTTGGCCTATGGAGACACAAATGAAGACATGTAGAATGATGAGAAAAAGCAAAGGGCATTGATGATTAGTATAAGGATTTTGTAAGTAATGCTGTGTTTGAAAGGAAACCATGATAAAAAAAAATGTGTGCGTGTGTGGGGGGGTCTGGTTCTTTCATAATGAAAAACAAGAGACGTTTAACACCGAAGGCTGTATGTTGTAGCAGGTTGCAATAGACTAATCAGAATGGAATGATATAGTAGTAGTAGTAGTAGAATGGTATTGTAGTTGTTTGATATAAAAAATGATGGGTCTTTGCAAAATGTTTAAGGAAAAAGTGAAAAGTTTTGGCAAGGGTATTATTTTGATTAGCAAAAAATAGGGAAAGACTCGAAGATTACAACCCAAAGCCATACTGGGTTAATGAGAATATTATTAATAGTGATTATAACAGGGGAAAAGGGAACAATTTGAATAGAAAGGCTATCAGTTCTGTTTAAGTTAGGTTTGGTGTGGCATGGCATTGATGGTCAAATTAGCTAGAAGTTATGGATATCAGTAGTTAGTGTTGGGTTGTCTAAATAAATCTCATTATTGTCTGCATTGAAGTGATATTTACAGCTCTCTTTACCTCTTGCATTGGTTATTGGTTGTTTGGGTATGTTAGTCTGTATGTTCAGTGTATACATACACCAATTTATTGTATAGTGGTGTAGAATATGTTGGAGCTTTATAAATACCTATTATTCATGATGATAAAGTAACAACTCCCCATGGTGGTCTAGTGGGGGGACGGTAGGGACGCCTGCCGCCCCCTCGGCAGGGACACCCGCCACGCCAATCTTCTCTGCTGCAGGAGCCAGTTCCTTAGGGCGTGCGTGGCGTGCCTCTTCTTGATTTAAAGGTGCAGGCGCACTGGCGTGATGACACCAGCGTGCAATGGCGTGAAATTTTAAATGTTTAAAAGGTTCATTTGAGCTTGTTTCCTGGTGCTTCTGAGCTTTGTGCTATTCTGTTTATCTGATTCTGATTCCTGTTGTGACCCCTGCCTGGCTTTTGACGATTCTGACATCTGTATCCTGACCCCTGCCTGATATCCGACTTCGCTTACTCTATATCCCTACTGATTGATCTCCTGGTTTGACCCTTGCCTGCATGACTCCGTTTTGTATTCTGCCTGCCCCGACCCGGTCTGATCTGACTATGATTCTGCCTATGCTTTGTACCATGACCCTCTGCCCAAAAGACTGCTTTACAGTTGTGCGTCTTAGCTTGTTCAGAACCTCTCACTTTGCACCTCTCTTTACAAGACCTGGCGGCATCCAATTAGCCGAGGGCTCCTCCCGAGGTGAAAGGCGACTGTTAAAGGTGGAAGCAAGAGCCGAGAACAAGGTGCTTAGCATCGGTTCTGAATTTAGTGTGCCAATCGTGACAGATAATAATAAGTGGTGCTTTTTTTTCTTGCATTAGCTTTTCGCTATAACAGTTTTGACATGATGCCCTGGCAATTATCAATTTGGCCTTTCATCTGGGTTGCAGGAGCAGTCTACATTATATCTGTTTGTAGTTCTGATAACTGGTTTTAGACTCTTAGTCTGGCTTATACAGTTGTCATTCGCCATTCCTAAACTTAGTTTTGCTTTTTTCTGATCCATGGCCTCAGCCAACTAATACATTTCCCACCACCTGATTTTGTAGTCACTCTAGAGACCCTGCACTACAAAACCAGTTGGCAGCCAAGTATCTAAGGGTTCATTCACTGTTCTTAGACAAGATGTTCAGCTTCTTTCCAGAATTTCATTGCAACTGTGCCACACATTCCAGTCCTAATTTCCAACTTTTTGAAACAACTCTTGAAGTATACTTGTTTAAAGGTGACTTAAGCAAGGCATTGACATATATTTACATCATTCTGATGAACTTGCAGCCCAGTGCTTAAGAACAAACAAATGTAGAGTAAAAACATCCCTGAAAAAAGGGTACCTCAGCTAACCACGTCAGCCAAAGATACATCCAGATTCAATTCATTCACAGGGTATACTTAACCCCGCAAATGATGTGGACTCCTTTTTCCATTTGTTTTGGTTCCAGGGTGGGAAATATTCACCTATGTAAAAAGCACTCAAGCATTTCCTAATATACTCTCCCCAAGTCTGTGCTTATTGGGGATGAAGCTAAATGTGCACAGTTATGAGAATTTGTGTGCCAAAAACCCCATCTAAAAATCAACTACCTCTTCCTCCCTGACTTTCTTGAGGAAACTGTTTAATGACTCTAGCCCAAGGTTGTTAGTAAAAATTCGATGCCATTTGGGAACCTTAGTGGAACCAACAGGACTTTGGTTAGATGTATCACCCTACTATCTCTGGATTGCTATATTACCCCTTCAGGATTTCCCTCTTTTCTCTGTCACTCTCTACTCACTTTTTTCTCTTTTTTTTTTTTTTTTTTTTTACTTATAGTACTTCTGTTATTTTATTAATATAAACTGAAAATAACTTAAAAACCACAAATAAAAAAATGAACTTTTCTTAGAATATCAGTGTCTACATCATACTAAAAGATAACTGAAAAATGTACAACTCCTATGATGAAGGAATACATGAAATGAAGCAAGATAATAGGCTGGACAAAGAGAATGAAGGGTTCAACTGCCTAGTTAACTTATAATAATTTACTCGCACAATGATACAATCATCAAATAACCTGATTTACAAGTCAAACACATTTTTTTTAAAAAAAAATACTGCTGTATGAATATAAACAGATTATAAATCCATAACATTTGTTAATTTATGTTTCCTTTGAAAGCATATGCTACTCTATTTTGTAAAGTAATTGAGTTGCACTACAAAAAAAAGACTATTAAGTGTCCAATATCCATATTTCTATACTGTATATTGTCCATTAAGACTCATGATGCAATCTATGATAAAGCAGAGCACTTCCATAGTAATAAAACAATATCCACTCTAAAATAAGTGTGAACTGTAGATGAATGCATAAAACACATACATCATTTGCAAGGTTGGATCCTCCATTATGTGCTGGGCATCTTTATTTTGTTCATAGATTGCAAGGCATATCATTTTTTTTGAGTTTGCATCCAATGGCCTTGTGCATTAACAAAGCATTGATATATGAATAACACAAAAGCCAAGACTGTAATATTCTGTTAGATAAGTAAATAATGAAAAATAAAACATTATCTCTCGTTAAAACAGCAACACAAGGAATATAGAAATAATGCTTACTCTGTTAGCCAAATCAGTATTTTTGCACAATGACATATAATACGCAGGATTTCATTTCAGGAAGTTACAGGTAAGGGCTCTACAGAAGAGCATTAAAATACATTTTAAAGGAATCGTTTTGGTACAAAAACTTGCAAACTTGTATGTCTACCTAGGAATTTATTGTTAATTACAAAACGTGTCAGGCTCCTTCAGCAGCACATTTCTGAATGGACTGGCAATTGGCCATGCCTTTTAAAAACCAGGATTAATTTGATCACCACTTGCACAGATTACTAAAATTTGACAATTTAATCTAACCATAGACTGACTTTTAGATAATAAAAGAGTAACTTGACTCGCCAACATTGTAACACACACATGCCGCAGTATATTACTAGAGATATTCAGTTACATAAACCACGGCCTCGTTCAGCAATAAAATCTACACGACTGCATAAAAAGGAAACATGAAACTCAATTTCTCTCTTACTTTTTTTAATAACAAGTCCACTATGTATAATACATAGGTGAGATCAAATTCTTTCATAACAGGGTCAGTGGCATACACAAAACAGTATATACAATCCCAAGAACTGTAGTCTAAATTGGACATCCATGATAGCTAAGATACAGATAAAACAGAAATACAGGCAGACGTTTAATAGATTTAATAACAAGTTTGTTAGTTTTTATATGTGGTGTCAGGATTGTATGAATGGTTTATTTTAATTGTATGTACAGTGAGAGATTCATTCATCTGTTTTAAGCACATAAACATTCATACATATATACAAACACATGTGCATCAAAAAGAGCCATCGTGCTGTACACAGCGATATTGCCTAGGTGCAGAAAGAACAAAAAGTATACAAATAAGTCGGAACTACATTTTAAAATAAACGTAAATCCTTCATCAGGACTTAATTAGTGACATGTTAGACATGCAGCACACAACGATTGCGTCCATGTATTAATTTACTCATGACTTAAAGACCCCTATGGATTCTAGATGGTACAGATGCCAGGCCCATGGAAGGTATTTACAGAGGATTAAGGATTGGCACACATAATTAGATAAGATAGAATAAATAGAATAGAGAACAATGACAGGGAATAGTTAGGAGAGCTTGGAAGAAACAGGACCAAATCTTTCATCAAGGTCAATGGGCTTTCAGCTACAAAGCTGTACATTTTGATACTAAATAATACACATTGTTGTACTAAAATTGCTATGTTATCATCTACATCTTTGCAACATGTCTGTACTGCTTTCATACATGCCCTTGCATATGCATCTTCTGTTTCACAGGCACAGATCTTCACTGCTTAAGGGTTGTGTTAGCCATGGTACAGAAGCCCAAACATATGGTGCAACATGTCTAGACTAATTATTTGTCGAGTTCACTGTGTGCTTAAACTAACAGCTCTCTTACCCCAGTTCTCCTTACCCTTGTGTGCTAGCCAGTGACGCATCTTCTCCAAGGATGCTGCAGCAGTTCAGTTGAACTTGGAAGCAGGGCAAAGACCCAAAAATCTGAAGCACAAATGTAAACAGTGCCGATGATTCCCAGATCTTTACCCCACTCCTAAGCCTGATGTCTGTGCTGCAGTTATTGTGGGAAAAAAATATGTGTCACTGCCTGTCCTGGGGTGCTGAAGGCAGGAGAGGTATTAGTATTAACACATTTGATCATTGATAGGAAGATTTTTAAACTAATACTGGCACACTTCTTCCAAACCTGGAACATTTTAGTATCACTTTAAAACAGTATTTCATTTAATTAGTTTCTGCTTTCTTTCCATTGTCGACCATGTTTTGATATGGCTTAGCAAGAAGCGGTTTTATTACTTCACAAATATATATAGGTTTTACATCTCAGAGAGCGGTGTGTTCAAGGGGCACTTATGGCATCTGTGTGCAATGATTCTAATTGCAAGTCCATTGTGTTTGTGGTACATTCGAAACAAACTGCTGATGGTTTTCACGTTCCTCTTGCACAGGTGTCTATGAAGGAGAAGGAAAAATAGTAACATAAATCACCATTGACAGAAGAGCAGCCTGTGAAAATGAAGTTGGGAGACCGAGTCTTGGGATTAACCCCCATTCACACTGCAAAGGGTGGTCCCTTTAGCTTGGCTCAAAGTCATATTTCTGTGTAAATGTAAAGCCCTTAGAAGTGAGCGTTGCTAATTCAATACCTCACATGAGTCAATCTGCAAAGAAATTGGTAACTGTATACACCCTAAGAATCAGTTGCTTTGCAAAATGCATAGTAAAGATTACCTGTTGCAGAGTGTTCTAGAATTTTACTTCTATTACCTTCATTCAAGGCTGTAATGTATGGCATGGAGTAAGCACTATGTCTATACAGTGAATGGACATGTCTCCTTCATTGAGAGTAGAGTGCAGGCAAGCAAGGAATAAATACATTGTGGGGATTGTAAAGTTTCATTATGTTCTACATAGAAACTACTGTTACTTAATTAACAGTTACATTCCATCATTGTCATTAGAGGCCTCTTGTCCAAATTTAGATTTCATATTTATAAATGCACAGAAAATACTTTTTCCTAAAATATGGAGTAAAAGAAATGCCTGTGGGCTCATTTACATAAAATGGACAAAGGTCCAAACAAAAACTTGGGGTGCCATATTTTTTTTGCACCTTGCCCCAGTCAAATGTACTATTAGGATCCAATAATAAAGCACAACCGTTTCTGTCTCATTCTGTATACAGTTTCCAGTTTAATGGGGTAGACTTTATCCTGTGGAAACCCGCTAATTGGGGTGCAAATTAAACATGCTGCTACCAGCAGTTTTGTTTGTCATAATGCCGCATTACCCATTTCTGTTTCTATTTTGCTCAACCCCTCCCCATATATAATAAAAGACATAGGGGCAAATTCAGTAACCTCCGAAAATTCGCCAGTGACGGCTTTGCTCACAGCGCAACACTTCGCCAGGAGTAGATTCGCCAGGTCAACGCTAATTCACTAAAATCAAAAGTTGCATCCAGGGTGCCGAACGCTGGTGAAGTTGAGCTAGCGTTACTGCGCCAAGCAAAGCGAAGTTGCGCTAGCATTGCCTAATTTGTATGCGGCGGGAAAAAAAGTTGAATGGACATATGTTGCAGCAAATACATTACACTACACAAGCCCAGGGAACCTTAATAAAATAAAATAAAATAAAGTTGTTATATTGCCGTACACATGAGCCCAGTGTATAGTGTATTTGCCATATGTTAGGAAATGTAGGGGGGAAGCCAGTTACCCCCCAAAAAAAGGAGCCGGTTACCCTGAAAAAGGAAAAGACGCTAGTGTTTTTTGGAACATTTTCAACAATTTTTTTTAAGAACTCCTATCTACTCTATTGCACTTCGCCAGGTCTAAGGTGGCAAAGGCAAGTCTGGCGCATAAGGTAACGTTCAATAAAATCCGCATCTTAGTGAATTTGCGCAGTTACGTCCATTAGCCAGAGCGCAAATTTACTGCCCTTTAGTAAATTTGCTCCAAACCAATGAGTTGTTTGCTTTTAAACAGGTATGAGTAAATGTTACCTGCAGATTGGTTGGTATAGGTGACTAGACATGTAGCAAACTTTTGCATCTTTTATTCAATGATAAGAAAAACAAACTTGCAGAGGTGCAGTAATCCACATCAGCCAATAAAATGTTTGCGTTCAAGCAGGTGACTAGTAATAAAATAAAGATAACTCTGGAGAACCACAGCAAGTTCAATGTGTTTATTCCATCACAACATGTTTCGGATAAACATATCCATCATCAGGTGCTAGTTAAAGGATATGTTTTCCGAAACATGTTGCGATGGAATAAACACACTGAACTTGCTGTGGTTCTCCAGAGTTATCTTTATTTTATGCTGATCTTGGATGTGTTGTGGCCTTGACAGTGCCATTTGCTCTGTTGAGAAGAACCCTATACATTTTGGAGTGAGGGACCACCAAGAATTACATAATTGCTATTGGTTACTTTGCACCTTTTATTAAATTACCATTGAACTTGACTTAAGGCAAAGTCAGGATTATAATAACTCTACCAATAAATACTTCACCAATGTATTTTGGTCAAATGTCTTGATATTTTTAAGGTGCAAAAACACTTGATATAGAAGTAAAGCAGAATAAAATATAAATTAATTAAAATACACTTGCAAATATCCAAAATATTCGAAACTCACCTTTTTATTTTTATGTTCTTATTTTTAAAACATTAACCAATACATAATTCTTAATACTGAAATAACAAATTAATGATTTGTATAGATTTAAATATAATGTACTTTTGCCATCCACTGGTAAAATTAATGTTTTTGCTTCAGAAACACTGCTTCTAAAGTAAATAGTATTAAAACCCTGTACTGAACTTAGTGCCTGCACCTGAGTTTTTGTTTATGGTCCCATTAAATATTATTAGAGCTGACCTTCATTTTGATAGGATGCCAATCTATTTACAATGCACAGTACACTTACTGCTGTCCAAAACTCTAAATCCGCAATGTTATTTTCAGGCATCTTGCTTGATATTTTCTCACAATTAGAAAATACAAAATGAACGGAATATGCTGAGGAAAATCATTCCAGAGCCGAAGCAGCAATCCTGGCTTATATCACAGAAGCAGTAATAAAGTTATATTATGTACTTTGCAGAGCTAAACGGGTTGTTCATCTTAAAATTACTGTAACCCTTTCTTAGTCAAAACTAAGGTTTCTAGCTACAGGTATGGGACCAGAATGCTCGGGACCTGGGGTTTTCTGGATAACCTTAAGTCTACTAGAAATCATGTAAAACTTAAATGAACCCAATAGGATTAATTATATCTTAGTTAGGTTCAATTACAATGCACTGTTTTATTATTGGGAAATCATATTTTTTGTTTAAAATTGGATTATTTTGATAAAATGGAGTCTTTAGGAGATGGCATTTCCTTATTTCAGAGTTTTCTGGGTAACGGGTTTCCTGATAACGGAAACCATACTTGTACTATGAAGCAGAGCATAGTTACATTACAACCATTTATCTCATCTGGGCCCTTGTGATGGTGTGTGAAAATTTTATATGGTAGAGAGAATTATTTGTAATATAAGTAGTATACATTTAGGAATAAAAAGTACACCATAAAAATCATGACAAAATCCATTTAAACAAAGTCAAATGCTACAAACTAATAATATTGTACACTGAATTTCGAATGATACAGTGTATAGATTTTTTTATCCGTTTTCAAATCATTGCATGAAGCAACACGCAGCACTGGTTTTCAGGATATAAAGACCTGCAGACCTCGATACACAGTTATGTGTTTACATTGAAGGTCAAGGTGCCTCGGCAACACTTTCAACTTCATATTTTTCCTCTTAGATCATGTTTGTTCACGTTATAGCGATATAAACAGTACTGACACCAACTTTAGTTATGGAGAGATGTAATGCAACCTGTTAAAAGCAAAAAGTTTTAACCTGAAAAACTGTGCTGTCAGTGAATATTTTGTTTCATAAAAGTGGGATATCTAATGCAAGACTTCAATAAAGATATGACAACAAGCGTAGTTGGCAGTTCTTTATTAGGCATATCCTATTTTGGTGCCTACTTCAAACACTGTTTTAAGTCTTGTTCTAATGGTGCAGTGGTCCTTCAGTTAGACAAGTCAGTGAATGAACAAAATACTGTTTGGCATTTTCTGTAGCTCTCTCTCAAAACACAAAGAAAGTGTCAAGGAGTTTCAAAAAAATCTTTTAGCCTGATATCGGTCTGAACAAGCATTGCATTTTCAGCACAGAGCTTAAAACATTTGTGATGTTCTAAACTATTGAGACATCCTTTGCAGTAAATATGGATAAGGTTTTAAGCAAGGAGAAGGATAATGTTGCACATTCATTTGTCTACATCTTAAATAGTAAACTCTTTTGGGCAGGGCTCTCTTTACCTCTTGTATCAAGTTACTACTGTCTGTAAATGTATATACTCATATATTGCTGTGGAATAGATTGGCACTTTATAAACATGTGATACTAACAATACCAATAATAAAGTTATGTAGGGAGATCCCTTCTGGGACCAAGCTATATTTTTGCTTCAGATATGCGTGATCCATATTTTATAATCCATATTTTATTTATCGATAGAAGCTTTGTTTAACTCTGCTTATGAGCTCATCTGTGTTGTTCCATGTTGTGGTAATCTTCCTTCCCTTAGTTCTATGATCATGAGTACCTATCCAGGAACATTTGGAAAAAAATGGCTTTCCTTTTCAAGCACTTCCCGAGAGACATTTGAGGGGTTGACTATTGTGTTGCACCTGCAGCTGAGCAGTCCAAGTAGGCTAGCTCCTAAAATGCTGTTGGCAGCACCAGATTTTCCAGGCGGGCGCCCCTAGGCCGCATGGTCCTATCACCCACCTGCACTACCCTGTGCAGGCAAACACATGCATGCATGCATGCATGCAAGTGCAGGAGCACTGGGGATATGCCCATACCCAGTGCTCCCCATATAGCGGCTCTGCGACATGCCGCCCCTAATAATTTTCCGCCCTAGGCCCGTGCCTTTGTGTCCTCACCACAAATGCAGGCCTGGCTGTTGCTAAGAAGATAACAGATATAGGGCTTGATTCAATTCAAATCGATAAATGTTTGAAGTAAAGATTTGTTTTCATCCAAAAATTATTTTACCTAATTCAAACGGTCAATTTGGCACAAATGCTTTATCACCATTTCCGGTTTGTACTACCGTTTTTGGAGGAAACTGTTGGTTTTCACAAATCAAGCTGCAACTTACCATGCTGTATTCTATATCGTTCTAGAATTGCTTTAATACAACAAATGTCAAGTTCATAACTTTTTCATTTTTTGATGTGGAAAATAACTTTTGGTTAACCTGCCTAAAATTTCTACAAATATCTTCTATTGGGTCATCTCAACCAATCAAAGGTTACTAGTTAAACACCACACCCAGACATAGCAATGCGATAAAAATTAGTTGCTATTCATGTATGGCAAGAGGCCAAGGAGTGAAGGGTTTTTATAGTTCTGTTTACCATGGCCAAATCTAGTGTTACCACTTTCAGATCTGGGTCTTAAAAACAACATTTAAAATGACCATAGCATATTCAACTTGCAAAGATGAAGGGTTAACAGTCATGTGCAAACAATTGGAGGTGATTAAATCATTTACACAGTGGATTTGTGGGATCCATTGAAATGGAAATGATTAAGAATGATAAGTGATGACAATTGTTGAAAGGCCTATTTAGGATTTGTGTGCATATATATTTTAGTTAACATATAAGATGTTAATATTAGAAACACATCAATATATAACACAAAATATATTGACGTGTGAGGTTGAACATTATAGTGTTATTGGCCGCTGAATACAAATTGGAGTTTATGTCAGGCCCTTTCCAAGTCAACTTGCAGTCTGTTGTTTTAAACACCGAATGGTTCAAAATAAATAAAGTGATGTATTACTAGTCAAGTGTTATACACATACTTATTTTAAAAATATGTCATATATTTTGAATATATCTTTAAAAAACAATAGAACATTTGAAAGTAATATTGTTATTGAAATATATAGTCGTAGCTGTGACCGCCTTAAAAACACTTGTTTGATAAGGCGCATGTGTGAGAAAAGAAGATGGAAAGAAGGAGAAAAGGCTTTAGAGATAGGAGAAAGAGCAATTTCTGTCAGTTCAAGGTGGTGTAAGGGAAAGAATATAATGCAAAATACTTCATTCTATAAGGGGTTTTGCGTTGAGTAGCAAAAAAGGGAAGATTCTATCATACATATCGTGATCTTCCTTTCATGGAAAACTCCATGTCATACTTACCAGGATAGCCCACGCCCCAGAAGGACCCTCCTCAAAGCTTTAAAAGCCCAACCCCACCCCCCAATCCGGTGTCTCATAATAAGCTTCTAGAAACTACCGAAAAAGGAATGGGAACTATGACATGGAGTTGTCCTTGAAAGAAAAATCACGGTAAGTATGATACAGTCTTACCTTTTCACAGGACAACTCCATGTCATACTTACCGGGACTTAGCAAGCTAATATCCCCAATGGGAGGGTTATTGTTAAACAAAAGGAAAACTGTTTCAAAGTGTAATCTATACCAGATAAAACTCAGAAGAATGAAACCTCCACAGGTGGACTGAAATTACCTTGTAGAAAACCTGTGAACTCTATTTTTTCAGAGGAAATGGACTGCCAGAGAAAGAAAAAGAAATATTACTCTTTAGAGGCAGAACTCACACCAAAATAATGATACTGAGTGTGAAGCCAGCATGACAATTCCACCAAAAAGGATCCAACCGCGTGCCAACCACAAGAGCACTATTGGAAATAGCTCAAAAGCATGGTACCTGCAAAAGATGATTTAGTAGGGGAAAGAAAAATCCCATCACTAGTATTCTACATGCCCCAGCTATGTATAACACTACAGATACATAGCATCACCTAGTGTAGTTCCCTGTCTCTTTAATACTAAGGAACCTGTATTTATCCTGGACCATAAACAAAACACCTTATCAATGAAAGGTCAGTAGAATGACTCATGGAGACGGACTACTGCCACTGTGGGGCATACCTTACTTGCCCTGTAAGGTATCTAGGGGCATTCTGCAGCCTGTATGGGTTGAAATTGTTCTTATCATTAGCTCATGATCCTCCACCAAACAAGGCTGGATAGTTTTAAGGATCTGCGTGCCCTATGGAGTGGGCATTGTAACAGAAATGCATGCAGATATGCATAACCTTGCTATGATACAGTCCTCTTGAGCCTTCACGGATGTGAACTGGAAATAACTGAAATTTTTATTGTCAGGACCGCTTGGCACGGACTACATGTGGGGACGCCAGTGTCTTGATGCCGGCGCGATGACGTCACGCGTATGGCGCAAAATTCAAAGTTAAAAATTCTTCCAGGTCACGGGTTCAATGCCCGAATATAGCGTTTGTTTTGAACATTCCTGGGTGTGTTATTATTCTTGCTGAACTGATTTCTGGACTTTGAACCTGCCCGATTATCTACTTTGCTGTTTATCTGCCTGCCTCTTGAACTCTCGCCTGGACTTGTGACTATGATTCTGCCTGATCCCAAATAGTACTATGAACTCGGACTTTAACCCCTTGGGCCGAGCATCAAAATCTGTTTGGCATGCTCCCACGAGTCTACCCAATAGGAAGGAATTTGACTGACTGCAGGAAGTATAGCAACTATTACAATAATGCTGATGGGTTATTTTCTTATCCTAGGGCTCCAGCCTGGAACATGGACAGTTCATCAAAACCATTCTTAAGTATGCAAAATCAAAATTAATCTAAGTATGGGGATATAATTATGCACCTATTATTCTGGAATGGAACACCTCTACTAACTATACTAGCATGTCCAAGCCTGTAGTTAAGTCATGCCATAACCAGGGCCTTGCCTAAAGGCAAACACTGCAGCCTTGGTACAGAAAGTTTAAGCTCAATAAAACAAATTTTATAAACACTCTGTCCTGACGTTAACCCATAGGATACCAACCCCAACTAGCCAGGCCAGTTTATGGTGGTCTGAAAGTCAAAACACAAAGTAACATAGACCCTTAGAAAATATCTAGCATGCCATAATTGCATGCCTCCTGTCCACAATAGGGGTTAACATGACAGAAATAATAACCCTGTGTTTTTCTCTCCAAGCTCCTAATGGGTCTTAAACTTTAGCTACACCGCATTGAAGGTGTGTACCTAATTTTACAGCCACATTTATATGGCACCCATTACTCTAATATGGCCCATGAGTATACCCTCAGTGAGCTGACTGGACCCCTATTGTACTTGAGACAAACTGGATAGGTCTGTGCTATAGTATACATCAAAGCAAGGCTCTAAAACCATGGCAGTAGTGAATCCAGTATATACAAAAGTAACTCAAATTTGCACTGACTGATTTGCCCACTGTCTTCTGGACTGAGGCCAGCTAAGTTGAACCCCTTGTAGCCTAAGTAAGAGATCCTGATGAATATCATACTAATTTTGTAAATAGACCTTGGTTTATCATAGAATATACGGAACATTTATCTTGCCTGAGGCTCAGGCTGTGGCAATATTAGAATCCTTGTTGAATGAATATCTGTGCCTATTCAGCCCAAGACCTATCCTATCGCAAAAGGCAGAATACAATATATAACTTATTTTCAAAATAAGCAGGGATGAAGTCCAGTCGTAGAACCTTGATTCTAATTAGTGAGTTCCCTATAGCTGATTACTACTCCTCCACCAGCCTAAGCTTTCAATGTAACAAAGATATGGACCACATATACCCCAATGGTTGTGGCCTACAAGTCAGCAGTTATAATTGTACAATACCTGCCTGCTGTTTGACTGTTGTATTAGTGCACATATGCAGTATAGCCATATACATAAAAAACTGAATTGACCCCGACTGTTACACCAGTATCTACTACATTTATTGTATCTATAATTCATATATTGGTTGGGTCATACTTACCAGGGCACAGTCCCCTAAACCATTATGGACTGCTGATAATACTTATCCCCAGCACAGCTGATGTACTTAATTAAGTTCCTAATACTTATATCTGACTTGACTCCCACCTTTGAGCCAGTTTTAGCTGTTACCTTAAGCAAACATATGATACCCAAATGGCTTGTTTGCAAAAGTAATCCATGCTTATAACCTAAATCAAACATTATATAAAACAAACAGGGATACTGGAGTAGTGACTTGTGTTACCATGCTTACATACAAACCTGGATGCTGTATAGGCACCATCTGGAAATGCCTAAAACCCCTCCACACCAAATCACTGAGCTGTTTAACACCTACCTTCAGTTTGGTTGTCATATTAATTGGTGTTCAAACCAGAGTAATGTATAACGTGTACATTTATGTTTGGTTATTACCTTAGTCAGCCCCAAAGCCACTGAAATGTTGCAGCATATACATTCAGTTTGGTTATAATATTAACCAGTGGCAGGGCCAAATAAATGTATAACATGTGCATTCATATATATGGTTATTACAGCTAGCCCCAGAACCACTGATATTTCCCCATCTACATAAAGTTTGGTTGTAATATTAAGCAGTGCCAGGACCCAGAAATGTATAACATGTACATTTATATTTGGTTATTAAAACCAGCCCCAGAGTCACTGAAATGTTTCCACATATACATACAGTATATAGACTAGACTCAGAAAGCAGAGTAAAAGAAGCACATGATAATTTAATTAACAAACCGTTACTATAACAGAGTTGTAACACAGAATCTTACCTGATGCTTCTGAGAATCAATCTGAGCTGCTAAGGGAGGTAGTAGGAGGAGAATCTACCTGTTCATTAACTGCACCTGAACACTGACCTCCAGAGTAATTACCTAATTACCTACAGCTGCTGCTCACAGAACCTGCAGACCCACATTGTATTTTCACAGAACATATATATTAGAATAACATTTGCACTGCTCACAGAACATACAGAGCAGCAATGTCTTACCATTGCTCACATAACATGCAGATCAGCTTGCGTTAACACTGCTCACATAAGGAGACCAGCATTTTATTAACAATGCAGAGCAGCAATGTCTTACCATTGCTCTCAGAACCTGCAGATCGTCATTGCATTAACACTGCTCCCAGAACATGGAGATCAGTATTGCATTATCACTGCCATTACATTAACATTGCGCATAGAACGTACAGATCAGCATTGCAGCTGCACAGTTCCCCCAATGGCCAAACTGGCTCATCCATCCTTAAGAGTTAAGAGACTCCAGCAACAGGATAGCATTCCCAGTTTAAATTTAGCTTTTAACTGCCAGCAGATTAAAGGCCCCAGGTTTTTGGGTTTTTTTTGCAAATTACCTCCACCTTGGGAAAAACTTGTGAGGGAGGCAGCTGGCTCTGAAACCTAAATTCCTCCAGAAGAAACAAATAATACCCCAGTATAGGGGGAAAAAGGAGAAGGCCATAAGGCTCAGGCCTGCTAATCCCACTCCCCAGGGCAACCCTGGGATTCCACCAGGTTACCTCAACTGCCACCAATCTCTCCCATCCGTAAAAATCATAAGGGGTATATGTGCCATATATGACGCTTTTTAGACATGCCCAGGTAGGCACACGGATGGGGGACATAGCACTTGCCACCTCACAGGTTATAATCAGGCCCAGAGGGCACATAGATCAAAGACAAACCAGTGATATTAGCCACAGTAACACTGTACCTACCTGATCCAGATGATGAAACCCTGAAGACGCCAACCATGAGGTAATGTGCTTAGAGGGAAAAAAGCTCACAAGGACCAAAACACCAGTCCCTAGGATGCTTTCCATCAAGCCCTAATGCTTCCCCAAGTTTAAAAAGAAAACTTGCTTCTAACAGGAGCAAAAATAAACCGAAGCAGAAGGAAAAAAAAGACACCCGATTGGGGGTGGGGTTGGGCATTTAAAGCTTTGGGGAGGGTCTTTCTGATGGGAGCACTGGGGCGGGGGCTATCCTGGTAAGTATGACATGGAGTTGTCCAGCGAACATAAGCATTACCACCACTTTCAATGGGCCATTAGTTAGCTCAAAAATACATAACAGAAAGGTATAATGGGTAATGTGATAAGTGTTATGATTGTTCATCGTGTAAAAGCAAAAAGGCACACATCATACAAAATGTACCATATCGCATTGAAATAAATCAAACCCATATATTTTATCAGAGGTGGAACAGATACTTAGGAATCCCTAAGTTCATCAAAATCTCTTCTATCATCTCACACTTATTTCCAGTGGATACCTAAAGCTTTTGAGGCCCAGTACACTATGAATATATATAGACCATGTAGGAATTCTATCATAAGGCCTATTAAGATTAAAACATTTTAGCACAATCACTAAACTTAGGACAGCAACTGAATCTGGAACAGGAAATCCTGATATCCCACATGATCTTTCTCTTAAACCTCTACCTCAATTACTTATACAAGGAACTCTCCCTTGTCTGAACCTTGAAAGCTTTATTTCTCTTAATAATTGAAAACTCTGGCATATCCATATAAACAACATGACCATCACCATCTTCGAAAGGGCATGTCTGGAAATGGATTTTGGGTGTCCAATTAGACTCAAAAGATTGGTGCTGCCAAATATCTTCAGAGCATTTAATATTCACAAGATAATTAATAGAGAAAACAATATTCTTAATAATGTTTGCTATATCGTAGCTCAAATTAGCATGTGCTATACATGTGTGGGATCTTTTCCTTTATAATAAGCTATATTGCAAATTGTCTTCTATGGTTTTCTTCTATTACACTTCTGCAATGTTGAGTCTTGATTCGAAAAGAAACATATTATTTTTAGAATGGCTAATTGGTTCCATCCACTACATTTCTAGCAGTAGCTGCAGGTATGTTACATGTCTGACCTGTCTGTGAATTGAGTGACCTTAGTGGTCCAGATTAAATATCTCTGGGTTTGAACTAAAAAACATTCAAGCAAGGGGGTGTACGCAAGCTACAAAATAATAACTTCCATTCCATTGTCCAAAAACAAATCATTGAATAAGTAATGTAAAAATACAAAACAGATAAACAAATATCTAACAGTTGTATTTGCAGACTCCTCACATGCTCTATTTAATTTGGGAAATTTCAAATGTATGAGACCTGAATACCACCTCAGGTAAGTATGGGAGGGGAAAAGTCAGATCCAATATCCTAGACAGTGTTTGGAGGTTTGTGTATTTGTATGTATTTGCTAGATGTGTATAATATGATCTATACCCATAATACAACCCTCTAAAATGAAACCACATTTAAGATTGCTTGTGGTTTTACAGTTTTGTGCTGAAAAAAAACGTCTGCAATCTTCATATATTTGTCTGAACGGGCCTTTGTAATGAAGAAAACCTTCAGCAGCTTTTAGCTTTTTGCCAAGCTTTTTTGCCTCATATTCCCACGTGATTAGTAAACTCAGATTGGGTTTCTTTAAAGATTGCTTGTGCCAAAAAGCACAATCGATCATAAACGGGTAACAGTGTACATGTATTTTGTTGGGGAGTGGTGATGCAAAAATATATTTGTTTCAATTAAAAAAATCTACATATTCTTATGTTTTGTCTTATCTTATAGTCCCTTTTAGCCCCAAATTGTGTAAAGAAAAAAAAAGGCAGGCTTTTATAATTTGGCTCCTGGAACGGAAACTATTACTTAAGTTTATTGTACTTATCATATGGCCCAAGTGCTAAATGATGTTTTAAAATAACATTAGTTCCAAAGCAAAGCTACATAAAGATTGGCTATAATGACTAGCTGACTGAGTATAGGTTAGAATCCCTGCATATTCAATAGGAGGATACAGAAAAGTCTATAAAGCAGTATGGAAACAGAGAGGTCATTAGTTATATAAGCGGTATGGTAACCTTAGAATAATGGCTACTTATATGTTTGTGTGTATGTATTTATATAACAACGCAATGACTAATTTATTAGATTATTGTGAAAATGTTACAAACATACTATGCCTTCCTGCTTCTCATTACCTGTCTTAAACACCCCAGTAGCCACGCTACATATGTTGGGTTTGGTTTATTATTGTTTGTGTAAGATTTATGGAAACTCCATGGCTGGTGTCTCCTAACCTTGAAAGTGAAACAAGAGAAGCAGCAGAGTTTATGTAATATTTAGGGCTAAATAAACAGAAGTCTAGAACCTTCAATCATTGTCACACAAACCAGACACAATATTGGACTACAGATAAATAGGGTGCTAAAGTGCCTGACTAACCAAACACTAAATGACATCCAATAATATATTCCTTTTCTTCACATGTAGAACATTATAAAGAAATGTATTGTATATGTGTCTCTGCATAAATATTAAAGCATCAGTAATCAGCCATTTTAATTTGGACAGTGGACAGGCAGATTTATTTCCAATCATGGTTGAATGCAGGTAAATATATATAAGAAAAAGAGAATGAGATCTTTAACTAGTTTAAATTTACAAGCATCAATTGTTTTGTTTTTTCTTTCTTTCCCACTAATGAGGATTTAAAAAAAAGCTTGCAAGCTGGATACTGATTCACCAACACCAGGCCGCTGATTGATAATAAATCTATTTTTATTATTATTAATAATAAGCATAATAATAATAATAATAATAATAAATGGTCACCATGCAAAATTTTGTAAATAAATCTGTGTATTCAGTTTTGACTATAAAACATGTGGCCTGGAAAAAAATGCTTATTTTATTATGCACCTATGGCAATCCACATCAGCCAATGAGAACAGAGCCCTCTCCAGTCCTTACCCTGCAGAGCTGTATTGGTCAATTGGCAACATGGAATGTTGCTATTATAGAGCTAAAACCACCTTAACTGCAATTTAATTTTACATTCCCATTGAATTCAGTGCATTTTGTCAAGATTTCATGATTTTTTCATTACTGCTGGGTTCTAACACTTCATAGCACAAAACGGTATTTGACTTTTCTAGTTGAATACAGTGTGACTAATTTACGCACTGATCATATTGATAAATCTTTCAGGATTGCCCAGCACTCATATTTGTAAATCTGCCCATCATTTTTCAAGAAGGAAAAACTTGAAAATACAACTTGAGAAAATCGATTCGTGAATGAAAATGCTTCATGCTATAAATTCCAATGATGGTTGTAAATGATATTCCAACAATAAAATCAGTTCATTAAATAGGAATCAGACACTGAATAAGGTGATTTATTGCTGCATATGAATCTAAATTAATTAATTGGTAATTCATATTAAAAATTCCAAAAAAACATATTAAATAGTGTATCTCTCATGTGCTATTGTACAGTTATGAAATAATATGGTGCAAGGAAAGAAGTGGCTAACTCATTCATTTTTGTAATTTGTAATATGCTCAAATTAATACCTAAGTTATTAATATAGGAATTTAAAAAAATTACCTGAGCAAAGTGAATTTGTCATGAACCATGAAATCACCACCATCGTTAAATTGTCAAACAGATGCCTACTAATGCCATGTGAAATACCTAAGGGGCAGATTTATCAAGGGTCGAATTTCGAAGTACAAAAAACTTCGAAATTCGTCCATCAAATTGAAAAACTTTGAATTTGAATATCGAATTCGAAGTTTCTTCACCGAACTTGGCAATCCTACAATCGAATAAAAATCGTTTGATCAAACGATTAAATCGTTCGAATCTAATGATTCGAATGATTTTAGCGTAAAATCAAAAGTTTTTTATGCGATGTGTAAAGATTTAGAAAAAGTTTGTAAAAGGTCCCCATAGGCTAACATAGCAATTCGGCAGGTTTAATTTGGCAAAGTATTGAAGTCAAAGTTTTTTTTAAAGAGACAGTACTTTGATTATGGAATGGTCGAATATTCGAACGATTTTTATGTTGAATCGAAGTCAAAGTAAATTCGAAGTCGTAGTATCCTATTCAATGGTTGAAGTATCCAAAAAATGACTTCGAAATTCAAACTTTTTGTACTTTGAAAATTCACCCGAACCTTAGTAAATCTGCCCATAAATCTTAGTATGAACAACAATAAAACGTACCTCTTTAAAGATATACATTAGCATTACCTTAGCTGGATTAGTGATTTCAATCACCAGGAAAGAGAATTTCCAAATGGACGGAAACTGACATAAACAATGGCCCAGCTAAGACTAACATCATTTCTAAGGATAATTTACACATTTGTATAAATATAAAACTTTAAGAAACATGTTGCTCATTTGCAGTTATCAAAAACAGGCAATTTTAATCTGTAAAAAAATCTGCCATTTTCCATCTGCCAAACTCTCAAGCACTTTTAGATAAGCTGTACAAAAATCTATAAACCCTATATGGACATTTTCCAAATAAATAAACCTTGTATGGTCAATTTCCAAACCTTCAAAATTATTGAAAAGGAAAATTTTTTCAACATAAAAATTATATTGACTGGAAAAGATTATTTGTTTTGGCACTGCGTCCAAATGTTTGGCTTTGAGACCAATGTTATGCTTTTGTTTGGCTTAGTCTAATTTGAACTTGTTTGAATCCCTAAATCTCTTTTGCATCGGTGTATTATATTAGGCTGTCGTACGTCCAGTGTTTTTATTTTGAGAGGGTTTTGGCCATAAGCACAGTGGTTCCTACAGAGTGATATTTGTTTTCCATTTTCATGCTTCCATAGATAATACTCTTTGCTGAGGCACACCGCATGGGAGTCTTGTTGAAAACACAAAAAGAAACATTCTTCCCTATGCTTGCAAACCAAGAAATGAATGTGAACCCTAAACTAATTGATTTGTGCTAGTCCTGAATGTCATTCCATACCCCTAGCTAATTACACATCAGATTGACATACAAGTGTTTCATTATACACAGAGAACCACACATAAAGGTCCTTAAAATTGTATTACAGAAGATATCAGTTCAACAAGGGAGAAAAGAATGGATTTACAACAGCTGCTCTTGCCACAGGGATAGCTAACAGATTATTTAACAAAACAGCTCAAACAAACGTAACCATCTAGTGGCACCATTCTTATTTTGCCCACAATTAAAATAATTTCAGCCTATGTCCTAAATTAATATCTTAAATTTATGGTAAAGCTAAGCAGGAATTTACTTGATGGATTATCCATGAATTCATTAGTGGCAATATATAAGATTAATGAAGTATTTTCCAATCATTTATACTGTACTGTGTTTTAATTGCTCCTACACCATTAAAACTCAAACCCTATGGTTACGTTCCTCCCAAAATATATTCTAAACAATGGCAACCATTTCCACATTGTCTATCTTTAGATCATGCTGCTTGTAAATTGTCATTTGAAAAATCATATTTGGTATTTCTCAGAATGAATCATGCTTATGTGTCAAATACAGTATGAGTAATATGTTTTGCAATCAGACATCATTTCTAACAGGGATTACATAGACATACAGGAACAAAAAATACTGCTGTATTGCAAAAGTAAAAAAAAATAATTTTAAATTTAACAACCAGCCTGAATCTAGTCATTATGGAAGTCATTTTGGAAAGACCAGTCCTATTTAATTTCACAGGTGCAAAAAAAAAACAGGAAGTATTTAAATGGCTCCCTGTAATAAGTAGCTTCATTATTATATTATAAGTGCTATGGCTTGTGCCTTGTGTTTTCAATATAATTAGTTAGTCAAAAAAGTTATCACCCTTTAAATCACTGATTGGTTACTGGCTTGTAACAGGTTAGAAAGCTGCAAAGGAGGAAGTAGTGTTATGGCTATTATGTTAGACATCTATTCACTCCAGCCTTTACAGTTTACATTTTTGACTAACTATATTGAAAACATTTTTTATTTTGTACAATCATCTTTTTTTTTTACTCAGTTTAATTTTTACACTAAACAGCAAATGGAGTACTATGTGGCTTAGCTATGTACCATCTAAGAGAAATTGAGGCCCATATAGAGCAGGTCTGGTATTCTTGACCAAACCCATCTTTTCTCTATTCTTTCTTTGATGGATTTCACACTGAATTGCAATCAATTCTGATTGGACAGTCATATATTCCTCCCTCCAAAGGGTTCCCTAAACGTCTTCAAACTCTTAACCTGTTCATTGTGACAGTGGGGAATGAGTCTGTCTGTTTGTTCCACAATACCCACTTCCAAGGTAATATATTCAATGAATCCATTTTACAGGAACAGACTTGTATGATGTGTGACATGGCACAATAACATTTCATTGGCAAGTAACTGATACCTGTGTGAGAGTTTTTTATTTCTGTAAAACGGATTCACTCCATAAACCTATTGTATAACATAATTTAAACATAACCTTGCCCACAACCCTGTCATGTAAATAAGACAGGTGCCCCATCACTAAAATGAATCTCAGTTTTCAAACATTTGTTTTATGGAACCACCTTTTCATATGAAGAATGAAATGCTACTGACCTTCACATGCAACAAGCCCATAGACAGCTCATCCCACCAAATTAAAATCATATTGTATGTATATGTTTATTTGTATAGTGCTCCTTGAGGGCAAAGTACTGTACAGCAAAACAATATATTAGTATTTACAAACAAGGGGTTACAAAAGTTACAATTATATTACAAATACAATTCACATAAATATGAAATATAATTACAATACAGATTAAGTGCTCAATGTCAAGGAATCAAAAGGCTAGAGGACCCTATCCCGTATGGGCTTACAGTCTAAATGGGTATTGTAAAAGAAAGTATAAAAAATGTGTGCACAATATATATTCTAGTACTTTTGCATGTACACTGACAGTGAGTGATAGACATTATTGTGTATGTTCAAACAGTTTCATTTTCTAAATCCAGGGTACTAGTGGAACATAAATACCCTAAAGGCAGCTGTTCAGTCACCCAACTAGGCAATGATTGAAGGACTGGCTGCTATTTACAAACTATGAGAAATAAAAAGGAAAATATGACAAGAACAAACAAAAATTTCTATAAAGAATCAAACAGAGAACGCATTACACAAACACAACACTTCCAATAAGTATGTCCAATATCCAGTTCCCCATCTGTCTGTCATTACATATTGAGCTTACTGGACACCAGAAATGGCACTTAGCAGCAGATTCACAAAAGATTGCATAGCATTATGCTGTCTCCAAAGAAATCTTCTACTGCTTAAGTTACTGTGATTTCTTCTCTCAGTGGAAAAATATAAAATGCAGCTGCACCATTAACGTTGGTTGGGCAAAGCAGTTTTAAAGGTGCGCGGCCTCTGTAACCACAAGAGAGACTGCACATTACATTTGTATAGAAATATAAGTGCCAGTACAAAAAGCACACACCAATTCACACACACATGTGAGTATTTCTTGAATTTGGGAAAAAAGGATGGTGTAATCATATTTATATATTTGCATATTTACTTCTTTCTTTTCCCCTTTGGACTAATAGAACAATATAGGAATTATGAGATTGAAAGTTTGAACTCTTGTCATATATATAAATGTTAATATATGCAATGCTTTGTTATTTTGAATAAACTATAATAACAATCAAATTAAAAATCACACATAATCAACATCGCACTCGATTAGGCGTCAGAAGAATCAGTCTCAAAGAAAATATTTTTTCATACAATTTTTTCCTCAAATTAGTTTGTTGATATTTCGATGATTCAAGACCCTGGAAGAAAATTACTTTCAGCAATAAGAAGTTAAGTAAAGCAAAATACCCAATGCATTATGAAATCATTCATTTGCTCTTTAGCAAAAAAAAATCCAACAGCCTAATTATGCAGCGTGGTATCAAATCCATTTAGCCGATCTGACAGATACAAACCAGACCTACAGTAAAAAGTTATTTCAGGGGGTAGCAAAGACACAATAAACATATATGCTAAATTTGAGAGTTTCAAATGGACCTTAAAGAAGCGCTTTAAATTAAAGTTATTCACGAGGGTGGAGATGGTTCCATTACTGATTGCTTGTGAGGGCTTTTTGGCTCCTGTTAGCTCATCTCACTTTAACCAAGTTTGGTTTTCTATTACTGAATATAGTTAGGTACCTTTATCAAACCCTGTGTTACTTTAAAATAAGCTATTTTTCTACTTGAGTTGAAATTTAACAATAAACAGAAAAACAGTTAAAATAAGGGAAACATATATTTGCAGTACAAATGAAATGTCACAGAGATATACAAACTTTCTCTATATTTATTACATGTAGGTTAAAGTTGAATATTTTCAGGGATTCACTAAAAACACAGGGCCATTTGTTGTAAGAGATTGGTTTCAAGCGTTTTCATTTTGACAGTTTCAGCTTTTCCTTGAAATTTTTCTGAGATTATGAAGGACATTTTATATGACAAGCTCAAGTAAATAACACCAAGGGGCAGATTTATAAAGGGTTGAATTTCGAAGTAAAAAATACTTTGAAATTCGACCATCGAATTTAACTACTTTGAATTCGAATATCGAATTCAAACTTTTTTCATCGAATTTGGGTATTCTGCGGTCAAAGTAAAATTGTTTGATTAAATAAACGATTAAATCCTTTGGATCGAACGATTCAAAGGATTTCAGCGATCGATCAAAGATTTTTCTTCGACTTCAAAAAACGTAGAAAACTGCTCTAGAAGGTCCCCATAGGCTAACATAGCACTTCGGCAGGTTTAATTTGGTGAAGTATTGAAGTCGAAGTTTTTTTTAAAGAGACAGTACTTTGATTTTCAAATGGTCTAATATTCAAACTATTTTACTTCAAATCAAATTTGAAGTCTTAATATCCTATTCGACGGTCAAAGTATCCAAAAAACTACTTTGAATTTAGAATTTTTTTACTTCGAAAATTCGCTTGAATTCAATTCAACCCTTGATAAATCTGCTTCCAAATATATAATGATACTCATTTGTTGTTGCTTCTAAAGTGCTGTGTTTTTGATAAACATACAGTACAAGATAACTTCATTAGGGTAGCCATTCAAAGTCCTTTCACCTATAAGGGGCAAATTTATCAAGGGCTGAATAGTAAATTCAAATTTTGAGTTACAAAATTCACACATTCAAATTTTAATCCCACTATTCAAATGTAAATTTGAATGTGAGATTTATTACAACTCAAACGTGGAAACAGTCCTAATTCAAATATTCGCCACCTAAAACCTGACCTGACCTGTACAAGTCAATGGCAGAGGTCCGTTGAGCCATTTGGAGATGTTAAAATCCTTCCCGACATTCGAGTTTTTCTTAAATAACCTACCATTAGAATTGTGAGTATATTCAAATTTAAAAAAATTCACATGAATTGGAAATTCGACCTTTGATAAATGGGCCTCTAAGGGGCGGGTTTATCAAAGGTCTAGTTGAATTTTCAAATAGAATAAATTCGAATTTAAGCTTTTTTTATGTACTTCAACTAGGGAATAGTCCAAATTTAATTTGAATTTGAAAAAATTCAAAAATTCGAATATCGAAATTTATCATGTACTGTCTCTTTAAAAATTCAACGTTGAACATTTGCCATCTAAAACCTGTCGAATTGCTGTTTTAGCCTATGGGGGACCTCCTAGAACCTAATTGGAGTCAATTGGTGGACTTTGAAAAATTCAAGTTTTTTTGGGGAAAAACTTTGAATTGAATTTGATCGAATGCGATATTCCTTAGATTCATACAATTCGAATTTGGTCGAATATGAACCTATTTGATCGAAAACTGACCTATTCAAACAAAAAAAACTTCAACTTAATTTCGGTTGGTCTTTTTGAATTCGAATTTTGATGTTTTTTCAATACAAAATTGGAACCTTGATAAATATGCCCCTACATATAAATTTAAATGTAAAAGAGGAAGGTATTTAAGGGGACAGGAACCAATCAGGAGCAGGCTGAGGAAGACAGACAGATCAGTGACCAATAGGAAGCCAGGCGCCCAATTTAGAGGTCATAGCTCCTCAGTGTTTTGGCTGGAGCATCCATTTTGGCGTGCACCGGTGTTTATGCGCCGGTTCCTAAGTTGACACGCTCCAGCGTTTATGTGCTGGTGCGCTGCTGGTGTTACAGTACCCCCCCCTTCAGGAGACCCCTCCGGGGGCTCCCAGGGCTTGTTGGGAAACCTCCTATGGAAGGTTCTCAATAATCTGGGGGCATGGGTATTGGCAGCATTCACCCACGATCTCTCCTCAGGACCAAAGCCTTTCCAGTGGACCAGGTACTGGACTCCTCTTCTGGACCTACGAGAGTCAATAATATCTTGTACCTCAAATTCCTTATGGCCATTCAGGAAAACAGGAGAAGGAGGTGATTCCAGAGAAGAAAATGCGTTCTGGACAACAGGTTTTAGCAATGAAACGTGGAAAGAGCTGGAAATGTTCATGTTGGGAGGAAGGTCCAACCTCACAGACACCGGATTAATGATTTCCTTGACTTTAAAAGGACCGATGAAGTGGGGACCCAGCTTAGGACAGGACTGCTTGAGCTTGATATTCCTAGAAGAGAGCCAGACAGAGTCCCCTACCTTGAACCCGGGAGCAGGGCGACGATGTTTATCGGCAGCCACCTTCTGGCGCGAAGAAGCCTTGGCAAGGGCGGAATGAGCATCTGTCCAGATCTTCTGAAAGTTCCGAAACAAGGAGTCAGCAGCAGGAACGTCCACTTTGACAGCAGTTGGAGGAAGAGCTGAGGGATAGAGACCATAGACACAGAAAAAGGGAGAGCAGTTCAAAGAGCTATGTTTGAGATTATTATGTGCAAACTCAGCCCAAGGAAGAAGATCAGACCAGTTATCCTGATTTTGTGAGATGAAACATCGGAGAAACTGCTCCAAAGATTGGTTCGTCCTTTCAGTCTGCCCATTACTCTGAGGATGGTAAGCCGTGGAAAAGTTCAGATGAATGTTCATAAGTTTACAAAAAGCCCTCCGGAATCTTGAAACAAACTGAATGCCACGATCAGAGACAATGGAGGAAGGAATGCCATGCAGACGAAAAACCTCTTTGACGAAAAGCTGAGCGAGAGTGGAGGCTGTGGGCAACTTTTTGAGGGGAACAAAGTGCACCATCTTCGAGAATCTATCCACGACGACCCAAATGGTAGTCATCCCCGAAGATTTGGGTAAATCCACCACAAAGTCCATTGCAATGTCCACCCAGGGTTGGGAGGGAGTGGGTAAAGGTTGAAGAAGGCCACAAGGAAGGGAACGAGGAGTCTTCTGTTGAGCACGGGTGACACAGGAAGACACAAACAAAGAGACATCTTGTTTTAAGGAGGGCCACCAAAAGTACCTGGATAACAAATCGATGGTCTTGTTGACACCAGGATGCCCAGCCAACTTGGAGGAATGAGCCCAGGACAGGACTTGAGGGACAGAGTAGGCAGGCACAAAGGTCTTCACAGGAGGACATTCTGGAGGAGAGACAGAAACAGTTGGAGTAGGAATTGGAGTAGGAGAGAGAACAGGGGCTTCATCT
Source organism: Xenopus petersii (assembly GCA_038501925.1). Taxonomy (NCBI): domain Eukaryota; kingdom Metazoa; phylum Chordata; class Amphibia; order Anura; family Pipidae; genus Xenopus; species Xenopus petersii. The sequence goes on from CM076678.1 coordinate 92,113,252, forward strand.
GACGAAAATGATCTGGACAGGGCATCAGCCTTGGAGTTTTTTGAACCAGGGCGAAAAGAAATTATGAAATTAAATCTGGAGAAAAAGAGAGCCCAACGTGCTTGGCGGGGGTTCAGTCTCTTGGCAGAAGAGATGTATTCAAGATTTTTATGATCCGTAAGAATGGTGATAGGTTCAGCTGAACCCTCCAGTAAATGACGCCATTCTTCTAGGGCCAATTTAACTGCCAAAAGTTCTCTGTTGCCCACGTCATAGTTTCTCTCAGCAGAGGAAAATTTCCGTGAAAAGAAGGCACAGGGATGTAACGGGCCATGAAAGTCAGACTGTTGTGAGAGGATGGCCCCAACTCCGGAATCAGAAGCATCCACCTCCAAAACAAAAGGACGAGAAACATCTGGATGAATCAAAACAGGAGCAGAAGAAAAGGCTTGTTTCAGGTCATCAAAAGCTCTCTGTGCTTCAGGGGTCCAGACAAACCTTGTACCCTTCCTAGTAAGGGCGGTGATGGGAAGGACGATGCCGGAAAAATTTCTAATGAACTTCCTATAGTTCCTAAAGTTGGCGAAAGCCCAGGAACCATTGGACTGCTTTCAGATTAGAAGGAGGGACCCATTTGTGGACCGCAGAGACCTTTGCTGGATCCATCTCAAAACCAGAGACAGAAATGATGTAACCAAGAAAGGAAATCTTAGGCTGATGAAATTCGCATTTGTCAATCTTGGCAAACAAATTATACTCTCTGAGGCGCTGAAGGACCTGTCTCAGATGAGAAACATGAAGAGATTCACAAGGGGAGAAAATCAAAATGTCATCCAGATAGATGACAATAAAGGAGTAGAGGAGGTCTCGGAAAATATCGTTCACGAAGACCCCCATCCTTCTTCTGAACGAAGAAAAATCTGGCACCAGCAGGTGAATTAGACTTCCTGATGAACCCCCTAGATAAATTGTAGTGATGGGCGAATTTGTGCAGTTTCGCTTCGCCGAAAAATTTGCGAATTTCGCGCGAAATCCGCGAAACGGCTTTTTCGACGCCGGCACCCGGTTTTTCGAAAAAATTTTTTTGACGCCGGCGAATTTTTTCCGCAAATTTTTGCGGACGTCTCGCGAATTTATTCGCCGACGGTGAATCGCGCAAATTCGCCGCAAATTCGCCCATCACTAATAAATTGTCCTGGATGTAGTCCTTCATAGCCTGAGTTTCAGGTATGGATAAAGGGAAAGTTCTTCCCCTAGGAGGGACGGTTCCAGGGATCAGGTCAGTGGGACAGTCATAGGGTCTATGGGGGAAAGGACTTCAGTGCTTTTCTTCTCAAAGACATCAGAAAAGTCTCTATAACAGGCAGGAAGAGACTCGAGGGTGGATAAGGAACAAACGGAGACTGGAGAAGAAGAAGAAGAAGAGAGCAAACAACTGGAAGAACAGCAGGAATTCCAAGCAGACAGTTCTCCAGCAGACCAGTCAATAGCAGGGTTATGCAGTTGCAGCCAAGGCAACCCTAGGATGACCGGAGTGGAAGGGCAGGAGATGGCCAAAAACGAAATCTTCTCTTTATGGAAAGAACCAACTTGCAAGTACAGAGGGGAAGTGGAGTGAGTAATCAGTCCAGGAGAGACGGGATGTCCATCAATTGCTTGAGCCGCCAGAGGCACTTGAAGAGGAACAAGGGGCAAGGAAGAGGCTCGGGCAAAAGAGAGGTCAATGAAGTTCCCAGCAGCACCGGAGTCGATGAAAGCCTGGCAAGGAATGGTTTTGGAGGAGTGCTTAATAAGACAGGGAACCAATAGGCGAGAGTAGTTTCTTGGTGGAGAAGAAGCGGCAGTGCCCAGGATGGTCTCCACCGGCCGACCTAGGCTTTGGAGTTTCCCTGCGGCCGAGGCTTGTTAGGACAAGTTTTGACAAAATGACCCTTCAGGCCACAGTAAAGGCACAGACCTGCCGTACGACGACGAGACCTTTCCTCGGGGGTAAGTCTAGTAGCCCCCAGCTGCATGGGTTCCTCCAGCACAGGAAGAGAATTAGCTGGAGAAGGAATGTTGGAGTCGAGGAGCAGTCTGTGAGCACATGATTTGGCCGAAAGCCTCTCCTTCAGTCGAACATCAATTCGGATGACCAAAGAGACCAGGTCTTCAAACTGCGGAGGAAGATCTCGGGCAGCCAACTCGTCTTTTAGGGACTCATTGAGACCGTTCCAAAAAGCTGCCACAAGGGCCTTGTTATTCCAGGATACCTCCGCGGCAATGGTACGGAAATCGATGGCGTACTCGGCTGCAGAGAGTGACCCCTGGGAGATCTTTAAGAGACGAGTCGAGGCATTCTCCTTCCTGCCAGGAGCATCAAAAATCTCACAGAAAGTGGATAGGAAGGCCGTGGAGTTGTGAACCAGAGGATCGTCCCGTTCCCAGAGAGGGGAAGCCCAGGCCAGTGCCTTTCCATAAAGCAAAGTCAAGATATAGGCCACTTTGGACTTCTCATTAGGAAACTGTGAAAGCTCGAAGTGGATCTTGCACTGAGACAGGTCTCGGGGTCCCCGGAGTAACGAAGGGGTGCAGAAATCTTGGGTCTCCAGCAAAAACCCTCCCCACTGGGTAAATGAGCCGAGACCAGAACTGGATCAGGCGGTGCCACAGAAACAGGAGGCAATGGGGTCTGGGAGGCCTGCAGGACATCTAGGCGACTGGACAGATGTTGAATACTCTGAGCGAGATGCAACTGCTGGGTCTCAGAATCCTCAAGACGCTTCATGAGAGCCTCCAAAACAGTCTCCAGAGAGGAAGGTCGACCAGTGGCTTGGGAGGGATCCATTTTAAAAGGGCCCAAGCTAACTGTAACGATCTGTTACCTGGGATCCCGGAGGAGGACAGCTGGTCCTAGGCAGTAGGGATGTAGCGAACCGCCGACAATGTGTTTGCGAACGCCGTTCGCGAACACCGGCAAAAAATGTGAACAGTTCGCGAACAGTTCGCGAACTTCGAACATCCGAAAATCGTTCGATTCGAACGATCGAAGGATTTTAATCGTTCGATCGAGCGATTTCCGTTCGAATCGAACGATCGAAGCCATTGGATCGAATGATTTCATTCAATCCAATGGCTTCGATCGTTCGATTCGAACGAAAATCGTTCGATTTTAGCGATCGAATGGTCGAATGGTCGAACGATTTTGACGCGAACGCCTATTGGCGAACGTCGCGCGACGTTCGCAAACTTGCGGCGGACGCGAACAGTCGAAGTTCGCGCGAACTAGTTCGCCGGCGAACAGTTCGCTACATCCCTACTAGGCAGACAGATGGCAACTGGAATTCCTCTATGGCTCCGGTCTTCACCGACGCCCTTTTGGGGCCCTGGACTTTCTGCGGCGGAGTCGTTCAATTTGAAGGATTTAATCGTTCGATCGAATGAATAATCCTTCGATCAAAAAAACTTAGGCAAGCCTATGGGGACCTTCCCCATAGGCTAACATTGACTTCGGTAGCTTTTATCTGCCGAACTAGGGGGTCGAATTTTTTTTTAAAGAGACAGTACTTCGAATTTCCTGCGCTAAATCCTTCGAATTCGATATTTGAATTAGAAGGATTTCAATTCCTAGTCGAATATCGAGGGTTAATTAACCCTCGATATTCGACCATTGGTGAATCGGCCCCTAAGTTACTAAGGGGGTTATTTATTAAAGTCCAATTTTATCTCAACATTTTCTGCTGCAAACTCCAATCAAATCCGCTCAGGTTTTTTTTACTCTTATTTGTTATTAAATTTTTTCAGATTGTTCACCTGAAAACTCAGATTTATTATGCTATTTGCCAGAAAACTTTGGGGTATTGCCCGATACCCAGTGCACATCAAAAAATCATTGGGACTTTTGCCATTGACTTATATGCAACCTCAACAGGTCTGAGATGCTGGATTTTCTAATTTGTACTTTTCCATCTTCGGGGTTTAATAAATTCCGAATAATTTGTGATTTTTTAAAAGTCCGTTTTTCTTTTTTAAAAAAATCACTAGTTTCGGGATTTTTGCAATCGGAGTTTAGTAAATAACCCCCTAAATCAGGGCTGTCCAACTGGAGGCCAGCGACCCCCCTTATTTGGCCCTCCACATCAAAGTCTGCCTGCTGTGTCTGCTTACCATATGAAAGATTTAAAAGGTATTAGTACAGAGATTGACTGGTCCCTGCATTGTTTAAACCTCAAATTCACACTATAATGCCCTGCGTTGTTCACACCTGTGATTCCCCTGTATTGTTCACACTTGTGACACCTCTATTGTTCACATCCAAAAGCCTGTACTGTTCACACCTGACACCCTGACTGAAACTGCCCACATTGTTCACACCTTATTGAAAATGCTAATGGGCACCAGCATTGTGTCACTGTATGTAATACATCTTAGGACCTGATTCCTGTCTCCTGCTCTGCCTTCCCTATGCTCCCTGTGTGTGTCATACTTAGGTATTTGTTCTGGGGGTTTGTTAGCATTTGAAAATTATTGTTAGTGGCCCCTAAAGTGTTTAATCTTATGCTGGGGTACTGTATTATACACAGGGGAGGAGGCATATGGATTTATGGGTATGTCTTAATATTTAGCTTTTTTCACATATGAGTGACATCCCTGCCAGGGCAGGCACAAGGTAGTTTGGCACCCTAGCCAAGAGCTTCAATCATTTAAAGTGGGTGTGGTCTAAAAACAGGGAGTGGCTAACACTGGCTTCCATTATCGGCCGTCCACCATGTAGATTAGAAAAATTACTACCCTCTGTACCATAGAAGTTGGACAGCACTGCCCTAAGTGTATTCAAATTACCTTTGTAACTACTAGCAATTTAGAATGATTGTGTGTGCAAGATCTTAGGCGTTGTGGGTGAGTGGCCCCTGCTAATTCAAAATATCAACCAAGTGCAAATTGGTGTCCCATCTTCAACAAAACATTGTGTTTACAATATTATGGAAAAATTCAGAAAACAGAAATGTATAACAAGGAATGCATAGAAGTCACTTCTGAAGCTGCTTAATAATTTGTAATACACATTTGACATTAAAGGATGTAAAGGCAAAAAAATAAAATCCCATTTTTACTTTCTTTAATGAAAAAGAAACCTATCTCCAATATACTTTGATTAAAAAATGTCTACCGTTTTTATAAGAAGCCTGACTGTACACAGTGAAATTCTCCATTCGTTTTACATACTCTGACTGAACTCGAACATGTAGAGATTCATATCTGCAGCAGTCAGAGCATGTAAATGACGGGGGAATCACAGTCCGGGTTCTTATAAAAACTGTACAGATTTTTTTAATTGAATGGTATTTTATTTTTGCCTTTACATCCTCTTTAAGGTTTCCAACTCCAGCTGCAGGACAAAGATCATGGAGCCAGATTTAAACAGATAAACTGGGATTTTATTTGGAGGATTTTTTTTTGCTGCCACTGGTTCTGGAGAGTTGGAGAAAGTTTGTATTGAACAATACAAAAACTATAAAATCCATATTACATTACATAACAACACAGTGCAGTCTGCATAGTCTGATTATTAATTAGCCTTGCTATATCTGCTCTATGGCAGATATTATTTGACTTGTGCAGTTTTGATAATTTATGATCCATAAGCAGCAGCCCAGACCGCACTGAGCATGTGCACAGTCTTGGTCTTGCAAAGATATTTAACAAGATGGTGACCCCCTGTGGCCAGCTTTGAAAGCATAAATCATTTATTTAATTAGGCTTCTTGTGCAGTTATTCAAGTTATTGTTTTTGTTAACATTGTTTTTAACATTGTTAGCATTTCTAGCATTATTCTATTTTAGACCAGGAACATTTTAGGGGCTGCTGTTGCCTGAGACAGCACCCCCAATGCCGCCCCCCTCCCGCTCGGAGCGGGTCAAGGAGGGGTCGCATCTCTACTGCAGTGAACGCTATTGCACTAGCTGCACAAGAAGAGCCAAATTTCCTTTTAAAAAACGGAAATTCAGCTCTTAAAGTTACCAGAAGTGACAGGAGGAAATGTTGGAGCTTATTGCAGTGTTGCAATAAGAAAGACAAGTGTTGTAGAGTGAAAGAAACATTTTCATCAAGGTAAAGTCTATTAAATGTAGGAAGGAATTGCCAAAATAAAAGTTGCATTTTGAGAATGGAAAAAAGTAAAGGGGTTAGCATTACTGTAGATAGCATTACTGTAGATGCCTAACACCAAACAGTTCATTTAAATATGGAAAATGATAACAGAGGGCCATGGTGCACTTCATTGCTCATTGTTGAAGCACCCTGGTCAAGCCAAAAAAACTTTATACCAATAGATCCAACACCTGTACATATAAGGCATTCCCCTTCTCTAAATCCCCTTCTCTAAAATGTTTGTAATGAAATGCAAGTGTGTAATGCTAAATTCAGTAGGTTTGGAGTCTCGACTGGTACAGGTATTATTATGTGACCCCCCTTGGTGTATTAAAAGAAAGGAGTGTTTTAGATCCTTCATGTGGAGATTAGAAGTGTATCCAGAGCTGGGGTTGTGTATTCCCCTGAAGAACCAGTTTCTGCACAGGGGACCCCATGAATGTTGGATATTGAAGGAGTTCCTCGTAAACAGGCCTAAAAGTGCTTCATTTACATAACTTACTACTATACACTCTGTTTGTGAGTGCTAAAGTATTGACGTATTTTGTGTGCTGTTAACTGATGAGCTTTAATTACAGTTTCCATTGTACCACAATTATGCGTATCTAATTGGGTTCAATGTATTTTTAACCAATACCTTTATACTGCATATGCTGTAAGGGTGTGAGGAATCAGTTACCTTGATCTCTTGTTGATCAGTCATATAGTAGGAGGCATGTAATCACTAAACTAAATATAAAAATTCCAACATATTTATTCTTGTCAAAAGAGATTAATTAAATAATGTCTTTGAACATTATAACCAGGCCTTTTTGAATAAATTATTTATGAAAAATATTATAGTTGCAAATCTTGTTAGCAGGAATTTGATGATTTCTTTAGTGATCTAATTGAGGGCAATAATTGCCATGAAGTATTACGATATACAAACCCTCTCCATCCATATTTAAATGCAATGCCGTGGTTAACATTTCTAAGTGGTTATTTTAGTGCTTTTTCATGATACAAAAGCACATGTAAGATAGGGTAACTCTGTTGACCAGTACATTATTCAACTTGTTTGTCTGCAAGGAATACGACCACCTAATTTCAATAGGCATTTGCTGGTTGGCTGAAGCATTTCACAATTGATGGAGAAGAGGCTTCTTTTGTGGTTCGCACTTTTTGTGGCTACAAAGATGAATGGTTTGGAAACACAAGGTTTCTTTCTGCCCCGCTGTATTCTGGTATAATTTCCCCCATGAATGGGCTCTCAAGATAAGGAGGGAAACTGGGGGGTCGAGATGGGATGGTATGCAATAATGCTTATAATTGCAGGGTCCTTCAAACCAACAAAGCTTCTCCCAACACTTTGCTTTATAGAGGTACAATGTTTCATTACAATGGGTTTGGTAGAAAGCTGGAGGAGCAGAAAGATCGGGACAGATACTAAAGGTGGAAACGTCAGTCAAGTGATGGTCCTTTGGTGAGGTTCAAGTGGTGAAATGCTAAGTGGCTGAGAACTGGGTCCCAAACATTACTCTGAAAAGCTGAGCATATTCAAAAAACCGTATGCTCGTAATGGATCAATCTTTCCTATAGAATGTATTATTGTCACAGTTGTATTAGGTCATTTGTGGCAGCTGTACATTATCCAGCAAAGGTGGCCACACTTTTCAACACTACCTTCAAGTACTGTATTTTGTGAGAGTAGTTATTTAGTATACAAAAACAAATGCCAAATACAGAAGGATCAGTAAGAACAGCTAATAATATTTTTTGACAAACATAAGCTATCTGTGACTGTGATAACAGTGGAATAGAACATTGGTAGGTATAATATGGGCTCATTTATGCAGAATTCATCTTTATCATTGATTCTTGTGTTTGTTTTCATTGTTCTTTAGAGATGAGCAATGTCTTATTTCCCTTAAAGTGATGCGTCAAGTCGTTTTACTGCTATGTGTTATACCTGATATATATTGTATATTACACTTTTTATACATAAGATCAAACACAATGGGTTACAATTCTTCATGTATTTGAATTAAAAGCCATACTGTAGGTCTAGTAGTATTGGTCGTTAAATAGTTGTTTTTTTATTAACTTGAAAAAAACTTCATCACTTGAATCATTAACTGTTTTACCCTAGATTCTATTTGTCATAATGTATAGGAAGTGATCTTCTGAGTCAGTTCATATTCCTATTACATTTTTATTTTTACACGTGTTTAGTTTTTAATATTGCACATCACAGCCATACCCTGGGCAGAAGTGCTCCATGTATGAGCTCTTACAGCCCTTAGTGCTCTTGAACTTGAACTCCCTGGTGGAATTGTAAATGACTGATTTTAGCTAGCAGTATAAGTGTATAACTTCTCTAACATAGTTTGTTCATAAGAGGCAAACAAATGGACCTACAGTGTCAGAGCAAAGTTGGCATTAGTTGCATCTACAGTTCTATCTGCCCTTGTATTAATCCTGTCCTTATCTCACTGATGACGTGAAGGTGACTGGTGTCTCAGTAAAGCATGTGTGTGTGTGTGTTGTGTCGTCAATTAGCTCGGCCCTACAGCAGAATGAGAATAACTGGGAGAAGCAGCAGTACTTGTAATTGCATTACCTGAAAAACACAAATCAATGGATCTAATAACATATGAAGTAACTGATCCTACATACATATGTATTCCATTAGTCACATAATGTGAGAACACATTGTAAAAGTCCCCAGTTGCTAGTAATTATGCGACAAATGTTTTGAAAAATTATATTTTGTGTCACCACTCAAATTATTTGCTCTTATATTACCTTGTTCTGCTGCTATCGTTTCTGGAATGTCATTCTGCGCACTAATCAAATCACTATAGTGTATTTCATCCCTCAAATATCTGGCAAATAAAATTCTTTCCATATGCATAAATAGTTTGCTCTTACAATTAGACTGCGCTTACATGTGATAAAACTGCACAAACCCTTTTTATATTTTTACAAAATAAAGCAACAAATATATAAATCCGTACACAATTTTTACTTAAATAATATTGCAGTTTTCAATCTACCTGCCAGATTTTACTGATCTTTCAACAAAACAATCCAATATTTACTGGGTTCTCTTTATAAATAATATATATATATATATATATATATATATATATATATATATATATATATATATATATATATATATATATATATATATATATATATATATATATATATATATATATATATATATATATATATATATATATATATATATATATATATATATATTACCTGCCCCTGCTTGTCTTATGTAATCTATTTCAGCTAATTCACTGCTAATATAAATTACTATACAATATCAGTGCATGGTTTAAGTCCTTGATACAGGCAAGATGTACAGGCATTCTGCATTCAATATACTGTAAATTGTTTAGCATGGTAGTTGCTTATTTTAAAAACATCCATTTTGAAAGGATACATACAGTAATTCCATTTTCATGGTATGGAATCTTTTATCAAGAAACCCATTAGAGTTATTTTAAGCAAATAATGGACTTTTTAAACAAATATTTTCCCTTCCTCTGTAATAATAAAACAGTACCTTGTAATTCATAGTATTCTCCTGACAGCACTAGTCAAGTGCCACAATGGAGGAGATACAACCTCATTGTGCATACCATTACAAAAGTTTAATTTGCCAACAAAAACAACAATACATGCTTTTTGAAAATATTGGTGAACATCATTGAAATGGAAGTTTACATTTTCTGTATCCAAAATAGAATTTCTCAGGTTCAAATTTATTATTCAGTAGTAATAGGATTACTGTTGAAAAGAAAGTTCACTTTGACAACTGAACATATAAGTAAAAAACAAATGTGTGCACTTTACTGATATGAAGAGGGTGACAAATTGTAATTATTTTACAGATTGTTATGGAAATAATGTTGATTATAAAGTAGCTCAGATTTAAAAAATTGGGTTTGGGGTTGCATTAGGATGCCATTTAACTTTTTTATAACAGCTTGTTTTATACAGGGTTGAACTGGCCCACCGGAACACCTGCACCCTGCCCACTGCCCCACCACAGTTTAGAGTCTCCCTTCCATTATTCCTCTCTTACTTCTAGGCCCCACTGATTGCCTGCCTCCCTGCTGCCAACTGTGTGTCTCCATTGGAGGCTCCCCTGGGGCCCCACCAACTGTGCATTGAAACATTAACTTTATTCATACTAATATTACTACTGTTAAATATGGCCTATCCCGATGGACCAAACTACCTCTATCTCTCTGGGGCAGAGTGAACATCATTAAACTTCAAAAAGTCAAATCAAATCCTGATCCCCTTCTTTGGTTATTCCCACAAAACTGTACATTTATGCATAGATCAAAACTAACTATAGTTAATAGTAACACAAGATTAGAATGTATAGGATGACTTTAAAAGCAAATAGAGTAGAAAGAGAACATTATTAATCTATAGACATTAGAACCTGCCATGTAAGTTAAACATTACCCCCAAAAAGGGAAACACCTCTTTAAAACCAGAATATTTTTTTTTTTTTTATAATGGTGGCAACAGCAATGCCTCCTATATTTTCACTACATATTTTCACATATGTGCAAATGAATCACAGAAGGATTGTTTTATCCTCCATAGTTCATGCTGTTTAAGTGAACAAATCATTAATTAAGAACATAAATGCTTTTCAGGGGCTGATCTGTACCTCTGTCATCTACACTCATACTGATTAGGTGAAAGACACAACTCATTCTTAAAACTGTGACCTGATCTTGGCAGAAGTATTAAATAAAAAGTCTGAAGTGGATTATGCTAAACTGATATGATGTCACCAAAAATATGCCTTAGTTTATTAACTTTCAGAAAATGTCAGAATAAGATGACAAATAATTAATACTTGTTTAAATTCTTTAACTTGAGTCTGCCAATGTACTGTTTAGTTTTATTGAAATCCTGACATTTTCACTCAGCACATTAATGTCTAAACAGTGAAAGACCTGCCACTTATCTCAAACACACCATGTCTAGGAATGTGTTATGTGTAAGCTTGGCTTACTCTCATGTACACTATGTATTCCTTTTTATCCCAGTTGTGTGCTTTTTATGAAAGCACTCCAGACACTTTTTTTCGAGTTTGGACACAAATATACTGTATGTAAAACATACCATGTCACATATCAAAGATAGACAAACTGTGGCTTTCCAGCTGTTAGTGAACTTCAACTCCCAAGATAGCATCTGGTTGGTTATCTCTGCTGTGTAAAAACGTTCAATTACAAAGTCAACAGCACTGAGTTACAGAAACATAAACTATTTTGTAAGAGAGGCTGGAAGCATGCTTTTCTAGCTAAACTTGTTTTGGCATATGGTACTATGTGAGTAAATTTTGAAAATAGATGCCATGATAATAAAAAATGGCTCCTGCGTGCATGTATTTCCACTCTACATCCGTAGTCAATTGGTGTGAATATAAGATACATCCAATTGATTAAAAAATGTATGCATATACACTATAAACAATAATGTAGTACATTGCAAGTTTAGCATATAATTTAAAAAAATGTGAGATACACACATATTGCATTATAAGTGGTTCCAATCCACAGTCCAGGTGGTCTAAAACTTCATGACAGGTTGGAACGTCACCTTCACCATCACTTAAACAGTGAAAGAGCTTTAAGATATCAATATCACACAATTAAATGGAATCCCAAAGGAGGGGGTTTCTTATAACCTAAAGCCTTCAACAGGGAGTGGGAAGCACCCATGCTGATGCATGCAGGACATGCAGCCAAGCTTTTCAAATAGAATTTCTCGACAATACATGAAAAATGTACATTAATTTAGGAATAAAACAATCTTTAATGGTCTCTAAAAAAAAAGAAACAAAATTTGATATTTAAAAATGTTACATTACTGAAAAAAGTCTTAATTATATGTTAGCTAGAGAGCCATGGTAACTCTTCATCAAAGTTCTTACGGGGCCCAACATTTTAAGGGGCTTTAATTACATTAATCTTACTTTCCTAAGGGTTTCCGGGAAGTTCCCAAAACAATAGTAAAAACTAATGTTTAAGTAACAGTCAAGAATAATTATGAAACAAGCACATGGTCGCGGTAGGCATCAAGCAGATGCAAATACGGAAAAAAAAACAGGATATGAAGACAATGGTTTTGTAAAAGATTGAAAATAAAGGCCAAATAAGATATTTGGTGCCATAAGACCAACTTTGCTCACATATACTTGTTCAAGAACAGTGGAAATGATTTAAGCACATGGACCAATCTGTGCAAAAGTATAATCAAGGTTTTGTGTAGCAAGAAATTGAATGCATTCAGGCATGGCACAGACAAGTAACAGGATATCCTACTTGGTAAGGTGAAGAAGGACAACAAAAGTTATCAGCAAATGTTTCTAGGAGGCATCTGACATAGATATTAACAGGACTAGATACCATTAAAAATCTGGAACAAATCTTCTGCTGCAGGAGCATTGACAACAGATAAAGTGGAAGGGAGTGCGCCTGCATGCATTCCATAACTTCAAAAGAAATTAGACTCATGTAGTCAGCAGAGGTTTGCTCTAGAAGATACCATCACACTTTTAAGTTAGTTTGTGTGCAAGGGTTTTGTGATTCCCAATATACTGGATATATTTCACAGGATAAAATATTCTATGAAGAAAATGCACAGGAATAAAGATCAGACTGGAAAAGAGGACAGTGGTAAATAAAATCACCTACTGAAATATTTTTATTTCCAAAGTGATGAAAAGAGTTGGAGTGAATTTGAATAGCATCAGATGCAATTGCTTATTTTAGTTTGGAAAATGTGTGTTTTCTGTCCAGAAAAATTAAACCCCAGTAGCATTTGGGGAAAAAATTAAAAAACTCCTTAATCAAACATCTCTAGTAAAAAGAGAATCCAATGAAGAAAGTTAGTATTAGAATATTACCATTGTGGGATTGAACTGTATAGTGTAAGAATCATTTGGGTTGAAGGAGAACTGATTACAAGAAAAATTAGAATCTCATTATTAAGGTCTCCCATAGACACAATTAGAGATTGTATAGCATAAGAATAAGTCACGGCACAAAGGCCTGCTCATCAGTTGCATGGGAAGTGAAGTGAGAAGGAAAAGGAAATCACTGGAACACAGGGGTAATTCTAGCAGGGCATTAACTTTATCTGAAGCTCTTGGATGTGCGAGTGTGAATTTTTTCCCTACCAGTGAGGGAGAAGCTATGGAATTCAAGAGATAACCAGGCATCTAGAAAGGAATTTCCCAAATAGTGGGGCCAAACACTTTTAATTAGTGATTAGCAAATTTTTTTGCCATGTATGGTTTTGCCACAAGTTTCCCAAAATGGTACCAAAAAGTTGCCATTCAGTCAGTTTTGTGTGTGACAAAAAAGTTGTGCTGTAGACAAAAAAGTTGAGTATCATATTATCCTCCCCTTTCCTTCCACATTAACCAATTGGGATTTGAGCAACCAGATATTATCTGTTGGTGGTCAGATTTATCAGTTGTGCCTGTGTTTGTAAGATAGTAATATGTAAACTTTAGATAGTGCTTTATGGTTAAACATCAACATAGTTACTAAGGGGCCGATTTACTAACTTCGAGTGAAGGATTCGAAGGTAAAAAACTTCGAATTTCGAAGGTTTTTTTGGCTACTTCGACCATCGAATGGGCTACTTCGACCTTCGACTACGACTACGACTTTGAATCGAAGGATTCGAAGTAAAAATCATTTGACTATTCGACCATTCAATAGTCGAAGTACTGTCTCTTTAAAAAAAACTTCGATCCCCTAGTTCGCCATCTAAAAGCTACCGAAGTCAATGTTAGCCTATGGGGAAGGTCCCCATAGGCTTGGCTAACTTTTTTTGATCGAAGGTTATTCCTTCGATCGTTGGATTAAAATCCTTCGAATCGTTCGATTAGAAGGATTTTATCGTTCGGCGAAGGAATTATCCTTTGATCGTTCGATCGAACTATCTGCGCTAAATCCTTCGACTTCAATATTCAAAGTCGAAGGATTTTAATTCCTAGTCGAATATCGAGGGTTAGTTAACCCTCGATATTCGACCCTTAGTGAATCAGCCCCTAAGTGTAGTAGTAAATACTATTACCATATGACCAAGGTAGTGTCAAAAATCACAGACTTGTATTTAAGAACATGGGAGCCTTTTTTCTATATCTAAAAAGCAGTGTGCTATTGAGATCTAGCAACTAGATAGTTTGAAACCCAACCATGGAAACCACAGGAAAAACATGTACATGATTCAAAACCACATGAAAACAAGCCTTGCCCTATGTTCAAAGGGCACATCCCAAATAGGATACTAAACATTGCATAAAATATATTTGCATGGTGATGGAAAAACAGTAGGGTAAAAAATGGCGTGGTCACAATTACTGCATACACTGTAGATATTAGAGCCACTTTCTGTTTCTCTTACAGTATACTGGAATTTATAATGAAGTAAAATGTGATATGCCTTTGAGTAGTTATACAACCTTTTTTGAATAAAAATGCCGTTATTTGTATGCATTTCAGCCACAGTATGTTGTATACTGTTGTATAAAAAATGTAAAATGTTATGGAAAATTGATGTATTGCCTTTTGTTTGATATTTTTGCATAAATACAGTTACCATTTGTAAACATGGTTTTCAACAATGGCAATTTTTACTTGTTATACTGTCGTATCTTAGTTCTTACTGTCAGCACTTTGCAGGTTATTTTCGTTAAACACAGATGGCCAGCATATGCTTAGTGGTTCTTACTTTTGTTAGTAGCTGAAATACCACAGTTATCTTCTGTGTTATACCGGCATTAAACTTTGAAAATGATGGTTTCATTTTCTGAAAATTCTGAATTGGGGAATTCTTAAAGATTTCCTGATTTGCTGATAGGTCTGCTTTTGTAATTGTTACTTGAAGTTCCTAAACCTCATTGTTTTGTCAACATGACTGTCCCTTCTCAACCTGTTAGTTGCAGTTTCTAATGCTAAGCCCATTGCAGCACAAATATGGCAGCCCCCTCATGGGTGATGCAAAAGCATCGGTCAAATACTTTAATGGCAAAGTCATAAATAGCATGCAATGGCAATGCTATGACATTGCATTATCACATATCACATTAACAAAACATTAGGGGGCCGATTCACTAAATTCGGGTGAAGGGTTAGAATAAAAAAAACTTCGAATTTCGAAGTTTTTTTTGGGTACTTCGACCATCGAATTGGTTAGATTCGATCGAAGTCGAACAAAATCGAACGATTCGAAGTAAAAATCGTTCGACTATTCGACCATTCGATAGTCGAAGTACTTGCCCTTTAAAGAAAACTTCGACCCCCTAGTTCGGCAGATAAAACCTACCGAAGTCAATGTTAGCCTATGGGGAAGGTCCCCATAGGCTTGCTAAGCTTTTTTTGATCGAAGGATTTTCCTTCGATCGTTTGATTAAAATCCTTCGAATCGTTCGATTCGAAGGATTTAATCGTTCGATACGAACGAAAAATCCTTCGATCGTTCGATCGAATGTTTAGCGCTAAATCCTTCGACTTCGATATTCGAAGTCGAAGGATTTCAATTCGAGGGTCGAATTTCGAAGTATTTTTAACTTCGAAATTCGACCCTTAGTGAATCTGCCCCTAGGTGTCCCTGTCATAAAAGGATAAAGCATATAAAATGTCCTCTTAGAATTGAATTGCCTTACAATTAAACTCACTCTATAGCCTTTAGAGATACTGACATCAGAAAATAACTTTTTTTATTATATATTATTACATTATCTTTGAATGCTATTAATAATTTTGCCATAAAAGTATTTGCCTGATGCTTTTAAATTACCTTTCTTACCCCCATGTTCCTTATTTGTGCAGCAGGAGTCCATTAGCAACTCTAACTGACAGGTTAAGAAGGGACAATCAGGTTGACAAAACAGTCATATTAAGGAACTTCAAGTAACAATTTCTTACAAAAGCAGAACTATCAGCGAAAAACAATCAACATGACCTATAGGTAACTTTTATGGGCCCATTCATTAAGTTCGAGTGAAGGAATAGAAAAAAAAAAAACTTCGAATTTTGAAGTGTTTTTTTGGCTACTTCGACCATCAAATGGGCTACTTCGACCTTCGACTTTGAATCGAAGGATTCAAACTAAAAATCGTTCGACTATTCAACCATTCGATAGTCGAAGTACTGTCTCTTTAAGAAAACACTTCGACCCCCTAGTTCGCCACCTAAAACCTACCGAGCTCAATGTTAGTCTATGGGGAAGGTCCCCATAGGCTTGCCTAACTTTTTTTGGTCGAAGGATAATCCTTTGATCGTTGGATTAAAATCCTTCAAATCGTTCGATTCGAAGGATTTAATCGTTCGATCAAATGATTATTCCTTCGATCGTTCGATCGAAGTATTTGCGCAAAATCGTTCGATCGAAGTATTTGTGCAAAATCCTTTGACTTCAATATTTGAATATTGTCGAATATCGAGGGTTAATTAACCTTCGATATTTGACCCTTGATGAATTTGCCCCTTAATGTAGATTAATATTTTAAAAAGAAACAAAGATTTTTTGTGTCAGTATCACTTACAGTGGCTTATACAATGTACAGTAGGGAGCACAACCTCTCACTGTAAAATCCATTCAGGCATGTGCTATCACAGCAAAGTAGCTTACATTAATATACATTGTTAAATGCCATTCTGTCATATTGCATTGTGATTGCAATTATAGTAAAAGAGCTCTATAGCTGTAAATTTATTCTCTGGCCCTTTATATAAGCAGTCTAGTGCTGTTGTTGGATATTACATGAGTGCAACATGTATTACCTCTACCCCCTATAAATATTGATTTTTTTTTTTCTTAGTTATCAGAGTCTACATACATTTTACTTAAAATTTAAACTGTTCTCTGAATGTTTTATCTGTATCTCATCTAACCAGTACAGCTATAAAATACTGAACACACAACACACACATAATGATACACAGATTTTTTTTTTTCTACCATATATTTTTTAACAGTCTGTTTTTAGCACAGTGGGAGTCATGGCATTAACTCTACAAAAATCAACCATAAATGTTCCATTCTATTAAAAAAACTGAAAACTCCTACAGAAAGTAGCTGGGCGAGAAAAGTGCTGAATGCTTTACATTGTCGAAAAATGAATGATCTGAACTGGCAGTGCATATAAATGACCTGAGAAAGCATGCTGATGTTAATTGATAACTGGGCTGGATTTCATTTTTCATACTTCCACATGGCATTTTCATTGTATTAATGATTTAAGGAATAATTATTGTAAGGCAGGGTTTCCTTCTGAAAGTCTTCTCTTTCGTTCATGCGCTCGACCCTCTCTCTCCTCTTTAATTCGTTCCAGATGTTGGCAAGTAAACCTGTGGAACGTTCATAGTTCTAAAGGATACTTCTTTTTCAGTCGGAGTGACAGCAAAAATGCGAACAAACTAAATTCTTCTTAGCAAGTCGATCTTTATGGGCTATCTGATTCTTCTGCAGTTTATTTTCAATTTTACCATACAGATGTCTTCTGGGTGACCAGTTTTTTTTTATTATAGTTTTCTGAAGATCATATCAGTTTCCCTCAGTATTGAGTTACTGTATATTTTGGAGTGTTTTGGAGCACTTGAAAGGCTAATTTCTTAATCAGGCACTAAGAGACGAATGTATAAAAAAGTTGAGAAAGCCAAGCTGGCACTGAAAATTAAACACAGATTTTAAACAATATGAAAGAAAAATAGCAGCGTCAATGTGACAATGTTTTTGTATGAAAACTGAGAAAACTGTTAGAGACATGCATTTTTTTCACTATTATCAGAGGTGCTAAAATATATACACTGCACATGCTTGGCACTGAAATATTATTTAATGGTTGTTCAGCGTTCATCTGTCTTGAATAAAAAAAAAATATTACTTTGATGCTGGAAAATTATTATAAAAATGTTTGTTTTGGGTCTACAGCATAAAAAAGGTTCTGTTATTGTCTATGCCAGAAAATTTGACTTCAGTTTGTCGGTGTTTCCAAAAACACAAATTCTTTGAATATACTGTGTGTATGCTGCCAGAATAGGGTTAATATACTCGCTACTCTCAGCATTGCTTTTTCCTGTCTTAAATGTCCAGTTTGTGTTTTCTTATTACACTGCTGATTTCAAATAAACTTTGAACTGAAATGGGTTTGTTTTATTGACCCTTGATCTTAAATGCTGTTCCTCACCTTCTGTGTTTGTATACATCCAAGTCAATTCAAAAATATCCCACGCACTTTCTCACTCAACTCATTGGATAGAAGAGTAGTGGTCATGTGGCATATTCAAGGTATTTCTGCAGTGTTTTTACTATTAGAAAAGCTCTTTAAAGATATTAATAATCAGCCATCATGGGATTTTAAACCTTCCCTGTGAGTAAGGGCAGGGCTGGAATTCGAAGCCACACAGTACGAGTGCAAGTTTGGCAGAAATTAGTGACCCCAGCTGCTTGTACTGCAGCTTCTTGGGAACCAGAAATAACAATGTTGTTTTTTGTTACTTTTGAAGAAGAGCAGTAAATACTATAGCAGATCTGGAAGTGGCTGCTTGAATTTCTATGGATGGATTTTGTGTGGGGGTGGAGGTAATTATAACATATTCATTTTGAGCAATATTTCCTTAAATTGTTTTGGCATAGAAATTATCTTCTGTAAGCATGTTTAAAAATATTAAAAGGGGTGGGTGGGTCAGAATAAGTACAAAATGATATGTTTTCATACAGAACTCTCTGTGTGGCACAATCTGCTATATGCGCTGGCCCCAAAACAAGCGTGTGTAAGGAACATTGGGTGTAAAATCTTCTGGTTGATTAAAACAATTACCTTGCCTTTTCACACAGATGTTTAGATTAAACATGCTTTAAATTTGAAAATAATCCAGATAACTGACTTTTTATTTTATTGAAAAGCTGTTACTTACCATTTTAATAGAATTACACATAACATCATAACAGCTTTGAAGTACTTGATTTTCACTTTTTACACAGAAACACATATTACACTCGATAACCTATTTACCTTGAATACATCTTTATGCTGTTGAAGAAACAGGTGATGAAATTCAGAGAGGTTCAACATAATTGATTATCATGCAGAGAAAAAAAGACTTTGTTATGACAACCCCTTCCTCGGGTGAAATACCTCATATTGCAACTGAGGAAGCGGTTGGTCCCTGAAAGCTTGTGCTACAACTTCTGTAATAAAATGTGACAAAGGCTTAAGCCAGTGTAAATCGGTGTGTTTCTTCCCTATCTACAGCTTGGATGCTAATTGATTTGGAGGCAGTCAGGGAATAACAGAAGAACAGTGGTTGTATAGTGCAGTTATATGCAACTTCTGTGGTACCAAGGGGCAAAACTTTTCTGGCCTTCATGATGGAGGGCCCATAATGGAAGTCAGCGTTGACCACTTTCCCTTTTAAACCTCACCTACTTTAAACCACATCCATGTTACCACAATAACTTTTTGAAACACTTGCTTATTTGCTTATTGACTTTTATGTCAAGAAGGGCATGCGATTTACACCCATTCATGAGCAATTATTAAACTGGCATTCATTTTTGTGCCTCTGGTCTCAGGCACATCAGTTTGCATCTGGATGCAGTAGGCATAATGACACTGGAATCCAAAAAATGTAGGGAAGACGTCTTTTTTGGAGCTGACTGAAAAATATATTCCCATTGTCTTTTAAGTATATGATGAATTACAGAGACCTCTCGCCTGTTAAAGTCACTTCCAATATTTTGCCTGCAAAGTCACATTGCAACTGTCGTACACTGTTTTGGTCCTACTCAAAGGGGAAATATAAACTTATCAGCCCAGTAAATAGATCTTGTGTTGAATATGGATTATGTCTATAGTTTTAAAAATATCTGTAGTTTTGTAATGCAGTACAAACAATGCAGTGCAGTTAAAAGGAAGGCACAGTACATGTTTCCCACCTACTTGTAGGCAGACCACATGGTAGTTTACTTTTGCCCATTAAAAGTCTCATGTAATGAACTTCTCCTATGCTTGTAATCAAATATATAGGTTTGCAACCCTTATACGTATATCCTGCCCTTGATTATAGGGGGTCAAGGGGCAAGTTGACACTGTAAAAGCAAAACATTCATTATTAATAATAATAATAAAAAATGCATACAAATACAAAACCTTTCATTTAAGTTGTTATTCAGCTTTATATTAATTTTTAGTATGATGTAGAGATCAATTTTCAATTGGTCTTAATTTGTTTTGCGTTTTTTTAGTTATTTAGCTTTTTATTCAGCATCTTTCCTGTTAGCAATTTTAACAGCTTTCTGGTTGCTAAGGCCTGTATTATCCTAGCAACCAAGCAATGGTATGAATGAAAGACTCGGATATGAATAAGAGCCTGCATAGACAGATAAGTAATAAAAAGTAACAATAGCAATACCATTGTATGTTACAGTTTTTGACTGCCAGGGTCAGTGACACCTCATTGACAGAAAAGAGTCACCCGAGAAGGGTAAATAATTACATTTTCCTGTTGCCGCACTAACAATTTGTTGATTTCTGTCATCAAACCCACACTCTTGTCTTTTCAGTCTTAATGTATTAATAAAAAAATATTTAGCTGCCTTTGATTCTCAAGGCAATACATGCAGAAAGCTATACAATTTATTCATAGTGTACAAAATACATTACATTTATCCTATTGTT
This sequence comes from Xenopus petersii, assembly GCA_038501925.1. Taxonomy (NCBI): domain Eukaryota; kingdom Metazoa; phylum Chordata; class Amphibia; order Anura; family Pipidae; genus Xenopus; species Xenopus petersii. Next base: position 92,134,091 of record CM076678.1, read on the forward strand.
TTGGCCCAAAGACAATTATATCTACAAAATGCAGCTGTTTCTCTTTCCAGTCAAAGTTACCCCTTCTAAAAAGAAGGGGTTTTAGTTTTGCTTTGCTTTTAGTAATGTCTATAATATCAGAATTTTCCCTTTAATCTCCCATACTTTCTTGTTTAACTTTTTCCAGTTATCTGAGAAAATTGGCAAGTATACAGTGAACATTGCTATCCTGAAGTGCTTTGTCATTAAAAAAAATCTTTTTTTTTATTTAGATATATTTATCTGGAGAATGATCACCAGTACAGCTGCAATTCTCCGCCCAATCACTCTCTTTGGCTCATGTCTCAGGTTCCTTCATAATATTCTTTCCCACAGTTTCTTATCTCACCCGTCTCCATCTCTCCAATTGTACAATTATATGTCCCTCTATTGATTTTTTTATTTTTAATATTGATTTTCCCAGTGGAAATAATAGTACCCAAAAGTAAGTTGTACTTATTTAAGTTCCCCAAATGTTTGAGAATTACTCGAGAAACTTGCAGTTTTAGGCTTCTGTTTATAATCCTATTACAAGAAGCCAGAAAGGAACAAGGCATAGCTTTCCAGGCAGAATGTTGTAAAGTCACGGGGTGTGTGAAGTTAAAACCTTTAACAGCCACTATAATTTTGAGAAATTATTTGAGGGAACAGTAGCCCTTTAAAAGTTACTTTTGTTCTCGCGTCTCTCACCTAAGTGTAGCACTTCCAGTGGCTTCCAAAGATGCCGTCTGTAGCAACAACGTAACCCTATGGCAACTTAACCGTATCTATACGTCTGTTTGTCTATCATCTATTTCTCTATCATCTGTCTATCTATCATCTATCATCCACTCTATATATCTATCTATCAGGCTGTCTGTCTGTCTATCATCTATCTATCTATCTATCTATCTATCTATCTATCTATCTATCTATCTATCTATCTATCTATCTATCTATCTATCTATCATCTATCATCTATCTATCCTAGAAACCAATGCAAAATGCATTGGTCTATGGGTAACTCTTTTAGCAGTTTGTTTTTCTGTGCAGGATGCGTTGGAGTCTGTGCTTTTTTCGTTCAAAACATATAGAAACCTAACATAAAGGAATCAGCATTAATTACTGTACAACATGTGCACAGATTGATTCTGTATGTGTAACTTTCTGTCTTCCGCAGCTTACTGAATTTGGTGGAGACAGTATAAAAGTAGCATATAAACCATTTCGATAAGTTTGTAAAACATTACGCTATGGATTACTATCTGAAAGGTAACAGGACTATTCACTTAAACCTGCACATGGGAACTGGTGCATCCTGTAAAAGTTCCTACCTTGGCTGTGCACATTGGTTCCCTCTGCAGTAGCAGAGCAGGAAGTGTCCCTGGCCAATAAGGTCTTACAGGAAACAAAATGTAAGTACTGAACGTGGAACTTGTTTTATTACACATATTTTATTAGGTGGGTGCTACCTCTTATATTTAATTACCAGTTATCTTGTTTCTACTTCTTTTTTGTGTTTTGCACTGGTGCATTTTTGCTTGTAAGCCCTGTGTAAGGAGGCATAAGCAAAAGGCTCATCACTAGTCCTGTGTATACTTACCTGTTGACTGTCTTCAACTGTATATATTTTTACATGAAGTATCAAGTAGAATTAAGGTAAAGGCAACTGGACATTTAGAGGCACATTTACTAAAACAGGATTAATCATTTTTTTTAATGAAAACAAATCTGACCTAACTCCCTTCCATGATTTTAAAGGAAAACTATACCCCCCAAACAATGTAGGTCTCTATTAAAAGATACTGAGTAAAACAGCTCATGTGTAAAACCCTGCTTCATGTAAATGAACCATTATCATAATAATATACTTTAATAGTATGTGCCATTGGGTAATCATAAATAGAAAATTGCCATTTTAAAAAATAAGGGTTCACTGTGCACACATACAAAGCACATGTAAGGTCACATGAGCCAATTAACAGACAGAGTTGTGTCTTTTGCTTCCTCACTTCTTCCTGTTACAGTTAGAGTTGTAGTATTTCTGGTCAGGTGATCTCTGAGGCAGCACAGATAGAGTCACGAAATGGTGGTTCAAGGCAAGAGATGTAAAAGGGCAATATTTATGTAAATATATATTCCAGTTTGGTAAGATTCTTTAATATGTCATTCAATTTGATATAAACTATCTGTTGCTTAAGTATTCATTTTGGGTTGTATAGTTTTCCTTTAACTCATTTATCAACAATTTTTCTTGAAACAATCGGAGAGAAAACTTCATGACAAAAAGTTACGTCAAAATCAAGCGTCAATTTGTATTGTTTTTGACTGGGAAACGCAGATTATGATGTCAAGAAACAACTTTAGGGCCATCTGCCATTGACTTCTACATGACCTCGACAGGTTTGAGATGGCGTTTTTTTGGATAGGATTTTTAGCAGCTTTGGGATATGATAAATCTCTAAAAAATTTTGTTTTTTTTTCCCCATGAAAAATTAGATTTTTTTCCCCTAAAAAACCTCGACCAGAAAAAATTGAGGTTTAATAAATAAACCCCCTTGTTTTTTTCCTCCTGAAAACGTTTCACCACTCATCCGAGTGGCTTCTTCAGTTCAACTGAAGTGGAAGGGAATTCCCCGGCATTTAAACCCTTGAGGGTAGTAAAGTCACAGACATCCAATCACAATGGTTCTATCAAACTTCAGATGGTGTTGTCTCAAAGTCACAGTGTTAATGTGTGATCCAGTCACAATGGTACCATTATTCTCACTGAGGCAGGTGTTAATCTTTCGATGTACATGACTCGAAGTGTGAAATTGTAATAACGTACCCTGGTGGTCTAGTGGGAGAGGGTCTGCAGGGATGCCTGCAGCCTCCTCGGCGGGGACGCCCGCCACACTGTTGCTCCTCTGCTGGTTCTGCTTCTTAGGGCGTGCTGCGGCGCCACTTCTCTATTTATTGGCGCATGCGAACTGGCGTTATGACGCCAACGCGCAGTTTAAAGCCACAGAATATGTTTTTCCTTGCCCCTTTCCTTGTTCCTGGTGCCTATCTGAGTTTATTCCTGTCTGATTCTGATACCTGTTGTGACCCCTGCCTGTTTTGTGACAATTCTGACTTCCGGAATCCTGACCCTGCCTGGCAACCGACTCTTTTATCCGTAACCCTCCTGATTGATCTCCTGGTTTTACTTTTGCCTGTTTGACTCTGTTTGCACTCTGCCTGCCCCGATCCAGCCTGATCTGACTATGCTTTCCGCCTATGCCTTGTACTGTGATCTTCTGCCCAAAAGACTTTGCTTTACCAGAACCCTTCATTTGGCACCTCACTCAATAAGACCTGGTGGCATCCGATTAGCCGAGGGCTCCTCCCGAGTTGAAAGGCGGCTGTTAAAGGACGAAGCAAGAGCCAAGAACAGGGTGCTTAGCAAAGGTTCTGGATTTAGGGTGCCGACCGTGACATTATAACGGTCCATGGAAGACGAAGGTCACGCTGCCGCGTCTCCTTCTACCACTGAACCGCTCCTTACTACTCTGCTGCAGCGCTTGGAGGATCGAGAGTGGAAGCAAGATCATCTGATGCAAGGCTTTCATAACCTGACTCGCAGAATGGACACTACGCAACAGATGCCAAATCCGGTAGTTTCACGTTCTGTTGCCGTCAAAGTGGGTTCTCCTGCCGTGATCGGTAATATCCCTAAATCCCATGAACCCAAAATTTCTTGCCCCGAAAAATTTAGTGGGGATAAAACAAAATTATTTGTCTTTCAGGAGGCATGCAAATGATACCTTAGCTTTTTCCCTCAATCCTTAAGTACTGGAGAGGAAAAAGTGAGGTTTGTAATGACCCTGTTACAGGGCGACCCACAAATTTGGTCTCTGAGATTAGCCTTCTCTGACCCTGCCCGCTTTTCCCTAGAAACCTTCTTTAACAGTATGGCGATAGTATGACCCAGATCGTGCTTCTTCAGCCAATACTGCGATTCGTAAATTACGCCAGGGAAAACTGGATGCATAGGTGTATTGCACTGAGTTCAGCCGGTGTGCTGTCGAAACTGGTTGGATCGACATGGCTCTTCAGAGTCAATTCCGGTCAGAGCTTTCTGATGCAGTAAAAGACAGATTAGTAAACTACCCTCTATCTACTAATCTGGATGATCTAATGTCTCTAGCCATCCAAGTAGATAGAAGACAGAGGGAGAGAAGGGATGAGAAGGGTACTGCCTTTCCTACGGGATTTACTAATGTTAAGCCATCTAACCCCTCAGTGCCTCTATCTCAGGAGGCCATGCAATTGGGTATCACTCATTTAACTCCTGAGGAAAAGGACCACAGGCGGTCTCAGGGTCTGTGTATTTATTCTGGGGAAAAGGGTCATTTTCTCAACCAGTGTCCTAAGAGGCCAGAAAACTTCAAAGCCTAAATGGAGAAGGGGAGCTCCATTTGGGTCGAGAAGTTTCCTCTCCCCAATTTTCCTCTAGGATCATGGTACCTGTTAAATTAATCTGGCCTACGGGCTCCTTTAAGGTTTCCGCTATTTTTGGATTTGGGGGCGGCGGCAAATTTTTTGGATGCTGCCTTTGCAGTAAGGTTTAATATTCCTCGAATTCCTTTAATTCCTGCCATGAGAATCTTAGCTGTTGACAAAAGCCCTTGGGGTCAGGTCTGGTAACAAGCTAAACTTTGGCCTTGCACTCTGAGGAGTTATCCTTCTATGTTATAGAGGGTTCTTCTTCTTCTCTAATTTTAGGTTTACCTTGGTTACAGGTACATAACCCACATATTGATTGGGTAATTGGGGAAATTCCTCAATGGGATCAAAAATATAAGGGCTCTTTCATAAGTGTTCCTCAATTGGTGGCAGTCACATCCCTAGAGGGTTTACCTGCGGCTTATACTGATTTCTCTGACGTGTTTTCTAAAAAAGCTGCAGAAACTTTACCCCCACATAGGCATTATGACTGCCCAATTGACCTCATTCCTGGGTCTACTCCCCCAAGAGGGGAAACTTTTCCTCTTTCTTTGCCCGAAGCCCAAGCAATGAAAGAGTACATCAAAGAAAACCTTGAAAAAGGTTTCATTAGGCCCTCTAGTTCCCCTGCTGGTGCTGGGTTCTTTTTCGTGGGCAAGAAGGATGGAGGTCTTCGCCCATGTATCGACTATAGGGGTCTTAATGAAATTACCATCAAAAACCGCTATCCCCATCTGCTGATTTCTGAATTATTTGACCAGGTCAAGAATGCTACTGTCTATTCCAAACTAGACCTTAGAGGTGTATATAACCTCATTCATATCAGGGAAGGGGATGAGTGGAAGACGGCCTTTAACACCAGGGAAGGCCACTACAAATATTTAGTTATGCCATTCGATCTTTGCAACGCCCCCGCAGTGTTCCAGGAATTTGTCAGTGATATCTTCCGGGATCTGTTGGAGTTTTTCGTAGTGGTATATCTTGATGATAATTTTTTCCTATAACTTGGGTGACCATCAGAAACATGTCAGGGAGGTTTTGCTCAGGTTAAGGAAGAATAATTTATTTGCAAAACTGGAGAAATGCACCTTTGAGGTCGTTTCTGTCCAATTCTTGGGGTTCAATATCTCCGGCAAGGGTCTAGAAATGGATCCCGGGAAGGTTAAGGCTGTATTGGAATGGGCTCAACCTCTTTCCTTACATGCGACCCAAAGGTTCTTTGGTTTTGCTAACTATTATCGTCAGTTTATAAAAAACTTTTCTTTGGTGGTGTCTACGGATCTAACCAAAAAGGGTGCGGATCCAAGCATGTGGCCTCCCAAAGCTATTCAAGCTTTTGAATTCCTTAAAAAGGAATTTGTGTGTGCTCCCATTCTCCGTCACCCTGATACTACTCTTCCTTTTATTGTAGAGGTTGATGCCTCAGAGGTTGGGGCAGGGGCGGTCCTTTCTCAAAGGCATCCAATAACCAACATGGTACATCCATGTGCCTTCTTCTCTAGAAAATTTTCACCTGCCGTAGCCTATTTTGACATTGGTAATAGAGGTCCTGTGGCCTCTCCTTGGGGGGGGGGGTACTGTAATAACATAGCCTTGTACTGTGATCTTCTGCCCAAAAGACTTTGCTTTACCATCGTGCCCCTTTGCTAGTCCAGAACCCTTTGCTTGGCACCTCTCTTAATAAGACCTGGCGCCATTTGATTAGCTGAGGGCTCCTCCCTAGGTGAAAGGTGGCTGTTAAAGGCAGAAGCAAGAGCCGAGAACAGGGTGCTTAGCCTTGGTTCTGGATTTAGGGTGCCGACGGTGACATTATTGTAGTGAAGCTGCCGATGTAAGGATGTCAAAGTGGTATTGTACATTGATAACAATTGGTGCAGCAGGCCCCCCTCTGTTCAGGGATGTTTTTTCCACTTTGGCATAAATGGCCTCCTTCACTCTTCATTCAAACCATTTGCCATTTGTCCTTTCTATCAAAAATTAGCAATTTGCTGTCTTTAAAGGAGAGTCCCTTTTCCTTGAGATGTAGATAGATTTTCCTGAGGAGGTAGCCCTTCTATGTTGGGCCATTCTCTTACAAAGCAGTTGTTGTATCTGCTGTATATATCAGACCACATTACTCTATAAGTGCTTTGGTGCTGGGTCTTTATGGTGCACCAACTTCTGTCTTAGGGTGTTGCTGGGTTTGAAATACGGAGAAATGTGATGTTTCTTGAAAATTCTCCTAAGTTTTTTCCAGTCATATGGGATTACTATGTTGACTATGAACAGAAGAAGCCACTCAGTTGAGTAGTGAAATGTTTTTAAGAAAAACCTCTAAATGTCCAGTTGCCTTTGACTTAAAGCCATACTGACACTTTCCTATAAAAATCATAGACATGTTAGTATCAAGTAGTTGCTGCACCCGGAATAGTTTGCCTCAATACTGCCCCCCAGCCCCAAGAACTATTGCGCAGCCAACCCGCTGACACAGCTAACTGATCTTCTGCCTTGCTTCATTGACGCTGGGCTAGGGGAGCGATCCTTCCATATGCTGAAGTCTCGTTTTCATTTGTATTTAGCCTATAAAAAGGATTGCATGGCATCCAGCCCTACGTCACTGAAACAGCACAGAAGCTCTGTTAGCAGTGTCGGTCAACGCAGGTTCGCTGGGCTGGTGGCAGCTTTGAGGGGGGCTTTTAGGGGAACTATTCCGGGTGCAGCAACTACTTAATACTGACACATTCCTATGATATTTATAGGAACATGTTTATATCGCTTTAATTCTACATATTTTTTACATATACTGTATATTTACATTGTTGACTTATGAAGGTACAAACCAAGCACCAGATTAAGCAGATGTTTCTTTTAAATGGGTGAAAACTAAATCCAACCTACTGGTTGCGTATTATACAACAGGAACTGAACAACTTTTAGTATATTACCCCCTTTATTGCACTTTCTGCAGATATTTCGAAGCCATTCCACTAGGTTGGTCATTGCTACATTTTCTGACGGGTTTGCTGTTTGCTCACAGTCCATAATGTTTTACAGTGGGTATATGAAGACCAAATTGGGCTGTGTCTTTACCCCACGTATATCCCTTGTCTATTGTGGCCTATTTGGTTTTACTTTCCACTCCCTGTAGTGTGGGAGGCTATATTACACTATGGATTTTTTTTTGCATATACAAGGCAGAATTTTCCACACTCACATGTCTTTTAGACTGCACTAAAGTTGTGACATAATGTGTGAGAACTTGCAACTTTGACTGCTGCAGTCCTCTTTAGGAGAAACGTGCTGGTAACAAATACCCTACTCCCACCTAAAGCTGCTTCATATTTGTTTGAATATTAAATGTGCTACCTAGAGTTGATCTTGAGGTTGTTTGAAAATGCTTAATTTTTGTCTCACAGTGCCAGCTTCTCCTATAGGCAACATATTTCTTGTGTGTGTGGGCAAGGAGCAGTTCTATTTCAGAAATAATCAAAATGCTAATTGTGCCTTTGGCACTAATATTAAGGTACAAGCAATAGTGATTGCCTTTTTTAAAATTCACAGCAATGTATCCAGCAATAAAATAGCTATCATACCTAGTGATGGGCGAATTTATTCGCCAGGAACGAATTTGAAGTGAATTCCCGTGATTCGCTGCTGGCGAATAAATTTGAAAAACTGCCGCAAAAATTCACCAGCGTCAAAACAAATGGAAGCCAGCGTTGTTTTTTTCCAAAAAATGGAAGCATGCGTCAAAAATGTTTCGCAAATTTTTCGCCGTTTCACAAATTTCGCAAATTCGCCCATCACTAATCATACATAATTCATAAATGATAAAATAAGAATGAATCACTATAATCAACTGTGCCTGTATGTTGGCAATAGATCTATGTTTTTTTGTTGTAAAATGTAGGTAACTCAGTAAACAATATGCATTGCAATAACATGCTGGTCTCTGGCATTTAAAAGTTTATGAAGAGCTAATTTTACTAGGTTCGCTTGTAAATGAAAACTTAAAAACCTTACCCTTTAGACCTCACAAGGTTTCAATTAAAGACCTATTAGTCTGAGTAATTCCCTACATGACATAGGTTTGCATAATACAAACATTTCTGACTTTCCAGACACACACATGAGACTTGGCACTTCATCATACGGCCAGTATAGATATATAATTGGGGAAATTACTGAAAATAAATATGTCCTCCAGAACCAGGAGAGCTGTAAATTATATTTTGTTGTTGTTTCATGCAATGAAATGGGGCCAAATCAAAAAGGTCAGCTTATCTCCAGAATTTAAGATGGGGAAATGCATTAAATTATATACTGTTTTATGGACTTTGTAATACTGTATATGGAACATGGGAGGAAAGAATGTGCAATAACTTTTTGAAGGATATACAATAAGATACATGATACAGGACATTTGAACTACTTACAAAATTATTAATTTGTTGTTTGTATGCTGGCGTAGTATTCGGCAGGCATTTAGTTCTCTTTATTTGTGGCAAGTGATTTTATTATTAACAGAAACTGAATGTACTGGAAACAAATGAGATTATGGGGCACATTTACTAAAACTTGAATTAATCTCTTTTTTTTATGAAAGCAAATCCAACCAATCTCCCTTCCATCATTTTAACTCAATTATCAATAATCTTCCTCTAAAAAATCAGAGCGTCAAAAGTTGTGACAAAATCGAGCATCAAGTCGAATTGCACGATTGCTGCTCCAAAAACTCTATTTTTAAGTTTTTGCTGTGAAAACTAAACTTTTTTGGATTTTCGTCCAGAAACCCCAAATGTTTCAGATTATCCAGTGCAGATCACAAAGTCAAAAAACAACTTCAAGGACATCTGCCATTGACTTCTACCTGGAAAGGTTTGAGATGGCATATTTTCAGATCTGGATTTTTAGCAGCTTTGGGGTATGATAAATCTCTAAAAAGTGAAGTTTCTTTTCCCCATGAAAAACTGGATTTTCCCTCTAAAAACCTTGACCAGAAAAAATCTAGGCTTAGTAAATGGGCCCCTAATAGTGCTTTTCTGCTAGTCATATAGATGTTTTGATTTTCAGCATTTAGAATTGTCTGTGAGTGTATGCCCCCCCTAAAAATAATCAATGGTTGATCAACGGTTGGCTCATTGGCTAACATGTACTAGATGCACATCCCAGTCTGCATCTGTCTTTGGGACCAGACAGATATCCCTGGCTGCTACCTCTTGCATGGTCTACTTTAGACATTATTTGAATCTGAACTTTCTCTAAATGCTAAATAAGCTGGTACAGTACATAGTTACTTAAAGGGGTTGTTCACCTTTGAGATTACTTTTAGTATGTCATAGAGAGTGATATTCTGAGACAATTTGCAATTGGTTTTAATTTTTTATTATTTTATTTTATGAGTTATTTAGCTTTTTATTCAGCATCTCTTCAGTTTGCAATGTCAGCTAGCTGGTTTCTAGGGTCAAAATTACCCATGCAACCATGCATTGATTTGGTTGAAAATATGAAATATTATTAGGGGAGGGTCTGAATAGAAAGAGGAGTAATAAAAAGTAGCAATAACAATACATTTGTAGCCTTACAGAACATTTGTGTTTAGATGGGGTCAGTGACCCCCATTTCAAAACTATTGGCATCTACTGGCAACATAGATTTTCTTATAGTTTTCAGTACATTTTTGACTCTTTATGGCCCAAAATCAAACAAACAAAACTTTCTTTTAGTGCCTATGGAATAGCAATCTAATAAGGAGCAGCAATATGGACACCCACAGAATGCATTACTCTTGTACATAATTTTCTGTCAGGTGCAAATGTTTGCATATGTAATGCTTAAAGCTGTAAATAGGTAGAACAAGGTGTACATATAGTTGGAGAAACAAAACATATAAGAGTACATGTTCCCATTTTTATTTCTCACATTTAAAGGAGAATGAAAGGCAAATTACACCTGGGGTGCCAAAAGTTATACACAGGATAAGAAGTAAGCACTCACCATCCGTGAATAGTCTTGTTAGGTGCACGTCCCAGGCAGCCACTAGCAGCCGATATTCAGAAACACTTTTCAAATAGACAGCACCAGACCAATGGAAATTTTCTTAAAAAGCCTTTATTTGAAGGGCTTTATTCAGACGCAATACAGCAACGTTTCAGGCTTACAGCTTGAGGAAATGCCAATGTAAGCCTGAAACGTTGCTGTATTGCGTCTGAATAAAGCCCTTCAAATAAAGGCATTTTAAGAAAATTTCCATTGGTCTGGTGCTGTCTATTTGAAAAGGTGCCAAAAGTTAGGCATCCCCAAGTAATTATATGTATTTACCTGACAACCTAGGCCGCTGCTTCTATCAGCAGAAATCTGCACCGGCCCGTGGTTCATCCAGTGAGCACCACGGAACAAGCCTCTTTCTGCTTCTTCTGTCTTTTCGTGGCTGTGCATTCGCAGTAGAGCGAAATACCGAACTTTAACTAAAAAGCCTGCTATTTCGTTCTTCTGTGCATGCGTCTGCCCTGGAAAATTTGAAAACTGAAGAAGAAAGAAGGGGATCACTCCATGGTGCTCACTGGGGAAAGCCCAGGCCAGTACAGATTTCTGCTGATAGGAGCCCCGGCCCGGAGTGTCAAGTAAGTGAATATAATCACTTGGGCACCCCAATGTAAATTGCCTTTCCTTCTCCTTTAAGCTCCTTATGCAACTGGATCTTTGTGTCAAGAACTGTGTTGAATCTAGTTGATCAGAAAATTTGCTATAGGGTAAAGCCAAGCAGCATTTATTTGAAACACAACCTATGTTTGTCTGGAGAGGAAAAGGATGCTCCAGGCAACTGCCTGGGTCCCACTTTTTTACACGGTGGCTGATGTAGCTGGGGGGGGGGTGCTTACAGAAGGGCACTTTAAACTAAACCAATTATTCTGTCAGTTGCCAGTGACAGCTAACTATGCTGCACATTCTCTATTTTTCTTTTTTTCCCCCCTCTTCCTATTTATCATCTTAATACATTAGCTAGACACAATGCCGATGCTACTGAAAAAGTTTAAACAACATGGAAAAGTTGTAGTGTTAGTAAACCACTGCTGACCATCTATCTATCTATTATTCTCTTGTATAACTAATAATATAAATGCTTTCATCTATATTATAAAAATGCATTTATTTCTCTTGCTCTCCATTTCCATTTATTTGTGTATTCTCTCAATTGTCTAAACGTTTTTGTGGAATCAAAATATCCTTGACAAACCATATTTCTTTTCATAACTTTCTATTGTTTACATACACTAACTCACTGGTTCCAATGCCAAGTTGAATGTCATATAAATATAAACAATCGAATAAAAGAACAAAGTAATATCCCAAGGAGAGAACCTCTGGGTACACTTATTCAATAGAAACTGTCCCGTTAACCTCAGCTTTTTGTATTTTAACCTTTTAGCAGCTTTCTTTTAAAGATCACATTATAGCCTATAAGTACTATATTACTGGCAAAACACTCTAGCAAATGATGCGTTAATGCCTTTTTATGCATTTCTGGATTGTCCCAGTAAGCAGAAGGGTCCAATGAACACATAGGGGCAGATTTATCAAGGGATCAAGGGTTGAATTTTGAATTTAAAAAACGTAGAAATTTGAATTAAAAAAAGACCAACCGAAATTTAATAAAAAAGATAAATCGAAGTTTTTTGCCGTATGAATAGTCCATATTCATTAGAATTCATCCAAATTCTAACCATACAAATCAAAGTAATATCGAATTCGATCGAATTCAAATCAAAGGGTTTTTTTTTCAAAGTTCATCAATTGACTCCAAATAGATTTTAATAGGTCCCCCATAGGCTAAAACAGCAATTCAGCAGGTGTTAGATTGTGAAAGGTCGACGTTGAATTTTTAAAGAGACAGTAAAGATTTTTTTTCAATTTCGAATCGAATTTGGACTATTCCCTAGTCAAAGTACATAAAAATTAGCTTGAAATTCGGATTTTTTTAATTCTAATTTTCATTCGACCTTTGATAAATCTGCCCCATAGTGTAAGGGCCCCCTACTAATATCACATTCCCAGCCTCCCTCCTGAGGCCAAAGTATAGAGGCCCTCATCAATGATCCATTACAAATGAGTCTTTAAAATAATTTATTATGGTTCAATTCTCATAGGCACCCTTCCACCCTCTTAACCTCTCAGTTGTAGTTAACCAAATCACTTTCATTTTGCCTTGTATAATATGTTGCTTGTATTCTCACACTTTCAGCTTAGTATCTTTCTTTAGAAAGTTCCATTAATCAAATTTGTAGACATATGGTCTATCTGGGGCAATATAACAGTATACAAATATATATAATTATTAACAATATGACAGTATAATGTTATGAGCTCACTAAATTTTAACTGGTGAAATGCTGCTACAATAAAATAGTTCCTTCTCTCATGTAATGTCTATTCAAAATACACAGGTGTTTCAAATGATCTTTGGTACAGTGAAAGTGAATAAATATTGTATTTTGTTGGAATGACAATAATAATAATGATAGTTCAAGGTCACTGAGATAAAATAATTTGTATAATAGTTTATAAATTCAGGCCTGGATAAGTAGTCTGTTGTAATTATACTGTAATGTGACCCTTGTGAGTATGATTTTCAAAGACACACATTAAAGTGGCAGGCAATCAACAACTCACAAATTGTTACAGAACAGAGACTGAGGTATTTATTCATAATTCCCTTGAGGGCTTTATGTAGGAAGAAGGTACAAAACACTTTTATTAGGCAATAAGGTAGGACAGGTTGCACCTTCATCTACTTAGAGATGACCCTTTTCAGAACAAAGCACATCTCCACATAGGCTTTCAGAATTTCCTTTCTAAACCTCTAGGAACAAAAGAATGGAATGTATAATTTTATTAGATAGAGTCTATGCTTTGATTTTACTTAACATGATACAAATGGGCAGGATCGGTGTTATAAAACACCCCAGCCCATTATAATGCATTAAGTTTTGGCCTTAACACATTCACATCCCACATTTACTTTTACTCTCATAACCGCTATAAATCAAAGACATATTAAATATGTTGAGGAGGGAAATATTTTCAATGACATTCTCATTAATCCAAATATCCTTATATTGTGCTCTGTCAGTAATCTTGTTAAAAAGGAATCTGGCATAGAGAAGTTTAATTAATACATTACATTTTTCACTTTTTCGTAAGTATTAAATCCAAACTTCTTAGATCTTGTAGAGTCAATACAGAAAAATTCCCATGTGATCCAATTGTTCATCCAATGGCAATCCACTGGCAGTTGGTACAAAGTGCCCATGTTTCTTGCACCCATTGGTGCTTCCTAGCTTGCATATCTAGGGTACAAGCGGATGTTCAACACCACTACACCAGTCCACCCTTTCTGAATACAGTACTGCTGAATAGCAGGCAAAATTGTATTTATAGGAGCACATTCCACAAATACCCGCATCTACAGGCACTATGCACAAAAAAAAGTAAAAAAAGAAGTATCATGCTTTGCATTGAATTTTTGCTTTTTGCACCTTGCCCTGAGCTTGTTAAAGTGAGTTCTATGGTTTTTAACTTGTGGTTAAATACAATAAAGGGGATACTGAGTTAAAGGGTGAAATAGAGGTGCATATATAAATACATATTGCAATAGCATTCAGTTTTGTCCTCATCATAATACATTCTAAAATTTCCTATCCCACACATATTCACAAATATATTATTTGCAGATTCTCTGAAGATTATATTCCCCAATTTACTGTAGAGCTTGGGTCTTTTGCCTACGCATCACACTGTGGTTCTCTAAACTGAATCCAGAGAGGCCTATTTCATTGTCTCACACATCTGTGCCCTTTTAAATGACACTTGGTGTTTATCAACAGTTCAATTTCTGCTACTTCATCTTAAGATGCATTGTAGATTTTTATCTTCAACTGATAATAATCTACTTTTGATGTATCTAACCTTAATGGCCTTATGATGAGTCTCTTTCAAATGAAAAGACATTTCAGGAAACATACCGGTAACAAAAGTTTGGAGATCCTATTAACTGCCTAAGAATTAATGATGCACTCACAACATTAAAGGATAGGGGATGATGATTATGAGCTTCGACAAACATGTTGCTGTGCTGCTTGGAGGGTCATATTTTTTACATGTCATTTAGATATTTTTTAAAAACAGTAAAAGGAAGAATCTGCACAAGATCCATGCTTTTGGCAGACAATAGAATTTGAGAAAGAAATAAAGATAGTGTGAGTGATGTAACACAGTGCTAAAAACAAGGCATTAGAGAAAGCAATATTAACAGATCCATCATGTCCATTATTGTGTATTAAAATAAAAGAAAACGCTAATCGTAAAAAGCAAAACCCTTAAATAAAATGGGTTATTGCAGAATAAAGGTACAATTATGGAACTGCTGAGTAAAACAATGTGGAGGCTTTTTCAAGAGTCCAAGAAGCTGTACAGTTGCACACACATTGTCAAATCTATATTTAGTCAAAGATATATTTAATCTATGTTAGTTTGATAAGTAAAATGTAGTAAACAACTATGTTAGAAATCAGTGTGTTAAAAGAACATCATATTTGCAAATATTAATGCATGGTTATTTTCTATTTCAAAAATTGTAAAACATAGGGACAAAGAATATAGAACTTGTGGCATGTGAAACAATTTGAACACCCTTCCACTTGATCAGTGCTAAACACTGTTTCTAAAAAGATCCCTGTGGCACCTCTATTCCTCCTGGCACAGAAATAGAAAGGCAGTAAAAAGTTTCTGTTTGTGTTCTTCTCCAGTTATTGACTCATTGTGTGTTCCTGACAATTCCACTGTGCAGCACTTACTACTTGGCCAAGACTCCAAGCCCAAAGTGAGGCTTTGTGGCTTGACACTGTGGAAGTCAAGGCAATATCTGGAAGACCAAGATAACTACAGTACTTGCATGATGGTCAGAAAGGCAAAGGAAAACCCTTATATGAACGCTAAGGATGTGCAGGAAAATTTGCCTAACATAGGACAGGTGTATGCATTGCACAAACATGATCTGTATGGAAGAATCACTAGAAGGATGCCTTACATTAGCCTTATCAAAAATGTTAGTGTCAAGGTATGCAAACCAACACCTAGGTGAGCCATATGCTTTTCTAAAGATCCCCAGCCAAATTAAAAAAAGAATAACCTGCCTAGGTAAAAAAGGAGGGGGGCACAATTACAGAAAATGTTTATTGTGGTTTATTGCAGCTGGTTGGTCTGTTTCTACCACTAACTCTGACAAACAGTAGGTAATGGTCTGATACAAAAGGGGAGGAGGCACACATTTAGCCAAAGCTCATTGGACTGTCTCTGAGTAGTTAATAAATAATGCAAAAATACTATAAACGGAGAACAAAAAAAAGTTAAAATAAAGTGCCATCCATGGAAACACCTGATGTATTCTTAACAATGTGTGACTTAATCAAAGACAGCTATTGCTCCGGTGTATATAGGATATAAATGTCTTTAGTCACATTACTTTTCTTGGGCATTTTTACACTAAACAGAAAGGAATAAAACAGAAATTGAACTCTAAGTGGATCAGGAAATTATACATGTATATTGTTCTAACAACAAAATATAATGGAAATCCTTCCTGATGATTGTTATTGGATTAGATTTTATGAGCAATCATAGTCAAAGACTTTTAATGGCATTATAATAATTCCTCTGTTTCAAATCAATGGACACACTATTTTTGTTTGAATGGAAATCTTAAAAATACTTGCTTTTGGCTGTTACAACTGAACCCATGTGTATCTTCAGGAGTACATAGTTTCTTATAAAACAAGAGAGACTTTCCTTATATTGAAGAAAGATTATATGACATTAGAAAGGAGAGTTCTAACTATGACCCTAAAGAAATCCACATAATACATTAAAGTGCATTAAACAAACTCTGCAATTGTCTGTCTTTGAGCAAATAGTTAATATAGAGGGATGATAAACAAAGATTTACTGTATCTCTACATAAGTTATAAAAAAAAGTAAAAAAAGAAGTGCAAACTATTATTTACTATGTATAAAATACAACCAGTCTTGGTAGATATGGCAACTTAGTACATGCCTTATACTGTATTGTATATACACTATATTCTGCTTACTTGTAAAATAGTAATTCCAGCAATGAGGATATGTTCATACTTGATCTACAATAGTGTCAGGCATTTTAATTCACGTCTGCCAAAGGCTTCTTCCAAGCTGGACACATGATTGTAAATTTCTGTTCTTATAAAATTCTTTCAACCATTCTATCCAACTGCTTTTTCTCTATAGCCTTTTAAAAAAATGCTTTAAGAATCTCCCTACAAACTGAGACATTAAGGTGTCTATGCATGGCTAAAATAAAATAATTGTATCACGGCTATAAACCTGCTTATTCTCGAGAAATCTGGAAATAAGCTATGTACAGTAAAAAGTGGAATGAATGAAATACATAAACAAATGAGTGTATATACAGTATATATACATATACATACATATACATATATATATATATATACATATATATACATATATATATATATATATATATATATATATATATATATATATATACACATACATATATACATACATTATGACTCAATTATATTTATGGCTTGGAGAGATAAAGGGGAAACCTAGTGGAAATCTACAAGTATGATGGCAAAGCTCTCTCCTGTCTGTGAGAACAGGTGCTTCCAGACAACTGACCCCTTTTCTTCTATAATGCATCATGACTATGAATTACATATCATGGCACCTGTTTACTGCTTGCTATTATATTCATAGATGTTCAATAGGTCATATGAAAGAAATGCAAGATGTTGCATTGTATAGGTTTACCTGTACTTTAATTAAGAGCAGAGTAGACCCTACAGCCTGAAAGGTAAATTGTTCATTCTCCCTGGTTCATTCTCCTTCCCTTTAACTAGCATCAATGCTCGCTCAGCACTTTGCATTGCTTTTGCTTTGCTAAGCCATGGATTCATTGGAGTTGCTTTATTGAAGAAGAAAATAGATTCTCTGAAAAGCATGAGATGCAGGTACTTCAATTATCTCTAGCAGCTTTGTAAATCACAGTCTTTTTTATCAGTTTCGTGCATTAATTGCTGGCATCTCCAGTGCACTTGAAGCTTCTAGAGTGATAAGAGATCTACGGATTTCATTAGACATCTGTGATATGGTTGGAATGGGAAGAAATTGAATCATTTATGCAAAAGAAAATGTGATTTGTCTAAGAAAATTAACACCTGTAAATATATTTTGATTTGGCGTCTAGTTTAGAATATGTGCATTGTTCTGAATGCTTGGGCAAACAGTATTATCTATATTAGATATACAACTATAATGCATTTCTGTGGTTATTTTAATAGACTTGAAAAAAAATGTTTGCAGTGCTGTTACAGATAATGCCATCCCTCAGCTTTATTAGGGCACTCATAGATCTTATTTATCCCCTTCTCAGCTCAACACTACTTCACTTCATCCTCATTCTCATCAGCACTCTTATATAGCTATTATTCCATCAACTATATAAAGGCTATTCTCATCAATTAGACTTGCCAAAGCTATTGTTTTATGTAAGTAAGCTAGTCGCAGTTAATTCTTATTTCACTATTTTTGCAGTTAATTCTTATTTCACTATTTTGAAATTAACTTTTTATTATTTGGCTTTCCAGTTTGGAATTTACATTTTGTTGGTTATAAAGGTTACAGTGACCCTAGCAATGAAGTGCTAGATTAAGGGGCCCACAGCTAAAAATCCGAATCCAAAAAATACTACATCTTAAACGTCAATGGCAGATGCCCCTGAAGTTATCTCTTGACATCTTGATTTGATTAAGTCGGGGTTTTCATCCAATAATCCAAAAAAATTGCATTTTCACAGCAAAAAATTTGATAAAATCGAGTTTACAGAGCGTCAATATACAATACAAATTTTTGCATGTGATCATGTTGTGACTTTTTTTGCTCCGACTTTTTCAAGAAATATTATTATTAAATTAGTTCAATTTGTGGAAGGGAGTTTAGTCCCCTTTATTCATAAGCTATGTCCAGTTGGGTTTAGCAAAATAACAGTAGGTAGGTTTATCTTCTTGTAGTTCTAATCTATATATTGTGCCAAATTAATGTTGATTAAATACATAATTGTAAGACAGAATGTCAAAATATATATTTCAATGAGTTACACTATGTGAAATGCCAAAGAGCATTCTTTACTGACCCAACATAGACTCTACACTGCTATTACTAAGTTTCAGGACAAAACACTACAAGACAAAACATCACACCTATAGCAATCATTTACTTAATTAAATAACAGAGCTACTGTATGCACTCTCTGTAACCACTCCATGTCCCATAAAGCCTGCATTTCTCAAGTATTTTTCTATTTGAGATCATTTTTAAGATAATTGAGAAATGGATTAATCAGTTATATGAATAAAGTGCATGGAGTGGATTTAAGTATTGTACTCAGAATAAATTAGGCTACTAAAAGCTATCATAACAGCTTAGAGGCCTCATGTATCAGTTTACAAAAGCCTGCTTGCATATTCTACCATTACAAAACTTGTAAAGTACTAAAATATGCTAATTATAATGAGGGCAGGAAGTATTACTGCTGAAATATGCTTTCTAATTAGTGCTAAGTACAGATAAAAAGCAGAATAGCAATACAGATGGGTCTATATTTACCATAAATTTTAACCACAACTAATCAAAACACTCAGATGGAAAGTAAAAGTCTAGTCTCTATCTCCTTGCATTAAAATGTAAGCCTAAGGGTTCTAGGTCCAAGGACAAAAATACTGGAATAGGATAAATGTGAAATGAGAAATAGAGGTAACTACTACATGGAAATAGAATGAAATAAGGCACATAACTTAGCAATTACGACATCACAGGTTAGCAGAACCCTGCGCGTTAATTTTGTGATACTATAGCCGTTCATAAAACTGAAGTACTCATCAGAAGATTAGTTGTGTGAACCTATATTAAGGTTCACACAACTAAGTAATTCATGTAACAACAGATGCATCGGGTTGTATTCAAATCTATAATACATAATACACCTAATTATTGATGAGGGAACTTTGTTTTGTGGAAAGTTTTTTAAAACCCTGGCAAAACCCTGGAAAAATGTTGCGAAACCACACCATTTTGCTGAAATGCATTGGAGCAAATCGAAAAAGTAACATTATCTTGCAGTTAAGGTCTTACTAACTTTGCAATAGAATATACATTTCCCAACCTTGTTAAAGAAGCTCGTTTTCATATTTTAGCAACTGTTTTTATAGAAAAAATATTACTGTTTATATATCCTTTCTCCCAGTTGCTAAGGCCAGAAATTCTCCAAATCAGGTGGACCAAAATCCCTTTTAATCTCCCATTAAGTATTCACTGTCATCAATTGAGCTGTCTTCAGAAGCAGCAGCAGCGGATGCGGAAGGCAAGGTCTGGATAAATGATGTTTGTTGGGTTAATTATTTTTCCCGGGAAAAAGAAGTTTGCTGCTGGTGTAACTGCAATTTTCACTACAAAACTGTAACTGTATCAGTAGAATCTATCAATGCACACAGAATACAGGGCCCTATTATTAAATCATGAAAATGGTGCAGAGTATTGTTGCTAGGAAAGTCAAATTAGGCTGCTTTATCCATATGAAAGGCTGTAAAGCTTGATAAAAATGTTAAACATATTCAGAAACTTCATATTCACTGAAAAAGTTTACAATCAATTATGCAGATGTAAAATCTAGGGGAACAAGCAACAGGGATCAAAATGACTGCAATAATTGCAAAGCACAAAAAAAGTACACAAACAGCAAATACTTATAGCGCCAAATTACTACATAAAGGCACATTTTTTAAAAAATCCCCCAAATCAACCGTTAGCTTTGCAATTTTCCACACAATTGCTCATATTGATGAATAATCACAAATGGGTTTGTTGTGACAGTGCAAACTTGCATTAAAAAAGTCACAACTGGTGCAAAATTGAGGAGAGAAGAAAGGAAAAATGGTGATGATAGTCTTTTTCATTATTTACTAAGGCATCTTGACAAGCTGTAGCTGCCCAAATTTACAACTTTAAATTTTTTTACTATATTTTTGGCTTAAATCATCCCCTAAATCAAATATTTCATCAAATGCATAATGAAATGAGGGAAGATTTGAAGCATAAGCTTTCTTATGAAGGTAACCAGTAGCGTAACTAGAGGGGGGAAGGCCCTGGTGTGTGATGCGCAGCCGGGCCCTGCCCCCTCCGTATGGCGCACGGGCTGCCGGGGGGCCCTGAGGCACCCCCTGCTCCCCCGGTAGTTCCGCCACTGAAGGTAATGCTTAATGCCCATCTCTGAATTTGATTTTGGAGAAATAATATCATTGTTATTATTCTGATCAATATTATTATTTTAACAACAAAATTCTACAACAGGTTTGTTTTCTATTTTTTTCATGGAGAATCTGGATTCTGTGTTAGCCTTGAGTTGAAGTGGCATACAGGGGCCAACCGGGTATGCGCTTCGCCTAATTGACCCACAGGCAGAGAGTGTACCAGGGGTCACACTCAGTGCCTTCTTATTGTTCTGATTGTTCTATGCAAAGAACAGAAGGATAAGAATAATTGTAGTTTCTCTTCACTTCCTCATTTGTTGATGCATATGAACTGGCCAACATGGTACATTGGTAAATTGTTTAACATGGCCAATTCCCAAATTGATATTGGTCAGGACTAGTAGCATGTGCATGTACTATTAATTGTAAGCAACATTATTTTAATATTATTGTTTCATTTATGCCAGTGTTAGCCTTTGGCAATATTGGGGTTTCTATAATTTGAATGCTAGGCATATAGCAAATAATTATATAACATTACAAACTCTTTTCAATAGAGACTATGCCAGGGGTCCCAAACCATTCTAACCCATGAGCCACATTCAAATTTAAAAAAAAATGTTGGAGAGCAACATACGCATGCAAAAAGTTCCTGGGGTGCCAAATATGGGCTGTGACTATTGGTAGCTCCTATGTGGACTTGCAACCAATAGGTGGCTCTGCTTGGCAGTGCACATGTTTTTTATGCCTTTCAGCAAAGACTTAAAAAAGAACCATCTGCTTTGAGGCCACTGGGACCAACATCCAAGGGGTCAGAGAGAAACATGTTATTCATGAGCCACTGGTTGGAGATCACTGGGCTAGGCATTCAAATAGAATTTTCTTAACTTTTTTTGCAGCATTTTAAATACTGGTTCTCTAGCTAAAGCTACATACAGTCTCTATTGTGTTTCTTAACCAGCAAACCCCCTCCCGCCTCAAACATACCTCTCTGCCAAAACCCAAAATGTAGAATGCACAGCGCGGGTAGTCCCATACTTGACAGCCAATGCTACATGACCTGTGTATGAACTATATGACCTGAAATCTTTTGTCTAAATTCATACTTGGTCACTCGTTTTGATTGGATAAAACATATTCACGAAGTGCACCCTAAAGCCTCGTTTCCATGATTTCTAGAAAAGTTGGAGGTTAGATTTTATATAGAGTCTAAAGTAACATTATATGTAAATATTTTTAGTTCCTGGTGTTACTGACCCTTTAAAGCTGCAACTTTCACAGAAGCTTGTCACTATCCTATTCACCACACACCATTGGGTGGGGGTCTTCTTGTATATTCTCTGCATTTAGCAACAATATTTCCTTCTCTCCATCTTCTTTGCCTGAAGTTGGATGTTATCTACTTATTCAATCCTCATTCCTTGCAAGTGGATTGCATACAGGCCACCTGCTAATTCCTCTTCCATCTCCATTTCTTCTGTGACTTTGACTTTTGTCTTTTGTTTTCTGCTTTCCATGGTTACTCTTGTTCTTCTTCGTGGAGTCAGCTGTCATGTTGATAATCCCTTTGCACAATGAGTTTCTCACCTACTTCATTTGGCTCTACTGATTTCCATTATTTGACAAGAGTAGCACTGACAAATTGTCACCTTGTCGACGCTGTTTTCTTTGGCCCTACATCAAAATTTTCTGTGCTCAGTGATCTCTACTTTGTTTGTATTCCTGAAACAGCATATTATTGCTAGTCTATTTTATTAACTAGATTGTTGGAACACTTGCTCAATTCATCTTTATGTCATATCTACTTTTCAGAAATTTTTTAGTCAGCTTGCAGGATGAGGTGTGGGGGGCAGGGGATACATGTATTAACTCTGTTTGCATTATTGTAAAGTGGGATGGGTTGTATCATAATGTAGTTAAGCTTATAGATGCCAAGATCAAGAAGTTAAACAACAGTAAAATGTGTTGTAGTATAATATAATTCAACTACACACTCTGTTAACAGCTGTGCAACATTTATAGCTGCCAGGACCTCATTAAGACCAGTAGTAGGAACTTTTTTATTTTTGTCTCTATCAATAATGGACGTGTGAGAACAGTGTCAGATTTGTGGGCACTACAAGTAGGTTTTTTGTTATGATGTTAGTGAATTAGAACAGCTAAGCTTGCAATTGATAATATGGTACCAGAGTTTGTCCCTGCCACTTCATCAGAAGCTATAATGGTACCAAAAATTATAAATCAATACAATATTTAAACAAAAGCTAGCATGCTTCAACACAACTTTATTTCAGTGGGGTGAGATTTATGTATCAATCACAAGGTGCCATTTACCTCAGCTGTTTAAAAGCAAACATCTAATTCGCTGCTATGGGTAACTGCATCTGGGCAAATGCCACTTATAACATATGGGGTCAACAATTTATTTTTTAACCTAACACTTTTATCTATAACTTTACAGAAGGATATCTGCTACTATTAATGAGGCTTGTGTGCAAAAATAAGTTAAAAGTCACTTTTTCCAATACCTGGCATTTAAGCTGTGTTGCATTATACTGAAAGTTGTGGTAGGATATTTCTAACGCAGGGTCATTATTCCTAATAGCTCTTTCATTCACTTTCTTGACTGGATGACTATTGCGAGCTTAGTCAAGTATCCTGCATCGACGTAGTCAAAGTATAAACTACACAGGCAGTTTCACAGGAATACAACTGAACAATTGCGTGGATGAGTGACCTTTGAATTTTATGATGGATCTACTGTTGTTGCAGTTCAGAGAGGGAATTGCATACAGTGCAGATATTGTTTTTTTACAGTACCAATATATTCTGCAGCACTTTTAAACAGATTGTGCATTATTCACATCAGTCCCTGCCCTCAAAGACAGAACTAGGAGTAAGCATTAGAGTCACATGCCTAGGTCGCAAAGGTAAGGGGGCACGTAACTCTCCCATCTGCCTACTCCTGTTCCAGGCCATCGTCCCTTCACTGAAAATACCACACACTGACATCCCCCCGAGTACGTGCCTGCACTCCTTGCCATGGGCACATGGAAGGGGGCAAGATGGCAGGCCAGGTTGCTTAGGGCACCAGCTGGCTTGGCCAAGCTCTGTCTGCTCTAGTGGAGTTCCTAGAGGAAACCTACACAGACACAGGGGAACAAACAAACCACTTGCAGACAGTGCCATGTGCAGACCCCTGTGCTGCAAGGCACCAATGCTAACCATTGCATCGCCGTCCTTTGCTCTAATTTGTTTCTTTTAATTTCACAAAACTATCATGTGTTTCTGCTTTTATATGTAAACAGAGCAAATTCTTTAACACATTATCATTCTCTTTGTCATGTGGAATTGTTAGCCAGGACCTTATAATAATCATCATCATTATGCATTTATTAATAAATGCCAATCTCCTGCTTTTACTCTGTTTCCTCTCTTTCTATAATGGTATGTCAGGTCACATTCAAAACTAGGGTCTTTGAGTTGTAAATACTTTTTTTTCATCTCATTTGTCTTTTAATTACATTTTACGTATGTCTCAGTAGGAGCAACAAATATACTGTATAATATAGAATGAGTTACAGGAAAATAAAGCACGTACTTTTTTGCTCTATGTTATGATGTTTGGTCTCAGAATGTTTTTGATAATTGTTACATTGGGCTTTTACGGCAGGATCGTGTTAGTAAGTTTAGGCTTATGCAATGTTTGAATGCATTTGGATGTATACAGTAGCTTGGTCCGTGGCTTCATACTCTATGGGGGGGGGGGTCAACTTTTCAAAATAGGAATGTGCTTTGTATTACTTCATCAAGGGTGTAGTGCCCAAAACATGTGGTGAACCACAGTCATAAATTTTATGTAGCTTGTGAACTACACTTTATTGAGATATGAGTATTGTAATGTTGTATGGCCAATAAGTATCTCTGGACCATTTTAAAAAGATTCAGTTATCTATGAATCCTGAATACACAGGACTATTTGTCCCATTGTATATTGTATAACATTCCCCATTTATCAGTGTTAACAAAATTGGTATAATAGGGTCATACTGTAAGAGTTATGTTAATATGTTTAGGGGTTCTGGCCTCATGTATGCTGATGGTTATACAGATCATGTAACATCTAGGGTCACATGTAGCATTTTAATGCTGCCAGCGCACCATATGTATACATTCATGGCAAGATAAAGTAATTGTAATTGTGTTATATAAATTAAGGTTGCATAATAAAGCCCACTGAGCTTCAGAAAACCTCCATTATTTTCTGCATTAGTGCAGGAAAGCACCAACACTGTATTTAGTTTTATGGTTTCTCAGACAATGCCCCTTTAGTCATCAAGTCATGCCTATTGTTGACTTGTAAGTTATAGAGTCCCAAACCGTGGGTATACCCTAACAAGTTGCTGGGGAGGATTAGTGTAAAAGCAATTCAGTGTAAAATTTGGGGTTAATGCTTTTATCATTAATAATTAAGCAGTGTCTTTTTACATACGCTCTCTATAGTATAATATTTACACTATTTAGAAGAGTAACATGCTGCAAAATCATCAACACACAGATTTCGGCATACTTTAGTTTCTTCTGAGATGCACAATAAATAATCTAAAATATTGGAAGCAAGAGCCAAACAGATCAATTAGTCATTGTTGACATTAACTTCCCTTTCACTGGGAGCTTCAACTTTTCTTTATCCCATGGATGAACCCTGAAGCACCTGCACCAAATTTCTTCTCACTACATCAATTTCAACTACTGGAGTTGCTTTCTCCAAAGAAAATAAAATGTTGACAGAGTAATGTGATTTTCATAGGACTTGTTTAGCTCACAGCTGCTGCATTTAAATCTGGAAGCCTTTTTTTTATAGATAGATGCAACATGGCAACATTATTGCAAATCAATATCTATCTGTTGAAATATATTTATATTTATAATTCATACACATTTACTGAAAATGTTTAGGAAACTAGGCACAATTTAATTCAAGGCGCATTATACAGCATTGTTCAGGGACAGTCCAAGCCTAAAGGTAAATTTTGTTGGGTGTTATGTTTTATTTAATGTATGTGTGTGTGTATATATGTATATATATATATATATATATATATATATACATATATATATATATATATATATATATATATATATATATATATATATATATATATATATATATATATATATATATATATCATGATATGATAGGCCTTGAAGTCACTTTTGACATATGGAACTTTCTCAAGTGCACAGCTGACATGGATTGATAATGATGTCACTGATGAATCTAGAATGCCTATCATGTTAATTAATTTACATAGCACGCATTTTCTGATTATTGGGCCTCATTGACTATCATAAGTACAAGCACTAGCCTCTAAAATGCACACAAACTTAGCTTTATGTTTTTTTCTGTGCATATATAGTACACAAATAGTAGCCAACACATCTGGAAGGCTCAGCCTGCCAGGAGTGAGAAATCTTACAGATGTCACAATTTTCATGCAATCTGCTATCCAGTTGAGGAGAATCTCCCACTTCCATGGTATCATAGTAACATAGAAAAAAAACCTTGCCCAATACATACTAAACCGAAAGCAGAAGAACATAAAAACACAGAAGCACAGCAGCCAAATGGAACTTAATTAAGGAGTGAATTTAGATGATTCATCCATACATCCACAATCACTTTCAGTAGCTCTAAAGAAAATAGCCTTACACGTGCAGTTGTAAATACTGTAGTTATCATCAATTTTTACCTACCAGGTGTTATGTATAACTGCCAAAAAATAAAATAAATGCAACTTATGCATATGTAAAGTGGGCACCTGCGGTTGGTATGCTCCCAGCATGGGCACTTTGTAGGCCTGTGCTGTAGAAAGTAGGCATGACACACTTGATGCAATAAACCAAGGCAAACATTTATTGAACAACCTCTCCAAGATTCACATGAGCACACCAGAGCCAATTAACCAGGAACTTTCAGTTCCATGAGTTACACTTTGCAGAGGATCCTCTCTAATCCTCACTATCTCACAAGCACATACAATGAGTCAACCCCCGAAGCCCCCCGGGACTGTCATGTGGAAGTGCACTGGCTGAGTGTCCTTAGCTGTTGAGGTGGCCTCCTGTCCCCATATACTGCCCCTTCTTCTCTGCAGTGTCTACCATATAGTGGCCCAAATCTCTCCCAAGATGTCTCACTACAGTGCCACTAACCTAGTCCTACATACTTTCAATCCCTAACTGGTGCTTAATTACCCTGGGGCTCTACCACAAATACTCACTTAGGCTGTCCTTGCTAGCTATCCTAACTACCCCTCACTCCTAGAGTGAGCTAATATCAATCCACTACCTTTCTACCTAATCCTAGTCTGACTATTGGTCTGGCTCAATATGTCTGTCTCACTTGCTAAAGATGTTAGGCTGAAAAGGAATCACCTAGCTTGTGTACTTTCTTAAATATATATAGGCTTCTGAATAGTGATGGTTGAATTTATTCGCCCGGCGCGAATTCGCTGCGAATTTGCATGATTCGCCGCCAGGGAATAAATTCGTGAAACGCCCACGAAAATTCGCCCGTATAAATTTGCCAGCGTCGAAAAAAATGGGCGCCGGCGTCATAAAACGGGCGCCGGCGTCAAAAAACGGGCGCCGGCACCGTTTCGGAATTTTTCACAGTTTCACGAAATTCGCAAATTTTTCGGCAAAGCGAAACAGCGCAAATTCGCCCATCACTACTTCTGAAGGGGAATTCCCCCCCTTCAGGCCCCTGGGGGCTGAACTAAATATTGCCTGAACTATTTAAAGATTTTTTTCCCATCTCCTAAAAGTGATACTGACACGTTCCTATAAAAATCATAGGAACGTGTCAATCAATATCAAGTAGGTGCTGCACCAGGAATAGTTCCCTTCAAAGCCCCGCTCAAAGCCATCCCAGCCCTGCGTTGCAGCCATCCTACTGACACTACTAACTGATCTTCTGCTTTGCTTCCGTGACGCTGGGCTGGGGGTGGAGCAGTCTTTCTATAGGCTGAAGTCCTGTTTTTATTTGCAATTAGCCTATGGAAGGATCGCATCGCCCCCAACCCAACGTCACTGAAACAACATGGAAGATCTTTGAGCAGTGTTGGAGGGTCCAGTTAACGCAGGTTCATGGGGCTGGGGGAGGCTTTTAGGGGAACTATTCTGGGTGCAACACCTTCTTGATACTGGCACGTTCCTAAGTTTTTTATAGGAACGTGTCAGTATTGCTTTAAACATATTCATGCTATTCAGGTACCTGTGTCTAAATTTGTCCCTGCAATTCTGTATAGATTGCGTCCCCCCCTTCACATTTTATTTGCACCTATACTGTGAACAACTGGCGTCCATAATCATATGCATGCAATTTGTGCTCCATTTCCAAACAGGTAAAATCTTTGGAATTTTGTTCTAACATAGCATTTCCCTCACAGTGACTTATGGTACATCCAATGGACTATGGAATAAAAGAAACAAAAAACACTACAGTATGTCAACAAATGTTAAATTGTTAGATTGGTAGCATTTAGTCCCTGCTATTAGTTGATGTCCCAGTATACAGTATGTACAATTGCTGCAAGACTGCCTTTCACAATTAAAAAGTAACATTAACTGACTGAAAACGGCTAACGGTCTAAGTCATACAAAAAAGGGTAAAGGAGCCAGGTTGTCAGCCCCACATGACCCTGCTGCAAATCATGCCTTCTCCTCAGGGAACAGTTCTGACTGCCCTACTAAACTCAAAATAAATTATATCAAGTGCTTTGCTATAGATCACCTTCCTACAAGTTTCCTCATAGTTTGTTCCACAGTGACAGGCAGGGCAATTTACAGCTTAGACAAAGCTGAATTTTGCACTCTACAAGGCAATGTGATTGAAGAGGCATATTTCCTATATTGCTGTATTTATGAACTTCATATATCTTCACCATTTTTTAATTACAAAATAAGTTGAACATATGCATGAAACCTAAATAAAAACAAACGCAGGTAAAGATCAGCAAAACAATTCAGCGGCATTTAAAATCCAGTACATTTCTACTGATTGCAAAATGTTGTTACCCCAGTGTGGAAATTAAAACTGTTTCGGCTGAACATTCAAAATAGTGAGAGAGCCAGAAGTGACCTCATATAAACACGATCTGATACATCATTTTCAGTCCAGCACAATATGAGTTTTGCTTAAAAATGACTGATTAGTTTGTAAAATGTTGCTATTCAGATATTGTGGTGAAAAATGAATCTTTCATAAAGTACGAGGAGGGAGGGCTGGTTTAGTGTGTTTGTTAATGGGTGGTGTTTATACTGGATATCATTTAACCTGAAAACTAAAACATGTGCAATACAAACTGTGATTTCCTATTAAATCAGTATTAAATATCCTAAAAAGGAAATATACTGGGTTTATAGTAACAATTGTATGCTTTTTAGCCTTAAAGGGGTAGCTCCCCCTTAAAGAAGAACTAAAGTTAAACTAAAGAAGTAGCTAGAAATGTTGTACATTATGTTTTGGGCTTCTGTACCAGCCCAAGGCAACCACAGCCCTTTAGCAGGGAATATCTGTGTCTCTGATGCCCCAGTAACTTCCCATCTTCTTTTCTGCTGATTCACTGCACATGCTCTGTGCTGCTGTCACATATTGAGCTTACAGACGGACTCACAATATACAGTACACATAGAATATAAATGTCACACACTATAAGGCTGATAAGTAATTAATATATATAATTACTAACTGGCAGCACAAAAACCAGTGCAATTAGCATCAGAATTTAAAAATCAGCCCGGTAGCATCAGCTTATATTACAGGCCAACCTCATTTCCTGCTTGATAATTTGTGACGACCCCTAAGCTTAGCTTCTTAACAGTTGCTCGGAGCCCACTGAGCATGTCAGTGTCACAGCCATTCAAGACGGCGACCCCCTGTGACAAGTTTGAAGTCCTGTATCATTTCTGCTATTGACAAGCTAAAACTTTAGGCTGGTGCAATACGTTTAGTATATAAAATATAGCATTGTTAGCCATATACATATTTAGGGGTTAGTTCTCCTTTAAGATTTCTTTAACTACGTCATAGAACGTTCTATTCTTAGCAACTTTTTAATTGGTCATAAATGTTTATAGTTTTTAACTGTTTGCCTTGCTCTTCTGCCTCTTTATAAAACCTGTTGCTCTGCATGGCTGCAGTGTTATTGTTACTTTTATTATTTATTTTTCTATTCAGGGCTCTCCTATTCATATTCCATCCTCTCATGCTGCCGGTTTGCTAGGGTAAATTAGACCATAACAACCAGATAGTTGTTGAATTCCAAACAGAAGAGCTGCTGAACAAAATGCTAAATAATGAATCGTACATCATACTAAAAGGCCAACATTTAAAGGTGAACTACACCTGTAAGTCTTTTCTACTTGTCGTTATGGTTCTCTGTCATTGTTTACTTTCATAGCATATAGTATCCTCAAGGAATGGTTATCAACAATACACCATGTCCTAAGCATTCCAGATAATCGAACCCACACCTGAACCATATGTAAGCATTAGAGTAAATGAATCTACAAGGTTTGTGGAGTTCTTCAACAAGCTGGGAACCATAACAATCATTTGGAGTAAAATCTTCCATTTAAACAGGTATGCTATTAATGTGTGTCTTAATTGCTATCATTGTAAAACATAGTAATAATAATAAGCCATGGGTTGATAAACTGTGATGTAAAAAAATATTACAGACGTTAGTTTCCCTTTCACATTTTTGGTGAAGGGGCCATCTTTGAGAATTGAGACCCAGAACAAATGCTCATTCCGTATAACCATTACTACTTCAGAGTTTCTGCACACTAAACACAAAGGAAATGAAGGGAAGGAATGGCCAGCCCCACTGTCTAACAGTTCATTTGCAGACACAGAGTAGGACCAAGAGTTTGGACTGGCCACACATTTAAATGAGAGTTTCCTAACCAACATTTCCATCACATGCTTAACTTCCAACTTGAAGTCTTCCCCTAACAATCCATAAAAAGCAACCACTTTTGAGGGCTTCTTGGAAAAACATTTTGCCTCATAAAAAAGCTAAAGCATTGTTTGTGGCCCCAAAGAGATCAACAAATGGTCTAATGTCTAGTTTTCATTTTTACTGGTTAGCACTTGCTGCATAGGCCCGTGACCTCTTTCTGAAACCCCTTTTACTAGTTTATTTTGGCCTCTTACAGGCATTCATAAAATTCCAAGAGAGCTGGAGGTTTTAAGAACGGCTTGTTAAAAAAAAAAAAAAAAAAAAACATGGAGAAACTTTTTTCCATTACCTTGTCACAAAGTTTCTAATGTGAGTCTTGTGTCTTTCAAATCTTTTAAAGCCGCAGCTTCTGAAAGGGAGAAAGAGAGAGACAGAGAGAGACAGAGAGAGAGAGGAGGGGTAGGATTTGTAAATGCCTATCTTTCACTGGGTATAAGTCACAATTTGTCTAAGAAGATAGAAGTCTCACAGTATAAGTTGTCAGTCATTCGGCTATAGTCTTTGAGCCTGCTCAGCGGGTTAGCAGAACTGGAGAATAGTGGGAGAAGCTTTGCATCTGAAACAAATTAGATCTCCCTTGTAGCCACCCAGAGTCTGCTGATGGATGGAGGTCTGTATTTACTGCAAAACTAATTGGCAACATACACAGACATCCAAAAGCATATTATTTTGCCAGACTTCAAAATGGTTGTTTTTTTTATTATAGAACATTATACGGCTTAAGATAAAAAAGAACAGTGAGAGTTTTAAATCTCATAAAAGAGTTTGACTGCAGAGTAAAAAATAACATACACCGAGAGGGAAAAAAAAAAGGGGTTTGATTTGGGGTTGAGTTTTATTAATGAAGTCTTCTCTGCAAAATGTTTCCAATTAAAAAACAATTCACTGTGCTGGGCAGTAATAAAGTGTTTTTCTTTTAAATGACCTGAGACTTTTAAAGGTTGTGATGGATAAAAATGCCATTGGATGGTTATTAAAACATAATTCAGTCAAGGCTTAACGGAGCGGGGCCTGCCAGAGGAAAAGCCGGTAGTGTAATATGGGATAAAATTACTAATAATAGATTTTTTTTTCTAATCTGCCAAGATTGCTTCTTTCTTTAACTCATTGGTGACCAGAGTAGAATCATGTATGCTTTGCTCTTTCAAGAAAGGATTCTATTTTAGCAAGAAATCAACAAACGTTTTTGGTTTTTTTACTTTTTAAATCTGACAAGATTGTTTCTTTATTCAAATCTTTTTATTCCTTCATGCATATTTTGTTCTAAATCAAAAATCATTCCACTTCTTTAAGTCAATAATATATTTAAATAGTAGTTTGACATGAAGAGGACTCTTAATTAAGGTGTGAAAAATGATTTATGACAAAAAAAATGAATAAGCATGATTTATCACTGCATTTCCTGAAATCGGCCATTAAGGAATTTATAAAGTTGTGTGTTTCCTATTATGCCACTTTATTGCCTAAATGTGCACTGGACTTTTTCTCCAGGCTATGAAATCACCTAAAATTAATAAACGACTCATTAAATAAACCAAATTTCTTTAAAGGGGGTTATTTAATGAATTTTTAGATGAATAAAAAAACTCACATTTTTCGAGATATATTATATCCCGAAGCTGCAAAAGGTCAGAATCAGAAAATCTGCCATTTCAAACCTGTCAATGTCATGTAGAAGTCAGTTGCAGAGGTCCCTTTTACAATATGAAAATACTGTGATCTGTGGTGGGTTTCATCTGATAATTCGAAACATTCAGGGTTTTTGGGCGATAACCCAAAAAAGTTTAGCGAATTCGGTGATTCGAGTTTTTGCTTGATTTTATCTAGTTTTTTTTTACTCTACTATTATGTTATTTTATTGATAAATAAGATAAAATTGTGGATAGGCGTTTGGTCAAGCTTGGTTTAATAAAAATATTAGATAAATTAAAATTTTATTAAACAACCCCCTAAGTGATGAATGTATATTATATTAGATTGTAAAAGATTGTAAAGATGTTAGATTTTTGTCCATGCATCCCATGTGCATATCCTATAGAACATAAAATCATACAACAGAAAGCCAAACTTAACCAACCCTTTGACCTTATTTTTATATATAAATCCATATTAATATTGTGTAACAGTAGTTTTTAATAACCAAAAATGAAAAGCATACCACAGCTTTAGTAAGTGGAATATTATTCTGCTCTTAAGCAGAGTACATGTAAAAAAAAAATCTGCCTGACCGATTTCTGTTATTTTTATTTTATATTATGCTGAGCTATCTCCAGATGGTAAATATAAATTTATGTTTAATGTATTAGAGAAGCTACACATTTGAGGATTGCTTTGTACATTATTTCTTTTAATACCGTGCAATTTTTATTTTACCACCTGCACCATGAACGGTTTATCAAAAAATGTATTTTGGTATCCAAGTCTGAGTTTTGCTTATGCAGTTGGCATAACATTTGTAACAGATTCCATACAGATTTATGAGCTATAATTTAGTATAACAGGAAATAGTTTACTCATTTTGCCCTGGGTTTCAAAATTATATTACGTACCCTTGCTTTATATTGCATTATTATAAGAAAACATAAACATAATAAAGTAAGGGGCTGTTGATCAGACAGAGAGACAGAACTCTTGGGGACTGGGGTTTTCCAGTTCAAGGGGCACATTTACTTAGCTCGAGTGAATGAATAGAATAAAAAATACTTCGAATTCCGAAAGTTTTTTGGCTACTTTGACCATCGAATTGGCTACTTCGACCTTCAACTACGACTTTGAATCAAACAATTCGAACTAAAAATCGTTCGACTATTAGACCATTCGATAGTCGAAGTACTGTCTCTTTAAAAAAAACTTCGACCCCCTACTTCGCCAATTAAAACCTACCGAACATCAATGTTAGCCTATGGGGAAGGTCCACATAGGCTTTCCTGGCAATTTGGGATCGAAGGAAAATCGTTCGATCGATAGATTAAAATCCATCAAACGATTTTTCCTATGATCGCTCGAATGAATTAAATGCGGTAAATCCTTCTACTTCGATATTCGAAGTCGAAGGATTTTACTTCGACAGTCGAATATCGAGGGTTAGTTAACCTTCGATATTCGACCCATAGTAAATGTACCCCCAAGTGTCCAATTCATCTAAATTTGAGTTTGCTTTTTCTCGATTTGAGAAAGATTGTGGCAAAAAAAAACGTGAATGCAAATATACTCAATACCATTCTTAAACTGTTAGTTAAATGCTGCAGTAGTTTTAATCCACCTAATTAGTTAATTTTGAAAATATATATATATGGAAAACAACACACACACACACATA
This sequence comes from Xenopus petersii, assembly GCA_038501925.1. Taxonomy (NCBI): domain Eukaryota; kingdom Metazoa; phylum Chordata; class Amphibia; order Anura; family Pipidae; genus Xenopus; species Xenopus petersii. Next base: position 92,168,248 of record CM076678.1, read on the forward strand.
TATACACAGGATAACCACTTAGGGGTTATTTACTAAAACTCAAATAAATCTTAGTTTTTTTATTAAAACAAAGTCGAGCAAACTCCCTTCCATGAATTGAACTCGTTTATCAATAATTTTTCTCAAAAAAATCAGAGCAACGAAACTTTATAACAATATCGAGGATCAATTCGAATCATATGATTTTCACAGCGGAAATTTGACTTTTTCCGGTTATCCAGAGCAGATCACGATATCAAGAAACAACTTCAGGGACATCTGCCGTTGACATCTACATGACCTCGACAGGTTAGAGATGGAGTATTTTTGGATTTGGCTTTTTAGTAGCTTTGGGGTATGATAAAGCTCTAAAAATGCGAGTTTTTATTTTTCCTAAAAAACTCAACCAGAAAAATCGAGGTTTAATAAATGGGCCTCTTAATGTGACTAGGAATGCAGAAATTGTATAACACCAACTGCTCATTCATGCTTCTAATTACACATTTGTTAACAGATTTGCCCATGGCCTGGATCAAGATTATAGGGAGATTGTCATCAGAATAAAACTCATTTAACTTTTTCTTGCAATCAAAGAAATGTTGTTAGTAGTGTTGTTTTTTGGAAAAATGTTTTACGTTAATACTTTAAAATTGGCAGTTTATATGCTAGCATAGACAAATTAAAATCAAAGTGCTCACTAGACTCTTTTTATTTTCTTTCTGGCAAACAACATACATACTACCTTGCTTTATGGCACAGATTCTAAATATAATCTCAAGGCCAGAGACAACATCCCAGACATCCCAGACAACAACAAAACAAATCTAATACCCTCTATCTGAAAAGAGACTGAAGCAAAGAAACCAGACATACTATGCTTATGAACCTATTCCTTTATGGCCTTTGCCTTTTTCTGCTTTACTAAAAAATAAATTCACTGTAAGATTTATTAGTATCTTCTATGAGAAAAAGTCATTTGGGACAAGTTCACCCTGATGATTAAGCAACAAGAGAAAGCTGCCCTGCCAACACAAGCCTTATGAAGATTTGGTTTATATAGGATTTCCACAGATAACCAATAATAAGAAAATCAGCTTATATTTGCTGGAATATTTTGACTTGGACCAATGTTTGCTACCATTCTAGTAACCAATCAGGTTATACTGATATAAAACAAATATCTGATTGCTTGCAATGGGAGACTATAATTGGACAATAGTGATGGGCGAATTTATTCGCCATGCGCGAATTTGCGCGATTCTACACTGGCGAATAAATTCGCCCATCACTATTGGACAAGCTTTGTGCTTTTTATTACATTACCGTGTTGTCTCTAGCTCATCAGTCATCTGTTCAGCATCACCTAGGTATATATTACTTATAAACCATCAGTAAACGGAGCATTATTTGCAACTGTAATTGTTGCCATATACACGCCAGATAGATCTCTTTCTTACTGTCCCAAGTTGTAGACAAAATACTTGACAGTTATGCCAGCCTAGACTTTATTACATGATCCTTAGACCAATATACATTTTTAAGGAGTATACATTAAATTACTAAAAGCATGTGAGAGTTTCATGCCTCTACATGAATAAAATCCAATGCTATTAAAGGGGTGGTTCACCTTTCAGATACCTTTTAGTATGATGTAAAGAGTGATGTTCTGAGACAATTTCAATAGTAGCAATAACAATAGCCTTGCAGAGCATCTGTTTTTTAGAAGGGGTCAGTGACGACCATTTGAAAGCTGCAAAAAGTCAGACGTAAATGGCAAATAACTATAAAACTATAACAAAGTAAATAAAACTCAATAAAATTGTGCGAAAACCGGAATCGCTCAAATTTTATGGGCATTTTTCCTGAACCACTAGAGATTTTCTCTAGTTTTTGCCAAAAACACTGAAAAGTTCAGATTTTTGGGCTAAACCCACCAATGACCACAATAACTTCAATTTGGGGTAGGTGCCTCTACTATTGACTTATACAGGACCTCAACAGGTCTGGGATGGAGGATTTTTGGATCATGTATAATTAAACTTGAAAAATTCAAGTTTTTGTTCTTCCTCGAAAAATTCTCTCCAAAAAACTCGACCTGAAAAATTTGAGGTTTAATAAATAACCTCCTTAATGTCCTAATAATTAATATTTTCTCCTTTTCCTTAAAATGTTATCTAGTTTGGTGCTGAGAATTGTTATACTCCTAGACTGGGTATTATAGTGATATGTTCCCTTATAGTTTATTTGCATGATAATCGGCTAACACAGTCATCTCAAAATTTTGAAAAACACGGCACAGAGATAACAGTAACTTTATTCAGTGGCTGAAACAAAACTCCATAATCATATAACTTCTCCCTGACTACAGTAGCTTTATACAGTATACAAAATCATTTAGAACTAGAAATCAAAATGCTGCTAGATATTTTTGGTGCAATAATTGCAGACATGGTATACTTCTGGTATAACTTGTGCAAAGAGATTAATATCAAACCCAGGCATTGTTCTGCTTCGGTTTTTAGAACAATCAAACCTTCCCCTCCACATTTTCCATTAGCAATTTCATGCAAATTATATGGGTACATGAAAGATAATAGTGTCTCTCTTACATGTGCAATCATTGTTTATATAGTCATAGCAGAACCACTGTGTCAATTTTTTTTACATGAAGATCTAGGTCTACAGTACATTCATAACAGAAAAACATTTCCTTGCAAAGCTTAGCTAGCAGCTATAAATGATGTTGCTTTTTTATTCTGGATACAGTGCAATTTTATGAGGCATCAGGAGTTCTTTAAAATTTTATAACATAAATTTATACATCCATGTAAGACATGGTTTCTTAACTACACTTAACTTTTCATAGGCATTTCTAATTTTATATTTTGCATATTATGTTGTTTATTTGCCATAAATGGTGAAATTAATTTCTGTTTAGAAATCCTACTGTATTTGTATGTTTATTGGCATATGTTTTTAGGCTCCAAAACTAAGATTACCGTATATACTCGTGTATAAGCCGACCCGTGTATAAGCCGAGGTACCTAATTTTACCTACAAAAACTGGGAAAACTTATTGACTCGCGTATAAGCCTAGACACAACTACAGCCCTGTCTCCCAGCAGCGCACATTCTGCCAAAGCAACCCCCCCAGCAATCAACCGGACTTCTTTGCAAAGCTTATGGTGACAGAGAATTGCCAAACGGATTACTGTGTGCATTGTCCCACTGTCCCACTACCATGTGCAGAGGGTGCTGTTTGATATTGCCATCACTGTTAATCTTTTGTATAACCAACAGAGGGCGCTGTGTGATATTGCAGTCACTGTTATTCTTTCATATAACCAACAGAGGGCACTGTGTGATATTGCAGTCACTGTTAATCTTTCATATAACCAACAGATGGCGCTGTGTGATATTGCAGTCACTGTTAATCTTTCATATAACCAACAGAGGGCGCTGTGTGATATTGCAGTCCTGGTTATTCTTTTATACAACCAACAGATGGCACTGTGTGATATTGCAGTCCCTGTTATTCTTTCATACAACCAACAGATGGTGCTGTGTGATATTGCAGTCTCTGTTATTCTTTCATACAACCAACAGATGGCGCTGTGTGATATTGCAGTCACTGTTAATCTTTCATATAACCAACAGAGGGCGCTGTGTGATATTGCAGTCCCTGTTATTCTTTTATACAACCAACAGATGGTGCTGTGTGATATTGCAGTCTCTGTTATTCTTTCATACAACCAACAGATGGTGCTGTGTGATATTGCAGTCTCTGTTATTCTTTCATACAACCAACAGATGGCACTGTGTGATATTGCAGTCCCTGTTATTCTTTCATACAACCAACAGATGGTGCTGTGTGATATTGCAGTCTCTGTTATTCTTTCATACAACCAACAGATGGCACTGTGTGATATTGCAGTCCCTGTTATTCTTTCATACAACCAACAGATGGCGCTGTGTGATATTGCAGTCACTGTTAATCCTTCATATAACCAACAGAGGGCGCACTGTTATTCTTTCATATAACCAACAGAGGGCATTGTGGGATATTGCAGTCTCTCCCCAAGTGAACTGTTGGTATAGGAATGATTAAAAGTGACTGCAATCTCAGCTAATCGGGTCGCGTACTGCTGACCCGCGTATAAGCCGAGGTAGACTTTTTCAGCACATTTTGGATGCTGAAAAACTCGGCTTATATGCGGGTATATATCTTCCTGAATGATGTAATTGTGAAGTTGGATTGTCTTATATATAGTTTTAATTCTTTGTATTAAATGCATAGAATCTATTATTCAGGATGCTTTGCACCTGGGTTTGGTGTTTGGGCAGACATTAGTTATAATGGGGTGTGGCCTGGGTAGATTGGGGCCATTATTAGCATTTTTAATTGAGGCCCTATTCTACTTGTTGACAGGACCCGCTTTCCAAAACCTTGGACAACTATAAAACATAAAAAAATTAATAATGAAGACCAATTGAAAAGTTTTATAGTTGTAAAGCCATTCTATAACATACTAAAATGTTACTTTAAGGCAAACCACCCCTTTAAGATAAATACAATGTGTCTTTAAAATAACATGTCATTAAGATGTACATATTCAGAAATTAGATAGGAGGAAAAATAGTTTTTTTTAATCAAATTGACTATAAGTTGATTACAACTTTTTTTAAATTAGAATTAATTTTTTACAATTAGGGGCACATTTACTTAGGGTCGAATATTGAGGGTTAATTAAGGATTTACCGCATTTAGTACAATCGAACGTAAAATTTCGAAAGATTTTAATCCATCGATCGAACAATTTTCCTTCGAGGAAAGCCTATGGGGACCTTCCCCTTAGGCTAACATTGATGCTCCGTAGGTTTTAGGTGGCGAAGTAGGTGGTCGAAGTTTTTTTTAAAGAGACAGTACTTTGACTATCGAATGGTCGAATAGTCGAACGACGAAGTCGTTGTCGAAGGTCGAAGTAGCCAATTCGATGGTCGAAGTAGCCAAAAAAATACTTTGAATTAAGTAAATGTGCCCCTGTATGTATGTGTTCATTTTCACAACTGACATCCTGCAAAATGCAATGCATTTTCCACACTTGTACAGTGTTTTTAATCTATGGAATATTTATTCCATAGACATGCAATCTAATTATGATGGGTGAGTTAAAAAATGGTTTGTCCTGCACTAGAATGAACTAGAATTTTCAGTTAGGTTTCCCTGTATGCTACAGATCTCTACTATTATTTTTTTACCAAGCCACTTGTAATAACAACAAAGGTAAAGATCTGTGTATATGTGTCAGAGTAAGAGGCAGATGATCTTACAACACTTAGTAGATTGTATCTTTGAGCCTTTTTGTTATGGGAATTGCATTTATTCATTTACAAATCTGCTCAGTGTAAACACTGAAGTAAAAGGGCATGTTAGAAATTAGTGTTGCTGAAAATACAATCATTTTGTTATTCTAAGCTGTTGAAAATGTTCTAATTTTTGCCATGGTGCAGTCCTGCCAATCAACTTATGTCAGTGCTAATTGTCTGGGTACACTCAGCCCTATTCACAGACAAACACAAAAAACTATTACTTAATTTACTTATTTATACCGTACACAAAAAGAAACACACCAACACAGAATACATTTATTCTCAAATATCAGGCTTTAAGTATGCATGAATAATAGCAATACAATTTAATGTCCCATAAATACTAGTTTCAAATGACAGCTGAAATTCAACAATGCCATTAACATTTATTATATGTTTTCATATAGTACCAGGAAGTTGCCCTGCCCTTTACAATATCATAACAAACATTGAAATTACAGTAAAATTACCAAACAAAGGTCTTGTATCACACAGAGAGCATTGTAGACATTTCAAAAGTCACCATAGATTCCAGTGTCCTGTAAGGAGGTATGTGGCCGCAGGTCAAAAACATTACTCATATTGTGCAAAGACTCATTTTAGTATGTCTAAAATTTCTTAGCCCTCATTTACAAAAATCGGCTGCCCCCTTTCTGGAAATAAATTCTGGTCTCCCTATATTTTTATCTTTCTGCCCTATTAACTGCCAGTCTGGCAGTTTTTCCAGTGTCCCTTTAGCGGGCTGCACCAATAGATGCAACTGATGAACCATGTGAATCAGATAGTTATGGTTATTGACAATATACACTGGGACTGACACCATTAAAATACAAATGGGGGTGGGGCTAGCTGATCATGAGCTGCTCATGAATGCAGAATTGCTAAAGAAATGCTCATCTTTCAATTTCTACACGTGGCAAAGATATTCTGTTCTTGTTTTGTACAACCATTTACCAGCACATGCCAAATAGCAATAATCTGATCACGTGGACAGTCTGTAAAAAATACAGTATATGGGCCAAACTGCCTCAGAGTTGATTGCTGGAGGTCATTCATGAATAGGATTGTCTGAACAATTAAATCTGATCTCTCTTTCTTAAAACAATTGGCTATGCCCTTCTGTGCATGGATCGATGACCAGCCAATTATGCTGACTGGGACTAGACTGTTAACCACATAGCATTGTAGGTAACCAACCTTGGTAGACTTAAAGGTGAACATTGCAGGTCTATATAAACATATATCACATAAAACAGGCACTGTTTTACATACATAAGACTTTTCTTTAAATATACAAATTTCTGGTAGTGCCATTAGATAATCTTATCTTAAAAAACTGCCATTTTACGAACCTTCTGGTTCTTATGAGGCACTGTGCTTACATATTAATTAATGGCAACCGCTTGGTTGCACCCCCCACTACTATTGCTGTTTCCTGCATCAAACCTTCTCTCTTGCTGTTCCTTATATTTGGAATGCCATTCCTGAATCTCTCCGCAGGCATGTGCAAATTAGCCCTCATCTGCACAATGCACTGAGAAATAGCAGCAACAGTCGGGAAGAGAGGGGACTGGACATGGGGTAGGCGACAGAGAAGGAACGTGGCTGGCGCCCCCCAGCTTTATGCCCTAGGCACCTGCCTACTCTGCCTACCCCTAATTCATTGAAAAAATGGACGCCGGCGTCAGAAACGGGCGCTGGCGTCAAATCGCCGTTTCGCAAATTTCGCGCGAAATTCGCGAATTTTTCGGTGAAGCGAAACGGCGCAAATTCGCCCATCACTAATACTGAGTAAAAAATTTATGTGATTTGGCCATTTTTCAAGTGTTTTTAAGAAAAAGAACTCTAATGTATGTATTATACCCCAACTCTGAGAATAGCTTGAATAAGGTAATTTAGGAATCAATGGCAGAGGTCCCTTGGACCATTTGAAAAACTATGCCAGAAAATTGAATGATTCTTTGAATTGCTCGAGTTTCATCGGAAAAAAACCTTGACTTGCTCGTATTGATCGAATATATGAGCAAAACCCACCAAAAAAACTTGAACATCATGAAAGCTATTAACATCTTCAGATAGTTCAAGGGACCTTTGCCATTGAATTCTAGATGACAGGTTTTAGATGGTGTATTTTCGGATTCGAGCTATTTACAGCTTTGGGGTATAATAAATCTCAAAAAATGTAACCAAAAATATACTCTCGAATTTTTCGTGGAAAAAACAACTTGACCTTTGATAAATAGCCCCCTTAAATTCAAAGTGTTAAATGGGATTTAAACTTGTGGGCATTCTTTTAATTGTGATACATGTATTAATATATTCTGGCAAATTTTCATTGGATTCTATTGGTTTTTATGGTGAGGTATGGGGGTCAAGTGCAAGAGTACACCCATTAGTGCTAATCTGCGAACAACTTTTGCCCCTCTGCCTGCTGTGCTTTGAACTATGCGAATGAAAATATCTGTCTCTCAGTGCAGGTAGGCAATGCTTGATTCAATGTGAACCTTGTACTCGATCCCAACTGCAATACGATTAATCCTTATTGAAGGAATTTGAATGAACTTCATACCTACAGAATCAGTGCACACATCATTTTAACAACAAGCACAAAAGTCACACTATCCAGAATTTTCATTACAATTGTATCCAATTTGTGTTGAAGCACACACACAAGTGTGTTCATTTTAATTAATTATCTGCAATTGCATCAGGTGCATTATCCAGGAAGCTGGAATTACGTCAGGTGCATTAACCTGGAGCTGAAATTATGGGGAAAATGCAATACTGTGCATTGTGAGGTTGGAGAATTACAAAACTCGGAGGTGACTAATAATAGCCTTTTATGTTTTAAGGGGTTTTCATTTATGACACTCCCAGTGTCTTCACTCTTATTAACAGATTCCAGCACCCCTTTTCGGGTCCACAATTTGTAACTGTTTCACAAAAAAATAGCGCCACTGGGGTATATGTATGCATAATAGTTCCTATCTACTGTTCTCACAGTGTGCCATGTCAGTTCTGTATGTATAAGATATAAATGGAGCAGTTTGAAATAAAAACACTATTTATAAGAATATAATTTACAGTTTGGTACATTGTAAAAAAGGGATGGGCTAGCTATAACTGTCAGGCACGAATCACTTGTAGCATGTACACTTCTGTCAAAGCTGAAAAATGTAACCATGGGGCTAGACATATTGTCAGTTTCCCAGCTGCCCCCAGTCATGTGACTTGTGCTCTGATAAACTTTAGTCACTCTTTACTGCTGTACTGCAAGTTGAGTGATATCACGCCCCCCCCAGCAGCCTAACAACAGAACAATGGGAAGGTAACCTTTTTTTTTTTTTAACCTCCGAGGCCATGGTTGCAGGAGTGCGTGCAGATTTATTTTGAAGAATGGGAAGGTAACGAAATAGTAGCTCCCTAGCACAAGATAACAGTAAAAGCCAAGTCCCACTGAGACCGATTCAGTTAAATTAAGTAGGGGAAAAAACAGCCTGCCAGAAAGTAGTTCCATCCTAAAGTGCAGACACAAGTTACATGACTGGGGCAGCTAGGAAACTGACAATATGTCTAGCCCCATGTCAGATTTCAAAATTGTATATAAAAAACCTGTTTGCTCTTTTGAGAATTGGATTTCAGTGCAGAAGTCTGCTGGAGTAGCACTTTTAACTGATGCGTTTTGAAAAAAACAAGTTTTCCCGTGGCAGTATCCCTTTAAGCTTTCACTGCTAACTAATGCTATTACGTTTTGACATGAAAATGAAAACTTTAATAGTTTGAATAGTTAAAAAAAATCCTGCAGTGATGTTTGAAATTGGCTTTAGATTGGATCTAAGTCCACTGTGAATAAATGCCCTGCAAGGCCACAAAGTCCTGGGCCTATGGCGGCACAGAAAAAGTGGTGACATGCCACATGTGGGAAACTCTGGGGTATAGGAGAGCAGGTCTCTGCGCTTCCTGATTCTTCCAGATCTGATCATTCTGCTTTCAATCCTTGGGGAATGGGGGAGAATACCTGCCTGCACATCCAGTCCCCCTCTGTGTGAGCGAGATCCATGGGTGCTTTCAGGTGCACAGTGGTAATTAATACCGGCCTCAGGGCACCCATAGCCAAAATCTGGCCCTGTGAGCACAGCAGAACCACAGAATTTTGCCAAAATACATTGGAGTTAATTAGAAGTTGAAATTACATTGTGGTTGTAGTTACACTTGTATGGACATTTTGGTTAAGGGCATTACTGCAGTTTTTGTGATTTATTTTGATATTCCTGTTCCTGTTTCTCTCATCCATCTAAGCTGAGAGCAAGTATGGAGCAGGCCAGTCTTACCTGCCATGTTTTAATAAATACACCAGAAGTGTCTGTGCTTATCTGACTGGCTTACATGAACTAACACAGCAGGATCATTTAACCCATAACTATCCAAGCAGTTTATCACAGTGGTGAAGGTGTTTTAGCTTTTCAGTAGTATATACATTGTCCTACCATGTAAAATAAGTTCCTTTCCATTGTGCTACAACTGTTCTTCATAGAAAAACAAAGCTTCCATATTGTATATTTCTATTGGAGCCTGGACAGGGTTGAAAAGTTCCCCAATCCCAGGGATGGATAATAATGACATCTGCATCATTGTTTTTGATGCACCAGGCCTTGTCTTTTGTTCTGGTGAAACAGAATTCATGATTTAAGTCTAGTATCACCTCTGGTAATGCCACAAATTTTGCCATGAAATGATACTGGGCAAAAAATAGTTTGCTCATTCCTATTCAGCAACAATAACATATCTTTATGTTGTATTATGATGTTAAGAAGATATAGAGGAATGTGAATACCTCCCAACATTTTGGAAATAAAAAGAGGGACAAAAAAGTTGCCGTGCATAGTGTGGCGAAATTTTTTTGACCATGCCTATTTTTGTGGCCACACCACCTAATTACCATGTTCATTTTTTCAAAATTTTGCAGGTTATAAAAGTTTGAATATATTTCTGTGTTTTTTTACAGTTATTACAGTTTTGCTAATGAAGGTGAATTGCCCTTTAAGCTGTGAGTCTAACCTTTCCCAAGGGACCTGTTATCTTATATTGTTACAATGATTTATTTGCTTATCTGCATTGCTTATCTAGATGCATTTGAATTGTTACAAATGTATCTAATCTTCTGTTGTGGCTGTTCTGGGCTCTCTGCCAAAAGCAAATTAAGTTAGAAACATTGTTTCTTTTTTTGGCTGTTCAGTGCAGAGAAAAACTTTCCAGTACAAATGAGGGGACTGCAGGTTGAGCTGTCAAAAGAGGGACTGTCCCTCTAAAAACAGGACAGTTGGGAGGTATGAATGTGTTCTGAAACATTTTCAGCTAGGTGAATAAGTTCAATGGAAGTCTGTGACTTTACTATCCTTAAGGGTTTAAACACCAGACTTCCCTTCCACTCAGTTGAACTAAAGAAGCTGGTTGGATGAGTGGTAAAACGTTTTCAAGAAAACTTGGATGCTTTAGACTTAATGACACTTAATTCTACTATATACTGTACAATATATCATAACATGGATGAATAAAAACCGTAATAGATATATGTACTGAAAAATGTGTCTTTTAAATGGACACAATTTAAGATAAATTTTTACACTTTGCACTTGCATTTATAAATATGCCCTCAAGCTTTCCATCTTTTTTTTTAAGCAAAGTTATAGCTGTAGTCTTCTCTTTCAGTTTGTAAAGTATGCACGAATCCATTTCTCCTATTCGCCATGATATTTAGTCACAGGGGTATTGCTTCTAAATGATTTTCTGCCTCCTTTTTTGCATTGTTTCTAGGGATGCACCAGGATCGGTTCGGGATTTGGCCAGGATTCTGCCTTTTTCAGCAGGATTCGGATTCGGCCAAATCCTTGTGCCCATCTGAACTGAATCCTAATTTGCATATGCAAATTAGGGGTGGAGAGGGAAATTTGTCACAAAACAAGGAAGTAAAAAATGTTTTCCCCTTTCACCCCTAATTTGCATATGCAAATTTGGATTTGGTTCAGTATTCGGCCGAATCTTTTGCAAAGGATTCGGGGGTTCAGCCGAATCCAAAATAGTGGATTCTGTGCATCTCTAATTGTTTCAAGGTGCATTAACCATGATTCAATGAGAGAAGTAGATCTAATACATCGGATCTTACACTCTCAGTGCCAGATAATGCTACCGATAATTAAAATATTCAGAAGCAAGAATTCTATTTATACGAGAATTGTTGATGTGAAAGAATGCTAATAAGAACTTACAATATGTCTTCAAGTTGTGGTGCCTTAGTACTCAAGGCTGTGTATACTACCAAATAATGACGTATCATTCAGAAGCCAAGGCCAAATACAAAACAAAGCAGGCACATTCTAATAAACAAGCAAGCTATGGAAGAATGTCAGCAAAGTAGAAAACCTTGGAAATGCAGTTCTGAATATTTCACAAACCACACCTTGAATAGTATTTCATTTAATACAGTGCTACTAATGCAATCACATACTATGATTTGTTTTTTGTAGCTGGTGACCCTGGTTCAGATCCCAGGGTGAACTTTCCTTTTGACCACTTGAAAGTCATGCTATGTCCCTTTATGCCAAGCAGTGGTTACCTTGAATGTACAATAGAGCAGAAAACAATGTAGGTTGCATTCTCTCTTCATCAAGGTCAGACTGAGAACCAAGTTATTGATAAAATCTCTCCCTATCTGATTTTCCAATGGGGAGGTTTGTATAGAAAACAGAAACATCTATCTTGATAGAAAAGCTGGACAAACATTTATCTCGCCAACACAGAACACACAGCTTTGCCCAAAGCCTGTCTAGTAAAATATTACGGAAATTGCATACTAAATACTACACTTAGTACAATAACAAATTCATTATTCAGAGTAATCGCATTTTGCAAGGAGAGTCATCACTGTATCTTCATTTGTTTTCCTACCTCAACCAGATTTCAAAATACCGTATGTGAAAACATTTTCATTAGAATAAGGGTACAACAATCACTTTCAGCACACAATAAGCTTTTCTTCAAAAGACATTCTATCGCAATACAAAAAGTAGGGCCTTCCTTTTTCAATATAAATAAGGAATACGTTATTCAATTGTCCTTTAATATGCTGTTCTGCAGTCTTTTGTAATAATTTTAGCAACCACTATCAACACAAAGGCCTACCACGAGGATCACGTCATTCTATGCAATGCTTCAAGGAGACCCCTAACACAGACTAAATTTCCTTTTTACAAAAAGCCGCGTCACCCTGAAAATAATTTTTCACATATTGTGAAGAATGAAGAGAATGAGAATCAACTTGTGTGGACAAATAACTATAATGTGTGTTAGGGAAAATTCATTCTTAGGTCCTCCAAGTTGTTGTAGTAAAACTACCATCATCATCATCATCAAACAGCAAACTGATGCCGTACTGTAGTTCAGCAGCATGCACCATAGTTTGCAGCACCCCAAAATACACTAAGATTGTATTGATATGTACTCAAATTTTTAAATTATTTTTTTTTTCTTTTTAGTGATAAAGGAGTTAATGTACAAAGCAGCGGAAAGCAGCTGTATTTGTATGTGTGTGGGCTGCCGCTTGAACACAAGTTGAAAACCTATCCAGTTTCACACACGTGCTACGCATTACCATATTTACATTTTCCTGTTTTTAGAGATGGGAGGCAGCAAAGGTGAGGCAAAACCTGAAACATTAAACCCACACGGGCTCATTGATTTTATGATTCTACTGGGGACAATGTTTACACTGATTGTGCAACATCTGGATTAGATAATTTGTTAGGAGTTAGCATGTCTTGATGTTATCGTCCCCCTGCGATTATGCTAGAAAGAGAGATTGTTCAGTTATTGAAAAATAATGACTGAGAAATGTTAATATGTTTCAGGATTTTTTTCTTTTGAAAGCGGTACGATTCTACAGTTTTCTTTTGCTCAAGTGATAAATAAATGTATTCTCTCTCCTGCAATTTGGAGGTGAGTGAAAGGTTCCCTTTAGACACAGAGGACAGTTTTGTTTTCAGTAGGAATGATTACATGCACAATTTGCTGTTTACTCTAAAGGCGAAAAACTGTGATATTTAGTATGCTGAAAGGTATCGTCGAAGAAACACAAACAACAAAATATATGCAAACATGTCAAAAACATGCACAAGCACCAAGTAACATTTATTGTACTGTATATATATTTATCATGTGTATATATGATACACATTATATATATATACACATAAAATAACAAAAATCATATCAATTAAAAACAACTCTTGCCAGGGTGCTCTACTGTCAAACACCTTCAACATATTCAAATTTTAAAAATAATCTGTGCCACTCCTGGGACTTAAACTTGACAATTAGGTATTTTTAATGTGAATTAATAAAAGTCATTTTTATATATAAAGTTCCAGAAGTGCCACAGATTCTTTGCCAAAAATATATGTTTATAAATATATATATATATATATATATATATATATATATATATATATATATATATATTTATCATCCCCCTCCACATGTAACCTTGTACAGGCACAGAACTGCAGGATAAGTGCTTTTATTTGGTAATAGAACCTGATAGAGCTTCTAACATCCTCATATTTTACAACAGGGGTACATTATTTGTCATCCTATAGTTTCAATCACTAAGGGCCCATTTATTAAACCTCAATTTTTTCTGGTAGAGGTTTTTAGGCAAAAGATTTTAAAGATTTATCATACCCCAAAGCTACAATCTAAATCCAAAAATCTCAAACCTGTCGAGGTCATGTAGAAGTCAATAGCAGATGTCCCTGAAGTTGTTTTTTGATCTTGTGATCTGCACTGGATAATCTGAAAAAGTTGGAGTTGTTGCTGGGAAAATTTTAAAAAAATTGTGTCATTACATGACATTTTGATTCTCCGTTTTTCAAGAAAAATTATTGATAAATGAGTTTAGGTGTGGGAAGGAGTTAGGTTGACTTTGTTTTCAGAAAAAAAATTGACAAATTCGAGTTTTAGTAAATCAGGCCCTAATAGTTACATCACTAAGCAGAATTTTTATATATATATTTAGCAGGTTTTTCTTTCAGTTATTTGGATCCCTAAGGAAGACACCTTTGAAGACAAAACGTGTTGGGTATACAATGGTGAAATACCAGCCAAAGCTTATACACCTTTGGCTTTGCAAAGTCTAAAATACAATTGTCATACTTTTTAATATTAAAACGAACACATTCATAATTAAGTGTGTTCTTCATGTGTATTTTGTGTTAGGGAGCAGTATGTATAATTGGATATTTTATCAGTAGTGATGGGCGAATGGCAGGCACGAATTTGCCCGTTTCACCGCCTGCGAATAAATTTGAATTGCCGCCGGTGTCAGAATCGTTGTTTCGCAAATTTTTCACCAGTTTCGCGAAATTCGTGTAGAAGCGAAATAGGACAAATTCGCCCATCACTATTTATCAGCATCATTTAGTTTCATCTAAAACATTCACATGATCATCATCTCTTGATTGTCTAGCAATGAGGTCTCTTCATTATTATTTTGCTGTATATCTAGGAGCTAAATCTGAGACATTTTTATTGATGAATGTTCGATAAACTAAAACCTCAAATTTATCTGGTCTGGCTTTTTGGGGGCAAAACTCAATTCATTTTTTAAATAATAAATAAGTGTCAAATCGGGTATGGGAGTTTGGTTGTGTTTTTAACTAAAATAATGAGCTAAGATTGGATTTTAGTAAATAATCCCCTAAGTGTTTGCAAACTATTTTTTGCTCAGTCAAAAATAACTTTTCAGAAATTGTGTCAGTTCAAAATAATAGCCTTTTTAAAATCATCCCCTAGGTATTGACATTAAAATTGTCACATTGATTGTCACATATAACCATTTTTCCATTTTTGTTTTACTGCTGTTATGTATTTATGTGTGGTAATATATATTTTATAATACATTTATATGAATTAGGGGCAGTCCTTAAAGTCTACTTGCATTCCTTGTTGCATAACGTCCCACTTGTCTTAGGACAATCACTATAGGAGGAGGGGCATATTATTTATTCTTATTTATTCTTATTCCTCAAATTCACATCTGTGAATAAATAGTCCTTTTTATTATATCTGGCAAGCAGCAAGTGAAAGAGGAAATCATCATAAGGAGTTCATTATCCTTACATGTTCTGTAAAACCCCTTCTTTGGGACTTATCAGAAGAAGAAGAACACTGTACCTATTTAGAGTATGTCTGTAAATGTAATTTAATGGAACGTAACCAAGTGCTCTAGGTTAAACGATTTATTTTCTACATTCGGTCTTAGCGTGGAAAATAATTATCTGAAACTTCTTGCCTCACATATGATATGCATCAGGGAGCAAGGTTTCAGACAGGTGATCACAACTATCACCACAATCAATCCACTGAACACTATGGTGATCAACTGCAATTTCATTAAAAATGTTCCTGTTCATAAAATGTTGATACATGGGAAAAATGTAAAACTAGTAGGAATCCTACAGGAAAGCCTGGTGAGATATTTGACAAATCAGTTTCCTATGTCTCATTTAGTCTACTTTTTCAGTAACCAAGTCCCAATGGAATTATGTAAAACTGCTTTTAATTTGAAATGGTACACATTTCATTTACATAGTTAAATGGAGAACCATGATTTCAAATGAATTCTTTTTGAATCTATAAAATACTGAAATGATTCTTTGGGGCAGATTTATTAAGATTTATGTTTTGCTGTCGTTTAAGAAAAAAAACACGATCTCAAATGTTTTCATGATTCAGTTTTTTAAACATACATTTTAATGACTATGAAGATTTTCATTCATCCAGGTCATGGTATATCTAGTATAGGTCAATCTAAAAACAACTGGACTTGCTGAGTAATCAATGAAGACGTTTCACTACTCATCCGAGCAGCTTCTTCATTTTTTTTTTTTTTTTTTTTTTAGATTGACCTATACTAGATATACATTTTAATATATATAGACAAATACAAGAGGTCCTCTGCACTGAACCTATTATAAATATATTAAGGACATTGAAACAGTTTGTGCCTTAAGCTACTAAAAATGCCTTACCCTTTAAACAAAACAGGAATTGTTTGTCCATATATTGCAATCTATGTCAAAGTCATCCCTGGTATGGCTTGGCCAGTCCTATACTCAACTTGCATCTAATTCATTAAGGGGCAGATTTATCAAGATCGTAGTGAATTCGAGGGAATTTTCAAAGTAAAAAAATTCAAGATTCGAAGTAATTTTTGGATACTTCGACCATCGAATAGGATACTACGACTTTGAATTTACTTTGAATTCGATTCGAAGTAAAAATAGTTTGAATATTCAACCATTCGATAATCTAAGTACTGTCTCTTTAAAAAAACTTCGACTGCAATACTTCGCCAAATTAAACCTGCCGAAGTGTTACGTTAGCCTATGGGGACCTTCTACAGCATTTTTCTAAGTTTTTGAAGTCAAAGTAAAAATCGTTCAATCACACGATAAAATTGGTCGAATCATTAGATTCAAAGGATTTAATCGTTCGATCATTCGGTTTTACTTCGACCGCAGAAAAGCCAAATTTGATGAAAAAAAGTATAAATTCGGTATTTGAATTCAAAGAATTTTAATTTGGTGGTTGAATTTAGAAGTATTTTTAGTTTTGAAATTCGACCCTTGATAAATCTGCCCCCAAGTATTCAATTGCTTCATTATACATTTTACACAGGGGCTAAGTTTTACCTGCAACTTACTTGATGCTTTCAAAGTAAAACCAGTGGGATCACCTGACTATAGCTGGAAACGGTGGCAGCTACAAAATGGAGCTGGCCAGTGCTCCTGTATAAATTATAATATATTAATATATATATCATATTTTCATGACTCTTGCCACTTTATATGAGAGTGAGAAGTGTTTCTTCGGCATTCAAACAAGTAATTTTCTTTCAAATTGTAAAGACTTTCAAGATTTTTAAGCCTAACCAAAAATGAATAAAACAATGAGATTTTTTTTTTGTGGCTTTTACAACTTTCATCTTAAGTATGCTAGTGAATGAAGGCAGTAAAAAAAAGCACAATCTTGGAGGTAAAACAAGTTTTAATTTCAAAGTTCTTTCTTACACATTATTGAAAAGTAATACATCTCTTATAAGCTGTGCATAATCATTAACCAAAACTTCCGCAATTTAGATCACCATACGTTAATTGAGCTAAACCTAATAAGATTTTTTTGCCACTAATATGGATTCATGCAGTTTAGTTAACTTCAAGTATAAGTTACTGTTTTAATATTACAGCAAGAAAGTAAATCATTTTTAAAAATTACAATGATTTGCTTAAAATACACGATGGCCTTCGAGGAATTGTACATTTCTGGATAACAGTTTTCAAGCTAAGGAATTCCAGATATTGTTTTTTGCACACAAGGGATACATTTTTGCATTGAGCATACTTTTAGTGAAGTTCTTCAAACAAATATATACTGTAGGTACTCTCTCTCTTAGTAGAGAGAGAGAGAGATTAAAATACATGCTTTATATTATTATATTGCTATGAAAGTAAAATGTAAAATGTCGGAAACGATATACCTCATTAATTTAAGTGCAATCTTTCTACTATGTTGGTTTTTTTCTGTAATTTATATTTTAAATTACTAAATAAAGGAAAAATGTAAGTAAAAAAAAAAGCAGACCTTGGGGTATACAGAGAGGCAAGTGCATATGTGATGCAAATCTGTGGCCAGTACCAGGATCAAAAAAAAAATAAAAAAAAAATAAACAGCAGTCTCCTGCAAACTGCAGAGAAAGTGGTTTATTCCAATATCATTGTCCAGCAACCCTGCGAAACACAAAATCAAGGAAATGTATGTTATACGTTTATCATATAGAGCTACTAGCATTTACAGAACTGAACATTTTTATAACCGAGTCAAAGTTGAAACAGAACATTCTTCTGGAACTGCGTGTAGAATATTGCAGACCTGACTATTTGCAAAATATATAGTAATGTATGTATAAAGTTACTGAGGTTTTCTTTTGGAGATATGTGAAATATTCTTAACATTATGGATGATAGGGTGCCAGACAATCATGTTCAATAGATATGACTTATAAACTGGTCACAGGGAAGCTCAAGACTATTACACACAATACCCCATCATGTCAAAAATAGATCCGTGTTATCGCTGTTCAAGGAAAGTACAGCTTTTAAGGGAGTGTGAATAAAAAAATGACCACTAAAGTATCCAAAACGTGATATAATGTGCAGCTCTCCAGCTTTACTCTGAAGCAGCTGGACAGATCCAAACCGATTATGCCTGAATATCTTTTAAAACATAGATGTTACAGCAAGGAGTGCAGCTGTGAGACTAATTTCTATAAAAACCCACACACACACACACAACAAAATAGTGTTTCAGAGCTTTATTCCTCATATAATATATGTTTCCATTATTTACTTCTGTCTACTTCTTTATTACAAATGTTACAATGTTCTAATTTAAACCGTGTAGTCATTACAAAAAATAAAGCAGCATATACTGGGTTAGATTAGATCCTGTAAAAAAAGCTAAAACAGTAATATTTAGCATAGCTGATAATATGGCATATGAAAATTTCCTGGCAAATAATTATATGTAAATACATACCATACTCTAAAATCCATAACCGTTTAAATACTGTATTTTCAGAATGTAGTGCCAGGTGTGTAGAACTTCCCTTGTAATTTGTAATGGTTTTGTGCTTTATTGGTGTGTTTTAGTAGATGAGCATGTTAGGTAGACTTCTGCCACTGGTGGTTAATTGCAAGTAAATTGCAATGGAGAACAATTGCAATATATTGTGCTGCATTTTCCCATAGAAGATAATTTTGAGCTGATTTGATGCAGACTTTCTATTCTATAGAGATATATTATAATGGATTCATATGTTATAACGGTTTTTTTTTCGGGTTCTTACCATGCAGAAGCTTGTGATTATCATATTCTATCATGCTGTAAAACCTAATTTCATTATTGCAGTTTTTAGAATGAAAATGAAAACCTTTTAAAAGAAATTTACATTGATTTTTTTCCCGTGGTGTCTGAAATATAAGCATATTTATATTGCATACATGGAAGTTACACAAAAAGCAGATTTTATTTAGGAGCCAATTTATTCAAATTCAATTTTGCATTTGTCTCGGTTCAAGGAAAATTACTTGTGAGTATTTTCTGAAACCACGAATAGTAGAGATTTATTAACGAAAAAACACTGATAAAATTTACCAAAAAAAAAAATTGGCAAGTAAAAGCTCCCAAAGTAAAGAAAATAATAAATATTTTGTTATAAGTCAAACGGCTCCTTAAAGATTTTGCTAATAGATGGAGAAGCGACACTGCATGGGATATTTTTCAGCCGCAAAAATGAAGGGCAAAATGTGATCATCAACAGCTTGAAACTTTGTGCCCAAGAATATAGTGTCACTTTTTCTTATAAAAGTTTGGTGAGTTTTGTCACATTTTTTCTCTGGATTCCCTGTTTTTTCTCTTCAACTTGAAAATTAGTAAACAGGGACCTAGGGGGTTATTTATTAAGGTTCGAGTTGTGTTTTCCACAAAAATGTTAGTTTTGATTTTTTTTTTTTCGAGATTTATTATACCCCAACCCTCAAAATCTGGAAATGCACCATCTTGAGCCTGTCAAGGTCATGTAGGTCTTGAACCATTTAAAGATGCTAATAGCCTGAGTGGTGTTTGCATATTTTTTTGGAGGGTTTTGCCATAAAACTCGATTAATTCAAGTGATTTGAGTTTTTTTCCTGCGGAAAACTCAATTAACTTGTGTTAACATTCAACCTTTGATAAATAACCCCCTAAATGTATTAAACTCACTCACCTATGTAACCGCACCCACACTTACACAAGGAGCATATTTATGAAACTGTGTAAAAATAGCATTGAAAAATATCAAATGTTGCCATGAAACACTGTGAAAACCCCAATGTAATTAAAAACTATACAATTACTTTATTCATATGTGTAAATGCAAATTTGAGGTGAATTTCAGTTTTTTGACGCAAACAAATGAATTCATGAAACTGTGGCGACAATTCACCGGTGAAAAAACCCATTGCGTCAAAAATAAATTTGACGCAGCTCAAAATTGTCGCGGGCATAAAAATTGTCACAAATCAAAAAGATTCGGCCGCCAATTGAATTTAATACATTTGGACCAAATAGTCGCGCATCAAAAAATTGACGCACGTCAAAATTATTTTGAAGCCCTTTGACTTCAATGCGTTTGAGAATTTCTTGTCGTTTTGCAAATTTCACTGTAAATTTGCAAATTTTTCGTCATAAATTTGTCCATCACTTATTAGAAGCTGATCATGCATTGGGGTTCCCTGTTTGGTTGGTGGGGGTGAATCAAATATACTTTGTGCACTAGTAATAGGTCCAGACCAGGACATCAGGCCAGATTTGAAGACGTTTAGTCTAGGGGTGCACCGAATCAAGGATTCAGTTCGGGATTCAGCCTTTTTCAGCAGGATTCGGCCGAATCCTTCTGCCCAGCCGAACCGAATCCAAATCCTAAATTGCATATGCAAATTAGGCGGGAGGTAAATTGCATGACTTTTTGTCACAAAACTAGGAAGTAAAAATTTTTTTCCCCTTCCCACCCCTAATTTGCAAATCTCTCGCAAAGGATTCGTGGTTTTGGCCGAATCCAAAATAGTGGATTCGGTGCATCCCTAGTTTAGTCCAGGGGAGGCCAGAGTATTATTCTCTGGTGCCAAACAGTATCATAGTGGGAGATATATGAGGAGTGAGCCATGCTACACTGGGCAATGAATTCTATCCACATTTCCTATTTCACTAACTGTATAATGCTGTACATGCTAGTATACAGGCAAGTACTGCAGGCAAATAATGAAATATTTATCAAATATTTAATAATATTCAAATTGGTGAATTTGAGTTTTTTCTTAATTTGAAAAAAGCTCCATAGCTCACTTAACTCAAATGTGCACTTGTTAATTAAAAATTAAATAAATTAAATAAAATAAAAATTAGATGAAAAAAATGAAGAAAAAACAATGCAACAAAATCACATTCTACTCTTTATTTTCAATGTGTCTACCAAGTTTAAAAAAAAATGTGAAAAACACTTGAATTTTGCCTAGGACAACTTGACCATGCAGGTTTCAGAAATTCAACATTGTGAGTTCTCTTATTTGCCTTGTTTTTTTCTCAAATTTAATAAAAGAGCCAACTCAATTTTTGATAAATTGACCTCGAGCAGGCTAAACTTAGAGTTTGAGGGGGAAAAATGCCAGGGAGTGTGAAAAAAGGGCTACAAAACAAGTGACTTTTTAGGCTTTTTTTAACACTAACTTAAAAAAAATGTTGAACCATAACAGTCTGTTCAAGCTGGCATATCATTCCATTATTAATAATGGGGATACAATCTCAAATATTTTTGTAAACTGGGAAAATAAAGTTGATTTCTACAACCTCCCTAGCTTTTGATAAATCTTGACTATTCAAGGTTTCAGAAAATACGTCTTCATTGAATTTTTCTAGAACTCGAAAAAAAAAGCGCCAACTCGATTTCTGATACACAACCCCCATGTGTCTATTCTTAAAAAGTCTAGTAGAAAATTGGCTAGTGCTTTTGGTGTCTGACAATATTATAACTATAGCATACAAATCAGTATACTCAGACTTTAAATACAGAATCCTATTGATGTTAATGGATTATGTATATGTTATTGAATGTCAGTGAGCAAAACTAAGGGTATAGTGACAAGGCCATCATTTATTTGCAAAAATCAGTGCAGTGTGTTCTGAGTGACTGTACCAGACCTATAATGCCCTTGCTCTGCCTGAAAAACACACAGATTTGTTTTTAGACTAGGAAGTGATTTTGATGTTGTTTTCAGCTCACGTCAGATTAGCATTAAACAGACACAAGGTAAAATCATATCTACTGTCTCTTTTCTTTTTACTAAATATACTCCTATTCTGTTCAAGCAATTCTATCTATCTAACAAATAAATAAAATCATTTTAAAAACAATCCGTTGTTTAAAAGAGTGTTCTATTCCTGCCACGGTAAATAAAAACATGTCTGCAAGTGTATTGCATAACTCCACAGCACCTAGTAAGATTTCTAAAAATATTTTAAATCTAAGTCTGATGAGAAGGGTGGGTGTTCCTGTGCTTGGATGTCCTCATATGTCGTTAACAATGAAGCTGCCACTAAAAGTAGCCAGTGCCTTCTTTCTACTGTTTGTCAATTTTGAAAAGAAGGGGTTAAAGAGGGAAAGACAACATACTTTACAAGAGTAAATGTTTGGCCCCAACAGGAGAGCTTTGCAAAAGCTTCTGCATCAAATGCTCTGGTGGTGGTTAGTGCCCTAGAGCTTTTTTTCTATTTGATGCACCCAAGTAATTATGCAACCTCTTGTGACCCTTTCTTTATGTCTCTTTTATCATGGGCTCTGCATCTATTCCCATTCACTGAGAAGGCTGAGTCTGTAGAAGGTGCATAGGGTCCCTCCATCTGCCACTTTCTCTGTGCTCCCACTCAATAAATAAAATAAGGGTCACCTTGTTGGATCACACACCACAGCCCAGTACAAATGAGACCCAGAGGCTTTGATGCCTGTGTTTGGACACAAGCAATTATCTCTAATTATTGTTTTTCTTTTCAGTTTGCCCAACTTAGAGGGTCTTAAAAGAAGAGTAAAGAGGGCTCAGTGGAGTGAATAACACTCTTCTGCAAGAGCCCCTTGCTACAATCAGTTTTTTTTCTCCTCTTTCCCATATTCAGGGGAAAATCTTAACAAATGTGTAAGGCACAATATGGGTTTTTGGGGTTTTGAAGACGATTTCTATAGACAGAAGAACATTTGTACAAATAAGGCGCAGATGGGATACAATGAGAGAAAAACATTGGAGTTTAGTGTTTAATAGGAAGGTAAAATGATTTTCATCTGGAAAGGAAATTGGAAGCAGTGAGTAGCTCTCTCCCAAGATCTGGACAGTGCTCATAAATAAAACATTACAAAACCCATAGCTGGTCAAATGTACATGCATAACTGCTGAAACTAAAGCGTTTTCATAACCAATTTATGCAATGTCTATCTGCTAACAACTTTATTGAAATGTTAGCAGTATAGATGTTTCGCGTGCATAAAATATTATTTTTTATTCTTGTTCATAATTACAGCTTGTTTGCCCGTCTGTAGTCATTTACATACATCAATAAGCAAATGATTTTCCTGAGCTTGGACAGATAAAACTATGTTTTCTATATGGCTCATGTGGGAGTCACAGAGTAAATTACCCTGGTCATTTCATGAGTTCATTTAAATTCTGCAACTTTCAAAGAAGTGTATGTGATTTCAATTCATCTGTCAATCAAATCATATGCTTTAGATTTTTTTAATATGTGCCTTTGTATTTGTATGCAAATGGAAACACAGGTATAGGATCTATTATCTACAATGGTTGGTACCTGGTATCTTCTGGATATGAAATCTTTTGGATATGGGATCTTTCTTTAATCTGGGTCAACGGGCCTTGAGGGGCCTATTTATTAAACCTCTATTATTTTCTGGTCAAGTTTTTAAGGAGAAAAAACCCTCACATTTTTAGAGATTTCTTCTTCTTATTATTAGGTCATCTTTGTTTTAATAAAAAAAAAAAAAAACAGATACATTCGAATTTTAGGAAAAAAAACCCTTAAACCCCCAAAACTTTTGCTTAGCGACCAATGTGAAAAAAATATTAGAACAAAGTTGCCATGTTTTTTTCCCCACAATGCAGCATTTGTTCCCAAATCTATTGATGCGGGTCAATTCTCTTGGTACAAACGCCCTACTCCTACCACAGGTGATTCATTAAAATTAGTGCATTTGGAGGTGTGCTAAATACCTGAGGTATGCCAAAGTCTGATGTAATTTCCAGTGTTAGTTGTGCAAGGGATGTACTGTATATTCTTCTGGTGCAAGTGCAAATCAAATGTGTTGATTAACACACAGCACCCAGGAGCTTCCACCTACTCCTGAGGTGGCGGTAGCTCCAGGTTTCACTTTGGTCAAAAGGCTCAGTAGCGCCCCAGTCAGGATGGAAGGCAGGAAGGACTGAGCAGTGCAGAGCACAACTATACAGAATGCAGGCACAAAGAACAAGCTGTGAACTGTGCTTGTGGATGTAAATGAGCCCTACTTTCTGTTATTATTATATATTTATTTACATAAATAGGACTCTATAGGAGCTGGAAGTCTAGTTTTTATGAACTTGCTGGATAACAGGTTTCCAAAAAACAGATTTTTTTTATGCCTGTACTGTTCATTATCCAGCTTGTGAAAATCTATCTGTGTATATAGCACCTAATGAAACTATAATACAATCTATGGGCAATGATCCTTTGCAAGTTCCCAATATCTGGAAAAAAGGCGCTTGCGAGGGGACATGATTACACTTTACAAGTACATTAGAGGACATTATAGACAAATGGCAGGGGACCTTTTTACCCATAAAGTGGATCACCGTACCAGAGGCCACCCCTTTAGACTAGAAGAAAAGAACTTTCATTTGAAGCAACGTAGGGGGTTCTTCACAGTCAGGACAGTGAGGTTGTGGAATGCACTGCCGGGTGATGTTGTGATGGCTGATTCAGTTAATGCCTTTAAGAATGGCTTGGATGATTTTTTGGACAGACATAATATCCAAGGCTATTGTGATACTAAACTCTATAGTTAGTATAGGTATGGGTATAAAGAATTTTAATTAAAAGTAGGGAGGGGTGTGTGTATGGATGATGGGTTTTCATTTGGAGGGGTTGAACTTGATGGACTTTGTCTTTTTTCAACCCAATTTAACTATGTAACTATGTAATATATCAATATATTTAAAACACACAGAATATATATATATATATATATATATATATATATATATATATATATATATATATATATATATTGTGGGGAATAGCTCAAAGCAGCCGGTAGGGCTCAGGTAAAACAGTTCTTACAGAGGAGACAGGAGATTTAGGTTTGCAACAAAAGTGAAACAGGCTCCTGCCTGGGGTTTTATTGTTCAAACCGGACAACTTAAACAGGCACCATTTCCGTGCTAAACAGTCAAATAATAATGTAAACCTCACCGGTTTGCAGTGTTACCGTCCAGAGGAAAGTTCCTTGCGGTGGTAACAAACATTTGCTATTTGGAGTTGCAGTCAAACACACAGTTTGTTCACCAAAACACTCCACAGCGTCTTCAGAGGTTCTCTCTGACTCCCAGTACAAAACCCCCACTCCCCGCCAGGCTCCTTTAAACAGCCCCACCTGCGGACTAATTGGGCAGCATACTCAACTCCTTGCTCCAGGGTCCTAACCTGTCTTACCCTGGAGATTTTAAAGGAGCCAATACCTCAGGCTGGGTGCTATATACCTCCCATCATACACAGGCAGCCTATTGGGACATAGCTCTTTGTCACAATATATATATATATATATATATATATATATATATATGAACTTGCAAATAAAAGGATTACTTCTTGTAACCTAGGTAGGGAGGATTTGTATTAAAGCAAGCAATATAGTACTTAAGGCAACAAAAGTGTGCCTGTAAGACTAAGAGCAATGCTTATGGCGAGCCCATATGCATTTAAATGGGTACACATGATTATTTAAACTATTATATTAGCAGTATATGTTCTGGTACAAAACAAGAGAAGCAGACCAAATCTTCAGAGGCAGGATTCTGCTGTAGATTTTCCTGAATCCAGTGGAGTACAGTATGGGGTGGCCTACTGGCCAGGGTTGAAGAACTCATCATAGCATGGAGGGCTAGTAGAACTTTGTAATAATGACTATCTTTACACAAATGTGTGGGGTCCTGAAACATAACTTCTAATTGAACTCCTTCACAGTCACTGGATTAATGCAGATAGCTAAAAATCAACTGTTCCTATAGAAAACCCTACTTCTCATGCACCCCTTGAGACCACACAGAAACAGTGCGAGAGAAAAGGCTTTTGTCTGCTGAACAGAGAAAGCACAAAGCAAAGGGTGAGAATAAAAATCTTTGGTAAACACACAGACACACTACTTCTAGAAACAGCGACTCAAACAGTTGTCAAGCAGAGATCAAAAGTTGTGCTCATTGGAAACAATTAAGGCTTGGATGTGTTGTCTTTAAATGGTTACTCACTTTAATTTAATGGACATACAACAAAAATATAACTACCCATCCCCATGAGACTGGAGGGTCAGGTCCTACGTGCTGGAAATGAGGGTGGGAGATCTCCTTACTTCTATCTACTACTATCTCTTTTAGATTTTGAAGCATTATCATTATTTTAAATAAATGGATAATATACATGCATATATATATATATATATATACAAATATATTTATTTACACATGGTGCAAATTCGCCAGGGCGCCGCTAATTCACTAAAATCCGAAGTTGCGCTCAGGAAGGCGAAAGGTAGCGAAGTTGCGCTATCGTTACTTCGTCAAGCAAAGCAAAGTTACACTAGTGATGCCAAATTTGCATGCGGCACCAAGTTAAAGTACGATGAACGTATATGTAGCAGCAAATACATTACACTACATAAGCCTGGGAAAGCTTCATAAAATAAAATAGAGTTGTTATTTTGGCCTATACATGTGCCCACTGTATAGTTTAGGTGCCATATGTTAGGAAATGTAGGGGGGAAAGAGGGTACCCCCAAAAAAAAATATGATCTTTTTCAGCCTATCACCCTTAAAAAAGTAAAAGACGCCAGTGTTTTTTGGGACTTTTATCAACTTTTTTTGAAGATGCCCTATCTACTCTATTGCACTTCGCCTGGTCTGAGGTGGCGAAGGCAAGTCTGGTGCAAGAGGTACATTCAGTAAAATGTGCAAGTTAGTGAATTAGTGTAGTTACAGCCCTTCGCCATAGCGCAACTTCGCCTGGTGTAAAGGTGAGAAGTAGCGCTAGAGTAGTTTCACTTCACTAGCGAATTTACACCAGCACCTGTTAGTAAATCGTCGAAGCAATGAATGACGTCACGCTGGCAAATTTGCGCTACCGTTAGCTGCTTCGTGCTTTAGTGAATTTGCCCCATGTTATCTTGTACATTATGGTAACTAAACTGCATAAATCCATTTTGGTGCCAAAAAATCTATATAGGTTGCAGAAAATCCTATACCCCTTGCATTCTGGATCATAGATTCAATAACTTCATATATACACTGTGTTAAATTCTGAAGTAGCATTTTCAGTACACAGGGCTTTAATTTATATCTAAAGCATGCTGATATCTTGAAGTATTAATCTTTCCTTTCTACAGTGTCAAGTATACTAAATTTGCCTACAAACTTCAAATGAATACTAGTATGGTAAGTACCAGGGACCCGTACCATATTACACATGTAGTTAGGGTCCCACATTTGGTGCTCACCCTACTGCAGTGGTGTCTTAGCTTGCCAGTATTCCATTATGCCTCACACATGTCATTGTGTATTAATTGCATAGTATTATAGGGAAATGTATTAAAAAAATATTTAAGGAAAAATATGTGCAATGCAAGCAAATTGTCTTTTGCAAACAATTTTTCCTTTGCCATCAACAAGTGGAAGTAAGACTGCATATTTTATTATATGCCCAGTCAATGTGATAAAACATCAGATTTGTAGACACCAGGCACAAGTGCTAGAGCAAGAAAGGGATGCAAAAGTACTTGCATCTAGAGTCTGGCTGCACTCTGCACTTAGTTAAAGGGATCCTGTCATCGGAAAACATGTTTTTTTCAAAACACATCAGTTAATAGTGCTGCTTCAGCAGAATTCTGCACTGAGATCCATTTCTCAAAAGAGCAAACAGATTTTTTTATATTCAATTTTGAAATCTGACATGGGGCTAGACATTTTGTCAATTTCCCAGCTGCACCTGGTCATGTGACTTGTGCCTGCACTAGAGAGAGAAATGCTTTCTGGCAGGCTGCTGTTTTTCCTCCCCAATGTAACTGAATGTGTCTCAGTAAGACATGGGTTTTTACTATTGAGTGTTGTTCTTAGGCAGCTGTTATCTTGTGTTAGGGAGCTGCTATCTGGTTACCTTCCCATTGTTCTTTTGTTTGGCTGCTGGGGGGAAAAGGGAGGGGGTGATATCACTCCAACTTGCAGTACAGCAGTAAAGAGTGATTGAAGTTTAACAAAGCACAAGTCACATGACTTGGGGCAGCTGGGAAATTGACAATATGTCTAGCCCCATGTCAGATTTCAAAATTGAATATAGAAAAATCTGTTTGCTCTTTTGAGAAATGGATTTCAGTGCAGAATTCTGCTGGAGCAGCACTATATTTTATTTACAGAACCTAGAAGTGTTTTATTGCTTAACTGATTTCAGAAAAAGCAGAATTGCACAATGAAAATGCACCGGATCTGGCCAAGTTTACTACAAGTTACAAAAGTAACTAGTAGTTAAGTTTCACTAGTAGTAGTAGTAGTTAAAGTTTCACTAGTAATTTATTATATTGGCAAGTGTGTATACTTTCAAAAACAGTTGCAAAGCTATGATTATAAAACTAAAAAAAACACCAATTGGTGGAGGTCTGTGTAATCTCTCTCTCGGAGGAGGACTAAGCCTCTGTAACCAGTGTTTTGGTCTTGGCAAGCTCTCTCCTTTAAAAGCTAATGGCGGGGAAGGATTAAGCTCTTTGAGAACTGTTCCTTGGTCAGGAGACACTTATCTCAAGAAATACTACATGCAGGGAGGTGCCAGCCTTTGAATACTTCTACTGAAGGTAAATAGTTAGGGGCCACCATATGGGGTCTACCTTGACATGGCTTGTCAATTTTATGCATTAAATATATTTTATCTTAATTTTCTTATGTCCCTGAGGGGAAAAAATAGACCATTTGCAGATGAATTGTCATATTCTATTAGCATGTTTAAATGAATTCAATGCAAAAACAGGGTAAATAAAATGAACATTTTAAAGAACAAGTAACAAAAAAATGCAAGCTTTAAAGTGTCTTGACTTTTATTTTTACAAACAGTAATTTTTTTCTAATCTTTCTGCAAATGTTTAGGCTGAAAACATGGATTACTCGTCTTCGGGCAATTTTCCTAATTTCTTTATAGTAGGGGAAATGTAGCAATAATGTTTAAAACAAAAAAAGTCCAAGAAAACCTTCAGATACCTTGCTTTTCAACAGCTATTAATGCTTGTAATACCTTTATGGGGGCAGTTAACAAAAGTCGTAAAGGAAAAACATTGACATAAATGAGAAGAAAAAAAAATCTAATTTCACAATGTCATATTCTTCAATAGAATTCCACACAAAGTGTAATTATGCATAGTGCCTTTTGATAGATCTGCTTAAAAGCAGTGTTTTTGATGCCAAAATGATTATTTTCAGTACAAAGTTTCATCACATACCCTGTGCAAAATGAGTAATCTTTTGATGGGTCTCTAAAAACCTTCACGGGTTTGCAAAAGCTACACAAAATACATGCACACACAAAATTGCTCTAATTGTGCATATTTTTCCTGTAATGTTTTTATTGCAGTGACAACTGTACCACAAAGTCTATAAAGGCCATTTAGGAAGCCCCTGGGCACAAGTGCAAAAACTGCGTCCCTTAAGCTCCACAATTCTTCTTGCCGAACGACCGATTTTAGGAAAGTCCGACCAATCCTTCGAAATTATGGTGCGGTTAGTGGGATTCGAACGATCGTACATCTTACGATTTTTCGGCCGACATCTGTCAGGAATTTGATCGGCCTGGTCAAAAAATCTTTGTCGGTCCCAGTGCAATCTATCTATGTTTGCAGGGCCAAGCAGGCAGCTCCCCTTTGTTTTCCTGGCAAATTGGTCTTTTTAGTTGATGGTCAATTCCGAGAAGATCGTGGTCTCACGATCAGGATCTGATCTTTTAAAAATCTCAACATCTATGGCCAGCTTTAGTGGTCATCTATTGAGCACTTATGTCCAGGGATCAAAAATTTGGCAATCCATGCATACAGCAGCAAAAACGTAGCTCATTCCAGCCCTTTCCATGCTGCTTGCCTTTGAGCAGGTAGTAAGGACAGGACCACGGTAAGGGCTGCATCTCTTGGGTTGTGATGAGCGTTTTTTTTTACGCCAGCCATGGATTCGCAATGAAATTCCACATTTCACTATCTGCACAACATGGAATGCTTAGATAACTATGACACGTCAGATTTCTAAGCAAAATTCTTTTAGAAAGTGTGAATATATTCTGAGGTGGCCAGTATGATATTTTTCAATTACCACAATCAGATGAACAGTCAACCACTCTTTTAATTCACCATTTCTACAGAGATACAGTTTGTTTACTGCATACATTCTTTGGATTGATTGATTTGTTTTATGTATTAGTGGCAATTAATTGGGATTTTAAGGAACTGAATATTATTTTATGTGCCTATTTATTAATAGATTGACAATTTTGTACAGGATAGAGCATTTGTAATGCTCCTCAGCCCAGAAATAAGTTTGGTAGATATGACCATGCAGGGTAACTTAGCTACCTAACCTATAAGCCCCTGATCCAAATTAAATAAAGACACACACTGCTGCTTGAACATGGGTCACCTAAATAAGAGTTTAGCAATAGGTTTAACATGTCAGTGTAATGAATGTGTAACAATTCAAATGAGATAATGATTAGCACAATAGATCAATGTATTCATGGATGTAGGGATTACTTGGAAGCAATTCTTGTCTGCCCTTGTTATAATTAATTAACATTACAATCCAGGGAGGATTTAAAGAGATAGTCCCAGCAGGGGAATCCATACGAAACCAAACATGTCCAAAAATGTTTACTGAATATATGCTAGTTAGAGGTAAAAAAACAGGATATATTAATATTAAACTGGAGATTTTCTGAGCACTAGATTATATGAATCAACAGAAAGGGATCCAAAGATACCAAACATCTGTATTATTTATTTTTACAGTAGTTAGGTGATAGATTTTACTTCTTACTATTAAGTTTATTGCTCTTGTATATGCTGCATGTTTTATATGCAGGGATATTTCTTCAATGAGGGGACATGAGCACCTTGCCTTAGATGGCACTTGTGCAAAAGTGTCAAAAGTGCAAAACTGTCAAATGGTTGCCCACAGCAAATGTTACCTATAGTAGGTTCTTACTGAGTCTAAGGGGCAAATTCACTAAGATGCGAAGTTGCGCCAGGCGCAACTTCGCCGCACTTCGCCGCACTTCGCCACACTTCGCCACACTTCGCCAGGCGTATTTTCGCCAGCGCTCCGCAAATTCACTAAAATCCGAAGTTGCGCACAGGGGTAGCGTAAGTTTTCGAAGTTGCGCTAGCGTTAATTCGCCAAGCAAAGCGAAGTTTCGCTAGCGATGGTTCATTTGCATACGGCGCAAAATTCAAATTTCAATGGAGGAACACGTATCACCACTTCAAATGCCTAGAAAACCTTCAAATCAGCAAATATAAATGTTATTTTGCCCTACACATGTGCCCACTGTCTAGGTAAGTTGCCATGAGTCAGGAAATGTAGGGGGGAAGGAGGGGAGCCCCAAAAATATTTTCGATCTTTTTCAGCCTATCACCCATCATGTAGAAAACACGCCAGCATTTTTTGGGACTTAGAAAAAATTTTGACTTTTTTTGAAACAATCCCTATCTACTCTATTGCGCTTCGCCAGGTCTGAGGTGGCGAAGGAAGTCTAGCGTAAAAGGTAGCGTTCAGTACACTGTGCAAGTTAGTGAATTTGCGTAGTTACGTCGCTAACGAAAATTCGCCTGGCGTAAGGGTGCGAAGTAACACTAGCGAAACTATGCCAGCGTTCGTTAGTGAATTTGCGCAGTAACGAAAAATGCCAAACGCTAGCGTTCGGCGCTTCGGCGCTTAGTGAATTTGCGCCTAAGTATCTCTAGATCTAAACTCCATGTTTTTACAGAAGGGTGGTTTACACAATGTTGGTTGGGGACGGGAATCCTGTAGAATTTGCCACCCGATTGATGAGCGGTCTAGTTCTAGGTGGCATAAACTTTATGAGCTAATGTAACAACTTTTTTTATTAAGAAATTGTATTGCATACACTACTGCAAACTATGAAAATTGCAATCGCTGTCTTACGGTCGCATGAGGGGCAAAGTGCTCACAAAGGCAACATTTTTGCTTTGTGAACATTTACTCGCATTACGAATGAATTAGTAACCAATATTACATTCCCCCATTTGTGCTGTACTATTCTGTATTTAAATGCTTTGCAGGTATTAACCAACAAGAGACTACAGGTAGCTGAGTTCTAACTTTTGTTACCTTGGGATCCCAGATGTTAGTGCACTACAACACCCAGCATAGCAAGCTAATTCAGCCGTTAAAGTTAGATAGATATACGCAGGTCCTCCTATTCATCTACATGCTTTGGTATCCAAAATGACTTACTTATTAAAATAATTAGGCAGGTAATGCATTTTCTATCTAGGCAACACTCCTATATTCTATACGCAATGGCAATTGTCATATGCCAAATGGATAATTCTCTACTCATATTAATCAAAAATTGGGTTATTAGTGCACACTGGCAACTTTCTGCCTTCTGCTGCACCAAGAAGTAAGTTATTTAGTTAGGCCTAATACGCAACCTTGTATTCTACTTAGGAATTAGTATAGTTTTCCTTTTGAGCTTGCTTAGCAAAGACAGGACAACAGAGTCTTCTGCTGCTGGACTTAAGACAGAAGCCAGTCAGCCTGCAACCCATTTACTTTACCTGTTAAGGTAACAGGGAGCAGCTTTGCAGTTTTTGCTGATTAATTGTCGTGTGTGGGGCCCAATGTAAATGCCAACTCATTGAAACCTGTGTAATATGAAACACAATACATTCCATTGTTGTAATATATCAATATATTGTATGACACCTTTGAGTTCCATGACATGTATAAAATCAATTGTCCTGCAATTGACCATCTATTTGGTCATGGAACTCCTGGGTGACTCCTAAATATACTTATTTTTTAGAATAGGGGTGCATTATTTCCAATTTATTCCATAGTAAAAAAAATTAAAGCTAAGGGTTATTATAAATAAGTCATAGGTCGCTTATTATTGTTGATTGCTCACATTCACTTTTGGAGATGTGCCACATTATTTTTACCCCTTTTTTACTGAAACATCTCAAAACAGTGGTTTTACTGTTGTTTTGCTGTAAAGCATTCAGAATAAGTTTATTGCAGGCATGGGGGAACTTTATAATTCTTGCTAGACTCATTAGAAATTGGAGTACAATTGTATGGCTTTTTTTTTAGAATACTAGTGAGTGGTAGAACTAGCTAGATGCCTAGTTTTGTAGTTTAGTATTACTCTGCAGAGCATACAGCGTAACATTTCTCTCTGTCCCTTAACCCCACTGTTTCACTTTTCTTTTTTTATCATGTTTCCCTTCAGAAAACCCTTTCCCCTATCATTCATTAATATACTGTATAATGGCAAATGTCATAGAACAGGGGGTCATAATTACTGAAATCAGAACTATGTGAGAAATCCACACAATCCAAGTGGGACTTTTAACAATTTTCCAAATGTTGTACAAAATATTTCTGAAACACCTGAAGAGTTTCTTTGCATTGTGCAAATATATTTATCTTGTGCGCTTCACTTCTCTTCTTCTTTCTTACTAGTTCTTTTTATTGCATTATTTTGAGTCTCTCTATTTGGGGGTTATTTACTAACATCCGAATTTTTCTAATATGTTATAAAAAAAAAAAACAGGACCAAACTCACATGCCCAATTTTAGCTTATTTATTAATAAAAAAAATGTGATATAATCGGATCGTGGAAAAATTTTTTGGCTTTTTTTTTGAGTCTCCCTATTTGGGGGTTATTTACTAACATCCGAATTTATCTCATGTTATTAAAAAAAAACGAGAAACTCCCATGCCCGATTTTCATCATCATTATTTATTTATATAGCGCTGTCAAGATACGCAGTGCTTTATTTTAGCTTATCTATTAATAAAAAAAACCTTAATTTAATCGGTTCGTTGAAAAATAAGCGAAAATCGAGTGAAAACCTGAATCAGTTGAATTTTTCGGATTTCTCCAGAATTGCTCCATTTTTTTAAATTTTTGTCAGAAAAACCCGAAAAAGTTGGATTTTCAGGCCAAACCCAGCAATAACATAAAATTGAGATACTTCTCCCATTGACTTATACAGAACCTCGACAGGTCTGAGAATGAGGATTTTTGTAGCATCAGGGTATAATAAATCTCGGGGAAAAAAAACCAGACCAGAAAAATTTGAGGTTTAGTAAATAACCCCCTTTTGGGGGAGTGTAATAAAAGTCAGTAACGGAAAAATGTTAGCAATGCGAAAAGTTATGCCTCTGTGCGAACAAATTTGCCATTGTGCGAATTTAATATAGCTTTTGTGAACCCGGAAACTGTTTAACAACCATTTCCGACAGTGGAAGAGGGTTTGCGAATTTTATAGTTAGCGCCAGTGAATGTAATGAAACTTCTTACTAAAAAAGTTGTTATGTTTGCTCCAAAAGATTACGACACCTTCAAGCACATCTTAAAAGTGGGAAATGCACAATTAAAATTAGCAATGTAATAACAGTTTAAGGAAGAGTATTACATTGCAAAATGAGACTTTTCATTCTTATTTGTGATAATTGTTTTGCTCTTTTGCTCTTTGCGACTTTTATTACATTCCCCCATTTATAACATAGTTATTTTGAGTCTTTTTGGGGCACATTTACTATGTGTCGAATATCGAGAGTTAATTAACCCTCGATATTCGACCATCGAAGTTAAATCCTTCGACTTCGAATATCGAAGTCGAAGGATTTACCGCAATTCGTTCGATCGAACGATTCGAAGGATTTTAATCCATCGATTGAACGATTTTCCTTTGATCAAAAAAAGCTAGGAAAGCCTATGGGGACCTTCGGTAGGTTTTAGGTGGCGAAGTAGGTGGTAAAAGTTTTTTTTTAAAGAAACAGTACTTCCACTATGGAATGGTCGAACGATTTTTAGTTAGCCAATTCGATGGTCGAAGTAGCCAAAAAAAAACTTCGAAATTCAAAGTTTTTTTCCTTCTAATCCTTCTCTCGAGCTAAGCAAATGTGCCCCTTTGTGTGTATTTTTTTAAATCTTCTTTCATACCACCCATTGCACCTAAGATGGCCGTGTGAGAAATGTGGTACCTCCTAGTATACTGGGACTCATTTATATGTCCATCTAGCTATCTGTTCAAGATTATTTAAACAATTAAACGTAAACAATCTTGTGGCGAGAAACTCATAACCAGATAACAGGGTAGGGTTGCCACCTGTCCAGTTTTGACCCATACAACCCAGTTTTCAGATGGACTGTAGGGGTCAAAACTGCCTGCCCAGAAAAACATGCAGGATTCCCCTAGACTGATGAGGCAAGCATCGCCATCTGCCCTCCTGCCTGGCTTTTCTGAAGTCAAAAGGTGCCCAAAATGTGTGAATTCCTTACACAGCAGCCATCTTGGGATGCAATATGTGCCCTGCGGGGGGCTTCACTATAAACTTTAACTAATATGCAGTGTAAACTCAGAAAAGTTGCTGCACAACACACAGTAACTACAGCAGAGCATATACAACCTATCGCAGAGGAGGAATGAACCGGGGAGGGACCAGACCATTTGCCAGTATTCAGTACTGCCAAAATGTTTACAAGTTTACATGATGCAATTCTGGTTATCAGCAAACCAGAAATATTTGGTGAAGATTTATTTGCATAAATTCATTGTATTACAGAAGCATACTGAATTGTTTGGCACACATAAGGGGAAAGGACGGAAAGCACATGGCCTCAATATGGTCCACGCTTCCTGCCGCTCTGTATCTCGCATGTATGAATGATATGATGTGACAAGTCAGATCAACTGTTGCAAGCAGAACAGCTCATTGGACAATTTTGGTGAGCACTTCTTTACTACAGGTTACATTGAAAACCCATTCATAAAGCATTTATATCCTATTCATAAAGAAAATCTTGCCATCCCAGGAAAATACAATATAAGACTTAATTCTCAGAAAGTCCAGGAACCCAAACATAATAAAAAATATATATATTGAAAATTCTCCTTTGAGAGATCAAATCGCTCCATCACTTCTTATCATATAAATAAACACTTCAGGGCTAGTGATGGGCGAATCTGTGGCGTTGACGAATAATTTGCGAAACTGAGAAAATTCGCTAAACGGCGCTGGCGTCTAGTTTTTGATGCCAGCGTCCATTTTTGATGCCGGCATCTGGTTTTTTTTTGGACACCGGCGAATTTTTGCACTGGTTTCGCTAATTTATTCGCCCATCGCTACAAGCGTATCCATTCATCTATTGATTTGAAGGAAGAAAAATCAATATTACTCAAGCAAGATGGACAAAAAGGCTTGAACAGTATACCAGCTTGTTCCAGTGTTCAATGCAATGTGCAAAAATAAAACAACTGTGGTCAAAGATGGAAAAAGTAAACCAGCTAAACTCACTGCACAATTATTGTTGTACGGTATATTGTACGAGAAATGGTGGAAAATGCAAACCTAGAATTTTTGTCATATAATTTTGTTTTAAAAAAGGATTTTTTAGTTGTGCCCATCTGCCATTATGCCCTAGGCATTAGCGATGTGTGAAAATTTGACCTGCCCACTCTCTACCCGTACTGGACCCCAACCAGGCCAGCAACTCCATTTATAAACCTGCACCTGACCTGCCCATGTCTGATCTCATGAAAGCGGGTGGGGCAGGCATGCACCTATAAATAAAGGCTGCCAGAGGCAACAGTCAGCAAAGTAAGGTCACAGGTGGGGAGAGCGGAAGAAGAGCTCAACCCAAACTGTCACACAACCTGCAGAATGTATGTGGCAGGCAGTTTGAACCTGTCTGACCCACGGGTCCTGCAGGTGTGGGGCTGACCTGCACATCTCTACTAGCCATGTGGTTTTTCTGCCTATTCCTAGTTCCCAGTCCTGTTCCCATTAGTCCTAAAATGTTACAGATAACATAACATTATCATTAAAGGAAATGACGTTGAAACACACCGCTTGCACAATTTGGCAGGCGCAGCTACGCTGGAATTATGGTAAAGGCTGCTGTATTATGGGTAAAAAGATGGCAATTTAAAATTGAATATTCCTCAAAACATCTGCTCTACAAATCTGAATGAGAGTCCCATACAGGTATGGATCTGTTATCCGGAAACCCATTATCCATAAAGAGCTGAATTACAGGAAGGTCATATCCCTCCAAAAATTCAACATTTTAAAAATAGTTTCTGCAATAATTAAACAGTACCTTGTATTTTATTACAACTAGGATACAATTAATCCTTATTGGAGTCAAAACAACCCTATTGAGTTTAATATTTAAATGATTTTTTAGTAGATTTAAGCTATGGAGTTCCAAATTATGGAAAGACACCTTTATCCGGGTCCCAAGCATTCTGGATAACAGGTCCCATACCTGTATAAGCTAATATGGCACCAATGAGCAAAATTGTGTACTGTATTTCATGGCATTGACGCTGCTTTTGCATTAACAGTAAACTGACCTATTAGTTGGTTCAAATAGCTTTTATTGACCATGTAAATCAAAAGACTAAATGTTAGATCAGAATGTTGATCGGACAGCATTGATTAAAGGGCCCAAGCATTACTCTGAATTTGAAATGAAATATACGACTCTAGGAAATAACTTGCAACCCACTGCTTTAAACCATAACTCTTTCCATTCCAGGCTGTCTTTAAGATGATTTGTGTGTTACAGTTCAACAGCTGGCTGGCAATCTGCACATCCTTTGTGTATATATTGAAAATATTGTTATACAATATAACCTGCTTTTTGGCAACCTTTTTCCCACAAGGGTCCTGATAATGCTGGACAAATGGCCTCTCTACCCTACTTTAAAACTAGAGTTGTTTATGTTACTAGATTGGTTTATTTGTTATTGTTTTAATGCTCAAACGTACTTTCCATAAAGCAGACAGTATAATTACCATGATTTGTCTTATCAAAGGGAAACCAGAGGACTCCTAAATGCTTGTTAAAAAAAAAACTATTGCAAGTAGTCTACCATTTTTCATTTGAAACAAGGCCTCTGTAGGGAACTGCTTCATAATGGGGGGATGTAATTGAAACTGAAAAGAGAAAACCGTTTACAAAAATTCATAAAAAGACACTGCAAAGTTTTATTGTGCATTTTAAAAAGCTGCATGAATATTATAAGTGTAGAAATAATGACCCTTCTCAGTAAGAAACTTTACTGCACACACTGTGCTCTAGTGCAAGATAGGAAAGCGCCCAATATTGTTTCCACTAGAGGATTACCAGCTACTATTTTGCAAAATTTTGATTAAATAGAGGCAAACAAAGCATTTTAACATTAAAAATATAAGCATTGAGACTTCTTTTTGCCTTAATGCAGGCAGTTTTTATTTTGTGCATATTTAACATCGGTTTTGTGACCTGTAGCGTTTTACCTGCCAGGGAAAAAAACTGCACGTTTTATACCATAACTTGCACCAGTGTGTGCCATAAAGCCTCTAACTTAAAAAAAATGCCTTCAAGCTCATCTTAAATATGTGCCATTCATAATTACTGTAATAAATGTCTTTTGAAAAAATTCATATGCTAAAGTTTTGTTCTTGAGGCTTCTGTGTGGCATCTGTACAGTACTGCAGTTAACAAACTGCTCTCGAGTTGAATTTTGGGAATACATAAAGTAAATTTCTACCTGGGCAACTAATACCGCCATCTAGTGTCTCTTCACATATATTGCACATATTAATAAAAAGGAATTTGAGCAACGTTACGGCAATCAACTCTGCACAAAGCACAAAATGACGTGCAATTTTGTGCATACTTCAAATGCTAATCACAGCGGTTCTATTGCCTATATGCTGCTTTCAATTTATGCCTATGTGCCAGTTCAGTGTGCTTTCCTAAACTCCAGCCAATTGCACCCCAATGCAAAACTGCTTTCAGAACATATTACTTCCAGAAGTTTTTTAAGGCGGAATTTATGCAAAAAGTAGTACAGTATCTTTATAAAAATGTTTAAT
Source organism: Xenopus petersii (assembly GCA_038501925.1). Taxonomy (NCBI): domain Eukaryota; kingdom Metazoa; phylum Chordata; class Amphibia; order Anura; family Pipidae; genus Xenopus; species Xenopus petersii. The sequence continues at coordinate 92,207,698 of CM076678.1, forward strand.
TTTTATGATAATATTTGTGCTTTTACTTGTGGAAAAATCAACAAATCATTTTCAGAAATATTCCTCAATGGGAAGGGTGCAGGGCAGGGTGCAAATTAAAAAAAAACAGACACCAGGGCAAATTTAATATTTATTAAAGGTACTATAAGCAAAATGCGTTCCCTGCACTTCCGTATAGCTTGCAGCCACAGCCTTCCTAGTCCAAATCAAGGGCATCCTATTGACACAAAGAAGCCCTGGGATACTGATTCCTCCTCAACAGGAGGTAGCTCCAGGGTTCTCTTGGCATCCTTAGTTATTGGGAGCAGTGCATTTACATCTAAAGACTTGGGCACACACTCACATCCCTAACACCAGAAACAGTAGCGTCACTAGAGGGGGGCGGGCTCTTGTGTCGTGACGCGCAGCCGGGCCCCGGGCCCCGCCCCATCCGTACGGCCGCATTTGTCAGTGGCGCGTGAGCTGCCGGGGGCCCTGAGGGGGTGCAGGCCCTGACCCGTTCGCACCCCCTGTTCCCCCGGTAGTTCCGCAACTCACCAGAAATAATGCCAAAGCAGAATAAACAAGTGCAAGTGCAGTTATGCTAATTATGAGATATCAGCTGGAATTGCATCAGGCACAAAGCCCCCTTTTGACTACAACAATGCTGTAAAAAATGTAAAATGCAGAAAAATGCACTTTTGCTCACTGAACTTGCAGATGTAAATACATTTTCTTTTTTTGTTTTTGCACCCAGCCCTGAATTTTGTACCACGGGCACAGGTCTTTGCACTCTGGACCTGCACTACCACAGTGAATACAGTGCTAGCGTTTAGCAGTAGTCCCATTAACCACCATCAATTATTAATGATACATTGTAGCTGTCCAGTAAAAAAAATACATGAACAAACCAGTTAACAAATAATTAAAACCTTAAATTAATTAAGATAACTTGAATTCATCATGCAGGTAATTTTTCAGTTCATAATAGAGTGAGAAGGATGATACCTCTACATTTTTGCTCCAGCTGGTTATTATGAGTTTATATAAAATGTAAAAAAGGGGAATCATAGAAAGCATGGACTTTTTTGAAATATAAGGACAAGCTTACTGCTTTCCATAAGGGGTCCGGGTGCTCGTGCTCCAAACCCTCAGAACGGGGGGAATACGTATAAAAAAACTAAAAAGGGAAGCTGGCACCAATCCGTCACCCCAAACAAATTTGATAAGTTAACTAGAATCCAGGAGTCCCAAAATCTTAGTAAAGTAATAAAAAAAACTTTATTTTACATCTTATATAAAAAATAATAGGCTATTATTTTTTATACTTTTTTACTGAGATTTTGGGACTCCTGGATTCTACTTAACTTATCAAATTTGTTTGGGGTGACGGATTGGTGCCAGCTTCCTTTTTTAGTTTTTTTGTATAAAATGTATATTAATAATAATAATAATAATAATAATTGTTATAGTATTATTCTTTAAAAATATCAGGTTGTTGTATAAGCTCAGCAACAAGTATAATTTACACCTTGCAATTACTAAACAAGCAGAAGTTCCAGTTCTCCTCTTTAGCTGAAAACATTTTTTATCAAAGTATGTTCAGCACAAACCCTATTCATTGCACTCATGTTGAAGGTATATTGCTAGCAGCTAGCTCCATCCACTACCTTCAGTATTTAAGGTGCGGCTCTCTCTCCCTAATTATTCATTTGTATAGCACATATAAACAGATACGTCTTCCTTCACCTCTTCCAAAATGATGCTTATTTTGCATTTATGTTTCAATAGTAAATGAAAAATGCTATTGTCTGATCTCAAATAAAAACTGTCAATGATTCTGTATTTTCATAACAAAATTGTAACAAGCTGTATTTCATGAGTCTATTAAAACATAGCTTTTGTGTAGTTCAGCAATATTTACAAAGGTTACACTTCCACCCATTATGTATTTAGAGTTGTAACTGAATATGAAAAAGGGTTTACAAGGTCCCTTCTCACACATGCAAACGGGCTAGTGTGAAACCTGTTAAAATGATTCACCCGAAAACACATAACACAATAGTGCTATACAGAGACGAGAGTAAAGCACCAGCAGATGCCAGAGCCACACATCTCCTCACAACACCCCACTACAACTACTTTTGCTTTATTCAGTCATTTCTTTGCAGGTTCAAGGACATATGGTCCTTTTAACTAGGTTCAGATATATTAAATATGGATTAATGTCGAAATTTACTGCTGAGAGGTAGTGATGGGCAAATCTGTGCAAAAATTTGCGAAACACATTGAAGTCAATACTTTTGATGCGAGCTACAATTTTTATACGCGCGACTATTTGGTCCAAATGCATTAAAGTCAATGGGCATCTGAATAATTTTGAAGCGCATCAATTTTTATGTGAGTGGCAATTTTGACACTTTTTTTTTGATGTAGCGGATCTTTTGCTGGCGAATTGTCACCGCAGTTTCATTAATTAATTCCCTTGAGGCGAAATGTGGAAATTTGCCACAAATTCGTCTCTGTCGAATTTATTCGCCCATCACTACTGAGAGGGAATAAGAAGCAAATTATGCTTTTATTCCAAAAAAAAAATTAAATTAAAAAAAAAGCTTCTCTCCATATGTGAAAGCAGCAAGCTCTAAAGATTATACACCCATGATGCAGTGTGAGACCTTCATGCAAGCATGAGTTATAGAAGTGGCAAAAAAATGAATGAATGCTTTATGGGTTAATGTAATGACAGCTTACTTGATGTCCAGTAACCTATAGCTGTTAAAGTACAACTACACCCCAGAATAAATACATAACCAACAAATAGTTTATATAATATAAAAGTGTATAATATTATATAAGTGACATTTAAAGAATCTTACCAAACTGGAATATAGATATTAGCAAATATTGCTCTTATACGTCTTTTACCTTGTGCCACCATTTCATCATGGTCTGTGTGCTGCCTCCGAGATCACCTGACCAGAAATAATGAAGCTCCAACTGTAACAGGAAGAAGTTTGGGAGTAAAAGATAGAACTTTGTGTGCCCTTGGTTTGTTTGTGTGCACCGTGAATTGTATGGCCCCAGGGAGTGGCCCGTAGTTCTTAAAATGGCACATATTATTAAAAAAGTAAATTTCATTCATTATTTAAATGAAGAAGGCTTTTACATATGGGTTGTTTTACAGTATGCGATATATACTTATATAGATCTACATTATTTGAGTGGTATAGATTTCCTTTAACCAGTAACCCAGCTTGCTGATTGGCTGGTGTGGATTACTAGAACTGCAGCAAATTTACATCTTGCTTTTTTTTATTCCCTATTAATATCTTAAAGTGTGATTCTTTTTAGTGGCCGTAATAATAAATGGATATGTCAGCTTTAAGTTAGAAACAGATAACTCTGATGTCAGAAGCTGCCATTTTATTGGTTTATTTTTATTTGAATCAACAGAACATTTTTATGTAATAAATGATGCCCTATAATGTGCATTTGTACAATGCACAGTATACAGTATTGCTCGGTCAACGGCAGTATTGTAGAGGTTTTATATGGAAAATATTAGTACTGACAACCCATTAACACTCTCATTTTGTGGGATCACAGTTGTGCCTCACTACAATCCTGTTTATTTCTACCTTTCTTTCTCCCCTTTCATCCCCTTTCATCCCCAACTCTATCATCCACTGAATGTCTCTTTCTTTCAGTGGTTTCTTTCTCCCCCTTCCCCTCTCTTTGTCTCACGCTAATGCAGTCAGTATGCGTCACTTTTTTAAAGAACTCCTCTAGAATCATCATGCAATTATGTTTGGCAAACAGTATTTATGGTTTATGGTGCTAAAGTATAATTTCCTTAACTCTGGCATTTTAACAACTGAATGACCTAGAAGTTACCTGGATACACCTTTACCTAGTAATAAAAGAGGAGACATAATGGATGTAGCATTCAAGTCTGAGCCAATAAAATGACCTGTGTTGATTCTAAAAGTCTCAGGCAATTGGACAGGAACGCTCAACAAAGAATAAAATATGTTTAAAGACTCTGCTGACAATTTCCATTCTAATTGCACTTGTACCTTAAACTCCTCAGTTACTAAAACAAACAGCAATGAACAGAAAGCTTTAAAGCCAGAAAATCTAGTAAACTGAGAAAAAAAATGTTGGTTCAAAACACCCATAGTGTTTATTTAGTATTGAAACCAAAAATAAGGCAAGTGGATGGCCATATTAAATTGAAAATTTTAATAAACCTGGCATACTGGAAACTGAGATTTGCCCACCATCTGTCACCTCCAACATGGGAGCCTGAAGAGAGTTCAAAAGGGAGGAAGAGGATGGATTTTGGGTATGTTTTTCTAAAAGAATGGAAAAGCATTACCTCTAAAAGAATTACTGGCATATTTTTATTTGCTAAATAAAAACATGCTGCCACCTTTCAGGAAAAATCCCACTACAATTTTTTGAACAAGATAGTGAGTCAAGCCAAAGAGTAAATTGTGTGTGCATACAAAGGTTTTTTACGTGCACTGGTGTCATAAGTTGTGTGCATGAGTTTAAGCACATACCTTGGAAGGGACTTTGCTATAAGCTATTTGCAGACAATGGGTCAGATTCAATTCCGGTCGAAAAGGTTTATCAGGTGAAAACTCATGGACGAGATAGAATTCAATTCAGAAAAACTTATCTGATGGTGTATCATGTGAAAACTGTATTGCAGTCTATGGGAAAAACTGGAAGTGAATTAGGAGAAAAGTTTTTTTTCCCTCAAATTGAATCCCATCCATGGGGCAGATTTACTAAAGGGTGAAGTGACTAACGCTGACTACAATTCGCCAGCATTATCGCTTTCAGGCACTTCGCCGATTTACTAACAGGTGCAGGCGTAACTTTGCTAGCGAAAGAGACAGATGCTAGCGGTCATTCGCACTCTATCGCCAGGCGAATTTGCCTTCGCCAGCTCAGACCAGACGAAGTGCATTGGAATGCATAGATCTTCCTCAATCTTCTTACTTACATCATATTTTTAGTGGAAAAAGTCTCTAAGTCCCAAAAAACGTTGGTGTCTTCTTCTTTTTTCAGAGTGATAGCCTGCAAAAGTCCTTAAATTTTTTTGGGGGTAACCGGGTTCCCCCCTACATTTTCTAACATATGGAACATAAACTATACAGGGGGCTCATGTGTAGGGCATTATAACAACTATATTTTCTTTATTAAGGTTCCCTGGACTTGTGTAACTGCAACATATACATCCATTCAACTTTATAATTTCTAGCCATATGTAAATTAGCCTGAGCGAAGACCTCTAACGAAGTTTTGCTAGGCATAATTGAATACTAGCGCATCTACACTTTGATTACCGAAGTAATGCAAGTGAAAATTCGCAAGCGTTCGGCGCCCTGGACGCGACTTCACATTTTAGTAAATTAGTGTTGTCTGAGAGAAAGTGTAGCAATGGGTGCGAAGCCATCTCTGGCAAATTTTCGCAGGTTAGTAAATTTCCCCCACAACTTTTCACACGATAAACCGTGAGATAACTTTTTCTCACTGATTTGAATCCAGCCCAAACTATGTGTGCACCACCCACAACAACAGTGATGTGCCAAAATTAGATTTGCAATTTACAACAAAAATTAAAAAAGAAATTCAAAAAGAAAAACCCATGCTGGCACTTCCCCACTCAATAATTTCTAGATACTTATTGAGAAAGCAGAATTTAGTACTATAACATTTTTCATTTAATGATCTGCATTAAAACAGCTATTCAGCCAAATAGGTCAGACAAAAAACAGAAATACAAAAATTTTATACTACTGAATTCTGCAACAGGTATATCACGACCTGCCTTGTCAAATATTTTATTCATTTTTTAAGGTATAATTTAATGTATTTGCATTTAAATCAACAAAAATAATATAAGGGAGACGTAAGAGGAAGAGTGGAAAATGAATGGAAAATAACAATTGAAGCAATGGTGCAAGGTCAAATTCTGCAGCACACATCAATCAAGTGCATCTTTTTACCACTGATGGCTTCAATAATTCTTTTCATAGTAAATAGAACTTGTTATTAAATTAGTTTCATCCAAGATCCAGAACTCTATTTGCCATGACCACCCAATCCATGCTCATACACACCTGTGAGGTAAGGATATTTAGAATCGACAGTGCCAGGCCATATGTAGGAAATATACTCTCATAAAGCCACATCTGGGGCATGTATCCTATGGGTTGCCTCCCATGGCCTGATTGGTGTGATGTAGGATAGGTATAACCATTTAAAGTGAATACATTTATTTTTAATAGAAATAAAATAATACCCTCATACCACTCCTCATTGGTCAACTCAGGCAGACATCCCATCCATTTGTGATACTGTATGCTCTCTGAAATGGGGGGACAGGTTTGCAGCAAAAGCTTATTCAGCATCAAGGTTGGTTTGGGTAAGGCAATAGGCACGAGCGCTGTCTTAAAAGTTGGCTTGGGCTATCCAGATTTCCAGTGCTCCAAATCTCACAAATATAACCTGCCTACCGAAACTGGGAACGATCAACTGTTTTCTTCTTAGGCCAATATAGAATAAAAGTGAGGGATCAAAGATTTTGTCCACATTGGCAAATCTGGGGGCAAATTCATCAAGGGTCGAATATCGAGGGTTAATTAACCCTCGATATTCGACTGGGAATGAAAATCCTTCGAGTCCGAATATCGAAGTCGAAGGATTTTGCACAAATACTTCGGTCGAATGATCGAAGGAATAATCATTCGATCGAACAATTGAATCCTTTGAATCGAACGATTAAATCCTTCGAATCGAACGATCAAATCCTTCGAATCGAACAATTCGAAGAATTTTAATCCAACGATCGAAGGATTATCCTTCGACCAAAAAAACTTAGCCAAGCCTATGGGGACCTTCCCCATAGGCTAACATTGGGTTCGGTAGCTTTTAGGTGGCGAACTAGGGGGTCGAAGTTTTTTCTTAAAGAGACAGTACTTCGACTATCGAATGGTCGAATAGTCAAACAATTTTTTAGTTTGAATCCTTCAATTCGAAGTCGTAGTCGAAGGTCGAAGTAGCCCATTCGATGGTCGAAGTAGCCAAAAAAACACTTTGAAAAAAAAACCACTTTGAAAGTGCCTCCGCCCATATTCTCTTTGGGGGTAAGCATAACGGTAGGGAGTTTCTGTATTTCAATTTGTGCCCTATATGGGAGGAGCTTGCACCCTCCGATTGTTAGTGTCTCATAGAGGTTATTAAAGCACTGCATATCTTGTCGGCACTATATAAATAAATGATGATGATGATGAAAGATGATTTCAGGGTTTTTTACCCATGTCTTTGGGCTGCTAAAAACACAAAATAGACTTTGCTTTCTAGAAGACTAGAGTTCTTCTAATTCTGTTGCCAGTTTCAATTACCCATTGTGAAGAATAAATGCCTTAAGTAAGAAGAAAGGTTTGTTATCTAGCTAGTTTGTTTTGTGGCTCAACCATAGCACTATGTTGTTGTGGAGTAGCATCAGAGAGATAGACCCACAACATTTTCTCTAGTTCCTCTTTAGGAACAGTTACAATTGTCTGGGATTTGTTCCTAGCTCACTTTATTGCACTAGATTATCTGCCTCTAGACCTTAGTCTGTATTTATTACCCAGCAGTCACCTGCTGCCTCTACTGCTCCCTCCAGAACTGTCTGAGTGTCAGGAATATACTATTTCTCCTGGTTTTTCCACTACCATAAATCAGTGAAACCTCGTGATTGTTCCCATACTGCTAGTTTATTTCCAGTAGGATATGGGGTTTAGTTTATCCATCTAGGAGTCCATAAGTGTGTTAAAGTCGCCCACTCATTTGATACTGTTGACCATTCTGCTCTAATGCAAATTCTCCATTCAGTTGGTTTCCAGGATCAAGCTGCACACAGGTTCTCTTCATACCTTTCTGACCACTCCTTCTCTGTTACTTTTGCTAAAAAATCCTCCCCAGTTCATCTTAGTGTGAGGGTGACTCCGAGTTCTGCACTTGGTCCTCTGCTGTTCTCCTTGTACACTCTCTCTTTAGAAGACCTTATATCTTAATTTGGCCTTAAATATCACCTGTATGCCAATACTATTTTCTTATTGAGTAGTACATGTACAATATGCAGGAGGGAGGAGGTATAGGGGAAGTTTTCAATTGTATAATGTAAAATGACAAATCTGCCATTGAGTTTTCAGGGTGTGTAGAATAAAGAGGATAACCTTCCTAACTTTCTTGGTACTCCCCTTGCATGAATAGATTTATAACCCACAGTGTCTTCAACAGCAAGAATTTTTTGCCCCTTTAGGTGAGTTTCATGGGAGATTCCTAGAGTATTTAAACATGTGTGCCCTTTTAAATTATAGGGGGTATAGTCCCCCAGTGGCAAACATAAACAAATGCTATGAAGCAGGAGTAGTTTCCCAGGATGGATGCAGCAGGACATTATAATCCAGGAAGGAGTTATGTACCTGTTAATTATGAATAGGGTGAAGGTCCAACAAGGAAGAACAATGCTATGTCTCTAAGACCCAGTAGAGGACTGTAAAGAAAGGTTTTATTCATAATTTAATGTTCAAAACACTTGTAAATTTTGATGTAAACGTGTAGGCAGGACTACTGTAATGTACCGTGGCAAAAGTAAAATAGTCAATCAACTTCTAAAACAAGAATGTTTTATTTTCCAACAGGCATTAAGGATATCCAAGTCAGACACATATATCCAAACATTTCAGGGCATTCCGTAATGACACTGATTCCCCAGACAACAGTCCATCTCTTACTCACTGGATGCTTATGCATGATTGCCTCCTTAACATCTCCGGCCCCTTCCGTTCCACTGCCCTTGTTACCCGACTTCCGGACAGGAATTTCCATGATGGCCATGGTCCCATAGCCCTCTCTTACAACTATTCTCCTCACTGTCACTGTGACCCTAACTGGTAGAGTATCTTCTGGAAGGCTACTTCCACTTAGCCCCTGGTTGGGGCTCTTAACTGCCTGTGCTACCCTTTTCCTACCTGTCTTGTACACCTAGTGAACACTATTACATTACTCTACTGACTCTGGCTGAACCTACCACCTTACTTCAGGGCTGGGCTCTTCTCCTCCAGCAAGTGTTCTTCATTGGATCACACCTGCCTACATACTGCTACTCCTCTTGTTTCTTGTCCCCTTTTATTACTTTTTCACCTCTAGCTCCCTCTGGTGTCCAATTAACATGATTCTACCACCCTCTTGTGGCCAGACCCCCTAAAGTACAATTTTCCAAACATTACAATTTTCAACATTCAAAACCCTACATGAACACATAACAGGCATTTCACATTTACATTTTCATATGCTTCACTTTTCCACAATACAAAATCTTTACCCATCTTACAAATGCCTCTAACATGCAGTACAGAAGCCCTCAGTTATATTAGTAAGCAAATAGGCAGACAAGGTATGAGTATACAGTAAAATAAGGTACATAGCAAGGGGCTCATTAATTAAACCTCATTTTTTTCTGGTCAAGGTTTCTAGGGGTAAAATTTGTGCAAAAAAAACATAAAAATTTTAGAGATTTATCATACCCCAAAGCTGCTAAAAAAATGAATCAGAAAATACTTCCTCTGAAACTTGGTCATGTAGTAATCAATGGCAGATGTCCCTGAAGTTGCGTTTTTGCCTCAATCCTACGATATGAATTGGTGCTCAATTTTGCCATGCCGTTTTGTCACTCTTATTATTTTCAAGAGAAATTATTTATAAATAGGTTCAATTTGTTGAAGGGAGTTAGGTCACCTTGGTTTTCATAAAAAAAGTAGATAAATTTGAGTTTAAGTAAATCAGTCCCATAGTTTACAAAGTGGTTAAGTATATACATTGTAAAATCTTTGTGCTTACTTCAAAGTCTACATTTCAATCTCAAAATCAGGGGTTGAAGTAGCTCTTTGCTACTGTAAACATTGAACCCTTTATCAAGCCTTTTTAAGTATGATCAAAGTAATTTTTTTACATACAGTCTGTGAATATTATATAACTATAAGCTGGTTGCGCTGGGTACAATTCTTGGTGACAATTCATGTATATTTCGTGTCCAGTTTTATGGAGGCAAATACTCAAACTTACAGAGTCTAATAGAATTTATGTTTTCAGAATTACAAAAATGCCCATAGATTCCCATAGGACCAACCCTAATCCTAGTCCTGAAACCTGGTTCTTGCCTTCACCCAAAGTCCCCAACAGAGGTTGTCCACCTCCCCCAGGCCCCCCATCCAATTACCAACTTGCCTTGCCCACTGACCATTCAACTAACCCCGACCAAATGCGACAAAAACGCCTCTCTAGACCATCACTCGGGAGGGCCATTGCTGTACTTCTGATCCACCACCAGCTCAAGGCCAACTTCTGAGATAACATTCAGGTCCACGCTTAACCCCATAACCCAGCAATCCTGTCCAGCCAATTAGTAACCAGGGGAGGGTAAAAGGGTCAGCCATTCTAACTTCATCATGCTCTACTTCCTCCATTCTTCTATGGGTCAATGAGCTCCATTATTTGAAATAGCTGCCTAATGTAATATAACAATAAAAAATAATTAATAAAAAAACATGCTTTAAATAGTAGCATTGTACTTAGAACCAAAGAATACATGTGCTTTTGTAACATCTTTCTTTTCACTTGGCAGTTGGGCACATGGAAAGGAGGAGAAGGACTGTATCAGAGGCATGCAAGAGGTAGCAGCCCAGTACCACCAGACTATCAAAATAATGGCAGCTTTCATGGGACTGCCTTTAAAGGCAGATGTTAGTGTGCAAAGGTTACTCTGCTTGCACTTTAATACCATGTTTATGTACTGTTTGCCTAGTGACACAAAACCTTAATGTATGTATACTCAATGTCAAAAGAGAAATATAACAGTAGTTAAGACATTATTACCATCCCTTCATATTTTACAAGGAGAAACATGCTTATTTTGCATAGCAAGTTATTCATACTAAAAGTGAAATAAAATTCTCGTAACTACCAGCTGAAAACCGGTATAGACAATCATGGAACAAAGGCTAAGTTCTTTATGATTTCTGCAAATTCCTTGTAGTTCTGAAGTAATTATTGTTATTGGAACATGTACTCAACACATGTATGGGCAATTTGTGTATAGGGTGCTACAAGATTTTTAGCATCAGGTCTTGAATGAGTTTAGCCACAAATACTAGAGGCAAATTGCACCAATCTACTGCTTTGGCCTTCAGATTAAACAAAGAGAATGCAAGAGAAGCACAAAAAAGGCACTTTCACTTCTGGGTCAGTCATTGTCTGCTAAATGTCACTGAGAGGGACAGGCAGACACATTACAGGTACAAAAAGACCATCTGTGATATGGTGAGTTGCTTTGTTTGAATTAAAGCCCCACATGGAACAATAGATAATTTAAATGCAAACAACCAATTTGGCAATTTATATGATTATGAGTACCGTACATCAATATGGCTGCATGTCATACATATTCGTCCTGCAAAACTCTTTAGTAAACTCTACAATTGCTACCATTTATAGTACCTTTTAAGGATGTCGCGGACTGTTCGCCCGCGAACTAGTTCGCGAGAACATCAACCGTTCGCGTCCGCCGAATGTTCGCGAACGTTGCGCAACGTTCGCCAATTTGGGTTCGCCTTAGCTGGCGCTTATTTTTTACCTCTCACCCCAGACCAGCAGATACATGGCAGCCAATCAGGAAGCTCTCCCTCCTGGACCACCCCCACACCCCCTGGACCACTCCCCTTCCATATATAAACTGAAGCCCTGCAGCGTTTTTTTATTCTGCCTGTGTGTGCTTGGAAGAGCTAGTGTAGGGAGAGAGCTGTTTAGTGATTTGAGGGACAGTTGATCGTAACTTTGCTGGCTAGTAATCTACTTGATACTGCTCTGTATTGTAGGGACAGAACTCTGCAGGGATTTGAGGGACAGTGAGTTTAGGTTCGTTAGCTTTGCTGACTAGTAGTAATCTACCTTCTACTGCAGTGCTCTGTATGTAGCTGCTGTGGGCACTGCTTCTGATCTCATCTGCTGACTGCTGTAATAACCCAATAGTCCTTGTAAGGACTGCTTTTATTTTCTTTTTTCTTTTTTTACTTTGCTACTATAAGAGCCCAGTGCTATTAGTCTAGCTGTGTTGGGGAGTGGGACTGGTGTGCTGCTCCTCCTAGTAGTTCACCACTACCAGCACCAACCAGAGTCAAAATTGTTACAAAGTATCTTATTTGCACCTGTTAGCTGTTCTGAGCTCTCTGCCAAAAGCCAATTAAGTTAGAAACTGTTTTTTTTCTGGCTGTTCAGTGCAGAGAAAAGAGGGACTTTCCAGTACAAAAGAGGGACAGGGGGTTGAGTGGTCAAAAGAGGGACAGTTGGGAGGTATGCAAGTGCCACCTAGCTGTGTGAGCTTTTTCACATTCTGTCTAAATAACAATAATAATTCCGTGTCCGTAAACATCACCTGAGTGATGTTTTTACAGCAGCAATAATATATTCCGTATCCACTACTGTATACGTTGCCCTTGCAGGCATTGTTTGCCCAGTCTTTAACCAAGTGCCACCTAGCTGTGTGAGCTTTTTCACATTCCGTGTCCAGAAACATCACCTGACTGTGACGTAGTGTGATTTCTGCCCTTTACAGCACAAAACGCAGCGCTGTGTCAACAATGTATTTTTCAGATACATTTTTGCCCTTGATCCCCCTCTGGCATGCCACTGTCCAGGTCGTTGCACCCTTTAAACAACTTTAAAATCATTTTTCTGGCCAGAAATGTCTTTTCTAGCTTTTAAAATTCGCCTTCCCATTGAAGTCTATGGGGTTCGCGACGTTCACGAACCGTTCGAATTTTTGGACGCAAGTTCGCGAATATGTTCGAGAACATTTTTTCCGACGTTCGCTACATCCCTAGTACCTTTTACTTAATTAATCATTTGTGCCTTTACCCAACACCCCATTTGTTGTTAAATCCACACTAGTTCAGTTACGGTATGTTACCTACTTGATATTTACACACATTTGCAATGGTCTAAGTATATAAAAAGATACAATTTGAGTAATGGTATGGGGTTCAAAGACAACATTAAAATATTGTCAATACCTTTTTACATGGCCTCAAAAGCACGGGAAGGGAACAAAGGACATAGTTCCAGTTATATACTATCACTTACACTGGGTTGTATGGGCTTGCAACTGTAGGCTGCTCATGCATATACAGTATATCCTTTTACCATAATATAAAGTGCCTGTTCAATTCCTTTCCATAGAAAACTGATTAATTAGAAAATTTGCCAAGGCAGCTGGCCTTAACAAAGACTTGTTCTCAGGGTTGTATTTACTCTTGAGTGCCTATGCCTAAGGTGGCAGCTTTAGGGGGCAGCCCATGTATGCCTATTTGGTAAATAAAACTTTTGGCAAGAAAAAAAACCCTAGCCAGAAACATTCCCCTGAAACCGGTGGCAGAGATGGGGGTTATCTTGAGCTGGTCGTGAATGGAAGTGACATCATGCTATGCTGTGATGTCACTTCCACCTCCATTACTGCAAACTGTGCGTATGGTTCTTTTTAACCCTTCATTACAGAAAATGAAATATGCAAATTAGGGTTCACATTAGGGGGCACATGTACTATGGGTCGAATATCAAGGGTTAATTAACCCTCGATATTCGACCATCGAAGTTAAATCCTTCGACTTCGAATATCGGAATTGCTAGGAAATTGCTAGGAAAGCCTATTGGGACCTTCCCCATAGGCTAACATTGGTGCTAGAGTAGGTAGTCGAAGTTTTTTTTAAAGAGACAGTACTTCGACTATCGAATGGTCGAACAGTCGAACGATTTTTAGTTCTAATCGTTCGATTCGAAGTCAAAGTCATAGTCGAAGGTCGAAGTAGCCAATTCGATGGTCAAAGTAGCCAAAAAAATACTTCGAAATTCGAAGTATTTTTCATTCTAATCCTTCACTCGAGCTAAGTAAATGTGCCCCCAAGGGTCTTGATGAAGACAGTAAATGTTTTTGCAGTGTCTTTTGTTATTCCCAATCTTTATTTGGTGCCTTTGACAGGTAGAAAGCAAAATGCAGTATGACTTGCAGGAATTTCACCTCTTGCAGCAAGTTAACTTATTCGAATTATTCCTGTCTTCGAGAACTAGCGCCTTTTGTTTATGCAAGCGCATTTAATTGCTTTTAAAACATCATTTTTTGTATTCATAATTATATGTCTTGGTCAGTGAAAATAGTATTCTTCTGCTAGATTGTATTTCATAGATAGTTATAGTATCTCTATATTTCCACCTCTGTACTTATGAAAGTATCAGAATCAATGTTGTATTTGGCCATTTGAACTGAAATTTCTACATGAGTTTTTCTAATAACGACAAGAACTTTCACTGAGCTTGTGTACCTCTTGTAATTGGTTTTGAAAATTTCTATCCACGAAACTACATTATATCAGATTCTAAGACCTTGAAGGATGTAATTAACATTATTCGGTCTCTTTACTCAATCAGCAGCAGCGGACTTCATCCATAAGCAGGGTTATATATACGCTAGAAAACATACAGTATTACCGACTAATATTTGCTGGCAATGCCTTTTTATCTGGTATTTAATGAAAATCATTAAAAACATCAGTTTTGCAGACATATACATTTAATACATTTGAACTTACAGTAAGTTAATACAGGAGGGTTCCAGAACATAGAATCACTCAGGTTTAGTGATGGGCGAATTTATTCGCCAGGCATGAAATAGTGGCGAATTTGCGCAAAACGGCCATTTTTTTTGGACGCCGGTGCATCTTTGCTGGCGTCCAAAAAACCGACGCCGGCGTCAAAAATGATACGCTGTCGCAGTTTCGCAAATTTTTTGTCGAAGGAAACGTCGCAAATTCTCCAATCACTACTCAGGTTCAAGTTATTCAACTACCACGACCTGCATACTGTATAGATGGGATAAAAATGATTATAAATAATATATTAGTTCATTTTCTAATGAGAAGAATGGGGATGGTTTATGCTCCTCTAGATAATTAAGTAATTTCAGTCCAAATTTAGAACGTTTGAATAGACCACAAATGATTAAAAATTATAACAATTATATGTGAGCATGCAATGGTGATAAGCATGCTGGAAATACAAAGTACTGCTGCAAATATTAAACGCATACATCCCAGGTTTATACTCAACTGAACCACCTTGGTCATCACTAGTGATGGGCGAATACATTTTGACCATGAATGAATGGATGAACTGTGACGAAAATTCGCCGGCGAAAAATCCGCTGCGTCAAAAAAAATTTGTTGCGCGACAATTTGGACGCCCATTGACTTAAATGCATTTGGACAAAGTAGTTATGCGTATAAAAATTGATACACGTCAAAATTATTTTGACACCCATTGACTTCAATGAGTTTCGTAAATATTTCGCCCGTCTTGCAAATTTTTCCGACGTTTTGCAAGATTTTCTGAGAAATGGGACAGATTCGCCAATCACTAGTCATTGCAGAAAATCACAAAATGATTCTACACAAGTGATAGAAAATGAGGTCCTAAGAGTCTGTAGACTATGATTACCACCGCCACCTAATGGGTATTTCTGCCCTCTTTTCTTCTTTCTTAGTATACACTAATTCACTAAATTCTTTGAATTCTATTGCTTAAGCAGATTTTACATGGCAAGTTATTTAATATAAATATAAAATATATAATTTACTTGATTTTAATTGACCTGCTCCCCTTACTAGTATTGTGTATGTTCCAATGTGCAACACTGTATATATATACAACAGTGTTGGTTTGCTTCTGTCTCCCCGCTGTACTTTTAAAGTTCTTCCACCTGTTCCCTCTCTATCATTCTCCTCATTTGAGGCTCACTGCATTAGGCTCTTTTCTCCTGTTTCACTCTGCATTGCTGTTATATATCGACCACCAGGACCAACTGCACAATTTCTGGACAACTTTGCTGCCTGGCTTCCTTACTTTCTTTCATCTAACATCCCATCCATCATATTAGGTGACTTTAATATACCTGTTAACAACATTAACAACTCTTCTGTCTCTAAACTTCTTTCACTAACCTCCTCCCTAGGCTTATCTTTGTGCTCAGACTCCCCCTCTCACTCCAGTGGTAACACTCTGGATCTCATATTTACCAGACTCTGTTCAACCACCAATTTTACTAACTCACCATTTCCCCTCTCTGATCACAATATGCTCACATTTCAACTCTCACTAACTCCCTCCTCAACCCCTGCTATTCCCCAAACACGTACTTACCGTGACTTGCAAGCTGTAGACGTGTCACATCTCTCTTCTTCCTTTGACTCTCTTCACTCTAATATCTCAGCCATCTCTTGTCCTAATGTGGCTACCTCTGTCTACTATAGTACTCTCACCACTGCCCTAAATGAGCTTGCTCCTATAAAAACGAAACGTTCTAGACCCAAACCACTTCAACCTTGGCATACTGCTCATACAAAAGCGCTCCAAAGACACTCACGTGCACTTGAGCGTCGCTGGCGCAAATCCCGTTCAGAATCAGACTTTTGGAGCTACAAATCTGCCCTGCGCTCCTTTAACACCAGCCTCTTCCAAGCCAAACAAACATACTTTACTTCACTCATTAACTCCCTTTCTAAAAAACCAGCACAACTTTTCTCCACCTTTAACACTCTCCTTTCCCCTTCTCCACCCCCTCCATGCACATCTGTCTCTGCTCAAGATATTGCTGAGCACTTCAAAAACAAAATTGACACTATTAGAAGGGACATTAAAACCCTCTCTTGATCCCTCCAATCTTGACAACCTCCGACCTATCTCTCTGCTACCTTTCATCTCTAAACTACTTGAGCGCCTAGTCTACAACCGACTTTCCTCATTCCTCTCTGACAATAACCTGCTAGACCCCCTACAATCTGGTTTTAAGCCACAACACTCCACGGAAACTGCCCTGACTCGACTAACTAATGACCTTTTAACCGCAAAAGCCAACAATCATTTCTCACTACTAATACTGCTTGATCTCTCAGCCGCATTTGACACTGTAGATCACCCTCTCCTCCTCCAGTCCCTCCAGTCGCTTGGCCTTCGTGACACAGCCCTGTCCTGGTTCTCTTCTTACATCACCAATCGTTCCTTCAGTGTCTCCTACAATGGAGCATCATCTTCTCCCCTACCTCTTTCTGTTGGAGTTCCTCAAGGCTCTGTCCTAGGACCATTACTATTCTCCCTCTACACTTCCTCCCTTGGCAAATTAATAAATTCGTATGGTTTCCAATACCACCTCTATGCTGACGATACTCAGATCTATCTCTCATCTCCTGATCTCAACCCAGAACTCCTAACTCGCGTCTCCTCCTGCCTGTCCGCTATCTCTACCTGGATGTCGCAACGCTACCTTAAATTAAACCTCTCCAAAACTGAAATGGTTCTCTTTCCTCCAAATAACACCAGTAGCATCCCCGAAGTATCCATCATAGTTAACAATTCCACTATCACCCCCTCTCCCCAGGCCCGGTGCCTTGGGGTTATCCTAGATTCTGCCCTGTCATTCACTCCTCATATCCAGTCACTTATCAAATCATGTCACTTCCACCTAAAGAACATATCCAAAATACGATCATTTATCACCCAAGACGCTGCCAAAATTCTTATTCACTCTCTCATCATATCGCGTCTAGACTACTGTAACTCGCTTTTAATTGGCCTCCCCCTCCAGAGACTGTCACCTCTCCAGTCCATAATGAACACTGCTGCGAGGCTCATACACCTCAGCAACCGCTCCTCCTCTGCCTCGCCATTCTGTCAATCCCTGCACTGGCTTCCGTTACCTTTCAGAATCAAATTCAAATTAATGACACTGACTTTCAAAGCACTTCACAACTCTGCTCCACCCTACATCTCTGAACTCATCTCTATATACTCACCCACTCGCTTACTACGCTCCTCTACTGACCTCCTACTCAACTCTTCTCTCATAACCTCCTCACATGCTCGCATTCAAGACTTTGCAAGGGCTGCACCCCTCCTCTGGAACGCTCTCCCACGGTCTGTCCGACTTTCTCCCACCCTTTCTACTTTCAAAAAATCTCTGAAAACGCACTTCTTTCGAGAAGCCTACCCTCACTCCGCTTAACTACCAAACGCAACACCACATACAATACCACATTTCTCACCCACTTACTTCGATCTTGCCCACTCCCACACCTTGTGTATTACTCCCTCCCCTTTAGACTGTATGCATATGCATAGGGCCTTCCTCACCTTTTTGTACCTGTATTGATTGTGATGTCTGTTACTCCATATATTCTATATATGTAATTTGTGTGATGTAGTTGTATAATCACATTTACTTTACAGTGCTGCGCAATATGTTGGCGCTATATAAATACATGTTAATAATAATAATAATAACAAAAGTGCTCAGTTGTATGCTCCAGGGTCTTTCAAACTGTAGTCAGCAAGGCAGTTGAGGAGCAGCAGTGCACATTAATGTGAAAGAGAGACCTATACAACACTGCACAGAAATGTGATACTGGGGCCTGCAAATCATTATACAGCAGTACTGTACTGAGCCTGCAGTTCATTGTTCAGTAGTGTGTGTAAGTAGAGCAATGTATAATAGGAGTCTGCAAATTATTGCACAGTGGTGTGTTAAGACCCCTACAGCACTCAAGAGGTTACACTAGAGGCCTTCTGATCTGGCTTTTCAATCAATTTTTGACGTGCAGACCACCCAAAGGATCTTGTGCTGGGGTCTGGTTTCAGAAAATTGGAGGGTTTTTTTCAGCATATAAACAGATGGTTTAATATGGGAGACTATTTTAAACTTCTCTTGAAGGTGTTTACACATCCCTGTCTGTTCATGCTTAGCTTTGGAGCCCCTGAGAGTAACACTCTGACAAAATGAAAATGTGCTATAAATACCAATCACAGTGAGGGCACATATAAAAATAGCTCAGTCCACTGTATTAAACTAATAATGGTATTGAAGGTGTTAACTATGTTTGCGGAAACAAGGCACAGTTTAGCGGACATGTTAATGGTTTACTCACTTATTCTAGAAATGGATGATAAAGGGCATTAGAAAGTATTTTGTGTACAACAATGTATCATATCATACCCGCAAAATTGCAGCCTATCTTGCACACTCACTACACTAAGGGGCCAATTCATTAACTTCGAGTGAAGGATTCGAAGTAAAAAAACTTCGAATTTCAAAGTGTTTTTTTGGCTACTACGACCATCGAATGGGCTACTTCGACCTTCAACCACGACTTCGACTTTGAATCGAATGATTCAAACTAAAAATCGTTCGACTATTCGACTATTCGACCATTCGATAGTCGAAGTACTGTCTCGTTAAGAAAAAACTTCAACCCCCTAGTTCGCCACCTAAAAGCTACCGAACCCAATGTTAGCCTATGGGGAAGGTCCCCATAGGCTTGGCTAAGTTTTTTTGGTCGAAGGATAATCCTTCGATTGTTGGATAAAAATCCTTAGAATTGTTCGATCCGAAGGATTTAATCGTTCGCAGTATTTGGGCAAAAACCTTCGACTTCGAATATTCGAAGTCAAAGGATTTTCATTCCCAGTCGAATATCGAGGGTTAATTAACCCTCGATATTCGACCCTTGATGAATTTGCCCCTAATTGCCTAGCAATCTATGCCTGCTGCTAGTGGAATTCCTGCAATAAAATGCACTGCTTCACTTAGGGGGTTATTTACTAAGCCCCGAATGCAAAAATCCCAAAACATTTGTGATTTTTTTTTTTATAAAATCTGACCTTTAACAAATCAAAAACTTTTCGGAATTTATGAGGATAGAAAAGTCTGAATCAAAAAATCCGGCATCTCAGACCTGTCGAGGCTGCATAGTCAATGGGAGAAGTTCCAATGATATTTTGATTAGTGATGGGCGAATTTGCGCAGTTTCGCTTCGCCTAAAAAGTTTTCGCCTAAAAGTTTTTGACGCCGGCGTCCGTTTTTTCGAAAAAAAATTTTTGACGCCGGCGAATTTTTTCCGCGAATTTTCGCTGGCGTTTCGCGAATTTATTCGCGAAACGCCAGTGAAAATTCGCGGAAAAAATTCGCGGAATAAATTCGCCCATCACTAATTTTGATGTCTGCTAGGTTTCGTGCAATACCCCGAATTTTTCAGAGTTTTCAGGGAAAAAAGCATAAGAAATTGGAATTTTCTGGTGAAAAATCTGAAAACATGGAAATCAGATTTTTTTTCACAAAGCAAATTTTTGAGAAAATGTAATAATAAATAAGCGTAAAAAACCCGGGTGGATTTGATCGGAGTTTGTAGCAGAAAATGTTGAGATGAAATCGGACTTTGATAAATAACCCCCTAAGTTACACAATAACAGGGGTTCATGGTGGAGCTGAAATGGCTTCGTAAATTCTCCAAGCTTCTTGCCCTTGCCAGCGGTGGCCCTTTCCAATGTCTTGTGGCAGCCATCTTTTAGTGATGGAACTGGGGCAGACTGTGCACTTGTCGTGATCCTCATTACATGTAGAAGTAGGTAGGAAAAATCTGCAAGTACTGGGTACTGTGCTGCTGTTAAATGTTCTCTATGTAGTCCATCTTGTAAAAAGATATATCTCTTTAATATATATATATATATATATATGTATATATATATATATATATATATATATATATATATATAGATATATATAGATATACATATATATATATATATATATATATAGATAGATAGATAGATAGATAGATAGATAGATAGATAGATAGATAGATAGATATACAGTATATATATATATATATATATATATATATATATATATATATATATATATATATATATATACAGTATCTGTGTGTTATAAACAAACAGAGATGTAGTAAGGGTTTAGAGAAGAAAGAGATAAGGGATCATATTGGCAAAAAAACAAAAAAAAGATTGAGATGAACAATAATGAAATTGTGATGGAAGAATAAATGGAGAGTAGCAGTTAAACTGACGTCAGTTGCCCGCAACTCTCCTTTATCCACCTCCCTCCCAGCCCCCGACCAGAGCATACCTATTTTTCTAGTGTCAATGGGGGGGGAGATCACCTGGGCCGGCTGAGTAGATCTGGGCTGGTGGTGCCCACAAGATGACATTTAATGAGTAGATCCAAGCTGAAACATCTTTTTCTTACCCTTTTAAGGTAGCATGTTATAAAAATTCCAGGCCAAATGAACATTTAAAAATTAAGAAAAACAATTCCATTTTCATTAGTTGCTCTGACTAACTGCACTGGTACAACTTAGTACTTAGGGGCAGATTCATTAAGGGTCGAATTTCGAAGTTAAAATTACTTCGAAATTCGACCCTCGAATTGAAATCCTTCGACTTCGAATATCGAAGTCGAAGGATTTAGCGCTAATCGTTCGATCGAATGATCGAAGGATTTTTCGTTCGATCGAACGATTAAATCGTTCGAATCGAACGATTCGAACGATTTTAAGCAAACGATCGAAGGAAAATCCTTCGATCAAAAAAAGCTTAGCAAGCCTATGGGGACCTTCCCCATAGGCTAACATTGACTTCGGTAGGTTTTATCTGCCGAAGTAGGAGGTCGAAGTTTTTTTTAAAGGGCAAGTACTTCGACTATCGAATGGTCGAATAATCGAACGATTTTTACTTCGAATCGTTCGATTTCGTTCGAATTCGAACGAATTTAACCAATTCGATGGTCGAAGTACCCAAAAAATACTTCGAAATTCGAATTTTTTTCATTCGAATTCTTCACCCGAATTTTGTGAATCGGCCCCTTAATGTTTATTATTCAGCTCCGCAGTGGTGAACCTTAAAAATTGCACAGTCTTTTGCTGTCTGAAATATTGTTTACTAACAATCGAATTGCGATTTTTTTCCATGAATCTCTAAAAATATATACATTTTTTTCAGGTAAAAGTTGTTGAGGTCCTATAGAAGTCAATGGGAGCTGCTCCTGTTGGACTATTTTAAATCAATTCTGAGTTTGTGAGTTTAGTTGTGATTTCAAAAGCCCTTTAAAAACTTCTAATTAGGCCTTTGATAAATAGGACTCAAAAATGTAATAATGCATTATTATAACATAATTTTATGTATTACTTTTATTATTCTAAACACATAATACCTGTAAGAGTTAACTTCTGATTTTTGAAGTTATGGGTTACTAGACTGCTGCAAAATTGAGGCAATGTTGCTTTATTAGCTCCTGCATTTTTACTGTCTTACTAAAGCTTGTATTAGTTTAATCAAACTGTATAAACCCATATACTGAATATGTGTGTCTGTTATACAGTAAAAACATTGAACAGAATACACTATTCTTATTTCATAAGCACCTTGTAATGGCCAAAATCTTTGCTTGTCATAAAAAATTAAAGAGGGGTGGAAAGTTTAAATGTTTGCATAGGAAGTGTAGAAAACAATAGTTTCTCTGCATCAATGTTTGCTTAAAATGCATGGTGTTTTACATAATATTTGATAACGTTTACAAGATATAAAAAATAAAAGACATCTGTACATTTATCAGACTCATTCCTCATCCCAATACTTACAGAGGGATATAGGAACCTAAGACTGTTTTTACATCACATCCAGCAGAATATATAGGTGTTTTAAAGGGGAACTATCGCAAAAAGGAAAATTTAACATGAGCTTCGTCACACTGAAATAAGAGGTTTTCTAAATATAATAATTTAAAAATGCTGTACCATTTATGCAATAATCACATTCTTCTTAACTATCCTTCTCTCAGCATCTGTTGACAGTTAGATCCAATATATCTTATAGGGTGGCTCCTTTTGCCTATAAGATGTATTAGAGCTCACTCTATTAAAATCACCAGACATCATGACTCTCTACATGCAGGATCAGGGTAAAAGGCAGTTATTTTGTTCGATTTTGTTTGTACAGTACTTGAATCAGTTGAGTGAGCTCTAATACATCTGAAGCCCCCCCTGTAAGATATATTGGATATATATGATGTTTTTTTTATTCATGAAATAAGTACAGTACTTAACCTGTAGTCTTGTCCATTGGCAGGATATACAAGAAATACATCTTTGAAGTTTTGTTCTATTATTCCCTTACAAAAATACATTGATATGATAAGAGTGAAACAATTACATTACATTGTCTTAACATTCATTGTTTTTATGAACTCACTTAAGTTATTTATAGTATCCTGTTTCAGGTGTGTTTAACTCTTCATCGTCAATAGCTAAACATTTAAGGTCAGTGGAAAGAGAAGAATGTTGCATGTAACGTCTAGTAACTTACATGAACCAAATAGAAGGTTAAATTTACAGGTCACCTGTCTGGAAGCAAATATGATTTGGTTGAGATGACTTGACGTAGTAATTCTGCAATTTTATTAAACAGAACCATATGGTCCTCTGTAAGTCATATTATAAGGCACTAAAAAATGATGGTTCTAGGGCCAAACTCATATTTTATGAAGGCTTTCTCTAGAGTTTAGTGAGTAACACCAGTAAGACTCTCAGACCCGTATCCATTTTTAGCAAATGTGAAAATAGTTAACTGAAAACAGAGAACTATACCATCCCCCAGAGTCTCCCACAAAGCACTTCTGGAGATATGGAGTCAAATATAGTGTTACAGTTCAATGAATTGTTCTTAAATTTGATCCAAGAGGTATATTGTCATTACAGAGCATAGTTGTGATTAAATTCTCGCTTCTCCCTTTGATAAATATACCCTATAGCAATGTAAGAATGCTAACTGATCCATCACTAGTAGCACGGAACAGTCCACACTGGGTGAATATAAATATCTTTTCATTTAACATCATTTATTTTTCTGAACATGTCATGCATACATAATCCCCCATTTCTATACATTTTCATGTTGTATTTGGTTTCTTTGGGGCCTCCAGAAGGAGGTTTGTAGATAAGAGGATGCTGTCTCAAAAACACAATACCCCCCCTTGACTTGTAACTGTTTGAATGACATTTATGTCACATTAGCAAATTTATCCTTTTCACACAAACTATAAATCAAGTATGTAAGATGACTAGAGTTGTTACTTCAAATGAAGCTTGTTCCATGTAGCTGGCAAGAGATGGTGAATTATAGCTACATTATTTACATATATCACACTTAGGGGCCGATTCACTAACTTCGAGTGAAGGATTCGAAGGTAAAAAACTTCAAATTTCGAAGTTTTTTTTATGCGACTTCGACCATCGAATGGGCTACTTCGACCTTCGACTACATCTACGACTTCGAAACGAAGGATTCGTAGTAAAAATCGTTCGACTATTCATTCATTCGACCATTCGATAGTCTAAGTACTGTCTCTTTAAAAAAAACTTCAACCCCCTAGTTCGCCATCTAAAAGCTACCGAAGTCAATGTTAGCCTATGGGGAAGGTCCCCATAGGCTTGGCTAACTTTTTTTGATCAAAGGATATTCCTTCGATCGTTGAATTAAAATCCTTTGCATCGTTCGATTGAAAGGATTTTATCGTTCGATCTAACTATCTGCGCTAAATCCTTCAACTTCGATATTCGAAGTCGAAGGATTTTAATTCCTAGTCGAATATCGAGGGTTAATTAACCCTCATTATTCGACCCTTAGTGAATCGGCCCCTAAATGTTTCCTATTGTGCCTTGTAATTATAAGAAATATTAAGAGGCCTATATACTAATTAACTAATACACATTTTTATTATGATATATAATTCATTATAGTACATGATTGTGTAAACAAATTAATTTCACACATAGTATATTAATTTATTATTATTAATTCACATCAATTTACATTATTTATTCACATAACTATTCACATTTAGGGATGTAGCGAACGTCGGAAAAAATGTTAGCGAACATATTCGCGAACTTGCGTCAAAAATGCGAACGGTTCGCGAACGTCGCAAACCCCATAGACTTCAATGGGAAGGCGAATTTTAAAAGCTAGAAAAGACATTTCTGGCCAGAAAAATGATTTTAAAGTTGTTTAAAGGGTGCAACGACCTGGACAGTGGCATGCCAGAGGGGGATCAAGGGCAAAAATGTATCTGAAAAATACATTGTTGACACAGCGATGCGTTTTGTGCTGTAAAGGGCAGAAATCACACTACGTCACTCAGGTGATGTTTCTGGACACGGAATGTGAAAAAGCTCACACAGCTAGGTGGCACACAGACTGGGCAAACAATGCCTGCAAGGGCAACGTATACAGTAGTGGATATGGAATATATTATTGCTGCTGTAAAAACATCACTCAGGTGATGTTTGTTTACGGACACAGAATTATTATTGTTATTTAGACAGAATGTGAAAAAGCTCACACAGCTAGGTGGCACTTGCATACCTCCCAACTGTCCCTCTTTTGACCACTCAACCGAAAAATGTGTGTGTTTTTTTTATAAAATCTAACTTTTAAAAAACTCACGAATATTTCAGAATTTATTAAACCCCGAGAATGGAAAAGTTCGAATCTGAAAATCCGGCATCTGTCGAGGTTGCATATAAGTCAATGGGAGAAGTCCCAATGATCTTTTGATGTGTACTGTTTTTGGCAATACCCCCAAAGTTTTCTGAGATTTTGGGCAAAATTCTGAGTTTTCAGGTGAAAATTTTAAAAAAATCGTGAAAATCAGATGAAAAAATAGTGAAAATCGGATTTTTCAAGATTTTTTCAGATCTTATTTTTGGAAAGTGTATTAATAAATAAGCCCAAAAAACCTGTGCGGAGTTTTTTTCAGAAAATATTGAGATAAATTCGGACTTTGATAAATAACCCGCTAAGTATGGAGACATGTATTGTCTAAGTAACTCTGATGAAGTGCCAAGTATGTAGGCACGAAATGTGTTAGTTTTGCACACCCACTGCTGTAATATAATTCATATGTGTGCTTTAATGAAGCCAATTTGTTATTAATCTGACCATTCTCCAAGATTGCTTCAATCAGCTCTCACAAGCGAGTGAGTATACGTAGTTGCAGTCGGAGCGAAGTAGCTGGTTTATCATCATAGCAGCGATCAAAGAGGAGACGGAGCTTGTTGTGTGAGTTCCGCCATTTCCACATCACTGTTTGTCAGGACTATATACTAATATTTGAATTTCTATATTTTTCTCTAAAAATCAATGTTTTTTTTTATTTCTCTAAAACTGTAAAAATTTGAGATTTATGAAGTGTTGAAACTTTGATACAAAACTTTGTCAGTGAAATCAGTCAAGGTTCTATAGAAGTCAATGGAAACTATGCTGATCCTATTACACCATTTTTAGCCATTCAGGGGGAAATTCACTAAAGGGCCAGTATGACGTCATTTTGGGACTTCGCCGATTTACTAACGGGCGCAGGTATAACTTCGCTAGCGAAGGAGATACACTCTAGCGCTACTTCGCCAGGCGAAGTTTCACTCTGTCGAAAGACAAATTCTTCAAATTCACTAAGATGCGCCTTTAACTCAACTTTACCTGTTCTGCCAGACTTGCCTTCACTATCTCAGACCAGGCGAAGTGCAATGGAATGTATAGGGCAATGATCCCCAACCAGTAGCTTGTGAGCAACATGTTGCTCTCCAACCCCTTGGATGTTGCTCCCAGTGGCCTCAAAGCAGGAGCTTATTTTTGAATTCCAGACTTAGAGGCAAGTTTTAGTTGTATAAAAACCAGGTGCACTGCCAAACAGAGCCTCAATGTAGGTTGACAATCCACATATATGGGCTACCAATTGGCCAATCACAGCACTTATTTGGCACCCCAAGAACATTTTTCATGTTAGTGTTGCTCCCCAACTCCTTTTACTTCTGAATGTTGCCCACTGGTTCAAAAGGTTGGGGATCCCTGGTATAGTGCTTCTTCAATTGTTAGTCCCAAAAAACGCTGGCGTCTTCTACTTTTTCAGGGTATATGGCTGTAAAAGTCCGTAAATTTTTTCTTGGGTACCCGGGCTCCCCCATACATTTCCTAACATATGGCACATAAACTATACACTGGACACATGTGAAGGGCAATATAAAAACTATATTTAATTTTATTAAAGTTTCCTGGGCTTGTGTAGTGCATTCAACTTTAACTTCCCACCGTATGCAAATTAGCCAACGCTAGCGCAACTTCGCTTTACTTGGCACAGTAACGTTAGTGCAACTTCACCAGAGTTCGGCGCCCTGGACACAACTTCGCATTTCAGTGAATTAGCGTTGTTCTGGTGAATCTTCATCTGTCATAGTGTTGAGATGTGAGCAAAGCCGGCGCTGGCGAATTTCTGCAGGTTAGGGAATTTGATTTTTTTTTTCACTAGTAATTGTCAAAAAACTCAAATTTTCAGCAGTTTTCAAAGTTATCATATTCTTAAGCTTTTTTTTGTACATGCTTTTTACATTTACATATTTTAATAAATTACAAAGCATTTGTGGTTTTTGCATTCTTTTTTATCATAGTTTAAAAGAAAATCTAAAACCACTAAAATGAGAAATGTTGATTAATGGGCCTCATCTTGGAGTGGTTCCCTGTCTCTTGTTGTATTCTGGCTGTCCTATGCTCCCTGTGTGTACCATACTCTGCCTTCCCTATGCTCTCTGTGTGTGCCATACTATAACTGCCCTATGCTCCCTGTGTGTGCCATACTCTGCCTTTCCTATGCTCCATCAGCCTCCCTGTGTGTGCCATACTCTGCTGCCCCATGCTCCACTCTGTCTTACCTATGCTCCCTGTGTGTGTCATACTCTGCCTGCCCTATGCTCCCTGTGTGTGCCATACTCTGCCTGCCCTATGCTCCCTGTGTGTGCCATACTCTGTCTGCCCTATGCTCCCTGTGTGTGCCATACTCTGCCTGCCCTATGCTCCCTGTGTGTGCCATACTCTGTCTGCCCTATGCTCCCTGTGTGTGCCACACTTTGCCTGCCCTACTCTGCCTGTGTGTGCCAAACTCTGTCTGCTGTACTCTGTCTTACCTATGCTCCCTGTGTGTGTGTGTCATACTCTGCCTGCCCTTTGGTACCTGTGTGTAGAGATGTCGCGAACTGTTCGCCGGCGAACTTGTTCGCGCGAACATCGGGTGTTCGCGCTCGCCGGAAGTTCGCGAACGTCGCGCGACGTTCGCCATTTTGGGTTCGCCATTGTTGGCGCTTTTTTTTGCCCTCTCACCCCAGACCAGCAGGTACATGGCAGCCAATCAGGAAGCTCTCCCTTGGACCACTCCCCTTCCCTATAAAAACCGAAGCCCTGCAGCTTTTTTTCACTCTGCCTGTGTGTGCTGAAGAGATAGTGTAGGGAGAGAGCTGCTGCCTGTTAGTGATTTCAGGGACAGTTGAAAGTTTGCTGGCTAGTAATCGTTTTGATACTGCTCTGTTATTGGAGGGACAGAAGTCTGCAGGGGTTTGAGGGACATTTAAGCTTAGGTAGCTTTGCTGGCTAGTAATCTACCTTCTACTGCAGTGCTCTGTATGTAGCTGCAGTGGGCAGCTGTCCTGCTTCTGATCTCATCTGCTGACTGCTGCAATAGCAATAGTCCTTGTAAGGACTGCTTTTATTTATTTTTTTGTTGTTTTACTACTACTACTACTACTACTACTACTACTACTACTACTACTACTATAAGAGCCCAGTGCTATTAGTCTAGCAGTGTTGGGGAGTGGGACTGGTGTGCTAATCTGCTGCTCCTAGTAGTTCAGCAGCACCAACTTTAATTTTTTTTTTTTAATATTCATTCTTTTTTTATTTAACTTTTTTTTTATTTTACTACCGCTGTAGTAGTGTATAAGTTGACCTTTTAGGCATTATTTGCCCTGTAGGCATTTTTTGCCCAGTGTGTTATTCAACCAACTGCTATCTAGCTGTGTGCCCGTGTTCACATTCTGTCTAAATATCCATAATATTACCGTCTCCAGAAAAAACACCGGAGTGACTTTTTTCAAGCAGCCATAACAAATTTTACGTAATCCGTATCCATCGCTGTAGTAGTGTATAAGTTGACCTTTTAGGCATTATTTGCCCTGTAGGCATTTTTTGCCCAGTGTGTTATTCAACCAACTGCTATCTAGCTGTGTGCCCGTGTTCACATTCTGTCTAAATATCCATAATATTACCGTCTCCAGAAAAAACACCGGAGTGACTTTTTTCAAGCAGCCATAATAAATTTTACGTAATCCGTATCCCTCGCTGTAGTAGTGTATAAGTTGACCTTGTAGGCATTATTTGCCCTGTAGGCATTTTTTGCCCAGTGTGTTATTCAACCAACTGCTATCTAGCTGTGTGCCCGTGTTCACATTCTGTCTAAATATCCATAATATTACCGTCTCCAGAAAAAACACCGGAGTGACTTTTTTCAAGCAGCCATAATAAATTTTACGTAATCCGTATCCATCGCTGTAGTAGTGTATAAGTTGACCTTTTAGGCATTATTTGCCCTGTAGGCATTTTTTGCCCAGTGTGTTGACCTTGTAGACATTGTTTGCCCAGTTTTTTTGGACGCAGCCACTGAAGCACAGTTGCCAGAAAAAATATGCCATATAAATGCTGAAAATATAAATTTTTTTGGTTGCAGCCACTGAAGCACAGAGGCCAGAAAAATTATGCCATATAAATGCTGAAAATAGTCATTTTTCGCCATACGTTGACCTTGTAGACATTGTTTGCCCAGTTTTTTTGGTTGCAGCCACTGAAGCACAGAGGCCAGAAAAAATTAAACCAGTAGGGTTTGCACCCTAGTTTGTAACGGTGGCGGAGGGAGGAGGACGCTAAAGGACAGCTGTGTGTGGAGTCATGAGGCTTGAAGAGAAGGACAGCTGCATAGAAGTCAGAACAAGTCTTCCGGCGTGCAGTAACCCTCCGAGATCCACCCCTCATTCATTTTAATAAAGGTCAGGTAATCGACACTTTTGTGACCTAGGCGAGTTCTCTTCTCAGTTACAATCCCTCCTGCTGCACTGAAGGTCCTTTCTGAGAGCACACTTGAGGCTGGGCAAGACAAGAGGTTCATGGCAAATTGTGACAGCTCTGGCCACAGATCAAGCCTGCGCACCCAGTAGTCCAGGGGTTCATCGCTCCTCAGAGTGTCGATATCTGCAGTTAATGCCAGGTAGTCCGCTACCTGCCGGTCGAGGCGTTCTTTGAGGGTGGATCCAGAAGGGTTGTGGCGCTGCCTTGGACAGAAAAACATTTGCATGTCTGACGTTACAGACCGGCCAAAGGGCTTTGTCCTTGCAGGTGTGCTCGTGGCAGGATTACTGGCACCTCTGCCCCTGGAATGTTGATGAGTTCCTGAAGTGACATCACCCTTAAAAGCATTGTACAACATGTTTTGCAGGCTGGTTTGTAAATGCCGCATCTTTTCGGACTTGTGGTATGTTGGTAACATTTCTGACACTTTATGCTTGTACCGAGGGTCTAGTAGCGTTGCGACCCAGTACAGGTCCTTCTCCTTAAGCCTCTTGATACGGGGGTCCTTCAACAGGCATGCCAGCATGAAAGACCCCATTCTCACAAGGTTGGATGCAGAGCTATCCATCTCCGCTTCCTCATTATCAAGGACTGCATCATCCACGGTCTCCTCCCCCCAGCCACGTACAAGACCAGGGGTCCCCAAAAGGTCACCACTAGCCCCCTGGGAAGCCTGCTCCTGTTGGTCCTCCTCCTCCTCCTCCACAAAGCCACCTTCCTCCTCTGACTCCACTTCTGGCACCTCTCCCTGCGTTGCAGCAGGTGCCTGGGTTCGTTCTGGTGATTGCGACCATAAATCGTGCGCTTCCAGCTCCTCGTCACGCTGGTCTACAGCCTCATCTGTCACTCGTCGCACGGCACGCTCCAGGAAGAAAGCGAAGGGTATTAGGTCGCTGATGGTGCCTTCGGTGCGACTGACCATATTTGTCACCTCTTCAAAAGGTCGCATGAGCCTGCAGGCATCGCGCATAAGCACCCAGTAACGGGGGAAAAAAATCCCCAGCTCTGCAGATCCAGTCCTACCACCCAGTTCAAAAAGGTACTCGTTGACGGCCCTTTGTTGTTGCAGCAGACGTTCCAACATAAGGAGCGTTGAATTCCAGCGAGTCTGGCTGTCAGAAATCAAACGCCTGACTGGCATGTTGTAGCGCTGCTGAATGTCAGCAAGGCGTGCCATGGCTGTGTAGGAACGTCTGAAATGGGCCGACACCTTTCTGGACTGGGTGAGAACGTCCTGGAATCCTGGGTACTTGGAGACAAAACGTTGGACTATTAAATTTAACACATGTGCCATGCAGGGCACATGTGTTAAATTTCCCAGTCTCAACGCTGCCAACAGATTGCTTCCATTGTCACACACCACTTTTCCGATCTGCAGTTGGTGTGGGGTCAGCCACCGATCGGCCTGTGACTGCAGAGATGACAGGAGTACAGATCCGGTATGGTTTTTGCTTTCCAGGCACGTCATCCCCAAGACAGCGTGACAACGGCGTACCTGGCACGTCGAATAGCCTAGGGGGAGCTGGGGGTGCACAGGTGTGGAGGAGGAGAAGGAGGACCCAGCAGCAGAGTAAGAAGAAGAAGAGGAAGAAGACGAGGTAGAGAGCGATGGAGGAGTAGAGGTGGTGGCAGAACCGCGTGCAATCCGTGGCGGTGACACCAACTCCACTGTTGTTGTTGTTGTTGAGCTACCCATTCCCTGCTTCCCATTCCCAGCCATTACCAAGTTCACCCAGTGGGCAGTGTAGGTGACATACCTGCCCTGACCATGCTTGGAGGACCATGCGTCAGTAGTCATATGGACCTTTGGCCCAACACTAAGTGACAGAGATGCGGTAACTTGGCTCTGCACATGTTGGTACAGGTGTGGTATTCCCTTTTTAGAAAAAAAATTGCGGCTGGGTACCTTCCACTGCGGTGTCCCAATTGCTACAAATTTGCGGAAGGCCTCAGAGTCCACCAGCTGGTATGGTAAAAGCTGGCGGGCTAAGAGTGCAGACAAGCCAGCTGTCAGACGCCGGGCAAGGGGGTGACAGTCAGACATTGGCTTCTTACGCTCAAACATGGCCTTCACAGAAACTTGGCTGGTGGCAGATGACTGGGAATGGGAACAGGTGGTCAAGGTGGAAGGCGGAGTGGAGGGTGGTTCAGATGGGTCAAGGAGAGCAGAGGTAGAGCAGTAAGATGCTGGACCAGAAGGAGTGTGACTTTTAGTTTGCCTGTTGCCTTTGAGGTGTTGCTCCCAAAGTGCTTTGTGCTTGCCGCTCATGTGCCTTCGCATAGAAGTTGTACCTATGTGGCTGTTGGGCTTACCAAGGCTCAGTTTCTGACTGCACTCATTGCAAATTACAATGCTTTTGTCAGAGGCACACACATTAAAAAAATGCCACACTGCTGACTTTTTGGAAGTCTGCGATCTGGCGGTAACAGTAGAAGTTGGCGGCATTGGCGGCAATGGCGGGTGCGTTGGCCGGCTGAACACAGGTGCCGATACATGTTGTTGCCCTACTGATCCCTGCGGGCTGGCCTCCCTGCTTCTTCTAAGTCTTATTCTCCTACTGCCTCTCTGACTCTCCGTCTCTCCATCTGAACTACCCTCCTCTTGCTCTCTTCTACTAGGCACCCACAAAACATCAATCTCCTCATCATCATTCTCCTCAGATGCATCAATTTCTTCTGACACATCACAGAAGGAAGCAGCAGCGGGGACCTCCTCCTCCTCCTCATCACTCATCATTATGTCCATCTCTGTCGTGTTCTCTGCCAGAATTAAATCTGGTGTAACGTCCTCATCTCCTTCATCTTCTTCTGCCAATAATGGTTGCGCATTACTCAGTTCAAGAAACTCATGGGAAAATAACTCCTCTGACTCCAGTGAAGATGGGGCACCGGTGGTGGAGGAAGTGTTACGTGGGGTGGCCATAGCAGTGGAGGATGAGGAGGATGTTGTGGTAAAGTTAGAAACGGTAGAGGATGGGGTGTGCTGTGTAAGCCAGTCAACTACCTCTTCAGCATTTTGGGAGTTCAGGGTCATTGGCTTTTTAAAACTGGGCAATTTGCTAGGGCCACAGGATTGCATAGCAGCACGGCCCCTAGCACGGCCTCTGCGTGGCGGCCTGCCTTTGCCTGGCATTATTTTTAAAAAAACAACAACAACAAAAACTCAGTTGGTTTTTCTGGAAACGATAATACACACAGCTAGATGGCAGTTTGAAGAAAACAGTGTGCAAATAATGCCTACAAGATCAACGTATACACTACTACAGCGGTGGATACGGATTACGTAAAATATATGAATGCTGCTTGAAAAAAAGTAACTCAAGTGGTTTTTCTAGAGACGATAATATTATCAATATTTAGACAAAATGTGAACAAGCTCACACAGCTAGATGGCGGTTTGAAGAAAACACTGTGCAAATAATGCCTACAAGGTCAACGTATACACAGCGGTGGATACGGATTACGTAAAATATAAGAATGCTGCTTGAAAAAAAGTCACTCCGGTGTTTTTTCTGGAGACGGTAATATTATGGATATTTAGACAGAATGTGAACACGGTCACACAGCTAGATAGCAGTTGGTTGAATAACACACTGGGCAAAAAATGCCTACAGGGCAAATAATGCCTACAAGGTCAACGTATACACAGCGGTGGATACGGATTACGTAAAATATAAGAATGCTGCTTGAAAAAAAGTCACTCCGGTGTTTTTTCTGGAGACGGTAATATTATGGATATTTAGACAGAATGTGAACACGGGCACACAGCTAGATAGCAGTTGGTTGAATAACGTATGGCGAAAAATGACTATTTTCAGCATTTATATGGCATATTTTTTCTGGCAACTGTGCTTCAGTGGCTGCGTCCAAAAAAACTGGGCAAACAATGCCTACAAGGTCAACGTATGGCAGTTGTTTAAAGAGAACAGTAGATTACTAGCCAGCAAAGCTACCTAAGCTAAAATGTCCCTCAAATCCCTGCAGACTTCTGTCCCTCCAATACAGAGCAGTATCACGCAGATTACTAGCCAGCAAACTTACTATCATCTGTCCCTGAAATCACTAACAGCTCTCCCCCTACACTATCTCTTCCAAGCACACACAGGCAGATTTTTCAGATACATTTTTGCCCTTGATCCCCCTCTGGCATGCCACTGTCCAGGTCGTTGCACCCTTTAAACAACTTTAAAATCATTTTTCTGGCCAGAAATGTCTTTTGTAGATGTTAAAGTTCGCCTTCCCATTGAAGTCTATGGGGTTCGCGAACCGTTCGCGAACCGCTCGCAATTTTGCGCAAGTTCGCGAATATGTTCGCGAACTTTTTTTCCGACGTTCGCTACATCCCTACCTGTGTGTGCCATACTCTGCCTGCCCTTTGGTACCTGTGTGTGCCATATCTGTCTGCCCTATGCTACCTGTCTGTGTCATACTCTGCCTTCCCTGTGCTCCGTGTGTTTGCCTTACTCTGCCTTCCCTGTGCTCCTTGTATGCGCCATACTCTGCCTGCCCAATGCTACCTGTGTGTGCCATTCTCTGACTGCCTTATGCTCAGTGTGTGCCATACTCTGCCTGCCGTATGCTCCCTGTGTGTTCCATACTCTGTCTCTGTCTGGTCAACAATGGTTTCCATTATTGGCTCTCCACCACGTAGGCCATAAAAATTCCAGCCCTAAGTCCTAAGTGTTGACTTTTTTAAAGTCTTGTTAACTGGCTAATGAGCGATAAGTGGTTTTTTTATAAGTTCAGTTTAATCACAATTTGATAAGATGTGACATTAGTGTCTTACATCAAGTTGGGAACTGTAATCTTATTGTATAATATGGAACTTTTACATGCTCACACTGTAAACAACATCTTGGATTTTTTTTCCTATAAAAGGAAATCATACCAGACAATTTAGCACAGCAAAACTCTACATCTGGATTACATTTCCTATGGTAAATTAGTTATTCCAATCTGCAGTATGGTTTGTGAGTTTTCACAGCACACACTTACACAGCTCTTAAAGCACAAGGTTGTATGTCTGTCTTTAGGATTTCAAAAATATTCAGTGTTTTAGATTACTACATAAAAATGTGCACTTAAAAATATTAGGTGAGAAACTACCTGCAGCATTCAGTATTTATTGTTATTACTATATTTATGCAACATCCATAAAAATGCAAACCCCAAAAGAATAGATTTCCACAAAGAAACAAGGACAGATAAAAACACAGGGGACATTCATATCAGGAACAAATTAGGAAAACTGGTCAGGGCATAGGAGTTAATGGCATGGCCTCAGAACCCCTCCCCTGATGCAATATACATGCCCCGAATTGTCACCTGACCCATCTCTGACATCTACCCCGCCTCTGACATCATCCATCCCGTTCCCCACAAGAAAAGGTAGCAATCCTGAAAAAACAGCAATAAATGTGAGTTCCTCCAAAAATTCAATCACGTATAGTTAAAAATACAAAAACCTTTATTGAGTGAAGGCCTAACACGTTTCATGCCAGTTGGGGCACTTACTCATAGGCCTATAGGGCACAAAATGCCTTGATTGACTTTATGGAGGAACTCACATTTATAGCTGTTTTTTGAGTATATTCTCTTCTTTATACTATTTTGCATTTATCTATTGAAATACCAATTACTGTGGTAGTGCCCACATTGCCATTTTGCACCTATTTTTTCTATGTTGGCAGTCTTACCTTGTATCAATGAGCACCCAGCACAAGCTGGGTAGGTACTTTAGTTTCTTGAAAATGCTCGTGCAAGGAGCGTATATGTGTACAAGTACATTTGCATGATTCATGAGACAACCAAAGGGCTACTCCACAGATATGTATGTCCTACTGGCCCTATAAATTAAATGTACAAAAGTTTATTTTAAAAACAAGCACAAAAACTGACAATTGCATATGATTTAATACTATGAAACTATGAAAACTGTGCTTTTTAAATTAAAATACGGCTATATCCATGCATAAAGAAAAAGTCTCAACAAGAGTTACAGCACATTATTTACAGATGTTGTTTCACGGAGATACCACGAAATTGCCCCTGCTGAGATCAGTTTATTAAAGATTTTATTCACCCCAAAGGCTTTTTCTATTCAGCGTTTCTGTCATTCATTGATGCACTCACTGAGGTTCTGTAAATAAAGCCACATTCATTCTTTTAGTAAGCCAGAACAACAAACAAATGACATAGTGAGAAAAGGAATTCAAAGCACATTCTTAGTAGAAAAATGCATTCATTTTCATTTGGCACCTGTGTTTTTTTTGGGTTCTTATTCTCTATTAATAATCAAAACAAACCGATTGGGCCTAATGAATAAAAACATTTGGTTCATAAAACTTTAATTTGGCTACTTAGCCTGGTTTGAGAGAAAACCCTAGAGTGGGAGACTGCTTGTATGTGTATGGGGGTGTGGAATTCGGGTTTACAGATTTAGCTTGACCATTTTTTGTGGTGTCTCAGCCAGTGAAGTTGGCCATAGATGTTACAATTATAATCTTTCCTGGAAAACATCTTTCCAGGAAAGATTGTTCGTTTCAGTACACGTGTAGAGCTGAATCTTCAGATATACAGGTAGAAACCTAATGTTCATACGCAAATGCATTTAATAAGGTATTATCGGTGTGTCTGTGTAATAATTTGAACAGTTGCTCTATCCATGTGAATTGGCAAAATTGTAGTAATGCAACCAATTCGTTTGTAACGGTGATGTCCAACTCAACCCCAGACACAGGCAAATACAGGTATGGGACCTATTATCAAGAATGGTCAGGACCTGGGGTTTACTGGATAATGGATCTTTCAATAATTTGGATCTTCAAACCTTATTTGGATGAAATGGAGTCTCTGTAATTTGGGGCTTTCTGGATACAGGTTTCCAGTTAGTGGATTCAATACCTGTACTTAAAAAATAGGTAAATTGAACCATTTAGGCCAATCTTATATAATTTAATTGCCATAAGAATGCAGGATAAGCTTGGGAGTAAGACTATTAGGGGGTTCTTTATCAAAGTCGCAATTTATCTCAATATTTTCTGCTACAAACTCTGATCAAATCTGCTCAGGTTTTTTACACTTATTTATTATTAAATTCTCCCTAAAATTTGCTTTGCTGGAAAAAATCAGATTTTCACCAATTTTTCTGACTTTTTCATCCGATTTTCAAGATTTTTCCATAATTTTCACCTGAAAACTCTGAAAACTTTTTGCAATACCCCAAAGTTTTCGGAGTTTTTGGGCAAAATTCTGAGTTTTCGGGTGAAAAAACCGAAAAAATTTGAAAAACATTCAAAATCCACAGCCTGTATATACAGCACATTTTAATAATTTTTAGAGGTAAATAGGTTAAGCAATGTCTTGTCTTGCAATGGTTAAACATGACAAAGCTTTAATAAAACTGGTGCTGAAGTGAAAAAAGAGGACAAAGCTGCTTTCATAACTCTAAAATGTGCTAAGTAAACCATTGCATGCTTACTGAACTGCAGGGGATGTTTAAGTAACATTATGATAAGCTACGCTGGACTCAGAACCTGTGTTTAACCCTAAAGAATCTAAATGAACACTTCCTCTCTTGTACACTTGCCCTTGGGTCCACACATTTTATGCTTATACATGACTGACAAATCCTGAGTGGTTAAGCTAACTTAACCTTCATTTAGGAAACTTGTGAAGCGAAAGGTAAAATGTGTCTTATGAAAGTAATTACTGTGAGTTTAACTGAGAAGGATATTGCTTAAAGAAGCAAAGCATTCCTAATGAGTTGGCCAAGAATTGATCTCCCTGTAATTTTCCTATTTATATGCAGCTCTCCTCCCGCGTTCACTCTTAGCTGTAGGTCAGGGCCACTTTGAACTACTCAAAGACCTTGCTCTGTTAAGCTGGGTCTCAAAGCCATGGCAAAAATGATATTTTAGAAAAGTAAATATTGTCATGCGAGGCATTAAGAGGGGAAAAGCTGTTTATTTTAAGACTTATTCTTTACACTAGGCAACTGTTTCCTATTACAAACACCTCGCAGCAACCCAGTGGGATATGTGGGATCATGAATACAAATGCAGTTCCTGCATACATGTAGAGAAAAGTGTGTGTATGTGTATATATATATATATATATATATATATATATATATATATATATATATATAATTCAGTGAATATATATAGTAATTGCATAGGATAATGTATTGTAATTATATAATTATATCAGATATGGGTTGATTAATACACAGAGCACCACAATTTTTCACAAACAATTAACTTGGTCAAATGCTGCAAACTTGCCCAGTGTTGAGAGCTTATTAGTCCTCATTAGTACATAACCAAAACAATGGCCAAGCTGACCAATATCTTATTAGGACAATCAGAGGGGGCCGGGGCACACCAGGTCCTCCTTGTTGATTAAACATAGAAGGAATAAGAATAACATACAGTATATTTAACATGTCTAGCTGTTTATAAAGCATAAATAAGAGAAATAAGTTAGGATTCAGCGAATCCAGATAACAATCTTTTGTATCTTGTGTAATCTGAATCTTCCAGAATGTTCTACATCTTTTATAGCTGTCAGTAATGTTGATTTCAAATGCAGTTGATTTACCTTATGGGGTTTGAATATTGGATGCCTTAAAAAGGATACAGTAAGTATCTAAACAAGCATTAAATTAATACTTACTGTATTTTCATTGTCATTGACTTGTCTGTATGCAGAGGTGAATATGTCCAACAGCAAGCCCAGTATATAGCGAATAATTGACAAACATAATGTACTCTATATATCACACACGCCATGTATGGATATATATGAGTGTAGCAAAGTGTGGTGTTATGGAAATATATAAAAGCTCATTTACAAATGTGAGCTCATCTGCAAGCCACTAAAATGACGGTACAAAAGCGACTGAAATAAGATACAAATTGAACCTACAGTGGCACTATTCACAAAGGTACATCAGCTTCTCTTACAAATGTCAGCAGCAGGCTTGTCATCTTGTTGAACTGTACCTGCAAACTCCCAGTCCCCCTAACTGCAGCTTCTGCTCTTTGTGGTCCAATTATTGGTCTTACCCATGTATATCACAGCCATGTAGACCACCCAATTACAGCTCTGCATGAGTATACCTTTGTTTACGAAACAATGACAACTGTCCAAATTAATTATTGTCCTTTCATGAGGATCATGTTGATTTCTATTATTCAATGTGTTTCTGCAGAAAATCTCCATTATATTTGGCGCATTGGCCTCTACAAACATACATAGCATTTAGATATATTCCATGTTTATTCTCTATCGTGAGAGAGACCATACCTACTTCTAGTAATATGTATGAACATTTTGAAACAATTGTATAATGTTATGATTATTTTATGTACCTTGAAAGCCCTGTGTAAGTGTGATACTTCCTCTCACATATGCAGATAAGTTCCAACAAGGCCATTCTTTGTCTTCAAACATAGTGAGATTATGTTCTAAACATTCTTTCCATGCGACTTCTGACTATGATGTTGCCCTATGTAGGAAATACTTAAGCTTTTTATACATCTAT
This sequence comes from Xenopus petersii, assembly GCA_038501925.1. Lineage (NCBI taxonomy): Eukaryota > Metazoa > Chordata > Amphibia > Anura > Pipidae > Xenopus > Xenopus petersii. The sequence continues at coordinate 92,247,173 of CM076678.1, forward strand.
ACTTGTTCACTTCTCCCAGTTGCTTCACAAAGGCAAAGTAGCACCAGTTCTGTACCATGTATATTTAAAACAACTGGTTGAAAGATGCTGCATTAATTTTGCTATAATAAGATAAATGACTTACTGATTATCTTGCACCCGAAGCAGTATTACTTAGGGGCCCATTCACTAAGCTCGAGTGAAGGAATAGAGGAAAATAGAGGAAAAAAAATTTGATTTTCGAGTGTTTTTTTTGGCTACTTTGACCATCGAATTGGCTACTTCGACCTTCGACTACGAATATTCGACCATTCGATAATCGAAGTACTGTCTCTTTAAAAATTTCTTCGACCCCCTAGTTCGCCACCTAAAACCTACCGAGGCCAATGTTAGCCTATGAGGAAGGTCCCCATAGGCTTTCCAAGGTTTTTCTGATCTAAGGAAAATCCTTCGATCCATGGATTAAAATCCTTTGAAACGTTCGATTCAAAAGAATTGTGCAAAGTATTCGAAGTCGAAGGATTTTAATTCGGCAGTCTGGGGGAACTTTATGACATGCTCTTGGTTGTTGCATAAGATATTGGGTCACAAAATGAGTAGTGGGTTCTAGTTAATGAGATGTCACAGAGGCTGTTTGGAATTTTAGCTTAACTACGGAGCCCAAGTGGGTGCTGTATCATGTACTTTGATAACATCCAGAGGGCCAGAGTAGGTTGCTCCAAATTAAGAAATACCTACAGGGGTTTGGGGAAGCTGTAGCTCAAGATCATCTCAAGTCAACTGGATTATTGAGAATTACCCTACAACCAGGGCAGCCATCAGGGGGGGACAGGGGGGGAGAGTTGTAGGGGGCCCGAGGGTAAGGGTACTTGATTAGCTGAGAGCTGCTGACTTCAGGAAGGCATGGACGTTAAAGGGGCCCTGGCCACCAATTTTCTCATAATGTGCGGGGGGGGGCCTGGCCAACAATTTTTCTTTTCTTATGTGGGGTCCTAGTCACCAATATTTTCTAACTGGGGGCCCTGGCCACAAATGTTTTTTTATGGGGGGCCCTGACCACCAATATCTTTTTATTTTTTATTAACATGTGGGAACCCTAGCTACCAGTATTTTTTTTGTTTTTGTACTGTGTGGTGGGGGGAGGACCTGTGGGGGTGGGGAGGGCGGACCTGTAGGTGGAGCTTGTGGTGGGTGCAGCCCAGGGGGCCCAGGAAATGTTGTCGTATGGGGCCCTGTGATTTCTAATGGCGGTCCTGCCTACAACATATGGAGAGGTAACAAGGGGTGCTGGGACTGGAAATCATGCTGTCAACCATTGGGAGATAAAGGGAGAATCTGCAGGCAGAGAAGGAGATATGAGGAGTGATTCACTACCTGCAGAGTAGGTTCAGATGGAATAATTATATCAGGTCTTTGCATTCTTAAAGAAAGCACAGACACATGTTTATGTATGTAATACATGTTTACTGGCATTTATTTGAAGTTGAACTTAATGGACCTTTGTCTTTTTTTAAACCCAAATTAGCGATTTGACTATAAGAAGAAAAATGGAACAAGGAGCGGAGGTAGACAATAAGGATGAAAACAGATGAGAACAAAGAAATAGGGATGGGTGAATTTTTTCGCCTTGTTTCGCCGAAAAAATGACGCCAATAACAAATTTTTTTTGACACCCATAGACTTTAATGGGCGTCTGCGACATTTCGGTGGCAGCGAATTTTTGGCGAAATGAAACGGGTTAAATTCACCCATCCCTGCAAAGAAATTGAAACAGTCAATAGGCCATTTGGGCCAGTTCAGTCAGACTTATCTTGACTGTGGCTGGTCTAGATCAGCTATTTTACTTTCCTCCTGAAGAAGACTGAACATTTTCAAAAACGACACATGTTCAAAACCAGATAAGAATGAATATATAACAAATGTAAACATGTTACTGCTGATAGTACACTTTGAAGGCTAGAACCATAGACATGTCACAGTTGTTAGCACTTTGCTACTATGACAGGCATACTCATCAACTACTCATTGACAATTAGTACACTTTGGGTCTATAAGAAACTAGCCCAAAACATGTTAGTGCCATGTACACATTGGGCCTAAGAGAAATCAATCCATAAACATTTTGCAGCCAAAGAATACACCAACCTCCATTTGTAATAAAATACATTTAATTTGCACAAGTGCAGTAATCTATAGCATAACTTTAACCTAGGTGTAGGGACATAACTACGGGGGATGGGGGTGCAGGTGATGCAACTGCTCTAGGACCCAATAACCTCAGAAAGTTACTTACAGGGCAACCTGCTAGTACTTGTGTTAGAAATACAGGTGCTTGGAGGGGCAGAGGTAAGAGAAGGGTTCCCCAGGGGAATGGTTTATGTGCCTATGCTGCTTTCCATTAAGTTACAGCAATAGTCATATGTAAGTTCTTTTTACAGAACATGGTTGAACATGTGGGTTTTTTTCAGTTATCTGCTATATAACTAAGTACTATGTAACTGTTTCTTCCAGTCAGTTATACAAGTGTAAAATCATTATTTAGCTTGTAACATCAAGCATGGAGAATTAGTATTAACTTGCATGGTTGCTCAATCCTCAGGTAGCAGCAAATGGTAGAAATCTCCCAGTGGAATGAGTAGAGCTAGGTAGGAGGTAATCCAATACATAGCTGATTTAGAGAATGTCCAGGAAAGGAAAATTACAGAAAATATGCAATCATGTTCTCATCATATTACAGGAATGGGATCCATTAGCTGGAAACCTATTATCCAGAAAGATGCAAATTATCTCCCTTAGATTCTATTTTAATGAAAAATTAAACATTTAAAAAAAAATATTCACTTTTTCTCTATAATAATTAAACAGTACCTTGCACTTGATCCTAAAATATAATGAATCCTTATTGCGGTTGAAACAAGTCTATTGGGTTTATTTTATGTTTAAAGCGTTACTGTCATGGGAAACATGTTTTTTTCAAAATGCATCAGGTAATAGTGCAGAATTCTGCACTGAAATCCGTTTCTCAAAAGAGAAAACAGGGTTTTTTTTATATATTTAATTTTGAAATCTGACATGGGGCTAGACATATTGTCAGTTTCCCATCTGCCCCCAGTCATGTGACTTGTGCCTGCACTTTAGGATGGAACTTCTTTCTGGCAGGCTGTTATTTTTCCTACTTAATGTAACTGAATCAGTCTCAGTGGGACTTGGCTTTTACTATTGAGTGCTGTTCTTAGATCTACCAGGCAGCTGTTATCTTGTATTAGGGAGCTGTTATCTGGTTACCTTCCCATTGTTCTGAAAAAACGTGTTTTCCCATGACACTATCCCTTTAAATGTTTTTTAAGTAGACTTAAGGTATGGAGATTTAAATTACAGAAAGATCCCTTATCCAGAAAACTCCAGGTCTAGATAACAGGTCCCACGCCTGTATTAAATTAATTTTTTTTATTCTTCTTCTTCTATATGTCTCCATTGTCCTCTCATTGCTCATCCTTTCTGCTTTCCCTTGATATTTATCCTTCTCACCATACATTTTTTCATCTGCACCAAAGGATTTGCCTAGTATGGGAAAGTTGGTTTAGTTGTTGGTATTTAGTTGAAGTATCATTCGCAGATACTTCTATCCTATGCAAGCATTGTATACGTTTTAATGATCCCTCTACACCAAAGCACTGCAGAATGATTGCAACAAAGTGCTGGATGATGACCCTATCTACTTATATAGTGCTGGAGCTAAAGGTCTCTAATAGGGAAAGATATCCAAAGTTTCCTTTAAGGAGGACCCATGTGCCTGTATTAAAAAAAGCACCAGTTATTACCTACTGGCATTATTTGGTCTTTTAAACCTTTGCAAACCCAAAATTTAGTTACCTTATGCCAATTCTAAAACCCCATCATTAGGCAAGTTTCCCTTAACTGTGTTCTTGAAACTTTCTTCCACTGAATACGAGCCAAAATATGTATCCACCCTCCTCAATCAAAATGTCTGAGTCTTAAAAGCAGAACTTTAATAAATTCATATAATCTAAAATATAATTCTAAAATATGTATATAAAGCTGTATTTCTGATAATCCAACAGGCCATAAACAGTAGGAAGGGCAAACACAATAGTTTTATGGTTTGAAAGACAAAGGCATTTTGGGTCACACACACTGTGCTCTAACTGCAGGTATTGGTTCAACAACAAACTAAATACAAACTGGCAATTCCACCCATGTTTAAGAAAATTCAGTTTACACAACTAGCAGTTGTAATATTATATTGATTAAAATGCAAAATCAAGTTAGGAGGCTACATTTACATATAGTTCATGTGTTTGTACTTTCCTTTCTGCAACAGTAGAGACGGCAGTATAGAGGTGTAGCATTTATAAACAGTGCATATTTTCAATCATTACATTTGTAATTTTGCCAGAGAATGAAGGCTCTTGGTTTTATCTAGAACACACGCAAGAATTTTACAACCTGATGTTGCCATCTAGTGGAGTAATATCATTTAGCTTTTCCACTTCTCCAGCAAATTTCTGTGAATTAGAGTTGCCTTGTGAATTATTTGATTAAAATGGAGTCTGTTGGAGATGGCTTTTGGAGCTTTCTGGATAACAGGTTTGCAGATAATGTATCTCTGTTACCTGTACTGCCATTAAAAGAATCATGATGAGAACAAGATTGAAAACAAATCTGCTGTAGAACTGTGAAGAAAATTATAATACATCTTTGTTTTTACAATTAATGTAAAGTTACAAATGAACTGTCACTATACAATAAAAATTGTATACAAAAGAATACAGTTCCCTTCATTTATTTTCGTCAGCTACTGACTAAGGTCAAGTTATTTTAATCCATTTCATTTTTTTTCTTTTCCCTGTAATAAGTGTCACTGACATCCTCTTCTGTCTCTCCTGAGAGCTACCTTGGTACAGCCAATGCTGTAAGGAAAAAGATCAAGTAAACAATTTAAGCCTTAATATTCACTATGTGCTAATTACCCAGGCACTTTGCTTGGCTGTGAAGAAAAAGGTAAGCACTAAAAGCATAGTAAACACGTTTAAAGTGCACCATTACTCATAACAGTGCAAAATATCTGGATTAGGATGTTTTGTTATTTTATATTCCAGTGCATTTCATAACACCTAATTACAGTGTTAGTGGATTGTATGCACCAGGGCCAGGCCGGCCGGGCGCCCTAGGCAACCCAGCCGGCAAGCCCCGGCCCCACGTGTGTGCACATGCCTACCCTTAGTTCGGGCCCTGGTTTGCACTAAAGGCTTAAGAATAAGGGGCCTATCCTGCCGGGTAGGAAGTGGTGACCAGGGTGCAAATATCCTCCAGGGGCAACTGTAGGCACAACATTCTCAAGATAGCCCAACAACACTTTTTAGAAAATTATAGACAAACATGTCTAGAATATTGTTTAGTGAGAATTTTGTTTACTGGAAGCAAAGTCCTCTGGGGATTTCAATCCTTCTTTCAGGTGTTCCTAGAAACGTGAACAGGTTACTTTTTTTTTTTTTTTTTTTATAATATCTTTATTACTTTTCCCATATTTTACATTTAAACAGTAGACACTTTATAAATATACAAGAAAAAACAGCATACAAGAGAAAAAAAAAAAAACAAAACAAAAAAAAAAAATACAATATACAGCCATTGAGAAAATGTGGGTTGACTTATGCTAGTGTTGCTATTCTAAAGGTCGGATCTCCGTGCACCGGGTGTCAGTGTTTCTACTGGTGTTAATAAAAAAAAACAGAAAAAAAAAAAAAAAACAAAAAAAAAAAAAACACCCCTAGTGTTAATATAAGAAAGTTTCCATATCCTTGTAGGGGACTGATGTCCATAAACTATTAGAAAACATCTTCCTGTGTTATTTATATTGTGTAAGTGCCATTAGTAATATATACCAAAAAAAAAAAATTATAATAATAAGTAAATAAATAAAACCGTGCTAGTGTCTTAGTGTGAGATATTACCAATATTATCGTGAAAGCCCCTTACCCATACTGATTAGGGGAACTGATGTGATCATGTTTTGTTTTGTTAACAATTTAGTGTTATATTGAATAAGTGTACGTTATTCCCCCGGTGGGCTACCCCCTACCTTACGCTTAGCAATACCACAGTCTCAGAATGTGAGGTTATTACTAGCTGAAAAAAAAAAAAAATTAAATAAATAAACAAAATAACAAGATAATAATAATAATATTATATATATATATATATATGTAGACAAAAAGAAGTTAGAAAAGTTAAAAAGATAAAAAGAAAGAATAAAGAAAAAGAAGTTAGATCTCCCATCTTTACACGCCAATCTAAACTTCTATATATCCTCCTCCACGCCTAGATAGTATCTTTTCTTCCACTCCTCCCACAAATACTTGGAGTGTCTACACTCCTTCTTTACGCGACACTCACCAACCGACATTTGCTCATACACTAGATTTAAGTCAATTAGTGAGATCAATTCCTGTTTTTGTGGGACTTGAACCATCTTCCAATACTTTGGTATTAATAGTCTGACTGCTGTCAGAATATGAAATATAAGATGCTGTACTAATTTTGGGAAAGTGTCCAGCCCATAGTTCAGTATTGCTAGTGGTGGAGTCAATGTTATCTGGGTTTGGGTAGCCTGTTTCAGAATCGTCTCTGTGGTTTTCCATAGTGTTGAAATCTTTGGGCAATGCCACCAGATATGAAATAAGTTCCCAATATTTTTACAGTCTCTCCAACAACGATCAGAGGTCCCTGGATAGTATTTATGTAGAAGACTCGGAGTTTTATGCCATCTATAAAAAATCTTCCTAGCATTTTCAATGTGATTTGTACATTTTGAATATCTATATGCCATATTGGCCATTTTTGTCCACTGTTGTATGTCCAATTCCATGTTTAATTCCTGTTCCCATTTCTGTAGTTGTGGAGGTTTTTCTATTGTAGAATCTTCCATCAATAGCTTATATATTATAGTTATTCCTTTCTTGCTCCGTGGATTCTGGGTTATTAGTTTCTCATATCTGGAAGTTCGAGCTAGTGAAGGTTCTCTTATTTTGCTCAAAAAGTGTTTAATTTGTAAGTATTTATAGAAATCAATCTTTGGAATATTATATTCCGTCCTCAGTTTATCGAAAGGTTTCAAGAGCGAGTTTTCGTAAAGTTGACCTAGGGTTATCAATTGGTTTTTCCGCCAATTCAATAAGTTGAGATGGGGAATAGCCATCTCTAGCATCTCCAAGTTTGCACTTATTGCTGGAAATTCTATCAAGGGGATCCTTCCATTAATTTTAGTCCATATATTTATTGCAGTATTTGTGGTGTGATTAGCTATAGAGCGATGGGTTGTGAGAACCTGAGGGTGTGCCCACCTTAGCCCTCTAAGTGTGGATGGTTTAATGAAGTTTTGTTCCAGCTGAAGCCAATGTAGGTTTTCCTTAGAGAGATTCCACGCTCTCATTTGATCCAGGATTACAGCCTGATAGTATTTTTCTAAGTTGGGCACCCCAAAGCCACCTTTTCCCGTTGCTCTTTGTAGATACTTCTGCTGAATTCTTGGTTTATGATTCGCCCAAATATACGTTTGAATAATTTGTTGTGCTTTGCGAAAGAAGGAGCTTGGAACTGTTATTGGTAGAGTTCGAAAGGTATACAAATATTTAGGAAGAATCATCATTTTGATGGTAGCCATTCTACCCAGCCATGATGTATATAGCGGTGTCCATTTTCTCAACAATTCCTGTATGGTGGCAAGTAATTTGGGGTAGTTGGCTGTATAGGTTTTAGAAACCGAGCTGCTTAATTCAACCCCCAAGTATGTAATTGTTTGTGTTTGCCATTGGAATGTGTACTCTGCCTTTAACCGTGCTATACCTTCTTGGGCCATTCCCACTGGAAGGATCTGCGATTTCATTTCGTTCAATTTATAGTATGATACTTCACTGAACCTTTTTATAATATCTATTACCGCTGGTAGTGACCTCTCCGGTTTCGTTAATGTAAGAATGATGTCGTCTGCATACAACGCTAACTTAAAGTCGCTGTTATTCACCCGAATACCCGACACCTCTTCCGCCTTACGAATGGTTCTGGCAAGTGGTTCCAGTGTAAGATTGAAAATAAGGGGGGACAGGGGGCATCCTTGCCTGGTACCATTCGAGATCTTAAAGTTGTTAGAGAGGAAGCCCATATTGTTCACTTGTACAGTGGTGTTTGAATAGAGAGATAGTATGGCGTGTTTGATAGGGCCATTAATACCAAAATATTGTAGTGTAAGTTCCAGATACTTCCAGTTTACTCTATCGAATGCCTTTTCGGCATCCAAACTGCACAGTATAGTGGGATCCCTTCTTATATTAGTGGTCTCTATTAGTGCTAGAATTTTCCTGGTGTTGTCTGGTCCGTGTCTACCTTTCATAAAACCTACTTGATCCATGTGAAGCAGGGAGGGTAGGACGTCCGATAATCTGAAGGCTATCACTTTAGCATATAATTTCAAGTCTGCATTCAATAGTGATATAGGTCTATAATTCGCACATTCTACCGGATCTTTCCCGGGTTTGGGAATCACTGATATCGTTGCCGCTAGCATTTCTGCCGGGAAGGCCTCTCCATGTAGGATATAATTGAATAAGTCGACAAGATGGGGGAGTAGAATATCCTGGAAACATTTGTAGTACCCATTAGTAAATCCGTCCGGCCCCGGGGCTTTCCCAGACGGGGCTGATTTTATAACTGCCCTGACCTCCCCTGCTGTGATGTCTGCATTAAGGCACTGCAGTTGAGAAGGTTGGAGTTGAGGAATGTTAGCTGCTTTCAGGAACTTCTGTATTCCCTCTTCAGTGGGTTGTGGGGTGCTAGTATCCTGATTTAAGTTATATAGAGAGGAGTAGTATTCTGCAAATCTATTTGCTATTTCCTTTGGATTAATAATTGCCTGACCCTTCTTTGAGGTTATTTGGGCTATCGAGTGGGCAATTTGTCTTTTCTTAAGGCTACTAGCCAGGAGCTTTGTAGCTTTATTACCCTTGGTATATCTATTGAAATTAAGACGCCGAAGTTGCCACTCGACTTTCTTATTTTCTATAAGTTGTATTTGATGTCTCACTTCTTGTATCTGTTTAGTTCTTACTTGTGAAGGTTGGCCTTTATTCCTGGCCTCCAGTCCTTGTAGCTGTTGTGTAAGTTCTTTCATGTTCGTTTCGTTGTTTCTTTTGGTGATGGCCGCTATTTTGATTAAATGTCCTCTAATAACGGCTTTATGTGCACACCACAGAGTCGTTTGAGTAACGGTAGAAGTGTTGTTAGTATGAAAATATTCCCTTAATACATTTTTACACTGTTCCATATTTACTTGATGTTTTATTAGGGATTCGTTAAGGCGCCAATACGATTGTGCTCGCGAATTACTGTTGTACTGAATGTCTATATGAACAGGTTACTTTATGCTACAACTCTAGCTACAGTTTCCCCATAGGAAAGATAGCATTTTGGATTAAGCTTGTCAATACTTCCTCTCCTGGGAAGCAATAACCAATTGGGCTGAAGTGTCTCTCCTCAGAAAACTTCCTGCAGGTTTTGACAGAATGTGTTCAAATCAGCATTTACCTAAACAAAATGTTTAAGGGGATTATTTAATAAAAGGCACTAGGTTAGCCCAGGAGCAATCCACAATCAGTAGACAGCATTTCAAGGTCATATGTTTATAAGCAAACATCTTATTGGTTACAATGGGTTCCAGTTCCTGAGTAGACTTATTATATATATATATATATATATATATATATATATATATATATCTTCACTAGGGCAGCACCCTGCTGACGTCGTGTTCCCTGGGTGCACAGTAAAAAATCCAAATACTTCAAAAAAGACCAGCAACACCAGGATTTCTATGTATCAAAGCAAAGTGTATTCAATTATTGCATGAATAGCCGACGTGACGTTTCGGTCCATGCAGTGTCCTTCCTCATGGCAGGCCATGAGGAAGGACCCTGCGTGGTCCGAAACGTGTATATATATATTTATATATATATATATATATATATATATATATATATATATATATATATATATATATATATATATATATAACCCTCTCACAAACCGCACTCCAAGGACTTGTAAGGTGTCAAAAATCAAAATGCCTTTATTTCAACGTTTCGGCTCTCACTCGTGAGCCGTCTTCAGGAAAATATATATATATATATATATATATATATATATATATATATATACTTATTACGTATGGGGGTAAGTCTCTCTGCCACTTTTTAGTGTAACTTTGGAAAAATCCTTCAGTGCCAATGTCCTCAATACAGAGCAGTGCAGTGTCTTCCTCATAGACCAAACAATTATACATTCACCTGAGAATTTACTCTACATAACACTGCAGGATAAAATGGTCTATTAATAAAAGAGTGAATTTTTAAGTTTTTCAAGCTACTATTAGGGGTGGAGTTAGTGAAAAGAAGGCCCTGGCTAGTGTATGAAATGTGAGGCCCAACACTTAGCAAGGAATTATGCAAATTTGTGTTGTTTCAGTTCTGATCCTCCAGCTTTTATTGAAAGCCTCCATCAGCTCTGTAGTGTTATGATGCATATTGCATATTTTCTGTTAATCCAATAAACTTTACGTCACTGCTGAAATATTACTGTTTCCATAAGGCATGTTATATATACTGTATATTAAAAGGAAGTTGCTAATTTCAAAGCTCAGCCAACGATGAACAAAACTCCAAAGAATTAAAGCAGTGCTGGAATTGTGGTGGGATGCAGCAGGATGCCACCCCGCCTTTTTTTTTCTTCACTAAATTGCATGCAAAGATCTTGCATACCGGAGCTGTGCAAGTTGCAAATTTGTGTGATTCCACATCCTAGTACAGTGGGAAGATGAGGCTGCACAACTCTGTTGTGTCAGGGATTCAGGTGAGGGCCAGTAAGGAGGAGTCCTGGCTGCAAGTCTGGCAGACAGGGGGGGCATCAGTATAAGGACTGATGCAGCGCAGACATGCTACAGGTTCGCCTTCACTGACTCAGGTATTCCCAGGCTACATATTGCAGCTCTCTCGGGCTGAGTCCCCAACACTATCCAGCTCCCAAAATCCTATTGCCCTTCTACCTGTCCCCATATTGTACCTGCGGGCCCCTGGACTCACAAGACATTTCCAGCCCCATTTTTTCCGTTTTGTCACTACAGCTTCTGCACCGGAATATATGGCTCATTAGCTGTTACTACCAGCCAATCGACCTTAGCCTCTTCTGGCCAACGCGCATAGCCAGTTGGCAAGTGTAGGTTCATCATTCTTGCCGTTAAGTTTAGTTTAGTTCATCAGCCAATGATAGCACCACTTTGCTATTACCCCAGTCCCCTCAAGAGGTGTAAGGTGTTATATGAAACAAATATACAAGTCTGTAACAGCCTGTCATATCGGCCCCTGCACCCCCGGGGCCCCGCACCATGAAAGTAGCCAGTAGCCAGGACAAGCTGTTGGTAATCATTTCACTTCCAACCCCACACAGGAAGTTGAAAAGCAGGAGACTCTGACTGAGGATGTGATAGGTGCAAGACCTGCATCATTAATCACTGTGGGCACTCTTAAAAAAACTTTGTGTGGTAGAAAATGTTACCTCATGTCATACTGTACACTGCCTCATAGCATTTATAGACAATACCAATAGATTCCGTTCCAATGGAGGGCTTAGTTGCTGTATACTGGTCTCTTTTTTGTGAGGCTAAGCCTTCATTAACCCTTATTATTCACTGTCTATGTAATTAGTTTTGCCTTCCACAATTATGTTTAACTTAGTTTTGACTGAGTTTTTCTGACCTTAGAAAACGAGTGCCTTTTTGGTTTTGCCATGATAGTTTAGTTTTGGCATTAACAACATGCATTGACAACTACAGTAACCTTTCAACCTATCTGGAAAATCAGTAGTAGAACACTGCAGGCCAGTAGTTGTCAAACTGTGGGTCTAACCCACCTGGATCCAGTAACAGTAGTCAGGTGGACTCACCTTCTCTCTATGGGGCAAATTCACTAAGCGCCGAAGCGCCTAACGCTAGCGTGAATTCGCTAGCATTGGGCATTTTCGTTACTTCGCAAATTCACTAATGGACGCTGGCGTAACTTCGGTAGTGTTACTTCGCTCCCTTACGCCTGGCGAATTTGCGCAACGGACGCAAATTCACTAACGCGCGCATTGTTCTGAACGCTACCTTTTACGCTAGACTTCCTTCGCCACCTCAGACCAGGCAAAGTGCAATAGAGTAGATAGGGATTGCTTCAAAAAAGTTAACATTTTTCTAAGTCACAAAAAACGCTGGCGTTTTTTCTTTATTATGGGTGGTAGGCTGAAAATGATCGAAAAAATTTTTGGGGCTCCCCTCCTTCCCCCCTACATTTCCTAACTCATGGCAACTTAACTACACAGTGGGCACATGTGTAGGGCAAAATACATGTGTATACATGTGTAGTTCTGCATGTGTAGTTCTGCTACGAATACTTCCATTGGAAATTTGGCGCCGTATGCAAATTAACCATCGCTAGTGTAACTTCGCTTCGCGAATTAACGCTAGTGCTACTTCACAACCTTACGCTACCCCTGAGCACAACTTCGGATTTTAGTGAATTTGCCGACCGCTGGTGAAAATACGCCTGGCGAAGTGCAGCGAAGCGCAGCAAAATGGACACCAGCGCAACTACGATTCTTAGTGAATGTCCCACTTTATATCATTTAGGGTGTGATTTGGAGAGAATGATTTTCTCTCCTAGAAAACACAGCCAGTATACACAGGATCTAATCAGCACATACAAAGTAGATTGGTGCATCTGAATATCGATTGCAGAGGTTCTGCTCTGTACTAAAATAGCATGTTCAAGACCTGAATCAGTTGTACAGGCTGATACATTAGATAGCTTTAAGAAGAGGTTGGATGGCTTTTTAGCAAGTAAGAGAATACAGGGTTATGGGAAATAGCTCATAGTCCAAATTGATCCAGGGACTAGTCTGATTGCCAATTTGGAGTCAGGAAGGAATTTTTCCCCCTCTAAGGTAAATTGGAGAGGCTTCAGATGGGTTTTTTGCCTTCCTCTGGATCAACTGGCAGATAGGTAGTTAATAAAAAAAAAAAAAAAGATTGAACTCGATAGATATGTGTCTTTTTTCAACCTTACTTACTATGTTACTATGTTACTATGTTACCAGTATTGCTAATGTAGCACCATTTTCTAGATGATGAACCACTACATGGTAACTATGACCGGTCTTGAAAAGTCGCAGCTTCCAATAGAGTTTGTGTTACATGGGACTTTCTCTATTAAGTGGTCCCTCACTGTAGGATGGAGGAAGGGATAACCACACATACTATCTTCATACAAACAGAACAGATCTCTTTTTAACCTTACGAGTAAATAGGTATATGGTGATAACTTCCTGTTTCCTTTTCTCTCAGCCAAAGAGAGATAAACATAGCCTCAACCTGAATTACCTATGAAACGCAAAGTAAAATACATGGGTGTGCAGTATGGACACAGCTGAGAACGTTACATTCTAATCCTCCTGAATTAAAAGGGGATGATCTGGATCCCTTTACTGCTACTCTTCTGCTACTCTTCTAAGAACTGTTCTCTATCATGATAATTTACTGGCAAAAAATGTTAAAAAGGGTTAAAACAAAGCTCAGGGTTTTGTGGCTTACTCTGGACATCTTTTACACACCGGATGTTTCCTGACGCCCATAAACTAAACATTTTAAGTAACCTAACTTCTCAAACCAGCTTCACACCTGCACAGACTTGTAAATGAGTTCACCATAAACCTACTCGTAAAGAGGAAAACCAACACAAAGCTTACACAAATTTTTATTGAGGCATTTTTAAGAGGCATTTCGACATTGAACTATGAAACTAAACCTCTGCACTATTCAAATGATGTGGTGTTTCCAACACTATTCTACCTTATCAACTTTCCTGTATTATTTGTAGATTTATGAGACCTGGAGGGGTGAAGGAAAATGCCCTTAATAATGCCCATATTAAGTTTTGTAACATGAGACGGACAACATATACCAACAAGAACTGTTTAAAAGAAGTATAGTAAAACTCAATGCACTCTGACTTCCACGGGCTGTAGAGGTTGTCGGAGTTCCTCAATAAAAGTATATTTTAACTCGTTTGATGCCCTTGACTTAATGTCAAGTTTATCAACAGATTGTTTTAAATGTAACATGTTGGTTATAGCTGATCATAAACTATTCATATGCAGTTTATCTTTCAATCTTTTATAGGTACAGTGATTATATTGTTTGGATAAAACTAAGTTTGAAGGGTCAGGAAGAGGAGATGGCTAAACATTTTCATGATGTAGGCCAAAGAATCAGTAAAACCATTTTATAGCCCAGTAATTTTATTTTTAATCCTGGATATTTAACTGCCAAGGTTCACTGACCTGGTGTAGTCAGATATCTGAAGTTTAGGGCATCCACTGGCACCAGAAAACAACATTAACATAACATTTATTTACCATTTTTCTAATGAAGGTATTTGTTACCAAAGGTTAGATGTACTATGTATATAAAATACATATATTTATTCTCAAATACATTTATAATGATAAAGACAGTGGCAAATGTGAGTATGTTATATCTGCCCGTCAGTCTTTCCAGTGGGTTTGGCATCAGTGTACTCACTACATGCTGCCTCCAGGAACTCCCTAAATAAACCTTAACCTTAACCAATTCTTATAACCTAGAGAAGGACCATTTGGTTAATGTGTCCATTTCTGATTGGACAGCAAATAGTAAATTAATCTGAGTAAGGTAGGCTTGTGAAGATTCTCATTCATCCAGGTCATGGTATATCTGTAGAAATAAGTCAAATCAACTGGACTTGCTGTGTTTTTCTTGAAGACGTTTGTAAGCTGCATTGGTGATTATTTGGAGCGATTAGATTTTATTAGCATTATGCATGATTATACATGACGTGACATGAAAACAGAAGATAACTCTGATGATATCTAATGTAAATGGCTCACTAATGGCATACAAAATATCTTGGTAATGTGCTAGAGAGATGTTTCTGTTTGTAAATAATTTACATAATTCAGAATTCTCCCTTTGTCAGGATATCCTGATGAAGGGAGGTTGTACCCCCCGAAACGTTGATATTGGTGGTGAATATAAATAAAAGAAAGGGGGTTTCCCCACTGCAGAAAAACTGGTGTGTGCGGATCCATAATTGTTGAATTGCTGTTGTTGGAGGGCCTCGTCGGGTCGGCGGATAACCAGCACCACTAGAGCAGCGAAAGTGAGTAAATTTCCGGGTGTGCGGTGTAACCACTTTAATACTATTGACAAACTGCAAGAAAGCCATGTGCTGTAGGGACCAGTTCCCTACCGCCTTAGGCTTGCAGAGTAATCAACCATCCTATCTTGCTCCATTGTGAAGTGATGGATTCTGGAGCCTCTGCTTTCCAAAGAATCTGTTGACCACCCAGTATGAAAAGCAGAGGGATGCATTCAAATAACAGAATCCATCTTTTCACAGTAGAATAAGGTGAGGGAGGGGATTGCATTACACTGTGAACCTAAGGGGGATAGGCAACTGGTCTCTGGGTTTGATAGATAGACTGGGATGATGTTGAAAATATGGTATATGAGACAATATTCATTAAGAGAGTTATGAAGCATAGATGCAACAAGGTGCACTGACATTTGCAGACACAATGATCAGTAAATGGATTTGCTTTGGCAAAGCACACACATTTTGGAAGAAGAGCACAAGGGCACTGATGATCTCATAAAGGCCACCATTATTATATACAGTATTCTTTATATTCTGTATTAGGTATAAAATAACATACTTCAATAGTATGTAGTGCTTGCCTGTAATCTGCTGTCAGTAGTGTTTATCACTGGGTAGAGCTGCCATTGTACTTTTATTGTTTGAAAGCAGAAATGTTAGTTCATCCCAAATATAGTTCATTTGTTTTACCTATGACTAGCTACCAGTGCAATCTTGTTGTTGTGTACATTTGAAATTTGTCATCAATTCCTTAGCAATTCCTTAGCTCTCTCCACCTATCAAATATTTTGGTTTGGTCATGGACAGAGGAGTGATTTGATTGACTGGTAGGATGATACAAGGGAACGTCTGGCCCTAATATGGAAGAGGCCTGAAGGGAATCCTTGATTTGGCTCCCGAATTGGAGAAAGGGGAGGGCCATCAGAGGCTACAGAGTGACTGTATAGTAAAACAGAAAGGCTGTGTCTGCTGAGCTTGATCAGCTCCAACTGCAGAGAGAACCTATCCTGTTACTTGCGATGGTGCAAGACATTTAGGAGGTGTGCCAGTTCCTTTGATCATTCATGTATCCCTGAGATCATTCAAGTAAGTAAACCACAAATGGGAGGATATTGGCAGAATAAGTGTGTGTAACGGTCAGCACTGCGAAATATATTGGCGCTATATAAATACATGTTAATAATAATAATGTGAGGTGGGTCTTGTGTGTGTGCCTGCTATGTTGGAGAAACTGTCTTGACCAAGGAAAGGTACTTTGGAGGGACTTATGGGAGTAAATCTTAAAGGAAAGGTAACATTAAATGACTGATTAGTCAATCTGTATTTCAGGTTGTGTTGTTTTAGATGCCCATTACATTTTTCTTTCTCTGTTGTACCCCTCCCTCCAATGTGTGTCCACTAAGACTAGGCATTACACCATTTTCCCCGTCTCTCCAGCCCATTTAGCAAGTTAAAGGAAAACTATACCCCCCAAACAATGTAGGTCTCTATAACAATATATAGTATAAAACAGCTCATATGTAAAAATCCTGCTTTGTGTATATAAACCATTTTTATTATAATATACGTTTTAGTAGTATGTACCATTGGGTAATCCAAAAAAAAAAAATTCCATTTTAAAAACTAAGGGCTGCCCCCTGAGATCCTACGATTTACAGTGAACACACACAAAGCAAACAAACTATACATGTTAGATCACATGAGCCAATTAATGGACAAAGCTCTGTCTTTTACTCCCACACTTCTTCCTGTTACAGTTAGAGCTGCATTATTTCTGGTCAAGGGATCTCTGAGGCAGCACACAGACCATCACAGAATGGTGGCTCAAGGTAAGAGGTGTAAAATGGGCCACTTAATATATAAGTACTGTAGATCTAGATATAGTAAATAAGAATGTGGAGTTTAGCATTTTCTTGAAGAGACTTGGGGCAAGGGAATACCTTATATATTTTTTTACAGCCCAGAATTTAAGTGAAGGCTTTTATAAACAGTGAGTAGCAACAGTTACTTATAGCTGGTCAGTTATAGATTTCGTTGTTTCTACTGTATAGGACCAAATAAAGAAATATATTAAAAGTTGCCAAGTTTTTTACAGATGCAGTTACCTACAGCAACCAGGCCCGGACTGGCAACCTGTGGGTTCTGGCAAATGCCAGAGGGGCTGCTATAAGGTGCCATAGAAAGTCAGTATTTAGTGGGCTGGTGGGGGCTGTTTGGGCCTCTGTGTGGGCTGATTGGGCCTCTGTGTACCTGAAATGCCAGGGCCTATTTTAATTCTCAGTCCGGACCTGACAGCAACCATGTTATTGGTTGCTATGGGTTATTGCCCTGGACAAAAGATCTACTAGGCGTTGCAGTCCTCAATTGCAGGGGAAAATTAAACCTGCCCGGTCAATATCTGGCAGATTTTTCCCAGATATGGAATGCCCCATACATGGTCAGATAAGCTGCTGAATCGGCCTAAAGGACCAATATTGGCAGCTTCAATCTTCCTGTGTATGACCACCTTAACTGTTGAAATATAATTGCAGGTAGGTTGCTCTGGGCAACATCAACCATAATTTCTTCACTCCACTTTTTACAAATCATGATGAATAGGCCCTGTTATGTAGGCAAAAACTACGTAGGTACAATTGCATTTGTAGAATCAGTATAACATCATGTTTGTTTTGCTACTTGCGACACTTTAGGTCCAGTTCAGAAGTTTTTCCAGAATATAGTATTACTTATTACAGTCCCCATTAGATATTTCAAGGTGGATTTATTATTATTTCTTAGGCACAAAAGGAGTTCTTATATAATGCTACAGATTTTTGTTCTCCAAACAATGTCCTTTTAAGGGTCAGGCCACACTGGGCGTTTTGGGGAGATTTGGTTGCCTGGCGACCAAATCTCCCCAAAATGCCCAGTGTGGTCTGACCCTTAAAATATAAGAACTCCTTTTGTGCCTAAGACATAATAATAAATCCAACTTGAAATATCTAATGGGGACTGTAATAAGTAAGTCTCATCACAAATGAACCAAAAACACTCAAAGCAATATCCTAAAAATGCTATCCTTTTTGCTTGATATATAAGAAGCTCTTAGGAAACATCAATCTTCTCTCACCTCTTTGTTTGCACACCGAACTTTTTAATTGCCACTTCTAAAAAATGCAAAAAGAATGAAACACTTTAAGGGTAAGTCCACACTGGGTGTTATGGGGAGATTTCCACACTGGCGCTACTCACACGCGACGATTCGTTTTCCGAAGTCACCCTAAGTGGGAAAACGAACCGCCGCGTGTGATTAGTACCGGCATTTTTTTATTTTAGCCAGAGCAGAGTCAGGGAAGGCGTTTGGGGAGATTGGTCGCAGCAAAAACGAGGCGATTAGTCACCAGGCGACCAAATCTCCACAAAACGCCCAGTGTGGACTTACCCTTAAAGTGTTTCATTCTTTTTGCATTTTTTAGAAGTGGCAATTAAAAAGGCCGGTACTCAAACAAAGAGGTGAGAGGAGATTGATGTTTCCTAAGAGCTTCTATATCAAGCAAAAAGGGTGGCATTTTTAGGATATTGCTTTGAGTGTTTTTGGTTCATTTGTGAAGAGACCGGTCCCAATGCAATTTTTATCCTCTGGAGGGAGAAGCCACATCCTTTTTTTTTTTTAAATTTTTTTCTAAAAGCAAATCGTTTGTACAAGTGATTCCATATACATAAATGGATTGTACTCTTGATAAAACATGTCCATGATAACATTACAAGTAAGTAATTTCTCTTATTGTCTTTACATGCAATTAACCACATATCTGGTAAATACTTGCTGTGAAATCGAATAGAATGTTGATTATGTTTTTCTTTAGAACCTCATGCAATACTGTTCTTTATGCAATGACTTCAGAAATAAGTATGAACCCTTGGATCATTATAGTGCCATTAATATGTATTTCTATTGAGATCTCATACAAACCTTGAGCATGAGATCCAATATCGAAAACACCAATGGGAGCAGGCACTCAATGAAGGCAAACTTCCACCAGGCAAATAGTTCACAGCATGTGGACACAATAAACTCTCTTCACTTTGAACTATTTGCCTGGTGAAAGTTTGCCTTCATTGAGTGCCTGCTCCCATTGGTGTTTTCGGTTTGTCTGCTCCCCGTGCTGAGGGCTCAGGGCGGTGCACCTGGGCCACTTCCCTTTCGTGGTGAGTAATCACTTTACTTTTGGAGACCCTATAATCACAGATGTATCATGAGATCAAATATGTTTATTTAAAGACATGTCAAGCAGTATAGAGGAAACAGACCCTGCAGTCGCAGGGAAAAACAGGGGGGCCCAATCTGCTTCCTCCCCTTCCCTAGCAGCTTTCTTACTTGCGGAAGGGGTAAGTCAGCACAGAGCTGAAAAGTGGGCGGAAAGTGGGTGGAGCAAGGGCAGGGAGTGGGAGGAGTCAGGATGGGGAGTGGGCGGAGGCAGGACATGGGGGGAGAATGGGGATCAGTGTGCGCTGGTGCCCTCTGAAGATTGTTTTGCAGGGGGGCCCTGCGCACTCTAGCTACATCACTGATGTCAAGGTTTCTTGCCTTAGTACCTTATTACTTAGAATTAGCTTTTGTGGTGTTGCACAGTTAACACAGTACAACTCAGAGATAGCTGTAACAATCCGATGTTATTTTAAGATAATACTACAGAAAAGCAAAACCAGTAGATGAATCTTAAAATAGTAGGTGATAGGACATATGAATAGTTGCTGTGCAAATACAGTAGAGTTTACAGTACAGCATAATTTGTTTTTTGCACAATGGTTTTATAGTCATTTCTTGTACATCACTATGTATGTGTGACACTGTAGTTTGGTATGTGTTCATACGTATCACAAGGATGGGGAATAAGGGTGTTGTTCAACTTTAACCACAGTGAAAGGGAAAGGTGGTCCTGTTGTATACCTGCACAACTGATTATTAAATCAAGAATTATGAATTCATTGATACTTTTTAAAGTGACTATTGCTCAGTGACAGTGCTAAGTAGTATTTCATGCAAATCTTTTAAACCTTGAAATTCCTGGATTAAAAATAGAATAATAAGAATGACAAAGGGTGAATTCATAGCAGTGCGGAGATATCCCAGAGATTATCTGCACTGATTCCTATTAATTGCTATGGGTACAGGTATGGGATCTGTTATCCAGAATGCTTGGCACGTAGGGTTTTCCTGATAATGGATCTTTCTGTAATTTGGATCTTTATACTTTGTCTTCTAGAAAATCACGTAAACATTGAACAAACTTCTTAGCCTGGTTTTGCTTCCAATAAGGATTAATTATATCTTACTTGGGATCAAGTACAAGGTACTGTTTTATTATTACAGAGAAAAAGGGAATCATTTTTAAAAATGTTGATTATTTGGATAAATTGGAGTCTATGGGAGACAGCCTTTCTGTAATTCAGTTCTGGTTAATGAGTTTCTGGATAATGGATCCCATACCTGTACTACTTAGGCAGCAACCCTTTGGTCTTAAAAAAACTTTTATTATGTTATAATATATATTGGTTTTCATTATTGTTTTTTTTATATATAGTTTTTTAGTTATTTGCCTTTTCCTTTTGACTCTTTGCAGATTTCAAATGGGCGTCGCTGACTCCCTTCTAAAAAAAAAAACAAATGCTCTGTAAGGCTACTCCTATTCATATTCCAGTCTCTTATTCAAATCAATGCATGGTTGCTAGGGTAATTTGGACCCTAGTTACCAGATTGGTTAAGATGCAAATTGAAGAGCTGCTGAATAAAAAAGCTGAATAACTCAAACCTTTAATAATAAAAAATGAAAACAAATTTGCAGATTGGAGTCAGGAAGGAATTTTTTCCCCTTCTGAGACAAATTGAAGAGGCTTTTTTTTGCCTCCCTCTGGATCAACTGGCAGTTGGCAGTTTTTTTTTATAGAAATTATAGAAATAACCAAACTTACTATGTTACTATTTCAGAATTAAGCCAGTGTGTGCCTTTACCAACAGCCTTTTCTGGCTTTTCTAGTGACCAAATATACCTACAGCTGCATGTGGCTCAGTTCTATCAGGGCTCATATTAAAGGTTGCTATAGGAATCTAGCAATAGTAAAGTTATATGACTGTATATCACTTTTATACTGGAGGAAGGTTACAACTTACATGGGGTGATATTCTTGCTTCAAATGTATAGTTCAAGTTGATCTGGATAAATACATAAAGATATTTTGCAAAAGGCGAAAGAGATACATGATGAATTATACCTGTAATTTTTATGTATTCTATTTTCCTTTTATAGACACATAGTTATTTACCAACGAAATAACCAACAAAATACGTATCCATACATGTTCATGTATTTATAGCATATGGAGAGAATGAACTGTATTTCTGTTTAAAGGAATGTCCACCAGAGGGCAGACAAAGTACTCAGAATAAATGATGCATGCTTACTGGCTAATGAGGAATCTACTCTGCAAATTGCTTTATTGCACATTAATGTGAATAAGTGAGATTAATCTTTTCACTGTGCCCCTATCCCTCAGTCTTAGGGAAGATGGTCTATTTACTAACAGACTATAAACAAGTCTGAAAACCAGTGAAGAGCAGTACACAATCTTAAACTGTTCTGGTGACAAATGAACCACCATCATTCACACATGTGTGAGGCCCACACTAAGTTATTTTGTCTGCATAATTTACCATCTATTTAGAAAATGAATCCACAGACATTATATGGTATCATTAGCCAACCAAATATGTATGTATGTATGTATATTTTTATTTTATATAGCGCTCCTTGAGGGCAAAGTTGTTCTCCCTGTACACTCTGTCTTTGGGAGATCTCATCTGATCATTTGGCTTTAATTATTATCTGTATGCTGATGATACCCAAACATATTTATCCACCCCTTTATTACCAGCTGGAACCAAGGCTCAAATCTCTCCTTTTGGATGAACCTCCTCTCCTTTTGGATGAACCAACGCCAACTCAACTCAACCTAAAATAACTGAACTTATCATCTTTCCACCTAAGCCTGGTCCTACTCCCCTATTTACTATCTCTATTGATGGCATGCTCATTAACCCTGTCAACTCAGCTCGCTGTCTGGGGTAATATTTAAAACTTTTTCTTTCTCCAATCATATTAACACCACTGTGAAAACCTGTCACAATATTGCCGTCCCTTCCTTTCACCTGCTATGGCCAAGACGCTCATGCATGCTCTCATTCTATCTAGACTAGATTACTGTAATCTTCTACTGACTGGCCTCCCTAAGTCCCATCTCTCCCCTCTACAGTCTGTATTAAACACTGCTGCCAGAATTATCCTCCTCTCATCCGAAAGGTTACAGTCCCCTCCGCTGCTGAAGTCCTTATCATGGCTTCCTATAAAACAAAGAACAACTTATAAACTCCTCCTCATAACATTCAAAGCCCTTCATTCCGCTGCACCTAACTACATCTCATCTCTTGTTTCTCTATATGTTCCTGGCTGAAACCTCCGCTCCTCTCAGAGCAACCGCTTGGTTGTACCCCCCACTACTACTGCTGTTTCCCGTATCAAACCCTTCTCTCTTGCGACTCCTTATATTTGGAATGCTATTCCTGAATCTCTTCAGAGAGAATCCTCCTTCAATGTTTTCAAAACTAAACTCAAAGACTACCTCTGGGAGCACCTGGATAACACCTGAACTGGGAACTGGCACTTATATGGCAGTGTCACCCACTGTAACCTACAGCACTTTAATACCCCTCTGAATTGTGTCTGTAAGTTACCCTCCCATTTAGACTGTAAGCCCTACGGGCAGGGACCTCCATCCTTTTGTCTTCTTGGCATTGAGCACTTTATTGTAATTATACTTTATATTTCTGTGAATTGTATTTTAATAATGTACTTATTGGTATTTATTATTGTAATGACCTCTTGTTCTGCTGTACAGTGCTTTGCCCACAAGGAGTGCTAAACAAATAAAAATATACATACTTTACATACATACATGACACTATCATTTGTGCTTACAATCTTATTGCAGGTTGCAGATAAACCATAGCACCCCCCACCCCCCAAAAAACATACTGATATAAAGGAAGGGACATACAACTGCAACTTCCCGCCCCAAAGTTTTTAATGAATGTACTGATTGTACAATCCTTAGACAAGAATTTGCCCATTCATAACTGTACCTCTACATTTGGCTTTTCCTTCCACGTCCCGTCCAGACGTTAACAGTGCAACTACACCATTCTTAAGGAAGGACCAAGCCCAAGCAGCAATTTACTGCAAAGTGCTTTTATTCAAAGGACATGTTTCGGGTGTAGACCCTTAATCAACACTTGAAAAAGGGTCTACACCAGAAACATGTTGTGTGAATAAAAGCACTTTGCAGTAAATTGCTGCTTGGGCTTGGTCCTTCCTTAAGGACATTGTAGTTTTAAATTAATGTGCATTGGAATGATACTAAAAATACTTCCTTTCATTAGGTAAAATGTGATTTTAAGGGTAATATGCCCTTTATATATATTTATTGAAATATCTGGACCAACAATCCCTCTTTGGCTTACAGGGGAGAACATCTTTCATATCTTTTTTGGACTGGTCTATTTCTTAGAATGAATTATACCCAGTTTGTTTAACCTCACACCTCATTAAGACAAAGTGGCTAATTTAGCAATGCAAGTGTCAAGCACTAAAATGGACACAAAACTGTGCACACTTGAATATTATTCACAAAGGTACTTCACTCCTATAGAAGCTCCTTACAATCAATAATGTGCCCATTCAGCCTGATATAATGAAATGAGAGCTAATGAATTAAAGGAAAAACCCCAGAATTATCACTTGCCATGAGGAGTTATTACTTGCAAGGTTCCCTTAGTGGGTTGCACCTACACTTTTTAAAACTGATTTTTTTTTCTTTTCATACATTTGTTCATGTTGGCCTTGAAAAATGCCTTATCCCCCCCTTGTATGATGCAGCGTATAATGTCCTAGTATATAAGGCAATTTTATGGAACTTGGCATTTTCTGTATGACCTGTTGACATAGGTATCATTAGATTTGATTTAAAATCATTATTATGTGACAAACAGCTACCCCGGATTATTGTATTTTGGGGAGTTGATAATCCCGCATTTACTGACTTTTGTAAATATTTTTCAGTTGGAATATAAATTCTGACAACAACATAGTTATTACACATGGTAGAAAATGAGTGGCTCGAAAGCTAGAGAAGGCATTAAGCTAAAATAAGCAAGCAGCCATCCAAGCATAATAGCTAAATGTTTCTTAATAAGTGCAACACATACCAATAGTAATGAAGCTGACGTAGCGAGTGCTAATGTTTCCCTAGACTTGTGTTTCACACTGAATATTATTGTAACCACATAAAGTACAAGACTCTGGTAGCTTATGAAAGGGCAGCACAGCTGCAAACTGCAAGTTATCCCCTCTAAATATCCAAAGCAGCACCGTGAGTCTTTAAACCCTACAGTTCCTTCCAAGAAAAGCAGACCTGGAGTCATTTTGTTAGGTCCTCAGATTTTACACAATGGCTTTCAATTTGCCTCCTCTCGGTGACCGGCAGGATTGGAAAAGTCCCTCAAGAGTGCTACTTTTCCAAAATATTTTCATGCATCCTTTCATTTGCCTAATAGGACTAATAATGGGCTCAGTCACGATTATACTTGTCTTCTTTAGTGACTTCAAGATTTTCTGTCAATCTTATCCTGACCACATTCCTGCGTTCTGACCTGAAACAATTTTGAATAATAAACAAGCATAAAAAACATGAGCGGATTTTTAGCAGAAAATATTGAGATAAATTATGGAAAGACCCACTATCCAGAAATCCACAGGTCCAAGAATTCTAAGTAACAAGTTCCATACATGTTTTTGATATAATTTAGATACAGTATATATATGTTAGATAATGAAACGCTCCTCTTTCTAAAGAAATGTTTACCTAATCCTGAAAATATGTGTTTATCATAAATAGCATTCCCTTCAACTTTGAAAGCATTTCGTGCTTTGAAGTTATTTTCCATGCTTGCCTCTCCTTCACCTCTATGTCATATCTATGCATTTGGTACATTCAGCCTCACTAAACAACAAAAATACTTTTATATACAACTCGTTTCACCTTGACTTTTTCAGTACCCTTCTAATTAAGTGTCCTTTTATCTAAACAGCTGATATACTTAAGGGCCGATGCATCAAGGGTCGAATATCGAGGGTTAATTAACCCTCAATATTCGACTGGAGAATGAAAATCCTTCGACTTCGAATATCGAAGTCGAAGGATTTTCCGCAAAAAGTTTGATCGAATAATCCATTGATCAAACGTTTCTGAGGATTTTAATCCAACGATCGAAGGATTATCCTTCGACCAAAAAAATTTAGCCAAGCCTATGGGGACCTTCCCTATAGGCTAACATTGGGTTCGGTAGCTTTTAGGTGGCGAACTAGGGGGTCGAAGTTTTTTCTTACAGAGACAGTACTTTGACTATCGAATGGTCGAATAGTCGAACGATTTTTAGTTCGAATCCTTCGATTCAAAGTCGTAGTCGAAGGTTGAAGTAGCCCATTCGATGGTCGAAGTAGCCCAAAAAACACTTCAAAATTCGAAGTTTTTTTACTTCAAATCCTTCACTTGAGCTTGGTGAATTGGCCCCATCATGTTTCTTTGTTGACCATTTCCTTTAGAACACAATTTAAATTACTTGTTAATATAAAAAGCTGTAAACTGATTCTATGCTATCCTACAAACAGGAGCAATAACCAAAATATACAGCTCCAGTGACTGTTGTAATGTTCCATATAGACTCTGTCTGTATACAGGGGGTTATTTACTAAACTCCGGTCGGGCTTTTTGGGGCAAAACTTACATTTTTCAGGGTTTTTTTTAAGACTCAAATTTTTCAAAATGTATTAAAGCCTGATGCAGCAGAAGCCTAAATCCAAAAATCTGCCATTTCAGACCTGCCAAGATTGTGTATAAGTCAATGGCAGAGGTCCCTATCCTATTTTGACATTTCTGCACGGCAATTAGCTTGAAAATCTGACTATTTCTGACTTTTCTGCCAAAATTAGAAAAATTCTAGATTTTCGGGTAAAAGCCTGATTCTGAAAAAAACTCAGAAAAAACGTACTATTTGGGTTTTTGTTTGATTTTATCGAGTTTTTACCCGAACTGATTAAATCAAGCTGTTTTAATAACAAATAATGTAAAATTGGTTATGGGAGTTTGGTTGTGGTTTTATTATTTAAATAATGAGATACATTTGGATTTTAGTAAATAACCCAAATAATGTAAAATTGGTTATGGGAGTTTGGTTGTGGTTTTATTATTTAAATAATGAGATACATTTGGATTTTAGTAAATAACCCTCACAGTGTCTCCTATTTTATAAACTGCCAATTTATTAACAAAATCAGATATGTTTCTATTTGTCACAGTTTGTGTATGTATTACCATATATACAGCACATCTCACACAGCCCATATAGTACTAATGAGCAGCATAAAAATGCCTACATTCAGCCATCATAGAAACGTAGCAAAGATTTTGTGATGGGTCCAAAGCTCATATGGAAGTACGTACTTCATTTTGGAGGATGAATGGTGCATATAAGTATGCTGACATCAACTGGCAGCTATAGGATCTATCAGTTTCAGAATGAAAGCAAGATTCTGTAAGTAACTTTTTGAGCCTCAAATAACTTTTGCTTTGGAATTAAAAAACACAGAACAGCTTGATCAAATAGATTTTGTTTATTATTTACCTTGGTCATTTGTCATGGTTGTGTTTTTATAAACTTGTGCAACAAAGTCATAAAATATTAATTTATCTAATTTAAGGCACTACCATTTTAATAAAATGTTATTGTACAATTCAAAAATAAGAATAAATACACTTTTTTTTGTATGAACATATAATATTTTACACAGCCCCATAGCACTATGGGAAATAAAGATTCCTTCTACAAAAAGAAGATGTTAAGACAATATCTGTGATTGCATTATGACATTTTATCCTTCCAGTACTGATGGAGGCTTAAATAATTATATAACACTATAGGTTATAGCCAGTCCAGCAATATTGTAGAGAAAGACCTAAAACAGCTTGAAAAGTAAATGCACCTTTGAACTTCTGGATTTAAGGCAAGTACTGACTTTCCTTTCTCTTCTGTAAAACAGTAGGACGTCCTGTTTATCATGATCATAATGAGGATTTTAAAGATCTTTTTGAAAAGTAAACATGATTTCAAACAACTTTGCAATATACATCAATTAAAAAATATGCAGACTTTTAATGATTTTAATGGTTTCTGACTGTTCCCTAAGCCTAGCCCCCTGCTCTTCTGCTGATCTCTCTGACTACTTTGCTGAGCTGGCTGACTACTGTTACTTTGTATCAACAGCCATCTGCCCTTAGACTGCATCCTCCAAACGCCACAATCCCCTATACATGTGATTTCAATAAGGAAAGGAACATCGCAATGCAATGCATTGTGGGTTATGTAGGTCCTGCATGCTGTAAACTGTGGAGAAGTTGTTACAATTTGTAACATGTGTTTAGTCCCTCCTTCCCTGCCAGGGTTTCAAATGATGCAGAAAGTGAACTGTTAGTTAGATTTCAGAATAGAAAATGGCATATATTCCTACTTTTCGAAGAAACAGGTAACTGTGATGGGTATATTAGGGGTTTCTGTGTTATGTGGGCCTCATTATAAAATTTTGGTTTGAAAGCCGGAGTTCCCCTTTAATGATGTAAGCAGCATTTGTAATGAGCTCAAAGCAGGGACTGATCACTTGTCATTACAGGTGTTGCAGAAATCCAACTCTAAAGCTCTTGACCTACTTGTATGCTACTATTAGCATTGCATTGGGGGAGTTCTAGCTCTGTACCGGCTGAAGTACTATCCCAAATAAAAGATCAGGTTTCTGTGCAATTAATGGAATATTAATGATTCAGGACTGAACATTAGATTAGGAACCAAGAGAAAGTATGATGCAAAACAACAATTAATCAGAGAATCTTTCTATGTGTCTTAATTGCGATCTGCACTAGGCACTTTGGTACTAGATGAGGTCAGACTACATACTGTTATATGAATCAGTTCAAGCACTTTATTTGACTAAATAGAGGTGTGGAATGTGTTGTAAATTTTCAATTTAACCAGTTTGAAGGCAAGGCGTCTGTATCCAGTTATCATCAATACAAAATATTTTACTCTAGTCATCCTGATGTACATTTCTGTATATAAGTATTCTATTCTAAACAGAGAGAACAAATCTCAAAAGATATCATTCTGCAGTGTTTAAAATATAAAAAAATCAAATCAAATTGTATGGTTTACTCTGCTTCTACATTTGGCCCCTAATATTATACTCTCAGAGACCAGTGGTCATAGGTAAATCCTAAAAACCAACTCCTTATGTTCACAGTCAGCTTCCAGCAGTCAGTGGCCACCAGTCCCCAGTGACAGGCCAATCCCCACCAGGCTTCTCCAAACCAGCTCCCTACACATTTCTGCACTCATGATATCAATGATTTTATATTTAAGAAGTAACACTGTGCAATGATATTCTCTTCTTACATCGAGGTTGCAATTTGTAGAAACATGAATGAACTAACTAAAGTCAAAGGCTGAAACACCTGTAAATAACCTTCGGATGTCACTGACTGACTGACTGATGAGTAACTATTTAAAAGGATGGAGGTTGATATATAAAAACTAATATCAGAGTTACTTCACTATGATATTTTGCATGTTTTGTTTGAGGCACATCAATTTAAGTACTTATATTTGTAAGGGAAGCATGAAAGTTTTGTGTTTTAAAAATGGTTTCTTGTAAACACCAATGTTTTGCATAATATTGCAAAATATATTAGAAAATACAGAAAAACATGGCACTTTGATAATCCTCTGAATCTGGGAACCATCTATGGAGAAGAAAACACAAACACCACAAATAGTTTTATTGTAAATTAAACATCGGAATACCTTCTTTGAAAGCAGCACTAGTTACTCCATGTTTCCTGCTTACATCTATCAGGTATATCACTGAAGCCCTCAGGTAGAGGCTAATGATACAAGGCATGTAAACAAAGAGAAAGGGATGAACAATAAACTGAAATAAACAAATCAACAGCATTGTTGTTATATAGAGTTGGAAGGTAGAAATAAATGGGTCTAAAATAAGTAATGCTTTTCTTCAATGGTGAATCCTCTTCTTCAGTCCCACTGAAAATGCTGGTGTTTGAATTGATGGCTAATACAGCACAAATATGTTTCCATCTATACCTCTTTGCTAAGAACATTGTCACGATCTTATTCTCATTGTTGTTATAATGCACAAAGTTACCAAAGTATAGAGGAAGGCAGGGGATGCTGACAGGCACTTGGGAGATGAATTGCTTTGGGAATGGGACAGTTTAACATCTAGGTAATTTTGATGATCCTGCTTAGGCAGCCAAACCAATGACTCCGCAGACTGTTCTCCGTTGGTGTTCCTAGTGTTTGAAGGCAATGTTGTTGTACTGGAAAACAAAAAGCAAGATGTTCTATTTAGCTGAAAATACAAGGTGCAACAACAACAGATAATTCTCTGATGTAGGACTTTTCAATAATTAAGTACAGGGGCAACAAAAACTTTAATGTAGACTTAACACCACAGGTTGAGTGTCCCATACAGAGATCCACAGGCCTTGCCTTTATAAGCAAGGCCCCATCTATTTCCTTCTCTAGTATGAACTATCTGACAGCATGGCATAAACACTTGGCTGCTTTGCAAACCTATGTCCACACACACAGTCACTGCTGTCGCTATGTTGGTGAAAAAGATTTTTTAAAATCTTTAAATCTGTCTTTGTTAAATTTAGGCATGGTGCTCCAAACTGATAGAACACCCCATCCAGTGTAGAGATTAGTCCTGTTAGCATCAGTGTTATAGACACATTTAATTAACAGGCAGAACAGTAAATATAGATAAAGCCATATATATATATATATATATATATATATATATATATATACTCGTGGTCTTTATCTGCCATTGCCTTACTATCCATGCACTCCACCTCAAATTCCTCGTTTTTAGACTGTTTCTCTTCCAAACACCTTTTGAAATGTCATTGCCTGCTCCTGTATCACTGAGTCTCAGTGACGGCTAGTGACAATGTGCAATACAGCTTAAACAGATCCACAGTTGTCATGCCAATTTGCTAACAGCCAGATAACTTCTAATCAGGGATGATACTGCATTTTAAAAGCAAAACCATAGCTTCTCAGCAAAGTGTGGGAAGGATTTGTTATCAATTAAATAGTAGTGACTATCATGAGAGAATGATAACTTACTCCCCTCATCTTATTGAGAGTTATCATTCTAACAACAACACACATAAAAACACAACTGCCACATTTTTTTCATGTGGTTCCTTCCTATGTATTACTGTTATAAATACTTTATAGTGCTATATATATATATATATATATATATATATATATATATATATATATATATATATATATATATATATATATATATATATATATATATATATATATATATATATATATATAATAAAGAACTGTCAGTCTGTCCTCACTGAAGTTCTAGTTTGACTGTGACCAGAGATAAATTTGTAGTCAAATAAAAAGAGTCACAAAATCTCCCCACTGTAAAAAGGAGATTTTGTGTTACTCGCCATTAAATCTCTTTCTCTTCAGTCGCTTGGGGGACACAGGAGACAGTGGGGTATAGCTTGTATAACTAGGAGGCAGGACACAACAAGAATAACTCGCTCCTCCTCCGCCACCTATACAGCTCTAGTGGGCGGAGCCTAACCAGTTTGTACCAAAGGAGGTTAATATGAACTAATCAACAAGTTTAAACCAAAACTCTTGACAATTGCCAACATATCTGAAGAAGAAACGAGGGCCTCCTTCTAGTCCTGTGTCCCCCAAGCGACTGAAGCGAAAAAGATTTAATGGTGAGTAACAAAAAATCTCCTTTTCTCCATTGTCAGCTTGGGGTACACAGGAGACAGTGGGAATGTACCAAAGCTGTCCCCAAAATACAGGCGGGAAGAGGCCCTATGCAGTACACACAACTGCGGCCTGAAGAACCTTCCTGCCGAAGCGTGTCAGGTGTCACAAAAGTTTCAAAATGATAAAATTTGGTGACTGATTGGATTGATGTCCACATCGCTGCTTTACACAATTGCTCTGCCGAGGCTTGATTTCTGAATGCCCAGGGCGTGCTCATCCCCCTATTGGAGTGGGCTTTGATGTTGACAAGTGGCATCTTCCCCTGTGCAGAATAGGCTTTTTGGATGGCCTGCTTTATCCACCTTGAAATGGAAGCCTTTGAAGCCCCTGAGCCTTGTCCTGATGGAAGAACAAATAATGCGTCTGATTTGTGAATGTCTTGACTTCCATGCAAATAGAACTTGAGAGCTCTAACTGGATCCAATGAATGAAGTGCAACTTCTTTTGAGTTTGCTGGTGAAGGGCAAAATGTTGGGATAGTAATCTCCCGGTTTAGATGGAAGGAGGAAACCACCTTAGGTAGAAAGGATGGTCCAGTGCGAAGTACAGCTCATGGTGAAAGGTGTGGAAAGGTGACCTGCACGATAAGGCACTAAGTTCTGATACTCCTCTAGCTGAAATAATCACAAATAGAAAAACTGTTTTCCAAGTAACCCACTGTAAGGATACTGTCACCATGGGCTCGAATGGTGGATGTTGAAGAGCCTTTAAGACTAGTGTTAAGTCCCATGTTGGGGCTTGGAAGGGAGGAGCTACGTGAGCCACCCGTTGTATAAATGTTTTAACGTCTGGTAAGATGGCTAAACGTTTTTGGTAAGATGGCTAAAGGTTTTTGGAAAAGAACTGACAAAGCAGATAGCGGTGATTTACGTGATCCAAGAGAGAGACCTTTGCAAAGACCGTCCTGTAGAAAGTCTAGTATGTTAGGTATTGAGAGAACTTCAAAATTTCTTTCTCGATTCCTGCACCACTGATGGTAAGTAGACCACACTCTGTGATATGTTTTTGCAGAAACTGATTTTCTTGCTGCCTTCATTGTGCTCACCACTGAGTCAGAAAAACCCTTCTTTTTTAGGATTTGGGTCTCAAGATCCACGCAGTCAAGTTGAGTCTGGTTGGATTGGGATGTCGAATTGGCCCCTGGTGCAGAAGATCCGCACGTGCCGGGAGTGTCCATGAATCTGCAATTGACAGGTTGAGGAGATCTGAAAACCAAGTTCGTCTGGGCCACTTTGGAGCTATCAGAATGAGGGTGGTTTGTTCCCTCTGAAGCTTTTTGATTGTTCTGGGCACAAGGGGTAGCGGAGGAAAGGCGTAAGCTAGATGGAACTTACAGAGAGATGTCAGTGCTTCAGCGGCCTCTGCCAGAGGATCTCGGTAACGAGCGAAGAAAGACTGTAATTTTCGGTGGTGTCTCGTTGCCATGAGGTCACCTGTGGCATTCCCGACATTTGTGTTATCTGGTCGAAGACTTCCTCTACCAGTGACCATTCTCCTGGATCCAATGTTTGACGACTGAGAAAATCTGCTTCCCAGTTTTGTAAGCCCGGAACGTAGATGGCAGATAGCTGAGTGTGATTTGCTTCCGCCCATTTGAATATAAATTTTACCTTGTTCAGGGCCGCTCTGCTTCTTGTGCCGCTCTGATGATTGATATATGCCACTGCTGTGGAATTGTCCAACCTTTACTGCTTGACCCGCAAGGTCTCTCTGCCAATATTGAAGGCCCAATCGGATTGCTCGTATTTCGAGAAGATTGATCTGTAAAAGACTTTCCTCTTGATTCCACTGCCCTTATGCTGTGTGACCTTCTAGTACTGCTCCCCAACTGAATAGACTAGCATCTGTTAACATGAGACACCAGTGAGGTTCTCCTAGATGACGGCCCTTGGAGAGATGTTGGGTCTGTAACCACCACAGAAGGGAAGACCGGGTTTTTTGTGATAACCGAATCTTCTGGCAAAGTGATTTCCGTTTCCAGGTTGCTAGAATGTTCCATTGAAGCCCTCTGAGGCGGTGTTGTACAAATGGCACTGCTTCTATTGCTGACACCATGACCCCCAGAACCTTCATGCAAAACCTGGCTGAATGACTCATTTTTGCTAGCAAGGTCTTAACTAATGATAGTATGTTGCGGATTTTTTCTTGAGGAAGAGATATTTTCTGAGTCAGAGTATTGAACTGCAGCCCTAGAAAGACCATGGATTGGCTGGGACATAGGGATGACTTCTCCAAATTGAGGCACCAAACTAGATCCTTTAGCTGGGACATGATGATGTTGAGCGAATGTTGAGCTTCCACAAGAGATGGTGAATTTACGAGCAGATTGTCAAGGTATGGGGTTATTGCAACCCCTGTATTCCTGATTAGTGCTATTGCAACTGCCATTATCTTGGTAAAAACTCTCGTGCTGACGTCAGACTGAAGGGAAGTGATGTGAATTGATAATGATGGTTTTGAAAGGCAAAACGCAACTTCTGATGGGGAGGGAAAATTGGAATGTACAGGTAAGCGTCCTTGATGTGGAGGGAACTCATGAATTGACCTTGACTCGTTGCCGCTATGATAGATTTTAGTGACTCCATTTTGAATTTTCTTGGTCGAATGAATTTGTTGAGTTCCTTCAAATCCAGTATTGGACGGACTGACCCATCTTTTTTGGGCACCACAAAAAGATTTGAATAATACCCCTTGAAAATTTCAGTGGAAGGGACTGGAGTGATCACTTGCTGTTGAAGAAGAGATGTGGCGACTTCTTGAAAAGTTTTGCGTTTTACTGGTACTGAGGAATTCTTGACAAGAAAAAACGTCTGGGAGGGATGGAGGAAAAGCTCCAGATGATAGCCGTATGTGATCACCTCGTGAACCCATGAATCTTGTGTGGTTGAAAGCCAGACCTCTGCAAAGTGTCACAGCCTGCATGTTCCGTCATGCTGAAGTGGACTTATCAGTTAGTCTGGAGAAAGGCTTACGGTTCTGCCAGGAAGCCTTGGTTTTGCTACCAAAACGCCCTCTGCTTGTGGAAGATTGTCTGGGTGGAGACCTGTTACCTTTGTTCTGTGAGGGACGAAAAAATTTTCCCCTGCAAAATGTTGTATGAGCCTTTGGTTGTGGAAGCAACCGACCACAGTTTCATCCAAAGAGACCTCCGGGCTGCTACAGCTAATGCTTATGATCTACTAATCACTGGAGCAGCGTCTAGAGAACCTTCACAGATATTGTCATTAGCCTCTTTAATTTGGGTTGCCAATTGTGACAGTTCATGGCATGGAGCTCCTGACAGAATAGCCTGAAGGAGAGAATCAGACCACGATTGTACTGCTCGGCTTACCCAGGCGGTAGCTAAAATCCGGTGAAGAGCCGTCCCTGATGCCGAAAATGTGGAGCGGAGAAGTACCTCCATCTTTTTATCCATGTGAAGAGGCATCTGGAACTGGTAAAGCCGTGTTCTTGGAAAGTCGAGAGACTGGGGCATCCACTGATGGTGGTGTTGACCATTTTTCAGTGAGATCAGCTGAGAAAGGATACAGCTTCAAAAATCTATGGTTAGCTTGAAAATGCCTCTCCAGCTTGTCCCATTCCTGTTGTATTATCTGATCAAGTTGTGAATGAGAAGGAAACATTGGTGAAGACTTGCTGTTGTGCTTAAAAAGAACTTTTGACGCATCAGAGCTTTCTCCTGGCTCTTGTAAATTGAATGTCTCTAATACAGATAGAATTAGAGAATCCACTTTTTCTGAAGAGAATTTAGGATACTCCTCATCCTGCAAATCTGAACACTGAGAGAGCTCTCCCTCTGACAGATCAAGGTCTCCTTCCCAATTTGGAGGGAGAGGAGACTGGTTTCTAGAATTGGAATCACTCTCATCATCCGAGAGTGAAGGTGCCTTGCACTTGGAAGTCTTTCCCCTTGGATTATCCAAAAGATTAATCAGTTTATCCAGGGATACAGTTAGCAAGGGAATACCCGTGGCTAGTTTGGTTGCCCATTCAGGAATGACTTGAGGCCCCAAAATAGTTGGGTCTCCTTGTGCTACAGGCATTTCCCCTTGTGAAGGTTTATCCACCTGGGGTTGAACAGGTCCTGGGAGTTCTGTATTTTGAACCAAATGTTTGCATTGTAAACACATTAGCTCTTTATGGCCAGATTGTATTCTTTTCCGACACTTGGCACAAACCAAAAATTTTACAGGTGCTGGCCCCCTAGGGAAAAGACACTCACTGGTACCCTCAGACATGTTGCAAACATTTTGTTTGTTTTTTTTTTAGTTTATTTATTGATCTGAAAATGTCTGACCTAAAATTTGTGGTGGAGAAGTAGTGGTACTATGTTTCCTGCTGTATCTCACTGCCCAATGTAGCCTGCCTGTAACCTCTTGACAGCTGTATCGATGAGGTAAACCATGCAGTTAAAATGGCCTCCGGAGAATTTGTGATGAAGTCTTGCTGGATTTTGAGCGTGTCGCAAGATGGCACCCACGAAAACACGCACTTGAGCCTTGACTAAGGAACCTCTGTGTGGAGTCAAGAAACAAATACTCCCCTGTGGTCCTTTTTACCGACATGGTGAACAGTTTTGTATGCACAATAAACGGCATTCCTCCCCAGACTGACATACAAGATTCTCCTGGTTACTTAGCAACTCGCCTTGTGCTCTCCAGTTAAGTTACTGGCTCTGTGGCAGAAAAAACTCCTCCATACACCTTGTGAGGGGTTCTTTTAAGGTGACAAAACTTTAATGGAGATTCAGCTCATACTCACCAGTCGGAAGAGCTGTCTCCTTAGTGTCTCCTGGCCATGCCCCTCTCCTCTTGTCTGAGGGAGAAGAGGCTTAAGGCTGGATGGTCTATGCTATAAGCACTGAAGACCCCAGGGACAATCCCACTTTGGGAGATGCCAATAGATTACCTACTCAGTGTAGGAATCCTGACTTTCTCCTAAAACAAAAAAGGAAAAAATGCTTCAGATAGAAGAAAAATATACGTCCTACCTCCTGAGGACACAACAAAAAAATTATTAGGCTCTGCCCACTAGACGGGTATAGCCAGTGGAGGAGGAGCAAGTTATTCTTCTTGTTGTGTCCTGTATCCTAGTTATACCAGCTATACCCCACTGTCTCCTGTGTCCCCCAAGCTGACAATGGAGTAATGAATATCTTCTAAAGTTTTCTGTATATTGCAATTTAATCAGGTAAGATAATGGTAACCTAGGTTCCACACTAGCCTTCTGCAGGAACTGAAGCTGCATCTAAGGTTTATTGAAGCAAAAAAACCTTTGACATATCTGATAACCAAAGCATGTTACACACATACTGTATAATATTGTGTGCAACTGGTACCTTCTTAATTTTAAAGATATATAGTTTCTACAGAATATACTAAATACAACCTTGGCTAATTTATCGAATAATATACATGTTTTCAGTTGTACATCACAGTTAATTTGGGTAAAAAAAAGACTAAAGTCTTCAATTTGGTGTTGACGAATGGATTCCAAGCAACTTAAATAACAGAAAACAAATCTGTTCCAAGAATATAGGAAGTTACATAGATTAAATATGTGGGCATTTAATGTCCCAGATTGCCATGCACATTTTAGGTTGTTCTATTTATTTTGAGTAGCTGCCTATTTTAGGTTGACTTTACTGCACAGTCTGGCTTTAACATACAATTCCTGGCATGCTATGTTACCCTCATTTTTCCATAGAAAGGATTTAAGGCCGCATTCCTACTAATAAAGACAAACTAAGAATCTCTTCTCATACTTTATAACAGCTTAATCATTTGTATGTCTGCATTTAAATCTTTATTCTCTTGGATACTGAGTTCTTTAAACTGCTGGCAGAAATCCTTTGGTTAAGGAAAAGGCCATTTTTAGATCATTTAACATTGGCAAAATAATGTTAACACCGTTAACATGGATTTATTGATGAACCTGTATTAAAAATATTTTCCCTATTTATCAACAATTTCCTGTCAATTTGTTTTCTCTGTCAATTTATCTGCCTTTGTTATCATTCTGCTCTAAGAGTTGTTAGAGCTCTTTGGCAGCACCATGATCTAACAATCTCAATGGATTCTAACAACTTGCTCCAATACAGAAAAACAAAATCTGCTGAAAGTTGCCAAGATTTTAAGGAGCCTCTAGATTGGTCTCTTTGTTTATCTTCTTCAATTATAGTTATGTGTTTCAGGCAAAGGGGTGCTATTGTTTTACTCACAAGAAAAACGATAAAAGTAATAGTGCCCCACTATTTAAGTAGTATACTGCTTTACTGTAGAATATCATAGGCGAAATATAATCTGAATTTCTTTATTGAAGCACTACAGGTTTCGGACCGCAAAGGTGCACCGGAGGAAGGACCTTTGCGGTCAGAAACATGTTGTGCTTCAATAAAGAAATTCAGACTACATTGAAAGGCTCTCCGGTCCCTATTTCGTCTATGTTTTGTAAATTTACAGTTTAGGGAGTTCAGACCCCGTTTGGTAGACATAATTTTTTTCCTCCAAAATATTTAACCAGAATCATCTATTGCTGCACAGAAAGAGCAGGCCCACATTGTGTGCATACACATTATCCAGAAACCTGTTATCCAGAAAGCTCCAAATTATGGAAAGTCCATCTCCCATAGACTCCATTTCATCCAAATAATCTTTTTAAAATTTAAAAAAAGATTTCTGTGTAATAATAAAACGGTGCCTTATACAGGATCTAAATTAAGATATAATTAATCATTAACAGAAGCAAAACCAGCTTATTGGTATTGTTTGATGTGTACACGATTTTCTAGTAGACTTAAGGTATGAAGATCCAAATTATGGAAAGATCCGTTATCTGGAAAACCCCAGGTTCTGAGCCTTCTGGATAACAGGTCCCATAACTTTAATAGGGGCACAAAAAAACTGTATTTTCACAGAATTATTAAAAATATTGTCCAAGAATTATTTGTTACACTCTCTCATAAATATGGTGAATGTACCATGTTTGCAACTATCCAGATTCAGTAAGGCACAACTATGTCGCTATTATTCTGCTTTACTGTAGTATATTGTACTTGTCAGTTCTGTATTTTTTATAGTTATCTAAATGCTATAATTGAAATATCAGTTTGGGTTCAGTAGAACAAATCATGAAACGAAATATCAAGTCATGAGATGGAGTAGTAAGTTAAGTTTAGACATAGCACCCAAGCCTTAAATAATTATCATATACGGTAAGCACCTTATGTACTTGAAGTCAGTGTATCAATCACTGGTAAGTCTCATCATCTCAAGCCAGTCTTTTGTGGGTCTATTAGTTTTGTCCTCTGTTGCCTTGGATAACATCTGATATTTTAGTGCTGTTTTTTTACTCTTGGCTGACTTTGCAGCCATTTGTGGATCTGCTTTCCTTTTTCATTTTACTCCAGTGCAAAAAGAAATATTCTACATTCTGCAATGTTCAAATGAACTTTGCATTACATCAGTTACTTATCAAAACAGATAGATGCTAGCTTAATGGTTTCCAGCTGTTTAACTCCTTTTAGCAGAATGCACATTTTAGATTTTATAGCAGGGGGAGAGTATTTGGTGAATTAGCTTCCTGGATTGTGAAGAAACACTGCAAAATATTTTCTGTTGTGTTTTTTCCCTGGACACCATTGTATTCCTCGTTGGGTTTCTCCTTAGGTCAAATCAATTCAAGTAACATAGAAATCACTACTATAAAGCAACAAAGTTTTCTGAGCCAAATTGAAAATTATTTCCAGGGTCACTAAACATATACAGTTTATTTGTATAATAGTTAATTGCTTTGAGTTTTATATTTATTTTCTGAATACATTTAATTCTTTTTTGACACTATAAAATATTTTATTTGAAGAACCAGCATTACCATTACCCTTGAAAGCCACAATTAAAGCATTCTGAAGGTCATATGGAATGGGAGACCATAATAAGTGGTGAAAGCACACTCAAGGCTACGCTGTAACTGGTAGCAATATTAAAAAAAAAAAAGCCTTAAACATACATGCCTTATCAATATGACCGAGCTCAATCAGCAATTTGAAGCCTGTAGCTTTCCATTCAAGATAAGGGTAATGTCCTGTGCATAAATTTGTCCACAAACTGTCTACATGCGATTTTGGAGAAAATACTACAATTTATGGAGGCCCATTTAACAACATTCTAATTTTAGTGGTTTTAGACGTGCTTGAACCCCTATTTTATCTCTAAAACCATGAATTCCATATAATTTATTAAAAGATCTGAATATAAAAAGTTGGAATGAAAAAAAACCCTCTAAACTATATGCTAATAAAAACAAAAACCTTGCTAGCCAAAAAAATATCAGAAAATTTTGATACTAAACTCTATAGTTAGTATAGATATAGGTATATAGCATTTATGTGAAAGTACAGAGGGGTGTGTGTATGGATGCTGGGTTTTCATTTGGAGGGCTTGACCTTGATGGACTTTTTTCAACCTATGTAACTTCGGGCGACTTTGAAAATCCAAAACGATCCTGCCGGCGATTCGTATTCTTGCCAGTGGGAGGGCATTGCGGGGAGATTAGAGGCCCGTCGAATAATCTCCCTGTCTGCTACCACCTCAAAAGTCCAAATGGCTAAAGGAAAGTCCAATAGAATTAGAGCAGCTCTTATTGACTTCTGTTGGACCTCAACTGCTTTTACTCAGCAAAGTTTTGTATTAGAGTGTTTTTCATAGAGTTTTCACACTCTATAAATCTTGAATTTTTTTTGGAGTTTTAGAGAAATTTAAAAACACATTTGTAGGGAAAAAAATTGTTGGTAAATAATAATAATAATAAAATCTGAAAACCTCTATAAGCCTGAACGGCTTACTAAAGGTCCAATTGGATCAGGACAGCTCCCATCGAATTCTATAGAACCCTGACTGCTTTTACTCTGAGAAGTTTTGTATCAGAGTTTTTCATGGTTTTTGGATTTCATAAATCTTCGTTTTTATCATTTAAGAGAACTCTAAACAAAAAATTATTTAAAGAGAAATTTGTCTGAATGGCTAAAAAAAGGGTCAATTGGATCAACTCAGCTCCCATTGACTGCTGTAGAATTTTAACTGCTTTTACTTGCCAAAGTCTTGTATTCAAGTTTTTTGATAAATCTCAAATGTAGAGAAATTAGAAAAACAAAAAAATTTCAGAGAAATAAATGTGATTTGTGAAAAAAATATAAATTCGAACGTTAATAAATAGGCTCCTTTGTATCCCATTACAGCTGTAGATTGTCGAAAAGAAAGTACCAAACAAGCACTCTACAGCTGGAAGAAACAGTCTGCAGCCCCTTGGTGTACATGACAAAATCTGGTTTATAAACTGGGAATACACATGCAGCCTCAATATTTAATCTATGCATTGTATGAAGTAAATTATGCTTGGGCTTCATTTTCATAAGGCACTTTCTATGTGGAGTTTGTATGTTCTTCCTGTGTTTGTGTGGACTGATGGTTTGCGTGAAAACCATGGTGCTATATAAATAAAGGATGATAATAACCATTATAGTTTACTGATGGCTGCTAAGTGTGTTTGGAATGGTAGAAAGAAAAAAATGGGGACAGCACTAACATTAAATCTATCTTTGATAAATGAGACTGAATTGAATCATATCCAGACAGGGGAGATGTTTTATTGTAATATTCATGTTTATACATTCATTACCAGTTTCTGGGTATGTAGCAATCCAGCTTATCCAAACACATATTAACATCAGCCACATAGGATACAGACTCCAAGAAAACATGCGATCCCAGGGGCCTCAACGCAAGAAGATCTTCCTCTTGGAACAGAGGGCAAACTACATGTGTAATTCATTTTGCTTTTCTATTTTGTGTCATAGCAGCTGTGTGATGACAAGTCTCATTAGGCTTCTCTGGGCCTGTCTGGTGCAATAAAAATAACGTCTGCCTGGGATTCCTCTTTATCATTCTGTGACTTTCCGATAATGTGCCTTACACCCTTTTAGCACTTTGCAACTGTCCTTAATTAACCTTTTGCTTCCGTACAGTCAGTTTATAGTTTACAGTTTACAGAAGAGTGTTTCCATAAAGGTATGCAATACAATGATTAATGTACTTTTTAAAGGATAAATAAAACTGCCTTTAAAAGTGGGGTTATCTCCCATTCAATTAAATTTAAGAACACAAAAAAAGTTAAATATAAGGACAGATTGTTC
This sequence comes from Xenopus petersii, assembly GCA_038501925.1. Taxonomy (NCBI): domain Eukaryota; kingdom Metazoa; phylum Chordata; class Amphibia; order Anura; family Pipidae; genus Xenopus; species Xenopus petersii. Next base: position 92,288,682 of record CM076678.1, read on the forward strand.
AAGCCATTACCTAGGATAACATCCAGTTAGCCAGAGGTGCTTCTGCTGTGATACAAGGTGAGAACTTGCCCCATGCCTCCTCATCAACAAACCTTACACTTTTTGGTTAATTCCCCTTTCTACTCTCTGTTTTTGGTGTCCACAGGGTCAGACTGGGGTGTCTGGATCCCACTGGGGATGCCAACTCAGGGCCCCCAACCCCAATCACAAGCTCCTCTCTACTGCAAACCAAGTGCCACCCCCTGCACATGCCTTGTACATTTTGCTTCCTATTTTTTGCTGAATTTGATATGGGGGGGTGGAAGAAAACCAGAAGAGAGTAGCCCTGGGTCAGCAGCAGTGTCGGACTGGTCCACCGGGATACCAGCAAAACTCCAGGTGGGCCCAGGTGTCAGTGGACCCTCTTGCTTCTAACCAGTTGACCCTTTTCATGGCCATTCCCTATTTCTATGAAAACAAAGAGGCTAAATAGATGGAATAACAGATTATAGTATATAAAGAAAAGAGACTAATAGAATAGAGGTTGATTGAGGATAGAAAGAATAACAGTACTGAGAGTGGGCCACTGGTCTAAGGTTTGGTGGGCCCCTGGTGTCTCAGTCCGACACTGGTCAGCAGGTTTTTTTCCCAGTGTCCCATGGTGTAGTCCAACCCTGGGTCTCCATGAATTGGCAGTTCTGACTAGACAGATAAAAGAGACATGGGGATATATTTATCAAAGAGTGAATTTAGAGGACACAGGCCTCTAGAGTGAAATTCTGACACTCTCCATTCATTTCTATGGGAGAATTTATCAAAGGGTGAACTTTCACTTTCACCCATTGATAAATACTCTTTTAAAAATCCCATAGATAAGAATGGAGAGTGGCAGAAATTCACTCTAGAGGCCTGTGGTGACCTCTAACTTTACTCTTTGATAAATATACCCCATGGTGTCGAGAACACCCTGTTGTGGCAGCATTAAAGCTGGTTCTACAGAGCAGATGGTGACTGCGCATTAACTGAATACTTGTTGAAACATGTCCACTTCTATATACTGAAGTTTTAAAAACTGATTCAAACTTTTTTAGACTTAATATTATTACTGCCCAAACACTTTTTTTGACAGCCAAAATGCTAAACGGATTAGTCTAATGCTGACAAAAATGAAGGTGCTTAAAACCTTCCACTTGTGTTTTTTGCCTTAATTCCAATTTCGACAAAATAATTATTGCACAAATATACTTTAAACTGGATGACAGGCTCTTCGAAAGGCTGAGGTTAAATTAAAAAGGTCAGATCTGCCATATGGCAAAAAATGAGCTCACCGCAAGCTCCCTGTTCGAACTGAGCAGTCTGGCTTTAAAAGCAAATGATTTTCCTATGTTAATGAAAAGATATCACATTCCCCCTCACTGTTATGGAAAGGAAACAATTCTAATTCATGCAGAAAAAAAATCACCTTTCAGATGCAGTTGAGGAAATTAAAAAATTTGGTTGAAATGGCACCAAGCTATAAGGACTATATATATATATATATATATATATATATATATATATATATATATATATATATATATATACATATACATATATGAAAAGAAGTCCCATATTCAGGTCTTAAAGAACAAAAAATGTATTTAAGTTTATTACTGGGAGACTAAGGTTTGACTTACTCACTTTGAGAAAGGCTAGATTGCTGGCCAAAACGTTAGTCTCTGTGGCAAGTAACTACATTATTTTGAGATGAAGTGCAAAAAGCAAAACTAAGTCTGTCAAATTCCCAGTCACTACTTGCTTCAACACACACAGACTAAAATGCTGTTTACATCCACTTGCGGCATACAGTACAAGATGAAACTGTACAATGTTCATGGACAAGTTCTCTAAAAAATGAAGTTGATGACAGATGATTGTGCTTGTTATTGGTTATGGCTGATTTGCTTTCCAGTTTTGTTTTTCTCTCTCTCTTTATTTTATGGGTCACTGATTCTATCTTGCAGAACAGACCATTAGATTATCTGGACTGAAGTGTTATGTCATGTTATGTTATTCAAGCTCCTGACTGCCTGTGACCCCAGCAACTGGAGATTTATGCAAATGCAACTTTAATGCCAAAACATTAAGCTAATTCACAAAGAACAAAACAATTACTCTGATAAAGTTTAAGACATTCCCTTTAGTATGTTAGAAACAACTTTTTCATTATTTCTTTTAATATTTTAATACATTTTCTTTGAACCAATACATTTCTTTTAATCATAAATAATGTTTTATTTTTATTTAGTCTTTACTTTAGTCTTACTTTCCCTTTTGTGTTATAGTTATACAGGAGCAGTGAACAGCTCCATGTTGTAGCCCCACCCTTCCCAGCTATAGTCAGGTGATCCCACTGGTGGCTAATAAAAGGGCAACCATGCTTGGAAATTTTAACCTTGAAAGAACCAAGTAAGTTGCAGGTAAAACTTAGTCCCTGTGTAAAATGTATAATGAAGTAATAGAATTATTTTTCTTTTCCAATTATATGTATTGGAATTTTGAATAGACAATAGGCACAAAAAGCAGTAAAGCTATAGCTCACCTTAACATTTGTCAATTTTCATAATAACAGAAAATAATTATTACCTAGTAATTCAAATAAAACATCAAATATTGAATAATAGAATTCTTAATAATTCAGATAAAAGTGAGTTTAGGACTGGCCATACAAGGGATGCATGATTGCCCAGGAGCAGTAAACCATAGCAACCAATAAGATGTTTGCTTTTAAACAGGTGACTATTAAATTCTCCCTGCTGATTGGTTGTTATGGGTTACTGCTCTTGGGCAAACTTAGCACCTTTTATCACATTACCCCCAAATGTCTCAATGTTAGTGATGGGCGAATTCACGGAACTCTGATTTTCCTGTTCAAAATTGTCTCCGGCAACAATTCTGTCGCCAACAAATCTTTGACGCGGGAGTAGATTACGTCGTCAAAGCAAATCCTCTAATTTATTCGCCGCAGGGAGATGCAGAAAAACGTTGCGAATTTGCACCTGGTGAAAAAATTCACCCATCACTACTCAATGTCCTTAATATATTGATAATGGATTGAGAGCAGAAGACCTCTTGTCTTTGTGAATAGGTATTTCAGCAGGACTGTAAGCAATGATAACTAGTGAGTACCATGGAAGTCAATATGAGACAATGAAGGCCTGTGCACCTTGATTTTTAAGAAACAGGTAGTTAAAGCATACTGTACATATGAATTTGTAGCAATTATTACATACCTATCTTCCAAACGAACCCAAAGGTCATTAAACTGTCTTGGTCTCTGATTCCTGTGATGCTTCCGATGCCAACTATTCTGCTTCCCAAACTCTTCTAGCTGACTAATACTGTCTGGCAACAGGAGGTGGGGGGGCAGCATCTCCTCATCTGACTCGCCAAGAAAGGAAGGCGTCACAGGGATGTGATCAAAATATTTCATTGCGGGGGAATCTGTTGCCATGGACTCATCTGAAGTTGGATTTGTTTTGGGTTTTGTTCTGGAAAACAAGGTCAGAAAATTATATCCATAATGTATTCAAGATTCATTTTTACTCAAGCAGTAAGTGATATTAAAGACATTTTTTTTTGTGATATGATTTTTACATCATAGAAGAGAATAAATGTTTGGTCTTTTTAAGAAGGAAAGAGACATCTATAAGCATTAGGGATGTAGCGAACTGCCCTTTTGGTGTTTGCGAACGCCGTTCGCGAACACCGTCAAAAATGCGGACAGTTCGCGAACAGTTCGCGAACTTCGAACACCCGCAAAATCGTTCGATTCGAACGATCGAAGGATTTTAATAGTTCGATCGAAGGATTTTCGTTCGAATGGAACGATCGAAGCCATTCGATCGAATGCTTTTCATTCGATCGAATGCTTACAATCGTTTGAACGAATGGAAATCGTTCGATTTTAGCGGTCGAAGGAATCGAATGGTCGAACGATTTTTATTCGAATCGAACGCGAACTCAAATTGGCGAACGTCGCGCGACGTTCGCGAACATTCGGCGGACGCGAACAGTCGAAGTTCGCGCTAACTAGTTCGCCGGCGAACAGTTCGCTACATCCCTAATAAGCATAGTGAATAGTGCTAGGGAATGCTGTTACATTTTCCTCAACAATATGGTGTGTTACAAGTGGTCTAACATCTGATTGTTGGAGCACAGAATGCACTTAGACAAAAACTGTTTTAAGAGGCTAAACACCTTCTGATGAACTGACATAATGGCAGTAGATGTGTTGATTAGAAAATGTTTCCTGATGGTCAGGAGAGTTTAATAACTGGAAAAATACAAACTTGATTCCCCAGTTCACTATTTAGTTAATCTAATAGGAAATTTACTTTGGTGCTCACCTTGCATTGATTTAAAAATCAAGCACAACCTACATTGCCCTTTTAAATAATGCACAAATTAGGGGAAGGGTGAGGGGGATACCTATGTGTCTCCCCCTCCCCCACTCCCCATCCATACAGTGCTGACAAATCGGGGCATTCATGGAAGTACATTCTGGAGAGCAAATGCCAGTGGATAGAGGTAATGATCATGGGGCATATCTCAGTGTCAGTAAATACCCCCCCCCCCACAGTCTCTTCTTTTAGTCAAAGTTATTCTTGTTATGAATATATATATATTCATGAAAGGAAGTGAATAAAGCACGGTAGTGCAAAGCATAAAAAATGATGATTGCCACTTCCTACTCATTACTGGGGAAAGAAACATGGCACTAGTGCTGAGTAAAAACATAAATATTCTAAAAGGCAACAGCATCATATAAAAGGATTCTCCATGTAACCCTGCTGAGTGGCCTGATTCCTGCAACACAGAGTAACAGCTGGACAGTTTTGACAGGTGCTATCATCCTAAGCAAAATGTGTCTTAAAAGCCAAGGCAAACTTGACCCCACGAAAATTTAGCTTACAGGGCACCCCCTCCTGTTGTCACCAACAGCTCCCTGACAAGCCGGTGAAAGAAAAGCCAAACATAGCCAAATTGAGACTTTGCCCTTGTAAACAAACACTAGTTTGATGAGGGAGGGAATTGTTCACCCAGTGATAGTTCATACAACATATATAAAAGAAACTAATAGTGCCTAAACTCAACAGCTACAAAATGACAAATGCAATAACAATCTGAGCTTTTCCAAGAATCTCTTTATAACATACTGATTATATTTTTGTTTCAGTTGTTTTAAAGGACAAGGCATGTGTAAATCAATGGGTGGTGCCAATACGTTAAAATCCCCCAGTGATTAATCACTTACCTTAAAGCATACCTCCCAACATTTTGGAAATAAAAAAAAGAGACAAAAAATTTGGCGTGCATTTTTTGAACACGCCCATTTTGCACAGTTTTGCTAATGAAGGTGAATTGCCCTTTAAGCTATGAGACTAACTTTTCCCAAGGGACTTCCTAATCTTAATTGTTACAATTTTTTATTGGCTTATCTCAAAATTGTTACAAAGTATCTTAGTTGCACCTAGTAGATGTTCTGGGCTCTCTGCCAAAAGCCAATTAAGTTAGAAACTTTGTTTCTTTTTCTGGCTCTTCGGTGCAGAGGAAGTGAGGCAACTTCGGGCGACTTTGGAAATCGGAGCACCGTGAGTGCATTGGATTTATAGCAGGTAGAAGGCAGGCGGGAGGCAGTTCGGGGGGATTAGTTGCCAGGCGACTAAATCTCCCTGAATCTGCCCATGTGCTAGCTCCTTAAGGGTTTACTGGTGTATTTATATATACACTTTCTGATAACGCTTACTTAATTTTAGCCTTTAAGGATAGAGATTGCAATCATTAAGCAAGGGGCTAACACATTTACATTCTCATCCCCACCTCCAAAAAGTTTTGCTGCACTGCAAAGCATTGTTGTGGGCTGAGCAGAATCTCTAGCTCTCAACTACTAATAAAGCCTTTGAGGTAATTAAATGTAAAACTGCAATCTTGTTGGTGACAGTGAGGAGTGCAGAGCACTGCAGCATCTACATTAGATAGCCTTATAAGAGCACAGTGCAGGAAATCATCTAAAATTGCACGTTAGAATAGCTTCAACTGCATTCCTTCCTCCCATGTAACAGCTTTGCTATAGCCAAGTACATTCCTGTATGCAGTACATTAGTCTTCTTCCCCTTTATAATGTTACTGGAATCAGATGATGCCTCTGAGCTATTTACTTTATCAGACACTCATACAGCAAAAGGATTTGTCACCTTTCACCACGATCATAATTGCACAAATTATCTTTCGGAAAATCCCCTCCCTATTCTGTTCCCCACCGCTGCTTGACCTGATGTCAGCACTAAGGAGAAAAAACAAAAATGTAGACTATGGAACAACATAATCGTAATTGCACTAAATGGGTCAGAAAGACTTAACATTAACAGATACTCTGAAAACTAAAATAAACATTCGATCCTGTAAAAAAAAGTCCAAGGAGATTTTTCTTTAATTAAGAAAATTTCCTCTGGCTTAAAATTCTAATGATTGTGCCAGCTTTAATTCCGAGGTTTCATCTGAGCCAAGTTAAACACCAATGAAAATGGGAAGTTGTAATTAAACTGTATACAATTTGTGGTTGTTCAGCAATGATTAGTGTTTTTATTTCACTGCTCTAGAAGTACAGACATTGGATAATGTTGGCCAAAATATACTGTTTTGCTCTTCCAATAAACACATTGTGACAATGGTGCCATTGTGAAAAATTCTGTAAAAATGACTAATGTACTTTTCACAAAGCTAGCTAGCAATTTCCCAATAACATATGAGGAGCACTGATTTATGGCTAAATAGGAAAAGTTTTAATGTGCCACTCTGTAGGAGATCTTGGTGTACTTTTTTTTTTGAAAGGTAAGTCTTATTTCCTTTTGAACACAAACAATCATACATACATTACAAACAGTTGAGCAGACTGACGCAAGTAAGGTACACAAAATGGGTATAAAACATAAGTTGACTCTGTGCACACTAGGGTAAGCATTGCTACTAGAAAGAGATGGAGAACTGTTATTTCACAATGGCTAAGGTATTTATCAGGCAGGTCAAGGCAGAGTGAAACCTCCATCGTTACTGCCAAGAAGGGTTGTCCAGACACGGCTCAATCAGGGGGATTCGGATCTATGTCAGCCCACGGGCCCCATATGTTGTCAAATTTCGTCAGGGCGCCCCTGGACTCGTAGGTAAGTTTATAAAGAGGTAATACACTGTTAACCAGGTGCACCCAAGCTCTAAGAGAGGGTGAGAGGTTGCCCCTCCAGTGCATTGCTATAGTTTTCTTTGCATAAAAGAGGAGGATGCGGTAGGCAATTCTGGGATATTTAGCTGGGACCAGTTCCTCTAAGACCCCCAGCAGACAAACAGTTGGAGAGATAACCCTTGGGAAATCAAGGTTGTCCGCTAAGTAATTTACCACTCGCGTCCAGAAGTCTAAAATATGTTGGCACTCCCATATTAGATGGAAGAAGTCCGCGCCCGGTTGCTGACACCTAGGACAGTTGTCGAGAGGGATTCGGCCCATTTGTTTAAGGCGTATAGGGGTTATATATACATGGTGTATAATTTTATACTGTATCAGTTTATGTTTTAGAGAAATGAGAGCAGGTACACATTGTCTATCGCCTCCTCCCAGTCATCCTGAGTAAGACCTATAATTTTAGTAGTCCACCAGTCCTGAGTAGTCAGGAAGGGTTTAGGACCAGATAGGAGAAGCCGGTGGTATAATCGGGACACCAATTTGGAGGGGCTACGGTCACGGAGTATTTCTTCTATGACCAGGGAGGACTGTTGAGGGGTAAGGGAATGAAATTGGGAGTGAAAGGCATGTCGTAGCTGAAGGTATTGGAATAGTAAAATTTGTGTAGGGTGGGTCTTGCGTTGGAGAGCACGATATGTGGGGAACGTCTGTGGATCAAGGAGGTCTTTCAAGCATTTAATGTCTTTGTTTGGCCAGAAGATGAACTCTGGTAGGCTTCTGAAGTGAGGTAGGTAGGAGTTTCACCACAAAGGCAAGTGAGGGGACATTATTGGAGGTTCACAGCCCAAGACCTTGAGGGCTACCAGCCAGGATTTGTGAGGGGTGGTTAACGTAGTTGGTAGAGAGCTGTAGTCCTTAAGGGATCGGTACGGGAAATTACGAAGACCCTCCCACGAGGCTACGAGGAGGGCCTGTAACTGTGAGTTGGGGTTATACGGGTCTGTGTTAAGGCACCAATGGAGGTAATAGATTTGTGAGGCCAGGTAATATAGATGGAAGTTAGGGAGGGCCAGTCCACCCTCCTCACACGGGCCACATAACTTGGTCCAAGCAATTCTGGGTGCTTTATTGTTCCAAAGGAAGGGGACCATGATCTGGTTAAGGCGCTTGAAGTAAAGTTTAGGGAGATATATAGGTGCGTTGTGGAGCAGATAAAGGATTTTAGGAAGATAAATCATTTTAATAATAATGACTCGGCCCCATAACAATAAGGGAAGTTTGGTCCATCGGTTCAGTGTGGTAGTCATGTTGGCTAGGATTGGGTCTAGATTGAGAGAGACATATTTTGCGACATCAGCATGAATGGTCACACCTAGGTATTTGAACTGACTGGCCCACTCTAGAGGGGTGTCGGCTGGCAAAGATTGAGGTTGATTAGGGTCTATGGGGAATAAGACCGATTTTTCCCAATTCACCCGTAGGCCAGAGAATGAGCCAAACCGGTTGACCAGGTCCAAAAGGGCAGCGAGGGAGTCAATAGGGTCAGCCAGGTATATAAGAAGGTCATCAGCAAATAGCGATACCTTTTCCTGTACAGTGCCATCTTATTCGGGGGGAGTGCTTGATCAATATTGCCAGGGGTTCAATCACCAGGCAAATAGGGAGAGGGGGCAGCCTTGTCTCGTTCCCCTTGTCAATGAGAAGGGGGGCGATATAAGGCCGTTGACTTGAACTCGCGCCATGGGACTCCTATAGAGAAGCTTAATCCAGGTCAAGCACCGAGGGCCGAACCCAAAACAGGTCAGAACCTCCCACAAGAAGTCCCACTCCACCAAATCAAAAGCCTTGGCAGAGTCTAAAGAGGCTACGACTCTGGTGCCCGTCTCTGCATGAGTGATTTGCAGGTTAGTAAAGAGTCTGCGAAGTTTAATATTGGTGGAGCGCCCAGGCATAAAGCCAGATTGATCTGGGTGGACAAGGTCTGGGACCACTCGTTGGAGGCGAGAGGAGAGTATTTTGGCTAAGATTTTGGCATCCGTGTTAAGCAGAGATATAGGGCGGTAGGAAGAGCATCTAGTAGGGTCTTTTCCCGGTTTAGGGATAACTACTATGAGGGCTTCAGTGAATGAAGGGGGCAGTGAGTTATTGTCAAAAGCACTGTGAAGTGTGTCAAGGTATTTTGGGACAATTTGTTCCGAGAGGGCTTTGTACCAGTCCGGAGGGAGGCCATCCGGTCCTGGTGTTTTATTAGGAGGTAGTGAGGCAATAGCATCCGTAACCTCTTGGGGGGTGATAGGCGCATCTAAGAAAGCTTGGTCATTAGGGGAGAGAGAAGGCATAGGGATGGAATCTAAGAATTGCTGGAGTTGGGCTTTGGAATAAAGTGGCGATGTGGTGTATAGTGTTTGGTAGAATGTAGCAAATTCTTGCGTTATAAGCCTAGGTTCCGTAACCACTGAGCCATTGTCTAGTACGATGCATGAAACTGCAGATGGTGCAGTTTGCTGTTTGGCCAAGAACGCCAAAAGTTTGCTGTTTTTATCAGTCTGATCGAAAATTATTTGATTTTGGTAGCGCAAGGCTTTCCTAGTTAGAGAAATAGAGGCCTTGGAGAGGGTGTGTTGAGCTTTTAAGAGATCAGTGTAGTTGGCTGGGGTAGGATCCTGAGTGTGTATTGCAAGAGCATTCTGGAGCTCATTCTCCGCAACTGTAACTTGCTCTACGCTATCATTTCTGGCTTGTGAGATTGCCCCCATAAGAGTACCTTGTATGACTGCTTTTGCAGCATCCCACAAGGTTTACTGGGAGGCAGAACCAGCGTTATGGGTCCAGTACTCCCCATAAGCCTTGGCATTTGCGGTAGCCACAGTTGTATTTTTGAGCCAAAGAGGGCTTAGACGCCATAATTTATCTGTGGCTGCAGGATTCCACCGTAGTGTGAGTTGTAGCGGAGAGTGGTCAGAGAGGGATTGGGGTAAATACTGGACCTGGTCAACAAGAGGCAGGAGCTCTACTGAGGCAAGGGCTAGATCTATTCTTGAAAAGGTCTTATGGGTTGGAGAGTGGCAAGAGAAGATTCGTGGAGATGGATGATTCCATCTCCAGGGGTCAGTCAGTTGCAAGGCCTCTGCCCATGTGGTAAGTTTGGTGAGGGTGCGAGGGTCGGGGCCTAGTTTGTCCAATGAGGGATTCAAACAGCAGTTAAAGTCCCCCAAAATACAGAGTGGACTGAGGGGGAATTCAGTGAGCTTGGTCACTATTAAGTCCAGGATCGACACTGCGAATGGCGGCGGCATATATAAGTTAACTAACAGAATGGGTTTATTGGCAATAAGGCCATGGAGTATCAGGAATCTGCCGTAGTGGTCTAAGTGGAGCTTTAAGAGTTCAAATGGCAGACTCTTTCTGATTAGTATAGAGACCCCCCTCGAGTGCGATGAGAAGGTGGAGTGGAAGTGCCATCCCACCCATGGCTTTTTTAATGCCAGAAGTTTTTGCCCAGTGAGGTGCGTCTCCTGAAGGAGAAGGATAGAGGGGGGGTATTTTTTCAGGTAATTGAACATTAGGCTCCGCTTAAATTTGGAATTGAGTCCCCGCACATTCCATGAGAGGATCAATATGTTAGCCATAATACACAGGTAAAGGTATATGCCAGGCCAAACGAAGTGTCCATCCCTTAACATAGAGCAATGAAAAATTTATAGAGAGTACATTATGCATACAAATTACATCATTCAACATAGCTTGAGCAGTCTGCAAAACACATTGAAACATAAACCCAAAAATAGTACATACCCATCCCACCCTACTTGAGCGAGTCTAATACCCATAACACTTACGAACCAAAATAGAGGCTCAGTCCCTAGATAACTGCTAAAAAACAGTCCCTCCTACGGGATCTAGGTTGGCAACAAGTCCCAACGATTTTCTATCGCTGAGGCCCGCAATGGTGTACTGTTCAGTTACCCTGTGGGAAAAGGTAGGAGCCACCCCCACCGGGGAGGCGAAGTTTCCAATCCAATAGAGGAGAGTGTAGGAAAGGAAATACACCAGGAGAGGGGGGGGGGAAGGAACTAATAAAGCCAGGGGAAGAATGTTCTTGTAGGTGGATTCCTTGGTTGTAAAGAAAGGGCCGGGCACCAGTGTAAAACAAGAAAGCCATGTCTCTGTGTTCGTAGAGGTTGGGAACTAGGTCCCGTAGCGTGAGATGGTTAGCTCAGGATGGGCAAAGGAAAGTCGGTGTGTCCAATTCCATCCCTGTTGAACGTGTCATAGGTCCTCAAGATGTGGCAAAGGGCCCAAGTGCAAGGTCTGGGTTGGAATAATCGGGGGGAAAAGTGGGTTTGTGGAGGTGTTGTCGATGTTTGCCACTGTAGTTGCCCTAAGTTGGTGGTACAGTCGAAAAGGCGACACCCTGGGTTGAAGTGGGTGGTGATGGAGATGTTTTCTGCGGCCTATGGCAGCATATAGGGCCTGGAAGGATTACCCTGGCCAAGTCAGGCATTCCGGTTCGGGAACTGACGAGGGCCCCTCTGATTAAGCCAGTCGTCGCCATCTTGAATGCACAGCCGCGAAGGATATTGCATGCTGTATTTTATTTGTGCGTCTCGGAGGCGACTTTTTATTCCTGTACATTCAGCCCGCTGTTTCTGAATGTTGGGAGAGAAGTCGGGGTATAATGACACAGTAGCCCCCTGATACTGAATCGGGCCCTTTTCTCTGGCAGCTGTGAGGGCTGCATCCCTGTCCCGGTAGTTGAGGAGTTTTAGGAGAAAGGGACGTGGGGGGGCTCCAGGTGGAGGAGGCCTCGCCGGGACTCTGTGGGCTCTTTCTACAATAAAAACCTTGGAGAAAGTAGTGGACCCTAGAGTTTCTTGGAGCCAGCTTTCTATGAATATTGTAGGGTTAGCGCCCTCCACTCTCTCAGGTAGGCCCACTATCCTGACATTGCTGCACCTCGATCTATTTTCAAGATCGTCTAATTTTTCTAGGGCCGCTTTTAGTTGCAGCTTCATGGCCTGTACATCGGTGTGGAGAGGGGGAATGGCATCATCTATATACTCTCTATAGACTCTGTCTTCCAGGGCCTTTGTGCGGTCTCTCACCTTTTGGAGGTCTTGGCGCAGCAAAGATATATCAACGCGAAGTTCCTCAAACTGCGCAGTGCTGGAAGCTCTGTTCTCCATGATGGCCGCTAGCACTTCTCCAAGAGTGGGTTCGGGAGGCTCTGTCGGCGGGTCGGGCGCAGGGCCTGAAGGGAAAGATGGCTGACTAGCCGGGTTGGGGGATGGTGGCTGAGTGTGGTCGCGAGCGAAGCGCTCTAGACGAGACGCCGTCTCAGGTTTCGGCTTGGGATTGTTCCTCCACATAGTCGAGCGGATGATGGAAGTAAGTGCGACCTCCTTTACGGATCGGTTAGTCGGGTAAATAGCCTGCTATATGCATGCGGTGCACGGAGCTCAAGGCGAACGCGTCTGCTCACAGCGTTCTTTTTTTTGTAAGTCTTTATTTTCAAGTTTTAAAGAAAAATAAGGGGTACAGAAGGAAAAGGGAGGGGGGAGAGTAATAATATACAGTTATGTTTTTCAGATACATACATACAATATCATAGTACGTTTCCTCACATATTGTATCCAAGTCCTAGCTATCTCCAGTCACTTTTGTTCCTCTTTAGAACCACTTTAATACGTAGGATCAATCTTATTTAGTACTAAGTTATTGTATTTTATACAGGGGGTGGGAGAGGAACAGATAGAATAGGGGTGGGTGATAGAGGGATAAGAGAGAGGGAAGCAGATTAAATTTACTGTTCTTTCATTTCCAGCAATGTTGTTCCAGTTCGAGACTACTTGATACGTAAGAGTAAAGGTAAGTAATTTTGTGATTAGTGTTTTCTTTTAGCTCGGTGTCTTGTTTTTGTCCATTCTTTGCATAGCATTATTCCACCTGTCTCTGGCTTGTATGATTTCCGTGTCTGTATGCATTCCATGACTCCCATAATTTTTCAAAACGTTTCATAGTTCCTTGCTTTAAAGCAATAAGTTCTTCCAATGTTTTAACTTCTTCTAGAGCTCTAATCCAGTCTATTTTACTTGGTGGCTCTTCCATTTTCCATTTTCTTGGGATTTGGTTTCTGGCAGCTTGTATGATCTGTATTATTAATCTATCTGTTATTACTTCTTCAGTATGTTTATTGACGGTGAGGATTACTGTTTCTATACAATTCTTATAAGAGCCTGGTCTTAAAATGTCTATTATTTCGAAAACTTCCTTCCAGTATGTAGAGAGTTTAGCACACTTGTACCAGAGGTGGCTATATGTTCCCAGTTCAAGGTTGCATCTCCAACACTTCTCTGACACATTATTGTAAATTTTGTTTAAGAATACTGGTGTTCTATACCATCTACTGAGTAATTTGTAGTTGGCTTCTTGTGTTTTTGTCGTTCTCGATCCTTTATGTGCTGTCAACAGTATTTTTTCCCATGTTTTCCTCCCAATTTTAATGCCAAATTCTCGTTCCCATTTCTCTTTGGTTTTCCGGTTACTAGTTTTATCTTCCTCTGACAGTTTCTTATAAAATTTAGCTATAGGGTGGTTAATTACGGGTTGATTCAACAATGCCTCCCATTCTGATAATGGTCTGGTGATGTTCTTGGGATTTAACGAGCTTAAATAATGATAGATTTGATGATAGTTCCACTGGTCCCTGGGGTGACATCCCCATCTAGATTGGATTTTCTGCAATGGAATTATACGTCCTCTTTTAATAAATTGTTTGAGTGTAGTGGGTTTACCCTTTGTGCAAGCCCACCTATCAATTTGGCCTCTATCACAACTCGGTGGGAAGTCCGGATTATTCATTAGCTCTGTCTCTGGAGACGGATAGGGAGAGATATTATACTTCTTCTGTAAACCATGCCATATGTCCAACGTTGCTCCTATAGTGGGATGTGTTTTGATTGAAGGTGGAATATTGCCGTAATGTATATTCATGATGTTGCTCACATTAATTTGCATCTCATACTGCTCTATTTCTTTCCACAGCTTAAAAGTTCCTTCCTGTTTCCAAGTCCAGATTCTCTGCAGGTGAGTGGCTAAATAGTAATTTTCAACATTTGGTATAGAGAGTCCACCTTTAGGTTTTGTCGTCATAAGAATAGAAAGTTTAAGTCTGGGCCTTTTCATAGCCCATATGAATTGAGAGAAAAGAGAGTTAATTTTTAAAAAGAATTGTTTGGGGAGTTTTATTGGTGCTCACAGCGTTCTTGTTCTTTTTAGAACAAAATGGCATCTATTGGGAATCATTGTGGTTCAGTGGCATGTGACCACAACTACAGAACAAAAAAACAATTGAATACTCTAGTATGTTTAGTACCATTCAGTTTTTCTGCACTGAGTTTTCCCTGGTGTAAAAAGTCAAGATATTAGCATTTTATACTGCTAAATGGTTTGTCTTAGAGCTGTTGTGCCTACAGCCCAATGGTTAACGGAATATGAAATTCACAATACTAAGGTTGATTAGTCATTCATTCATTCAGATTCACATTACATGAAGCATAAAATCAAGTCCTATTAGAATTACTTACATTAATCAGACTTGGAGCATCAGCTTCTATTAGAGATGTATGCAGTGAGATGTAACCTCACTAATGTTTGGATTATGTCTGACATTCCACTAAGCTTAGCCTCTCAACAGCTGCAGTATTAATGACACTCAAAAGATGACCTAAGACAATGAGAAATATAGAGCTGCTGTGGACAACTTGGAGGAATGGTTAATTACTGTTACATCTCTGCTGAACCTTTGGGTTGGTACAGTTAGTAAAAAAACTTGTTTGAATAAAATCAGGGCAAATCTTGAATACCTCAAAATGAGTTCAAAAGATATTTTTAAAAAACTTCAACTAAAAAAATTAGATTTTGCCTAGTACAACTCCCAATGACTTACTTCTACATGGCCCGGGCAGCTTTTAGATTCAGAATTTGAATTTGACATTTGTCGTGCTTAATACATTCATTTTAGATGTCTAGAATCCAAGTTTTTGAATGAGTTTTAGCTCAGAACCTTGAATTGCTGCAAAAATGTATAAATCACCACCTTAGCTCTATTTAGTATTTAATGTAACTATAATTTGTATGTATTTGTTTTAATTACTGTAAAGGAAAGCCCTGGAGCCATAAGTGCAGGGGCTGCATGACAAGGGATCCGAATGACCAGCAGCCAAATTATACTGGTCTTGGTAGGAGATGGGCTGAAGAGAAGGAATGAATTAAAGCAGGAGATGGCTGGGCCCAGAGGCGGAGACAGAAGAAGATCACTTCCTTATCATCTGAGCAGGTAGAAACAGACCACCCACCCTCCCCCATTTTGCATATTTTGTGAAATGTCAGGCGTTTTCTTCTTTATGTTTTCCTGTTTGTTAACAATTAAATATGGACGTTTTTCCTGAATGTCCTGAATACTTTGTGGTTTCTATACACAGTATAATTGTTAGAGTCTGCATTGTCTTAATTTATTTTAAATGAATGTCAAATGCTTGATCCAGGGAATGTTTCCGATTGGGGTCAGGAAGGAAGTTTTTCCCTCTTGAAGCATAATTGGTACTGACTTCAGGCAGGGTTTTTTGCCTTCCTCTGGATCAAAACAGTGCACTTGTGATATTATATTTTAAGTTTTATTTGTCACAGTAGTGGTAGGACCTTGCACAGGTAAGTTTAGAAGAGGAAGAAAGGACATTCTCTCCTGTGACTGAACAGTGGATTGATTGATACAGACGCTACTACTGCTTGTGCTAGGAGACAGCCTGCTTGGATTTCCTATTATCGACAAACTGCAGATGCAGGTCCAGCAGCAGGACTGCTTTATTTGATAAAATTCACCAAACTCCGTAAATTAAGCCAGTGACGGCTTCGCTCACATCGCAACACTTCCCCAGGACAATGCTAATTGACTAAAATCTGAAGTTGCGTCCAGGGCGCCAAACTCTGACCAAGTTGCACTAGCATTACTGCATCAAGTGAAGCGAAGTTGCGCTAAGGTTGGCTAATTTGCATACGGCGGGAAGTTAAAGTTAAATGGACGTATATGTTGCAGCAAATACATTACACTACACAAGCCCAGGGAAACCTTCATCAAATGAAAAAGAGTTGTTATAATTCCCTACACATGTGCCCAGTGTATAGTTTATGTGTCATATGGTAGGAAATGTATGGGGGAGCCCGGGTACCCAAAAAAAATTACAGACTTTTGCAGCCTATCACCCTGAAAAAATTAAAAGATGCCAGAGTTTTTTGGGACTTAGAAAAATTTTCAACTAAAAATTGAAGAAGC
This sequence comes from Xenopus petersii, assembly GCA_038501925.1. Lineage (NCBI taxonomy): Eukaryota > Metazoa > Chordata > Amphibia > Anura > Pipidae > Xenopus > Xenopus petersii. The sequence goes on from CM076678.1 coordinate 92,305,208, forward strand.
CCTATACATGCCATTGCACTTCGCCTGGTCTAAGCTAGTGAAGGCAAGTCTGGCGAAACAGGTAACGTTCAGTAAAATGTGCATCTTAGTGAATTTGTGAAGTAATGCTCTTTCGCCAGAGTGAAACTTCGCCTGGCGTAAGACTGAGAAGTAGCGCTAGAATCTATCTCCATCGCTAGTGAAGTTACGCCAACACCCGTAAATCAGCGAAGTACCGAAATGACGTCACACTGGCGAATTTTCGCTAACATTAGTCACTTCACCCTTTAGTAAATTTGCCCCAGTCTCCTGGTTTCATTAAGGTATATAATTATGGGGTTCAATGGGATAGCTCAAGGGTCAAATCGAGGAGTCCCTTTGTCATGATCCCTGTTCCCTATGAATTTGCTGTTCTGCTGTACAGTGTTGTGTGCACATAGAAATACACACACATATATATATAATGTTTAAGACTTTAATTTGCCTTTAAAATGTTTTTACTAAAAAAAATTAAAATGAGAGAAAACCTCCTCAGCAAAAAGTCAATTCCCAGTATAATAGAAAGTCTCAGGGAATTCCTGAATGCCAGAATGGTAAAAAAAAAAAATGCAGTCCTTTTTCCTGCTTTACTGCCTGGGGCTTAAATGAAACTTCTCCTTTTCAGCCATTCCAGTCACTTTAGACATCTTTGAATAACTAATCGCAAATAAATGGGTCTTTGTTCTAGTTTTTTTTCCTACCCCGTATTTTATTTGACACCACTGAACGATCGCTGTACAGAGAGAAAAGAAAAGCCTTGTATACAGTAGCAAAGGTTACATGTTAGATTGGCAGCTAAAACTCACTGTCTACCAGAATCACAGGCAAAAACATTTGCAGTACTTTGCATGCTGTGAAAATTGCTAAATACAGGGCAGTTTATTTCCAAAACAAAAACTAATACAGTTTTTTTTTCCTTTTAACGCCTCACACTCAATATGCAGTAGCAGCTCTGTGTCTTGGGTATCTGGCCACGCAAATATTCCTAAAAGGGAAAGGTCTTTTTTTTTATAAGGAATACCTTATTCCCAATTTAAGGCTGCCTTTTTATCCAGTGCTTGTTTTTCCGTTTTCTTCTCACTCCCTCTGTACAGACAAATATTGAAGGGATATATGGGAGCACTTTAGGGATAACTAACATCTAAGTAGCATATGATAAAGGCTACTGATCTAGCCAAAGAGCTATTAGCACACAAAAAAGGCTTAATTACTACACATTCCCTTGCTCCATGTATACTGTTATTGTACAAAGAAGCAGAAGGGTCACTAGCCTTTAGGGCCCTCAATAGTGGCAATCAACTGTCTCAGTTATTTTAAATAGGATCTGGCACACTAAGGGAAAGTGGTACTCAAGCTCACAGCCCACCTGGTTTTACATCTGTATTTGGGACATGTATCGTTTTTCCAGATGCTTTGCACATGACAGCTGTTTATTACCTGCCCCAGGTAACAGCGGTGTAGGATTTTCACTAAGATGGTGTAACCACATTATATTTATTTTCTATTGAAGTCAAAGCTTTTTGTAAGGTACCAAACTATTCTCTGCCCTGTGCTCTCATTTCTGGCCAAGCACCCAACCATTCCTCCACTAGTCTGGCCCAATACACAAATAACCCTAGTGTAAAAAGTAAACCTTTCTTTTAAAGCGATACAGACAACGTTCCTATAAAAATCATAGGAATGTGTCCTTATCTAGGAGCTGCTGCACGCCAAATATTTTCAACTAAATGTCCCCCCAAAGCCGCTACCAGCCCCACGAACCTTCGTTAACCCGACTCTCCAACACTGCTACATGATTTTCTGTGTTGTTTCATTGATGCTGGGCTTCCCTAGGCTAATTACAAATGAAAACAGGACTGCAGCTTATGGAAGGATCGCTCCGCCCCCAGCCCTAAAGCAATACTGAAGATTCGGGGCTAGGGCGGCTTTGAGGGGCTTTTAGTTGAAAATATTAGGCATGCAGCAGCTCCTAGATGCAGTATGGACACGTTCCTATGATTTTTATAGGAACATGTTGTATGTATCGCTTTAAAGGTGCAGTTTGCCAAAATACTAATTTTTAAAAAATAATCTTTAAAACCAGCACTTACCTGATTCAGTGGTTAAGGAATGTTAGTGCTGAAAAAGGCAGAGTGGTTAGTGGTGAGGCAATAAAACTCAGGGCAGCTTCTACTAATACTATGCTTTCTCTTACTAACTCACACAGCATTGATTGTATTATTTAGTAATATGATCAGATGCTGTTGGCTCTGCGGCAGCGTTAAAATGCAGTGCAAATTTTTAACCAGGGTCCATGTGACACAAGATACACTAGTGAATATGATTAATACTCTACAAATGAGCAAAGACGAGATGGGGCATGAGTCCCTCTTCCCTGTCTTCCCTTAGCCACCAACACACCATCCTTGAAATAAAAATATCATGTTTCTTTGAAGAAGGATATCTGGATATCTGTAAATGCACACATAATAAGTATATAACATATAAATGAATTTGAGATTTTTTTTCATTAGTTTATTTTATTGTTACTGTTACTGCCCAGCTGGTTACAACCATTGCTTACTGATTTAATTTCTGCCATGCGACTCACTTAAACTTGCGTACTATAATAAATAAAGTACCCGCTGTAGTAATTATGAGGATATTACAAGTCACCTTGGAGTTCCAGGACCTCTATAAAAGAACCTTCGACCTTGCCTTTATATAGTCGTGGAACTCCTTGGTGACTTATAATATTATATATATATATATATATATATATATATATATATATATATATATATATATATATATATATATATAACAAGAGCCATGAATATACTGTAAATTATATCCTTATAAACAATGCTTAGAGACATGAATATCCTGTCAATTATATAGTGAATAACGTATCCCCTCTTGTAAATTATAAGGATATTATAAGTTGCCAAGGAGTTTCGGCCGAGTGTTTTTATACAGGTTATGGAACTCCGAGGTAACTTCTAATATCCTCATATTTTGCAATTATAATACACAAGTTTCAGTGAGTCATGTGACAGAAATTACATCAGAACTCACCGTTTTGTAACTGATGACATCAGAACTCACCGTTTATAAGGATATAATTTACAACATATAAATGGCTTTTGTGTATTATATAGTGAATAAAGTACCCCTATTGTAAAAAATAAGGATATTATAAGCCACAGAGGAGTTCCACGACCATATAAAAGCACAAGGTTGAAGGGCGAAGGGCACTTATACAGGTCATGGAGCTCCAAGGTGACTTTAATATCCTCATATTTAGAAACAATAAAGTACCACTTGTTGGGGCTTTGGCCTCGTGTTTTTATATGGCCATGGAACTCCTCGGTAACTTATTATATTATTATTATTATTACTCATTAACTAATTATTAACACATGTATCTGCATGCTTACAAAAGTCCCTAAAAACAGATTTGTTAGTTAAGTGAATAGAAAACGATTTTTTAAGCACACACTTCCATGTGTTCCTGCTTATGCCAACCCTATGACGCTAATGATCTGTTAGATGTGAATTTTGTGTGCTGGAACCATCTTTTTCGGCATGTTCTTTCACTTATTTCAGACCCAGTAAAGTAAACTAATAAACAGAAATCTTACTACTGCAATAAAACCAAAAGGTTTTGGCTTTTGTTCGCCTTATTTGGCAACAGAGAGCATTCCTAAGCAAATCTCTTACTCTCTCTATCTGCTCCTTTCAAAGACTTTCACTCGCAGATACCAAAAGCTAGACTACATTGCATAGAGCCCAGCTGCTGTTAATTTAATTTAGGGCAGTGATATGCATAAAATTTCGGAAGCACCTGCAGTGTGTTCATGTTGTCCAAAAATGTGTTCTTTGCGACAAGTAACAACTAATGATTAAACCAACAAGTCACAATATTTATTTCAATGTAAAACAATGAATACTTTGAAAGCTTAAAATGGATTATAATTGTTTTAAGGTCAAACACATTAACTTCTGCACAATTTTAATTCAGACCCATGAGGGATCTTGTCACCTGCTGGTATGCAAGGAATGAGCATTAATTATCATCTAATTGCAAGTCTATAACAACAGGGAATTTATAAAACAGGTTGAACGTATATTTAATTAATTGGTGTTGCATCCATAACAACCAATGAGAACCTTCCACAGCTATTTGGTCAACAATTCAGGGTTGATTGTTCAAAATCTGCTATTGGTTACTACTCTGAAATAATTTGACACCAGTTTTAAATGAAAAATATATCCCCTCCTGTTTAACATGAGCTAATTTAGCTGGGGATTATGTATTATGGACTTGATGTCCCTCTACTTTCCAGAGAATCTGTGTTCCACCCACTATTGATAGCAGGGGTACTTTAAGTCCCAGAATCCATTTCCTCACACTGGAACAAAGTGAGGGATGGGGTTGAATTGAGCCTAAGGGGGAGGGGTAGTTAACTGGCTCCAGCAAGCACAAACAGACTATCATGACAAGCCCAGCTGAATGAGTTCATCTAAAAAAAATGGAGATTACTCCATATTTCAAATATCTGATCATAAAATGAAGGTAATTTTCTCCAAAATCCAAAGAAATCCAAAATCCAAAAAGTTTTGTTCAGAAAAATGCACTTTCACGTATTGCTTCAAATACTACCAAAGTCACATAATGCTTTATAAATGTTCAGAAAATAGTGTGGGGACCATTTTCAGCTAGGAGTCACACTGACTCTCTTCTTTATTAACCCACCTGAGATTCATATGTGTAAAATCTGGTATCTTACAGATCTAGTGGCTATTCGTTATCACCCTTTAGTTAATTATGAAAATAGAACTACTGTATACAGATGTGGTATTCAGCTAACTATGGGAACCTCTGGTTCAGCTTCTCCAAAATCATCTATTCTTGTTTTTTTGTTCTTTTTAATTCGCAGAATTGTTTCCACTGTTTCGCTGTCATCTTTTTAGCAGTGGAAAAAAAAGTTTGCAAACCAAGAATTTTGTGTTTTAGATGAGCTTCACCTCTTTGTGACGGATTTACATACTAACAAAATGTGCAGTTGCCTAGGGTACAAAGATAAAATGGGACCAGCTTTAGGTTTGAAAAGATGGGGCTTGGGTGGGCATGGGCGGGAACATGTTGGAACAGAGCAACATCTAGTGGTCTATAATATGTTAATTCACCCCTTAGCACATTAAACACTTTTTTTGAAAATTTGAAATTCGAATAAAAATCAATCATGTGAAAAAGTAACACACATTATATATATATATATACATACATATATATATATATATATATATATATATATATATATATATATATATATATATATAATTGATCCTCATTTCAAAAATACCAATAGATAAAGGTAATATAACAAACTTCATTCAACTTTTAAATTCTTTAGTCCAATGTGTAATTTAAAAACATAAATGCTTGTAAAAAAAACAAGTAAGTATAACCCTACATTCATCACTAGTTTACATACCATCCCAGCAAGTTCAGTATGACTGCAGAATATGAGATGTAACTATGTAAAATCATATAATACACAATGAATACTCATTGTACCAGAGGATGCTTGAGGATAATGTGAGACCATCTGTCAGAAGATTGAAGTTCAACTGAAAGTGGACCTCCCTAAACATTCCAGAAAAATCCACTGAAATAATAAAAATGAAGGGCTCTGGAATAACCAGATTTAAATCCCACCTAGAGGCTGTAAGGGGATTTGAAATGGGCTGTTCATACAAGAAACCCCTAAAAAAATGCACAGCTGAAGTAGTTCTGCATGGAGGAGTGGGAAACAATTCCTCCCATGCAATACTGTTCCCTACCAACTTATGTTCTATGGTAAAGGATGGCTTGTATCACTCAACCAATACTAATATTTCCTGGACTGAATGCATCTAAATTGCCAATTTTATTTATTTCTTAGTAAAACAGATGGAGGTCCCTATTTAGACTCAATATACCGTTTTTATTGGGGTGAGATAAAGTGTATCATAAAGTTAAGAAGCCTCAACAGTCCTATAAAATATTAGCACAAAGTTCAAACTATTGCATAAAGTCCCTATTCTTCATATCACAACATATGCAGCCGTAAATTCTGTTACATGAGTTGTTCTTTAGAGCAGGGTAAGTGCCTTATTAATCTGAATAATGTTTGAGTCAATGTAATATGCTTATGGTCACACAGTGCATGTATAAATATATATGTACAGTGACAGGGAAGAATATTATTTAAAGTTAATATACATTATTCCCACTGTATTACACACAATTCAGAGGACAATTTGCAGTACTGTTACCTTTCATCCATAACAAATGCAAGGGAAAAGAGACCTCTAAAAAATGGACATAATGCTGTAAGCTATCAGTCTTTAAAACCCTAACTCTTAACCTACCCAAATTCGAAAATCTTAACAGTGATTTTATAGTTGGTTTACGGCAACCATATATTACCACCACCATATGTATCAGCACTGCAAAGTCCAATTTACAAGCTGTGAAGGTTCATTCTCAGGCTGTCCAAGGGAAATTATGATGTTACAAAATGGCTCATATGTTTGTATAAATTTCTAATGAAGGATCTGTCCAACAACCCAAAGTAATCAAAAAAAAAAAAAAGACAGCATTTGATGGCCAGCTGTGATTCGGTGATCAGAGCACATTTCAGTAATTTCAATACATTATACTATCATTATACAACACCGTGTACATCTGCATATTTCTGGCCCACTGTCCATATATTATTGGGTTTTGGCTGGATACATATGAGGTAACACTTGAGCAGATAGACAACTCTGAACAGAATGCCCTTTTTCTGGCACACAGTTCTTATAATGATCAATAGAGAACATGACAAAGACCGATTCCCACTCATGGCAACACACACAAACTACACATAAAAAAACAATTATTTTGCTGGCCCGGAAATACTCCATAAACAAAACCAAGTGTTTATCAATAAAGATAAATAGCCTATTAAAAATTACATGTCCAGCAGATCCAAGAAAAAATGAAAAAAAATTGCATTGATATAATCAATGTCGCATGCCTCTAAAAGGATATCCTGGAAATACACTAAGGTTCCCATTGCATAAGGACAATCTTTGAAACACAACTGAAACAATACTGCTTTAAGTTTAGATACATTATGATGCAATTACCCATCCTACTTTTTGAGACTACTAGCATACAGTACCAGAGGATGAATCAGATATATGCTACAACTACTGGGCATTTTGCACTTAAGAAAAAATGGGAAAAAACACCTTAAAAAAATTTAAATTCATTTTTCGAATGTGGGTAACTATATTATATGGTGACTATGGGGTAAGCAAATTATCATTCATGGTTATTGAACATTTTAGAGAAAAAAAGAGCCAAATGCAAAAATCCTGACTGGGTACAGCTTATCTGGAATAAGAAAAACTGCCAGCTAATGGAAGGGATGTGGTGATTTAGCGCAGCCAATATCTGAGCTATCAGTCTCAGGAACAATTTAAAAGGGAAGTAAATCTATACTGTATTTTGTATACTAAACATAAACATGAACTTACTGCACCACAAGTCTAATCAAACAAATGATTTATGTTTTCAAAGTTGGCCACAGGGGGTCACCATATTGTAACTTTGTTAAACATCTTTGCAAGACCAAGACTGTGCATAGGCTCAGTGTGGTCTGGGCTACTAAGGGATTGTTATACATTTAAAAACAACACAAGTCAAATAATATCTGCCATAAGCAGATATAGCAAGACTGGTTAATAATCATAAGCCTATGGATGACCTAGCAGAAGTTTGAAGACAGCCTATGCCTCAGAGCCTTTGGATGACATTACATTAGCAGGTATATTCTAAAGGATTATCTGCTGACCCATCCACTAACCATTCTCAGTAACCCAACACATTTTGAAGTGTAGCTTATTCCTCACTGACATTGTACCATCAAACAGCATCACATCAGATGACTTAGTCATGTGTGTAACCCAAAGGAAAAAATACTTATGGAACCAATATATTGGTATCCCATAGAAGACATTAATGTGTGGCTGCATTACAACACTGGTGGATTGGGGTGGTCCATGCAACTTTTCACATTTGAAGAGGATTAATCAAAAATGGTTTCCAAAGCACAGGAATCTCGCTGCGACCCTACAATTCACTGTAAATGACATTGGTTTTAACTGGTATATTAAAAACTGTATCCCTACATGTCAGAATAGTCCACTAACTTAACATGCATGTGGTTTGTGTGTAAGCTCTAAAACCATGATATTTTTAATAAAGGCAATTGTGGTCACACTACATATAATTATGGTCAAACCATTTCACGCTTAGCCTTTTATGTATTTGCTTATTACTTTCAGGAACCGACTGTATCTGATCCAGATAAAACTTGGCACATTCTTATGAATGTGGCTGTGGGATTTGTTCAGGCCTTGAAAAGATTCTAATCCAATAGATATTCTTTTGTGGAGAAATACTACATTTATAATTTTGTTGTTTTACATTTTTGGCATGCTTGTTAATTAATATCAGAGGAAAACATGAAATGAAAAACAAAAATAAGAAAAAGAAAACATTCTTTTCATATGTCAGGGTTTTTTTTGTACATTTTAATTTGCAGAATACATGGTTATAATAAAATCTATTGTATTGGACTGCCCCATCTCTGGTGATGTCTTCTCTATGTAGAGAAAAAATGAATACACAAGGGGACAAAAGACACTGGGTCAGAGCTGGGACTGGGGCAGCCCGGGCATCAAAGGCTAACAATGAATAGGTGAAAAAAAATTGTTGGATCTTTTAAAGGGAATCTAAAGTTAGATTTGCTAAAGGACCCATAATCTTAGAGAGTTGATTTAGATCACCCTCTTATTGAGACACAGTTTATATAAATGGCTTTCTATGCCTTTTAATCCTGTAAATGTATAAGCAGTGTGCAAGTGATGTATTTTGGCTGCAATAGGGTTCCATTTTAAAAAGAAGTCATGCATTTATGTTCACACATATGTTAATTTATATGCATTCTGAAAAAATATGATAATGGGACAGTGAAGTAACACCTGATAAAATTTCACAAAGGTTAGATGACAAAAGAAGAAGTGCTGATCCTAAACTTGCAGCCTCATTCCTCTATGTGGTCATGGGATTCTGTTGGGACTAATAAATCCTATAAACTGGGCAAAAATACACATAAGGTACAAATATAATTGTATACCTAATTGGTTCTACCCATTGCACAAAGCATTTGTACCAAACAGATTTTTAACATGTGGCATGCTTTTTCACACTTTAAAGCTCAATCTCCTCCAATGTAAAGATAAAACACATGATCAAGATTATGACTTTGTCACATCAACTTACCCAGTAATCGTCTGTCCTGCAGGAGTGTGCTCAACCTCATATCCATTTTGTCTTAGAACATCAATGACTGTGTTATTTCCAAGGAAGTGACCTACAGAACAAAAAAGCAATTACAAAATATCACTAGTAATCTAAGGGGGTATTTACTAAAACTCAAATTTATCCCATTTTTTTATTCAAACAAGTCGACCTAACTTCCATCCACAAATTTAACCCATTGATTAAAAAATCAGCTAAAAAAAGTTGGTGTGAGAAGAGTTTCTACAACATTGTGACAATTTGAATTGTACTAATATTGTTGAATATGACGCCCAATCTTTGTGGCCTGAAAAACCTGTACAGATCCAATGTCAAGAAACATCTTCAAATTGTAAAAGGGACATCTGCCATTGACTTCTGCATGACCTCGACAGGTTTTATATGGAGTATTTTCAGATTCAAATTTTCAGCAGCTTTGGTTTATAATAAATTCCTAAGAAAATTAGGTTTTTTTCCCCCTCTAAAAATTCGAGTTTCCCCCTAAAAGCTCAGCTAGAAAAAATTGAGGCTTCATAAATAAGCCCCTAAGAGATGTAGGACAAAATCACAGTTGCCTTTTACTAAATGTTCCTTTCTACTCTTCCTAATTTCTTATGTGAAGCAATTTTGCCCTTAGGACACTATTCACATAACATTTGCAACTGTTCAAAGTGCAGTGCCAAGTGTGTTCTGTGCCATGCACCAGTCAGATCTGCCACAGAATAATAATAATTCAGCCAAATAACGAACCAAATCCAAATTTGAATATGAAACATTTTTTACTTTCTTGTTTAGTGACATAAAGTCACACAAATTCCCTCCTTGCCTCTAATTTGCATATGCAAATTAGGATTCGGATTTAGTTCGGCCAGGCAGAAGGATTCTTCCGAATCCAAATCCTGCTGAAAAAGGCCAAATCCTGGTCAAATCACAAACCGAATCCTGGAATGGGTGCATCTCCACTATTAACCCAAGTAACCTAAATCACAAATGTATTCTTTAAAATATTTACACATGAAATAAGGCACATTTTTTCGGAAACTGAGGCTGCCCCCCTTCAATCTGACCCTTGCTGAATGTTAACCACTTCATTTGTCCCTCCATGAAATTTGAGTATGGCATGCCCACTTTCATTTAACTCGGTTTTCTGCATCAATTATTCACAATTCACTTACTCCAAAAAAAAAATGGTGGGGGTGGAATTATACATATCGAATTATACTTATTTTAATTTGAAAGAAAATAATCTTCTTACTCTGCATACTATTTGTTATCATATTGATTTTTATGGTTTATTGTGAAAACCAAATAAAATATTTCAAATTGGAATAAAATATTTCAAATCGGAAGAAAAAATGTCGTCCATGTTTTTTGTTTATAAACTGGAGCTCTACATTTCTGTTCATATACACGGTAATGGATGGGTTATGAGGCAGCCATTTAATTTTTTTTTTGCCTTAGCAGCAAAGGAGGCTGTGCTAAGATTACGATGAGAGTGGACAGATAAGAATTTATTGCCCAGAGCCATATTTACCTTTTCTGGCCACACTGGGTAATCTTTTCTGTGAAGCTCCACACTGCCCCCATTGTAAGTTGTGACACCAATTTAAGAGCAGAGAGTCTGATATCCTTGCTCAACCAGACCTTGACCTGCTTACTGTATGTTGACAATTCACTTGTAATTGCCAGTCAAAACGCTTGGCTACACATACCAGACAGTCCACCAGTTATCTTTACATCAGAAGAATGATCAAAAAAAATTGAATGCACATAAGCCACAATAGGTCCCTCTGGTCATATTATCACATAGCACGGATTTAACGTACAGCTTCCTCACCAAATGACTTGACTGCTGAGGTCTGTACAATGCCCAGACCTGTTATTCTAGATTCATTGTGCTTTCTCTTCCTTGTCCTTCATTGAATAAAACTTAAAAGCCACAAAACTATTAGCCTAATTTATTGTGACAGATGGTGAAAACTCAGGCAAAGGCAAGGTCACTAAGTCTTCTGTCATGGGAATGCACTGCAAACAGGGAAATATCTGCTCCTCAGACACATGCTTTGTGGTATCAGTCAGTGGGGAAGATCTTTGCTCATATGTACTAAATTCAGTGTAGAAAAATACATCGAGGTGAACTGTTAATATGTCACTGAAAAAATTCTCTCCAGAATAAAACTGCATCAATTGAGTTCCTGCTAAAATATAATTAACATACTTTTACCAGTAACAATTTATATCTCTTTAGAGCACTGTATAACTGTGTGTTAAGCATGACAAAAGAAATGTTGTCAGGGTGTCAAAGCCTGAAGCTTAATTATTGTTTTCATAATTTTGTTATAGTTAAAATGTATCATTTATAATTTTATAATTGTATGTTTGCTTTTTCCTATTTTCACAGTAACATTCACTACCACTTCATATAAGCTTTGCCTTAATTTGTCCCTTGTGAACCATCTATTAGATGGGTATCATTTGGGTTAAACATAGTGATAAGGATAAATCCTTTAGCTTTATACAATCGGTTGTGACTAAAAAAAAAATGACAAAAAAATAACAACAACAACAAACAATAAATGCAGCTTTAAATGATGATGTCTGGACAGCTTGGTGGAATAGTTTGCACTGATACAGTTATGGTAACCATATTTGTTATTGCTTTGTATTTATTTTTTTACTTTTTAAGAAATTCACACAAAAAAATAAATAAACTCAAACTCTACCCAGGACAGGGTAAAAAAATAATAGATAATAAACGGAATGGAATCTATACTCAGGGTTGATTAGCTCTATCATAAGGATATAAGTTGTACAACACTTATTTCATACATTTAGGGGCAAGTTTACTAAGGGTGGAAGTGAATTAGAGGGAATTTTAGAAGTTAAAAAATTCGAAATTCAAAGTAATTTTTTGGATACTTCGACCATCGAATAAGATACACAACTTCAAATTTACTTCGATTCGAACTATAAATCGTTTTGAATATTCGACCATTCGATAATCTAAATACTGTTTCTTTAAAAAAACTTCGACTTCAATACTTCGCCAACTTAAACCTGCCGAAGTGCTATGTTAGCCTATGGGAACCTGCCAGAGCATATTTCATAGTTTTTGGGTATCAAAGGAAAATCGTATGATCGTACGATAAAATCAGTCGAATCGTACGATACGAAGTACGATCGGAATACGATCGTACGATGAATAAAATCCTCCGACTTCGAATGTCAGAGGATTCTATTCAATGGTCGAATTTCAAAGTATTTTACACTTCGAAAACCCCTGATAAATCTGCCCCCTAGGCAAAACATATTTAAATGCTGTCTGCATATATATATATATATATATATATATATATATATATATATATATATATATATATATTTTTTTTTTTTTTTTTTTTTTCTTCTATTGTTACCACCAGCTACATCAAACTTGATTATTTTCCTCTGGGGCAAAAGTTGACATTTTGTATTGGATTTATACAAAAAAATGCATTTCTTAATATGGTGTAGAATATCTCTAATCTTACTACTTACTTGCCTAGCTTTAAACTTCACTGACCCTGCAGCCCTAATACATAACAATGCTTGCATTTTCTAGCACCAAATCCCACATTCTCTTTTCACACGATAAACAGTATCACTGGGGATACAATGTCAGTTCTATCAATGGTAAGGGATTCTTGCTGAACAGCAACAGTTCTGTAAATGTAGTATACATATTATCCACTGTGTCTTTGAATAATTCCTTAATTGTTTTCTTTGTACACCATCTTATTTAAATTCATTCAGGCAGAAATACAATTCTATGAAAGTACAGAAGCATATTATACTATATACTGTTAGTCCTGCAGACAGAGGTACATTCAGTAGTGGCATAACCCTACATTTAATAGGAGCTGGTAGGCAGGTTGAAACCAAATGTTGTGCAGTAATATGAAAATACCACCTAACATACCATCACCCAAGTACTTGTAGAGAGGAATGAAGCATGCAACATTAAGGGGGTTATTTACTATACCTGGATTTTTTCTGGTCGGGCTTTTTGGGGGAAAAACTTGATATTTTAGTGGAAAAAAACTCTAGTATTTATTTTTCCCCCTGATGCTGCAAAAAGCCTGAATCCAAAAGTCAATGGCAGATGTCCCCATCCCAATTTGAAGATATTGTGGTATGAGCTGGGTTTAGCCTGATAATTTTTGGATAAAATTTGGGTATTTTCAGAACAAAGTTTATAAAATTCGTATGATTAGGGCAAATGCTAGGCAAAACAAATTTGAAAAGCTCTAAAAGTCTGAATGATTAAAAAAAAGGATCAGCGCAGCTCCAATGAACTTCTGTAGGACCTTGACTACTTTTACTTGCTGATGTTTTGAATTACAGTTTTTCATGGTTTGTACACAGGGGTTATTTACTAAACTCTGAATGCAAAAAATCAAAAAATGCAAATTTTTTTTTTAAAAAGTCTGACTTTTAAAAAAAATCACAAATTATTCTGAATTTATTAAACCCAGAGGATTGAAAAGTCAGAATCTCCAACATCTCAGACCTGTCATGGTTGCATATAAGTCAATGGGATAAGTCCCAATGATTTTTTGATATGCGCTGGGTTTCGTGAAATTTGGGTGAAAATTCTGAAAAAATCTTGAAAATCGTATGAAAAAATAAGTAATAATAAATAAGCATAAAAAAACTCAAGCAGATTTGATCAGATTTTGTATCAGAAAATATTGAGATAAATTCGACTTTGATAAATAATCCCCTAATCTCAAGTTTTTTTAAGTTTTAGAGAAATAAAAAACATATTGTGAATAAAATCGAAATCCAAATTTTTGTCAAATACGATTGTGGGCAGAGTACATAGGAAAAAGAGAAGAAGGCAAGCTGTGACAGTTCTTACATATGCATAAGATTATATTGTTGAACAATGTAAATGTTTGCATGAACTATTATAGAACTGATTTAATAAAGAATATATTAAATTAAGTTGAAACAAGAAAGAACGTAAGTGGGAACAATTCAGAAAACCTTCTTTTAACTGAGCTGCAGCTTGTAGGCATATAGTCCCTACAGAAAGCTCCCTCTTGAACTAGACTCCCCAAAATAGCCCTTCTTTCCTGTATCTGACCAGATCAGCTGGCTTCATTACTGCTTGTTTCTGACCTGATGGTGGTTATTGCCAGAAGTACCCTCCAACCCTGCTACAAAGCTCTGCCTTTTCTGGTCAGATATGGTGGGGCAGGGTCATTGATGACCATCCTCTTGCAAGACATAATTCACGTCGTGCTAGCAAAAGTGCTATGTATGGCAAGACTCTCAAACCCTGTACATACCACCTACTCACTCACCACAATTATACTGTAGTTCCTAAGGCAAAAGGAAACAGCATCAGTCCAGGTTTAAATCAAAATGCATTTATTGTCTTTTGTAGGGAATTACAGCAATGTGTAAGGACAAATGTGGTCTTTTATCAAGATGTAAGGCCACATTTGGCCTGAAACATTGCTGTAATGCACTATAAAATAAAATAATTCACTTTTTCCAGCACTTACCAAACTTTGAGACTAATACAAAGCAGAACTGCCTACACTTGAAACTGAAAAGACACAAATTTGGTACATTGTACAAGTTGTCTCAGCTTGTATATTGTATAAATCTGATCTTCAGCCAGTATACCATTTAATTTTGTATAAAAGCACAGCAAACAATGTCATCTAATATACAAACACAAAATTAAAATGTTTCAACATTCTGTGATAGCAGAAAATAACCTTTTTAAAAAAGCTACAACTAAGATCATACAAGGAATAAAATCTGAATTAAAAAGTGAATATGTGATAACTTGTTTTTAGTTCTTTGTGTCTATTCCAAACCCAATATGCTAGACTAATCCACCATATTCTTATATAAATATTTGTGGAATGGAAAGTAAAGGAATTTAATCGTCGGCTTGCAGGGTACACATTATTTTTCTAAAACTGGTATTCTACATTTGAGTATCCTCAGCTATTAAAACATGCTTTTAAAAAAAAATAATAAAAAGTGGTTTATTTAAGGATTTGGTTTCTATACTTATAGAATTGCAGCTTTTACTAAATGTGAACTATTCATTTCACCTTGAAAAAACTCCATGTGGATTAGAAATTTACAGTAATTTTGTATGAAAAGTAAATTTAGCAGAGACATAAATTGTTTCTGTGAGTCGAATACGACAGGATAGGTATAAATGAATATTGTGATTTCAAGATGATTATTTTATAAAGTGTTTAAAAAGTCGTAAGAAATCATAAAAGTTGAGCCGGCATTACAAGCAAACAAGGGGAACATGTTTTATCACATCCTGTCATGATTTGTGGAGACCATCATTTTGTTTGGAAATATGTAGTTTTTAAGGCAAAAACACAGATTTAAAATGTATGAAAAATTCTGGGGCCATCAGCAGTTTAGAAAATCCCTGTGTCGTGGTGAACAAAATATATTTTCCTATCAATGTTTACTTCATACAACAATCCAGTTTGCTCAGTCATTTTTAATCAACCTTGGCAGATATGCAATTAAACAAGCTTATGGTAACTACTTACATTTCCAGTGCACCACCGTGATCTAAATTTCCTTTATATTTAGGATAAAATTCAATATAGCTCAAAATATTACATTGTGATTGAGGGAAGCATGAATAATTGATTACCAGCATGTACAGTTAGGTCAATAAATCTTTGGACACAGACAAATTTTTTTCTAATTTTGGTTCTGTACATTACCACAATGACGTTTAAATGAAACAACTCAGATGCAGTTGAACTGCAGACTTTCAGCTTTAATTCAGTAGGTTGAACAAAAAGATTGCATAAAAATGTGAGGAACTAAACCCTTTTTTAACACAATCACTTCATTGCAGGGACTCAAAAGCAATTGGACAATTGACTCAAAGGCTATTTCATGTGCAGGTGTGGGCAATGCCTTCGTTATGTCATTATCAATGAAGCAGATAAAAGCCCTGGAGTTGATTTGAGGAGTGGGGCTTGTACTGTATGTGGTGTTCTTGTTTTGCTGTAAACAGACAACATGGGGTCAAAGGAGCTCTCCATGCAGGTGAAACAAGCCATCCTTAAGCTGCAAAAACAGAAAAAACCCATCCGAGAAATTGCTTTAATATTAGGAGTGGAAAAATCTACAGTTTGGTACACCCTGAGAAAGAAAGCGGTGAACCCAGCAACGCAAAAAGACCTGGATATCCACGGAAGACAACAGTGATGGATGATCTCAGAATCATTTCCATGGTGAAGAGAGACCCCTTCACAGCCAAACAAGTGAACAACACTCTCCAGGAGGTAGGCGTATCGATATCCAAATATACCATAAAGAGAAGACTGCATGAAAGTTAATACAGAGGGTGCATTGCAAGGCGCAAGCCAACCATAAGCATCAAGAATAGAAAGTCTATATTGGACTTTGTTAAAAAACATCTAAAAAAGCCAGCACAGTTCTGGAAGAACATTCTTTAAACAGATGAAACCAAGATTAATTTCTACCAGAATGATGGCAAGAAAAAAGTATGGACAAGGCGTGGAACAGCGTAGGTGTATCCAAAGCATACCACATCAACTGCAAAAAATGGCAGAGGCGTGCATGGCTGCCAGTGACTGTTTATCAATGATGTGACACAGGACAGAAGGTGTTCAAAGACATACTGTCTGCTCAAATCCAGCTAAATGCAGTCAAATTGATTGGGAGGCATTTCATAATACAGATGGACAATGACTCAAAACATACAGACAAAGCAACCCAGGAGT
Organism: Xenopus petersii; assembly: GCA_038501925.1. Lineage (NCBI taxonomy): Eukaryota > Metazoa > Chordata > Amphibia > Anura > Pipidae > Xenopus > Xenopus petersii. Next base: position 92,322,404 of record CM076678.1, read on the forward strand.
TTATTAAAGCAAAGAAGTGAAATATTCTTGAATGGCCAAGTTAGTCACCTGATCTGAACCCAATTGAGCATGCATTTCACTTGATAAAGACTAAACTTTGGACAGAAAGACCCACAAACAAACAGGAACTGAAAGCCGCTGCAGTAAAGGCCTGGCAGAGCATTAAAAAGGAGGAAACCCAGAATCCGTCCATGTCCATGAGTTCAAGACTTCATTGCCAGAAAAGGGTTTTCAACCAAGTATTAGAAATGAACATTTTATTTTCAGTTTTTTCATTTGTCCAATTACTTTCGAGCCCCTGAAATGAAGTGATTGTGTTAAAAAAAAGGCTTTAGTTCCTCACATTTTTATGCAATCTTTTTGTTCAACTCACTGAATTAAAGCTGAAATTCTGCAGTTCAACTGCATCTGAGTTGTTTCATTTAAGATTCATTGTGGTAATGTACAGAAGAAAATTATAAAATAAAAGTTGTCCCTGATTTATGGGCCTAACTGTAACTAGTGTGCTAGTTAAGGTATCTTTCCTCAAATCTTATGACTATCACTCTATGGGGCAAATTAACTAAGATGCAAAGATGCGCCAGGGGCAACTTCGCCGCACTTCGCCAGGTGTAGTTTCACCAGCGCTCCGCAAATTCACTAAAATCCGAAGTTGCGCTCAGGGGTAGCGTAAGGTTGCGAAGTTGCGCTAGCGTTGATTCGCTATGTAAAGCGAAGTTACGCTAGCAAAGGCTAATTTGCATATGGTGCGAAATTCAAATTTCAATGGAGGAATACGTATCAGCGCTACAAATGCCAAGAAAACCTTCAAATCTGCAAATAAAATTTTTATTTTGCCCTACACATGTGCCCACTGTCTAGGTAAGTTGCCATGAGTCAGGAAATGTAGGGGGGGAGGAGGGGAGCCCCAAAAATTTTTTCGATCTTTTTCAGCCTATCACCCATCATGTAGAAAACACGCCATCGTTTTTTGGGTCTTAGAAAAAATTTTGACTTTTTCAGAAACAATCCCTATCTACTCTATTGCGCTTTGCCAGGTCTGAGGTGGCGAAGGAAGTCTAGCGTAAAAGGTAGCGTTCAGTACACTGCGCAAGTTAGTGAATTTGCGTAGTTTCGTCGCTAGTGAAAATTCGCCTGGCGTAAGGGTGCGAAGTAACACTAGCGAAACTACGCCAGCGTTCGTTAGTGAATTTGCGCAGTAGCGAAAATGCCAAACGCTAGCGAATTAACGCTAGCGTTCGGCGCTTCGCGGCTTAGTGAATTTGCGCCTATATACCCTAGAAGCAGAATATAGTCAAGCTAATTCATTCCAATGCCTCTAAACTCTCAGTCAAACAAAAGGGACATGGAGACTAAATAAGAAGATAATTCTTTAACATCACTTATCGTAACTTGCCATGCTAAATCCTCTCATGAATGTAAGCGAAGTTCCTATCCAAATCTAAATGTCTTGCCTACACATACATACATTATAATGTTCACACTATGTAATATAATACCAGCCTTGCGTGAAACCTGTATAACCTTTGCTGAAAACCCCTTCCTTTTTCCAACCTAAATATTAGCATTGCCCAACAGCTCAATGCAATAAAAAAGGGTTTCCTTTTTATAGAACAGTCACTTTTTCAAATAGTGGCCTGATTATCTAACTTACCACAAGTTAGCAGACTGCATTATATTAAAATGATGATGTCATAACATAGAAGTCTTTGGTCAGAGAATATAAAGCTCCTTTAGAAAGGTGGCTCCAATGTGAAAAGGAATGTTTTTAAAATTCAAATACCAAATGCAACCTTCATATAATAAGGCTGTTAAAACAACACGAGAATTATTTGTACAGAAACTGCTGTAAAGATTTAGGCTGCACATCTCCACCATAAAATAACATACATTAAAGATGATTGTACTACTGTACAGTGAGGGCTAGATTTCTATTGAGGACACCTGGAGGGCAGTGTCCTTGCACCCTCTTCCTCCCACTGGTTAGCGCACATATTGTTACTACATCCGGAGTACAGGGTACAGAGAGTGCATAGATTTAAATACCAGGAAAAATATCCCACGTGCCTAGTCCCTAGTGCTCCGGAAATAGGCAAACTTCACCTGCACCTTTCAAGCAGCCATCTGCTAAAAGGGAGGGCTTAGAAACTGAACTCTGAACTGGATTAAAGGATGTAATCAAGTGACTGAAATCTTCAACCTATCTAGTCTTTCCCGATCGTTCCCAATGATTCACGGAAGTAATTCAATGACTGTAAGTTAAGAAATAGTGTGCTAATTCATGACTGCTTACATCATTACAAGAAGTACACAGGGATATTGGGGGTAACCTATTGAAAAAAGGTTTTCCTAAAAAGTAAAGTTGTTTTTGTTTTAAGAATCAAAGGGTTCTCTGTATTCAGAAAGCAATAGGTGTAAGAATCGTGTGGTCAATGGCCACACAAGGCATGCCCATGGGCTAGATGCAGTCAGTGGGCCACCAGAGGGACAGTTCATATGAATGAATAGTTATTATTTTACTGTACAGTATATATTTCTTATCAGCCCTTTTTCCTTTTATCAATTTTATTTAGTAGTGTATACTCTGAAGAATTTAAGCCCAAGGTCATATGAGCAATTAAATAGGGAATTGATGTTATTTGAACTTGTCACTTCAACAGACAGTGCTACCTATCCTGTCCACAGTTCTCATAGGCTAAAAAAGTACAGTTCCTATCTGTTTACTATTGGTTACTTCTACTTAGCAATGAATGTAGCCTTAAAATACATAAAAGCATATTAATTCACCTTTCTGGCTTAAAAAAGCCTTTAGTTGCTACAACCTTTTAATGTAACATGCTCTGTTGTGTAGGAATTTTTTATACTTATTTTTTGTAAATGCGAGAAGAGTATACTGCTGTACCTATTTGTGATTGTGTTTTTATCTGTTGCAATATTTCACCATGACATGTAGAATTTGTTTTGAAAGCAGTAATTTAGATTGAGTCATTGTAATTTCTCTCTAATTTGTTGGGCTTGACTTGAAAAAAGACCCAAGGATTTTCAGTAGTAGCAGAAAAAATAGCCCATGCATCATGTATTTTGGCTCTAATTTCTTCTCTGTTATATAAACCCTTTGGCATTCAAGCTGGAGATTGCTTCCAGCCTGTGAAACGTTTCTCACAGCCAAGTCTGGGCAGGAAACAAAACACTTTTCATTGAGGCCAATTAGCTCAAAAAACATCAAAAAGAGGGGAAAAATCATTAAAGTCCGGGACAGTCAAAAATTTAAAGACTTTGCCTTAAAGATTTCCATTGAAGAAAAAGGTCCAAGCTTGGACAACTACAGCCAACAGACAGAACAGACAAAGAGTTTGGACAGCAATAAGCATTCCAGAAAATTACTGGGTGGGTTGAAAGGTGGGTTGAGGATGTCAGCAAGGATGTCTTATGGCTCACCAACTCTAAGTTCAGAGGTGAAAGCTACTTTACGAAAATCATGAAATGCATGAGTGCAGTTGTTTAAAGATCAGGCCTCATTTACTAGGCAAAATGTACACATAAGCATCTAAAATGATGCCCCTGCTACAGATCCTGTGAAGTTACTGCTGTTGATCACATACTCTCAAATGCCTTCTACCAATCTTATACCTTTTTGCTCACTCCTTAATTTATACTCTTCCTTCAGTATTAATGCAATGAAATTATGTTATGTGCATTTTGTTCTCCAGTGACATTGACCTAACATGGTATGGTATGGGTAAAACCCCTGATACACCAACAGTCTGCTGAAACACCAAACCCAATAACATAAGCAAAACCTGCAACTTTTACATCATCAACCAAACATGACTGTGTATCAATAACCTACTTGAACCTTTAAAAAATTGAGCGTCTCTAAAGTATGAAATCTATAGCATACAGAGATAATAACTATGGTTCTGCACACATATTCTACATAAAATACAATATAAATAGTATTTGAATTTTATTGGAGGGAATTCATCATTTCTGCAGTGCATCTATGTATTTGCTTCACACACTCAGAGTACTGTACTGTACTCTGCATCTGTAAATTAATTATATATATATTCCCTCTTTGTGCAGAGAAATCCCCTACACTCTAAAGAATTAGAGGGCAGCAATGTGGAAGAGCGACAAAAAAAGCACAGAAATGCTCAGACTTGCCATGCACAGGCCCACAGAAGGGCATGTGACTGCTGTTATTTTTGCAAAATGGCAGTGACCTAAAGGACCTTTGTGTCATCAGCCTAAAGCTGGGCATAGACGCAAAGATCTGATTGTACGAATCTCCGTTTCGTACGATTTTCGGGCCGTGTGTGGGGTGTCACAATATTTTTCGTGCCATGACAAACGGTCATTCAGACGATCGGACAGGTTAGAACATTTCTGTCGGCTGCCGATAATATCTCTGCATGTATTGCCGATCTGACGATATTAGTGGGAAACTGTCACTAGCTTTTGCCGGACATAACTTTCATACGATTGCTGTCAGGGGCAGAAAATTGTCTGATCTGTTCTTTTACTACTTGATCTGAATGGTCAGTGGCAGGTCGGGAGATGGGATGATTATTCGTCCGCTATGAAGGTAAATCTGCACATCTATGGCCAGCATTAGAATGTCAATCCTTTGGAGCTTGTGAATACATTTTGTAAAGATGGAACAGAAAATGTTTTCCCAAGTACTGAGTGAAACTGAGAAGAGATGCAATGTCATCTGAAGGTGAAGAAGACTTTCACTCTTAAATTACATAGCAAAGCCATGATAGTTTGTTAAAAAATAAAAAAACAGGTTTGCTCTTTCTGGCTGACAATGGCAAAACCAAAGCTTTCCAGTTGGTGAAATAAATGCCAGGAAAAAATTAAGCTGAATGTATTATATTCATGTCTGATTTTGCAATGGAAAAAAATGTATCAATATAAGTTATCTCATAAGATAGGAAAATGAATGTACATACTTGTCCATTCAGGTAGTGTCTTTATAAACAGTATCCTCACAGCTTTCAATTAAGAATTTAGAATGACCTGATCTTTACAACATATTCTGAGTTTTCAAAGGCTGGGGTTGTGTCAGGGAGTAAACTCCGGAAAAGATTAGGATGAAGGAGTACAATTCAACCAGTGTTGGCACATATTTAGTATGCACACTGTATACAATGAGCGCAATGCTAGAATACATAAACCTGAGGCATAAACCTGCCCCAGAGGAAAAAGGCATCATATAAGGCACTCTCAGCCCAAAAATAAATTCCCTTCACAACAAAAGTCAAAATGGATATATGTTAAAATATAATTTCAGGCTATATCAGATGCAGGTGGTAGATACCCCCGAAACGTGTTAATTTTGTTTAATATCCCTGTTATGGAGTTGATGTGGTTTCAGATCACATTTACCAGAGCACTAAGAGTGTATTCAGTGGGTGCATTAACCAAATGTAAATCTTTCCAGATGGCAGAATGGAACTCTAAAGAGATTGATCGCTGACATCTTCACAAGAAATACAATTTTTAAAAAAAGTCCTGCTGAAGAGACAGTTGCATTTAGCTGCTGTTGATCCATCAGTACATGGAAGTTTTTTTCATCTGCCAATTTTTACTTTTGGAACATATGGCTGATTATACATACAAGAACATGGATATTTCCAACTGTTATATTATAAAGAGGGAATTTATTATATGCTCAATAACTCACGGAGTGTGTTTAATATATAGTACCCCATTTAAACTATGGCTATATCCAAAAAGGGCACTGCAGGCATCTTTATAGTTACTGATTCTACTTGTGACTACAAGAATCAAGATGCTTTGATGATTATCACAGCTAAAGGTCACAGTCATAAATACGTTTTAACACTTATTAAGGCTAGTAGTGATGATGGCAGTTACTGGAAACATCAGACTAAACTGGGTAAAGTTTTCTACATGAATCCCAGTATATTATAAAGTTTGCTTCAGCAAAGGGATTAAGGTTTCAAGCAAAAGGATGCTTAATATTGACTTTTTACTTGATCAGTATAATATACTGGCAGGTAAGTGCATACAAAGCATTAGTAACAATAAGTTTATTGCTGAATTGGAATTTGTAAATTTAAAACAAACTGCACAATTGCTTTTAATTGCTATCATTTATTGGTTTGATGTTTGAAAAAAAAAATTTTTGATTGATTGTTTATGGGTTACTAAATGTGCAGAAAAGATTGCACTTTTTATTATATCAGCCCATTAATTCTCAATGCTATTTATTTGATTGCTGGGTGGTGAGTTTGTCTTTAATAACTGTAATAAAGGCCAGCAATTAAATCAATGACCCTAGTGTGATAGGGAATATAGATTTATAAGCCCCACTAGGGCAGCGACTAATGTAAATGATCCATTAAACACTGCATATAACATGTTAGTGCTAAATAATAATAATAAATAATGATATGTAAGCAGATGCAGTATACATTGCTGCTGTAAATTTGTGCATGTGTGGGCAGCAAGTTTATCCAACATCCACTGGCTCTCTACTGACAAAACCAAAATGTTTTCCTTCTGGTTTCATTTCAGTTGCCATGGTCATGAATGAGGCAATACGAACAATTCCAACATTCCCTTTATACGTCCTCATTCAGACTCTTCTGATTCACTTCAAAGTAACTAAATTCCTGAGCACTTTCAGCTGCCAAGCACTTGTAGGAAAGGACATGAATCAGCCAGGACGTACGGCCCTCAGTTCCCACATCAAAGCCTTTCTAACTAGACACTCTCTCCTTGGAGTGTAATTAGCATGTTGTAATCTAAACAGACCATTTCTATTCAATTCATTTTCATTTCTCCCAAAGTGACAAAGGATATCATTATGGAAGTCTGGAGGAGGGTGATGAGTTTCAAAAAGCATGGCAGGCTGATTACCTAAAATCCATGACTGGAGCTTGGCTGCCAAAAAATATCTAAGATCTGGTTTCATAGCACAGATAACAAGCTTTATCTGAGTTGTGTGAAGTCAGAGGGCACCGCACAGCAGATAATGCTACACTAATGACTCCCACTAATACATGGATTTGAAACTGTAGTTTAAAATAACAGACACTCGTGCAAGTTTCCTCTACAGACATCCATTTCAAGTCTTCACCTGTTTAAGACTTGGAAGTAAATGGTATGCTCTCATTTAAGATAAAATAACTGTGGCATCTAGATAAAACAGAGATGGTGTTTCTGTGAACATATAAAGAAAGAAGAATGAAATTTGAGATGGTATAAGTCTTTCCAGTGCAAAAACCATCCAAAAATATCCCTGCTTTAATGGCCAGTTTTGGAGTGGTAAGCTAATTCATAAGTAAAGCTCTCATTGCATAACTAGGAAAACATGAGTGTAGATATCTGGATTTGATTTGTATCAATGAGGGGGATGACTGAACAGCTGTTGCCGGAGGTTATTGCTAAAAACTGTAGTTATCTTGATGGACCTGAATATTTTATCAATTATGTCATGAAACAGTATGACCTTTTGATATTTAGAAGATGAAACTAGCCAAACAATAATAATGCAGGTATGGGCCCTGTTTTCCAGAATGCTTGGGACCTGGGGTTTTCTGGATAATGGATCTTTCTTGTTTGGATCTTCATACCTTAAGTCAGGTGTCCCCAACCTTTTTTACTGGTGAGCCACATTTAAAATGTAAAAAAGAGTTGGAGAGCAACACAAACATGAAAAAGTCCATGGGGATGTCAAATAAGAGCTGTGATTGGCTGTTTGGTAGCCCCTATATGGACTGATAGCCTACAGGAGGTTCTTTTTGGGAGTACACCAGGTTTTTATGCAACCAAAACTTGTCTCTAAGCCTGGAATTCAAAAATAAGCACCTGCTTTGAGGCCACTGGGAGCAACATCCAAGGGTTTGGTGAGCAACATGTTGCTCGCGAGCTACTGGTTGGGGAACACTGCCTTAAGTCTACTAGAAAATTATTTAAACAATAGATTAACCCGGTAGACTGGTTTTGCTTCCAATAAAGTTGAATTTGTACAAGGTACTGTTTTATTATTACAGAGAAAAAGGAAATCATTTTAAAAAATTTGGATTATTTGGATAAAGCGGAATCTATGGGAGACAGCCTTTCCATAATTCGGAGCTTTCTGGGTAATGGGTGTCCGGATCCTATACCTATACTGAAAAGGGACCATTTACTACTGCTCTCTGCACTTCATACCGTGGTTTTTTTTTGTGACTGACGAGAGGTTCCCAAACAATCCTAACCCCAGATCCAAGTGCTTTGAGGGGGTGTTCAGAGATTTCTTCTATTTGTACTTTTAATATTCAGTACGTTTAATCTAATTCATGGTTTTAGAGAAAATTTGTCTAAATAAGTTTAATCATGGTTTCAAATGTGGTTTTAATAAATGGGCCTCATTGTGTATGTATGTAGGTGATGAAAATGAATGATGAAGCAATACAATCTAGTGCACTATAAGAACTTCAGTAGAGACCATTTATATAAGGATACTCACATGAGACCTTTAGCCTGTGGCTGCCACAGTGCTGTCTCTCAGCACTGTTCAACATATAAAATATGTGTGCTTATTCCCAATTGCAAAGTAAAAGGTTCTTCTCATTGGTTCATGGTTGGTTTGTATCAGTTTAACTAATATTAACCTGAACTGCACTAGGTTAATAGAACTACATATCTTATAAATATAATTCATATTACTAATAACTATTTTTCATATTGAAAGCTCTTATATCGGTCTTCATTTTTTTTACGGATAAGGGAGTCTTTCTGTAATTTGGATCTTCACACCTTAAGCCTACTAAAAAATATTTTCAACTTTAAATAAAGGCAATAGAATAGTTTTTCCTCCAATAAGGATTAATTATATATTAGTTGGGATGAAGTACAAGATACTATTTTATTATTACAAAAAAGGAATTTTTCTTTAATTTTAAATTAATTGATTAAAAATTAAGTCTATGGGAGATGGCCCTTCAGTAATTCAGAGCTTTCTGGATAACGGGTTTTCGTATAATGGATCCTATATCTATATACAACGATTTATTATACGGTGCTGTGAAATATGTTGGTATAAATATGTGATAATAGTAATCATAATAATAATTAATAACTGAAATATTTTCCAGTTTTCTAAATGTTTAAAGAGTTGCTTAGGGCATTAGTCACTAATGTCATGCTGATGCTAAAAAAGCGCCACATCACAGCCTAGAATATGAGGGAACTGGTTCTGGCCAGAAACTACATTCCCCTGCTAGATAGTTGGGCTCTAAGGATAAATGCATTTTAAATATCATCATATTTTTCAGAATGATCTGTGGTAAACTGGGCAGTAAAACAGCTAATGCTGTAGCATTCCCATTATTAACAAGTAAATGAAATATAGCTGTTTAACAAAGATAATAAACAGATTCCATATTAAGAAATCATGTCACAAACTCAGAGGTAGTGTTTTTATATTCCAAAGTATGCAGAGATGGCTCATTCCAAGTGTAGAGACTGTATTTACACTGAGTCTGAAATTAATGCAAAGAGGTCTTTTAAATGCTAATATTACAGTGAGGAAGCAACATGTGGTAGAAGGAAAAACCTTTTGTGTTTGTTTTGTTTCAGTGATTTGGTGCTGGGGAGGTTATTCTGACATAATGTGTTATCAATACCCTTTCTTTCCATTGAGACCATATAAAGCTCTCTGCAATATCAGAAAAAGCTTTGTGTCACACAAACCAAATGGCCATAGCAAAATAGAGAGGGTTACAATTTATTAGGTAGCAATTTAACTGTAAGAATGTTATGAAAGAAGGAGCAGAGTGAACAATCACTGTAGGAATAGAAGGGGATTGAGTCAATTACATCCATAAAAATAAGGACCCTCCATACTGTCTATGGAGCAGGCCTGGACTGCCAATCTGTGGGATCTGGCAAATGCCAGAGGGGCTGCCATAAGGTCCCATAGAAAGTCAGTATTTAGGGGGACTGTTTGGGCCTCTATGTGGGCTGATTGGGCCTCTGTGTACCTGAAATGGCAGGGCCTATTTTAATTCTCAGTCCAGACCTGCTATGGAGTCCTGGTTTTATCAACAAGACTCCAAGTTATGTATGTACACAATTTGGGCTCTCATGGTCAAACCCCAGGAGCTTTGAACTGCCTATGAAATGGCAGATACCAGTTCAGAAACAAAGTCCAAGCATTTAGCCATACAACTGTATTGACATGTAAGTGGTACTCTATTTATTATCCTGTTGCTCATAGAGAAAATACAGTATATAACTCCAATAAACCATAATTCAAATGGCACTCATGTGAACAACAACATACGGTCCTTTTGCTGCTTTTTATCGAGATCCCAGCAAACGTTTCTGGGGAAATAAAGAAGGAGACAGCCCCCAAAACATTTGCTGAGATCTCAATAAAAAGCATCAAACATTCTGCACGTTGCTGTTCATGTAAGTACATTTTGGAATATGATTTAATGGCAGATACCAAGCAGGTTTACATCAGATAAGCATATCCTTTTTGTATGGAAATATCAAGATTTAAGTTTTATTATTCACTAAACACAAAATGTCAATAGAGACACAGCTCTCCTTTACAAATATATGCAATGCTACATATGACATTGTTTAATTTTCATGGTTAACCTTATCAACCTGCTTCAGAGGTCAGAATATACAGTCACTGTTAGGCAATAAGGGTGCACTTTTAGATGTAGCTCAATAGTAATAAAAGGGCCAAAGACTTGAAATTCAGTTTGTGTGTTTAAAATACTAATATACACTTAGGGGCATATTTATCAAGGGTCGAATTGAAAATTCTAATTAAAATTTTCACATTTTTTTTTTATGGTCAAAACTGTCAAATTCGACTAGGGAGTTATCCAAATTAGATTTGAGTTGATTTTCGAGATTTATCATACTCTGGGCCTTTAAGAATTAGAATTCGACTGTTCACCTTAAACCTGCCGAATTAAAATTTAAGTCAATGGGAAAGGTGCAGGGATCAATTTGGCAATGTTTGCAGCCTTCCTGGCCTTTTTTTGGAGAAAAAAACTTGAATTGAGTTTGATCGAATTCGAATTGAATTCCATTCCAATTTTTCGGGTCATTTAAACTCATCCGAGTACCAAAAAGTTTGATTTTATTAATACAATTCAACCAGTTGAATTTAGAATTAATGGGAGTTTTAAAAAACTCACATGAATTTCGAAATTTGACTCTTGATAAATGTGCCTCCCCATCTGAAAAATTGTGATTGTGCATACTTGGTATAAAAGTAATAAATTGTGGTTTGAGGCCAGGAAGTGACAGTTCACAGTAAATACATATCCAATAGCAGGTGCATTAGTGCTCATAGATGTGCCATTAATCAGCACTGTTAGACGTGCACAGAGGCCAACCTTCACAGACACTTCGTAAGCTGGCAAGCAAATAGCAACTTCTAACATGGATTTCTTTTCTTCTGCTTCCAACTCATGTAAATGCATTTTATTAGAATACATTTTTCCCACCAGGGAACCTGTCTGTCTGTTTCACCAGGTCTTCTAGTCACCTAATACTTTTACCGTAAAGGAATGTAATTCTTTCCTATGTTATCAGTCAGTTTTTTTCTTTGAAAAGAAAATGTAAATTGTTCATATATTATATAATTACATATATAATACTGTTTGGATAAATGAAAAGCAGCTAAGATATTGGATGAAACATCTGGGTTTTGCAATAATGACTTTCTTGAACTTGGTAAAAATTTTAAAGGAATAGTGAGTACACGTTTGGAGGAATCTTATCCTCTGTTTTCTGTTAGATGCAATAATGTCACTGCCTAACTTAAGTTCACATATTTTAGTCACCTTCTTATATTTGGGGTCTTCAACTGTGCATGTAACTGACATTATTTTGTGTTAATACTATGAAACAAGGGCACATGCACTAAGGTGCATAAACAAGTGCAAATTAGCGCTAATAATTGCACCAGATTTATAGCTTCAAAGCACAGCGATAATGGTTGGATATGACTGCCTGTCATAAGACGTGCTGTAAGAACAGGGCTCCATTGCAGCCTGCAGCTAAATGCCAGGACCATAAATACAGTCCATCTTCTAATGTAACTCATAAATACAGTACTGCTGAATTGGAGGATAGGGAACCAAGTGCAGAAGGTTTAGGGGCAGATTTATCAAGGGTTGAAGTGGATTTGAGTGAATTTTCGAAGTTCGAAAAGTTCGAATTTCAAAGTAAATTTTTGGGTACTTGGACCATTGAATAGGCTACTACGACTTTGATTCGAAGTAAAATCGGTTGAATATTCGACCATTCGATAATTGAAGTACTGTCTCTTTAAAAAAACTTAAACCTGCTGAAGTGCTATGTTACCCTATGGGGACCTTCTAATGCATTTTTGTAAGTTTTTTGTAGTCAAAGTAAAATCGTTCTTATTGATTGCTGAAATCCTTCGAATTGTTTGATTTGAACGATTTAATCGCAATTTTACTTTGAACGCAAAATGGTCAAATTCTGTAAAAAAAAACGTTGACTTTGAAATTCGAAGTCCAAGTATAGCCATTCGATGTTCGAATTTCTAAGTATATTTCACTTCGAAATTCGTCCTTTGATAAATCTGCCCCTTAGTGTATTGTTTGCACTTTGCATTCTAAGTAAACAAATAAGTAATAATGTAGTGAATATCTGCTCTTAAGGAAAAAGTATTTATATTAAGTTACAGATATGCTCATTTGGTTTCATAATCAAACCCCAGTTCCAGGCTTACCAAAATTGGATATATTAAAAAACAATTCACAGAGACCCATGGATAGTAAATACAGTAAAAATAATTATAAAAATGAAAGATATTTATTAGGACATGTTTAACGCATTTCGTGCCAACTGGGCACTTACTTATTTACTAAAGCATTAGGCTAAACATGCCCTAGTAAATATTTTTTATTTTTATAATTATTTTTGCTACTGTATTTACTATGCATGGGTCTCTGTCAATTATCTTTGAATTTACCCTATGTAAATGACCCCCGTTATGTTTTGGTTGTTTGTAAACAAATTTTACAAAGTAATTAATTATGGGGAAAACATCTATAGTTACATGATATTTATATGCCAAGAAAAACATACCTTGTTTAATCATTAAAGCCCTCTCTGCTTTCCAATGTGTTCCCATGTGTTTCCTAAGCCTCCATTGTTGAACTGCATATATGGACTAGTATGAATTATTGGTTGCATAGGCTTGGTGTTCATTTTGATAATTAATCTAGTTATCTGCTATTAAATTACTAAGGCTAATGCCACGCGGGAACTGATCTTGGCCTGCGTAAAAAAGCATACTAACATTTTTGCTAGGTTACCATACTTTGGATCCAGTTACAGGAACCGCAAACAATTCCTTGCTTTAAAGTGACTACTACATGTAAATATATAGTGAATAATGTACCCCCTTTGGTAGAATATAAGAAATGTATATACATTTTTTATAAGTCACAAGGAATCCCATGACCATATAAAGGCACAAGACTGAAGGCATTTTAGAGTGCAGTCTTTACCATGCCTATTCCCTGCCATTATTAGTTACTTTAATTCAGGCCATACCTCAAACCATTATCTGTTCTCAGTCGTATACACATTAAACAGCTTAAAGAAGAGTTTTGGAAAGAGATAGTGTAAGCAAAAGAAATTGAAGAGGTAAATGAAAGCCCTACGACTGAAGTTTTCTTAATATGTTAAAGCATAAGGAAGCAATGATTACACATGGCTAGTGTATTTATAAGTATAGCCATCCTCTTTTATTTTAAAGCCGGCTACCATGTACACTGCAAATCTACAAAAAATACAAAACAAAAAAAATATACGAGCCCAACTGAGGCACCACTTACATCATTCATTTTACGTGGCAAAATATCTTGCTTTAGGACACATCTCAGTATAACAAGATAATTCACCATCAAAATGTCCCTTTGTAACTAAACAACAGAATATTGCTGGACATGTAAAGACAAAGCTATCCATCTGTACTACATCAGTTGCTCTGCAGGAGCAATGGAGGTGTTAAGGCTTTGACATTTACTTGAAAAAATGCACCTGAATTTATCTTCCAGTCATTCTGAAGTGTAAACAGTGTTCCTCTGGTACCATTTTGATTATATCTAACCCACTGTTAAAGCAAACCTCCCACATGGCTGTAAAGAGAAAAGCCATCTAGTCTATCCTTATACAGAAGGTAAATGGAATAAGACCCATTAGCTTCAAATAAAGACAACTGTTCACAAAATCTATAAATGTCAATAACGAAAAACCTTTTACCATGTGTTCCTTTTTTACTAGATTTGATGATATATCATTGTTCAATTGTGAGTAGTAGAACTACTGTCTCTTTCTTTAGCAGTTTTAATGATATCTCACATATTTAGCAAAGGAAACACCATTGGTTTACCCATCAAATAACGTCAATAATACGTTAGTGATGTTACTGAGGTCAGACTGGGGAGCCGGGTCAGGGTCATTGTGTACCTTCTTAACTTGTGGCTGTGATTGGGACAGGGGACAGGGGGAGGTCAGTAGGCAGGAAGGTCTGGGACACTAAGACCCACTGGGTTTTTTCCCGGTGTTGTGCAGGCCCAGTTCGATTCTGAGCACCGGGGGTTTGCCACTGGCAGCGTGCTTTCTATTCAAACAGCTACAAGCCAGCAAGGGTATATTGATCATTGTGGTTCTCCCTGAGAATACCACAGCAGTCAAAATGCGAACGTTCGCAGTGTATGTAATAACATTTTACAATCACAAACCGTTTTTTGTGACAAAATATTTAACAAGACTCCAGAGCAGGTGTTAAAGGTTCGCAAAACATAGTAAAGATTCGCAATGCAATAACAGCCTAACGAAGAATATTACATTGCAACAAGCAAATTTTTATTTGCAAAGTTTTGCTCTTTGCAAATTTTATTACATGCCCCCCTTATTGTCATAGTATTGTCAATTATTTATTTAAATTAGAGTTTTAAGTAGTGTCCCACAAGGTTTTGCATGAGATTTACTTTTTATTCAATCTGACATCTAAGTGGCAGATGAAATGCAACAAAGATAAATATAAGGTTAAGCACTTGGAATTTACAAATATATAGGCTTATACCTTTAGTAGTACTATGAAGGCCAATCTTAGATGAAGAAGGACATAGGAGTGCTTAAAGTGGGTGTAATACATTTAACTGTAGTAAGCAATGCCAGTAAACAACAGTAAGGGCCAATGGGATACTGTCTGTGTTAAAAGAGGTATAAATTAAAGTGATGTAAGTGTAATTCTTCCCTTTTACAAATCACCATTAAAGTCCCATTTAGGATATTCAGTGCAGATTGGGTCCCTAGGATATTACTAAAAAAGTAATATCCTAGTTATTTAAGAGTTCAGATAAGGGTGACTAAATTGACAGAGGCCATTGAAGATAAAGCTGTTTTATTTACAATACCTTTCTAACTCACTTATACAATAGAAAATAAACAACAAATACAAATCAACCTATATTTAAATATTTACAAAATAAGTTTGCAAATTGTCATAATCTGAACATTACACAGGCAGCTGGAAACGTTCTCTTCATATCTGTTCCAACAGGCTTTCTCACTAAATTTTCTTGCAGCAGTGACTATCCCTCATCCTGTGCCCTGATCTTTGCAGATTAATGACTAGATTTTGTGTGCTGCTAAATTTGGATGTTCAGATAATTATTTGGATTACAAGGCCGTACAGACAGACAGGCAGTCTGCTGAAATTCATTTTGGATAGCCTTTGGGGGAGCCACAAAGTACCAAAGTAGAGATATAAGGAGCTGGGTAACAGAAAGGGAACTGGACATACTTCTACTAGAGTGAAAGAACAAAGTATCCCCATCATAGAAAAATAAAAGTAAAAAAAGAAAAGTATGTAAGGACCCAAAGCAGCGGTACTTCTGGCTAGAATGAAGTTCCACAAGAGAATCAGGGAAATTAAAGCTGGCAAGTATACTTGATGGAAGAAGCAGGCTAAGGAATTCACCTTTCCTAAGTATAAGTCTTTGTGGTTTTAGAATGCAAGATCTTCTTGAAATTAGTGCCACTGTAAAGAAGGGAATAAGTTATCAAATTAATTAAAATTGGCCAGAAAAAAAACAGAAAATGAAAATTAATTTTAAGAAAGGACCAGAGACATTGAGGTGTCTCCACTAAAATTAGGCTACTAGCTATACAAGGCATATGCTCTGACAAACCTGAAAAGGCTGTGCCTAGATCTGGCAGTCAGTGGCTCACAATTTTGCATCTCAGGGCACACAAGATATATTCAAATATATCCTAAGTTAAAATAATTGTATAGAGAGTGATTTGAACTATTTTGCCTTATGGCACAAGGGCTTTGGGTCAAGTCTCCAGTGCAAAGGGGTTTAGCTGGTATTTGCAGCAAGATATTCTGCATTTTCCTGATGCTACTTTTTGCACTTTGCACAAATGTTAAGTTTTGCACTTAACAGTCTTTCTTTATTTCACCCCAAAAGACAGACTTTAAACCTTTTCTATGTGCAAAATAAAAAACAGATTTGTATTTGCTAAGGTGAACGTGTATTCCAGGTATACATTTCTTTCTCCTGGCCCATGTACTCCAGAATAAAGAAAACGGACGTTCAGAAATAAAATAAATATTTGAAAGAAACATGGAGGTTTGATTTCTGCCAGAAATTCTGACTGATGTAAGGCCGAAAACTGTTGCTCTTGGCTGCGCTGGGTACAGATTTAAACTAGTTTCTTTTTCCTCCCTTTACAGTAATCGTTAAAAATACTAATAAACTCTAAAATGTTATTCTGGAATGTAGAAGTTCATATCTTGCAAAGAGGAATTCTGAAAATGATCAGAAAGGTAGGCTTATAAAATGGCAGACATAACAAACTATATAAAAAAAACTTAACCATTCAGCTTTAAAGGAAAACATAATTTAACAGCACTACTACCACCTAGGTTAAGGTTACTGACAATGACCTTTAGGGGGTTTTATTTACTAAAACGCTAAATTATCTCAGTTTTTAATGAAAACAAAGTTGACCAAACTCCCTTCCACAAATAGAACTCATTTATTAATAAAATGTCACAACAAAATCGAGCATCGATTCATATCGTGCGTTTGACGCTCTGAAAACTCGACTTCATCAAATTTTCACTCCGAAAACTCAACTTTTTTTGAATTATAGAATGAAATGCAGTTTTGGGGTATAATAAATCTCTAAAAATATGTTTTTCCCCATGAATAATTCAAGTTTTTAACCTTAGCCAGATAAATTTGAGGTTTAAAGGAGACATTTTGTGTAAAAAATAAGAATGTGCCAGTGCATTATACTCATTTATATATAGAAGAATTGTGCTTAAAAAAGCAGCGTTTCAGGATGATTTATTCTTTCCCTTCTCTTCCACTTCCTGCTCCCTGAATTCCCAGGTTGTGCAGAGGAGCAGGCGGCACTCAGTACAATGCACTGTAGGACAGGAACCAATCAGCATCGAGCAGGACCTGATAGGGAACTGAAGCCTATCTTTGCTTAAGTGACTGAAGGGCTGTCCCCCTCCTACTGTGCTTCTGGCAGGGACTTTTAGGACACGCCCACCCCTCATCTGAAACACAGAAAGGGACTAGAGAACATCTATAGGGAGCTCCAATAAAGGGGCTGATTAAAGATAATGTTACGTTTTAGCACCATTTAAAAGCAACACCATATATTATTCATAATTGTCTACAAAATTACAATCACAATTACAAAACTAGGGGTTTTTCATTTATTATTATTTATCCTTTTTCATTTTATTTACTAAACTCCAAATGCAAGATTTTTTAAAAAAAAAATTATGAATCTTTCGGAATTTATTAAACCCCAGAGGATGGAAAAGTCTGAATCTGAAAATCCGGCATCTCAGACATGTCGAAGTTGCATATACTGTAAGTCAGGAAAATCGAGAAAATCGGATGGAAAAATCTGAAAAACTCGTGAAAATCAGATTTTTTCTGGAAAATGTAATAATAAATAAGCATAAAAATCCCCAGCGGATTTAATCAGAGTTTATAGCAGAAAATACTGAGATAAAATCGGACATTGATAAATAACCCCCTAAATGTTGAAGTAGTTACAAAATGCTGTGTCCATTTTTACTTTCAGAAATATGCAGCCAACTCTTAGGCTTACTTTATGTCTCCCTGTTGGCAATTTCAAATAGGTTTTTTTTTTTTAAAATTTCCCCCACAAAATCCAATCCACATTATAGTACAAGAGTGGTTTGACTACAGTGCTTTTGGAAACTTTGGGAGCCAAAAATGCTCTTTTTCACCTTCTCATAGTAAAGCATGTAAAAAAAAAACCCCTCACAGGAGGTGAGAACGTATATCTGGGAAGAGTCACAGGCAGAGCTCTTATCATGTTTTTCTATGGTGACATAGAAAACATGTTGTACTGTTTTATTCTATCTAGCTTGTACTCGTCTACAATATTATAATTGCCCTTAATTGCTAAACTTTTAGGACATGCTTCTTTTGGACGTGGGCAGCAGTAATCATCACATTCAAAAACTACCAAAACAAGGAGTATGGAGAACAGCCAATAACATTTCAGCTGGGCCAGGACCTGCTGAATGTAGTCCTCTGTTCTTTTTAATGCAGATTAGACTGCTGAAAACGGATACTATATCAACTATTGATTATGCTTCACTTTGTCTATAAATGGGCACAAATAAATACATTTTGAGTTAAAAAAGCTTTACCTTGTTCCCCGCTGTTCCTTCCAAGAGCCAAAAGAGGTCAACCATATTCTGAGTAGTAAATTAATATCAGCTACCACAACTTCATGTGACAAAAACTATAATTTTCGGCTTTCTGTTTTTTTTATGTGTCAATATGATAGGGACCTTAGATTTGAAAGTCCACTAGGGCAGGAATTGATGTAAATGATGTATATTCACTGTAAAGAACTACAGAATATATTGCTGTACAAAGAATAGTAATATATATGTAAGTATAATTCATAAATGAATCACACTCAAGGAACTTTATGAATAATAAATAAGGGGCTATTTACTAAGGGTCAAAGTGAATTTTCGAATTCAAAAACTTCGAATTTCTAAGTAATTTTTGTGTACTTCGACCATGGAATAGGCCAAAATTCAATTTGAATTGAAAAAACTTCGAATTCGAAAAAGTACTGTCTCTTTAAAAGACTTCAACTTCGACACTTTGCCACCTTAAACCTGTCGAGTTGCTGTTTAGCCTATGGGGGACCTCCTATAAACTTTGGCTAAGTTTTGAGTAGTCGAAGTATTTTTTTTGTAAAATTGTTCGAATTGTTCAATTTGAACGATTTAATCGATCAATCGAACGATTTTTACGGCCGTTTTCGATCGAAAAAATACTTCAACTATCGAAATGTCAAATTCGATGGTCGGATTTCGAAGTTTTTTAACTTCGAAATTTGACCCTTAGTAAATGTGCACCTTAGTGTTTATTTGCAATTCAAACATTTATTCTATGTATATAAATATTTATTTACACTTACACTCATTTTTTACACTTACACTAATGTATCATACCTCCCAACTGTCCCCTTTTTCTCTGGACAGTCCCAGTTTTGACAGCTCTACCTGCAGTCCAGGATTGTTACTGAAATGACCCGACTTTCTCTTTGATCTCCTGCACTGAACAGCCAAAAAAAGATACACAGTTTCTAAAATGGAATTGGCTTTTAGCAGAGAGCCCAGAATATGTGGCTGGTGCACTTAGATACTTTTGTAACAATTTAAGATAAGCAAAGTAGCAATTGTAACAATTTAAGATAAGCAGGTCTCTTGGGGAAACTGTGACTTGCAGCTTAAAGGGCAATTCATCTTCATTAGCAAAACTGTAATAACACATAAACACCACAGAAATGTGTTCAAACTGTCATAACATGGAGGGGTGTGTGTATGGATGCTGGGTTTTTATTTGGAGGGATTGAACTTGATGGACTTTGTCTTTTTTCAACCCGATTTAACTATGTTACTATGTAATTATAAGCTACCAATTTTTGTAAAATGAACAAAATTGCTCTGCACGGCAAATCTTGTTCCTTTTTTTTTTTATTTCCAAAATGTTGGGAGGCATGATATATTTGTAATTATAATTCATAAATGAGTCACAATTAAGGGACTTTATGAATAATAAGTGATTATTGCAATTCAAACACTTATACTGCATAAATATTAAGAGCAAGAGAGTTTGTGTGTGTGTGTGTGTGTGTGTGTATATATATATCTATATCTATCTATATATATATATATATATATATATATATATATATATATAGAGTTTTCTTTTGCTTGGTGTGTGATCTTACACTAATTGCTCAATAATGCACTCAATTCACACTTACATTAATAGCAATTTCAAAAGATCATGGTTGTTTTAATAACACCATGGCAGATATCCATGTTCACATACTTGAAAATTATGAAAAAAATGCTTTAAAAATATCCAGCGATAAGGAATGCCAAATTATTTGATATTATCACAAATTCCTTTGTGCATTGCAACTCTAGTGTGTGTGGTGTGTGTGTGTGTGTGTGTGTGTGTGTGTGTCTGTGTGTAGCAAGGGAGCAAGGAGCATTAGACAGCTGGAAGAATTTACACCAACACTAGAGAAAAGAAAATGTTTTAAAGATTAATAGACTGGAAAAAGGATTGACCCAAGAACACTTAACACTGTCCTCCTCCATCTCTCTGCACTAAACATGAAATAAACTCTTCACGTGTCCTTTGTATCAAGTCCCTCAGTTTACAATAAGTCATGGAACATGTCAGTAAAGACTGTACATTACTAGCACCACTTTTTATCATTAACTATTGTATAAAGTCTCTTGCTTGATGGCAGGGAAAAGGCTGGGTCAGCAGAAAACTATTCCTCTTAAGTGCACAACTCCAAAGAAAGTACATGGCAAGTTGGAGAAAAGCCAAGTTGGCGAACAGCAAGGCAGGAAACTAAGAGCAAAGTATATGGAAAGGAGAAACGTGGGCATTTACAGTGCAACAAAAAAAGCATGCAAGGAAGCCTGGGAGCATTAAATGCCAGCACGCCTTCATACACCTAATTTTCAATGTATTTTGTTTGTTTTAAATGTTATTACAGCTGGGAAAATGAAACTGAAGCTTTTAGAATCTGTCCTTTACAATAAAAGTTCTACAGTTACGCTAGAAAAGTTAATTTTGTGAAAGGAAAGACATTTCAAGATAGTATTATAGTGGTTAACAGAAAATGAAACCTCATTAAAACACATACTGTAAGAATATCAGTGTCTAGTTGCTAAACTATTTTATATAGCCACTAATTATTAAGGTTGGTTAAAGGCACACTATCCTTAATTTTTTATTCATTTTTTGATGTAACTAGTACAGGTATATGCCAGAAATAAGAAGTATGGGGTCGTGCTAAGAGGTGCAAGAATGCTCATATACTCAGCACTTGCTGCCCTTTGGGTTGCTGATCATTGCACGGAGCGCCGCTATCCTTACAAGGACAGTACCCCGATGTGGGCTGCATATCCTCCTGCCGCTCCCACCTTATGTGTGATTCTTGAGGGCAGATAAGGGGACAAGGGGGCTGAAGGATGCACCTTTTGAATTTAGCTAGTCTGCACTAGATTCAAAGAGCAGTCTGCAGGTCCTTGCACTCTGAAACGGATCACAGAGGCCTGCAGTTATTTGCACAATGCAGCTGGAAAAGTGCAACGAAATGTCTGATTACAGCATTTTCTTTTTTTTTAACTTTGAACACTGTGTGAGACATAATTTATTCATATAGCATCAAGGAGCATTTTATAATAATTTAACAAATAAGGGGTTTGTAATAAAAACAGAATGGGGGGCTGCTCACAATCTCTGACCCATTTTACTGATTAGAGATCTAAAAAGGCAGAATCACTTGAATTTATTTTAAACAAGCCATGACCCACAGGTTTTAGTTTGATTTCAGTCCATTTTTAAGTTTCATGTTTAGTCTAATAATTGCTTTTATTTCTTCATTCTTCAATTTTTTTGCAAGTGGTGAACAGGTAGGATTTAGACATTTTGCCCACCATATTTCTACAGGCTAAATTGTAAATTGTATAATTTTCACAATTGGGTGAAATCATCTGTACTGAATGGCCACCGACTGGAAGATCCCCAGATTTCCTTCTTCTAATGCTTAATAGCAACATTTTTACTTCTCTGTATATTGCAGTTTGACAGAGGATTAACTTGTATAACCTTGCTACAGAATACACTGGCATAGCACATAGCGCAAACATATAGTCTGTACTGCTCCCATTTCTGCTAATGGCTCAGCTTAAAAGATAGCTCCCACTCATAGGTGTAAATGCTAAAGGCTACTTAAAACACTGAAAAAAATACCAATAGTTTTTTTTGGTCATTTACAAGGATGCATGCTGTTTAAAGATCATCACGTTCAAGACGCTGTTTGTTTGTTTCAATGTGACCTTAGGGCAGAGATACACATGAAGATTAGGGGAGATTTAGTCGCCCGGCGACAAATCGCCTCTCCTTTTCATTTATATTCTAGACCAGTGGGAAGGCATTTCGGGGAGATTAGTCACATGAAGAAGAGGTGATTTGTCGATGGGCGACTAATCTTCCTGAATCTTCGCATGTGTCTCTGCCCAAAGGGATATGACCGTGGGTATTTTAGAGGTTTTTGGATAATGTACAGTATTTTCAGACATCATGTTTGTTTTTATATGTTATAAAATGTTCCTTCCTATAAGACACACTTGCCTTTTATGTGAGTGTTCTGTTAGCTCTGTGTGGAAAAAGGGCAGGAGAGGGATTTTCAGCACTTACTCAAGAAAAGCTAAACTAAATAGTGGAACGGCATATTGCTCCTATCCTCACCTTTTTTCTACCCTGATGCCTTTTTTTAACATTTTGTTAAGACAAGAATGTTCCTTTTAAATCCAAACAGAGTTGGTCCCTGTAGCCATAAGTATTCCTTTAACATTATTTGCACATAAAATTGACATGTACCAGGGGCAAGCTGTGTGTAGCATAGGTTTAAAGTTCTAAGCACGCTGTACTGTGCCAGAAAATTAATTTCCTTTCTAATATTTAAGTGTTCTTGGCTACGATTCCAATTTACGAACATTAAAGATTGTTTTCTTTTAAAAGCTGAGTATATTGTAGTCAGCGTTGTGAATAAAATATTACACATGACTCACGGCTGTGTGATAATAAAATAAAACAAGAACGATTCTCCCTTTCCAAAGCACAGCAAAACTTTGTTTAGGAATCACCCAGAGAAAGGTTACATTGATCGATGTGAGCCCCTTTGTATTAAGTAGACACTTATGTCTGAACAAATTTTTGTCCATTTAGGATTCGAGGATCCACAACCTTGTAATATGACTTGCACATCAAACTAGACTGCTGTTTAATACATAGGTAGGGTTGGATCTCTTTATACAGGTATGAGAATTGTTCTCCTTCTCCCTCACAAAAATCCAGACTTACATTTTGCTTATATACCGAACATTGTCAAATTTGTCATGACCCTGCTTTGCATCATGTTTCTACCTCACTATTACTGTTATAAAGAATATTTACAAAAAACATCTTATTTTCTTTCTTGAAACCCTTACTTCATTGCACAGCTTGTTTGGGTGGAATATGATGGCCAAGACTCATAATACAGAATCATTCCATGTCTTTGCTCTAATTTAAAGTTAAATACACTTTTCTACGACAAGTCTTTTCTGGAAGAAAAATCTGATTCCTAAGTCATTACGAAGTGTCTTGAAATGTCCATGACTTGGGGGAGAAAAAAAACAAAAAAAATGCAGAGTTTATTCTCGCTGGAGCAACATCTCGCAGCTTAGTAACTATCCTTTATGGAGTGTTAAACCTTTGCTTCCTTTTTAAACCTGTTCCTCTGGGGAATTGTAAAGCATACTATATTAATTGTCAGAATGAGAGGTGGAAAATTTATAGGCATAAAACAGTGCTCCGTGGAATTCCTACTACAAGTGGTTCCACTCTGTACTCGACATTAGCATGATGATATATTCTCTTTTAAGATTTTTTAACTTAAATGTGTAAAAAATAGAGACATAAATAATGTTTATCCCTTTCTTCAAGAGTTTATGTACCCAAAAGTTAAACTTCACATCACAAAAGTGAAGCTAAACTCAGTCAAGCAAATTCTTCCCAGCACGCGTATGGTATCCATTTTTCAGAAACCTGTTATCCGGAAAGCTCCGAATTATGGAAGGGCCATATCCCATTTTATCCAAATAATCCCATATTTTTAAAAATTATTTCCTTTATCTCTGTAATAAAACAGTACCTTTTACTTAATACAAACTAAGATATAATTCATCCTTATTGGAAGCAAAAACAGCCTATTGGGTTTATTTAATGTTTACATGATTTTCTAGTAGATTTAAGGTATGAAGATCCAAATTACAGAAAGATCCATTATGCGGAAGTTGTTATAAAGTTGTGGGTGCACTTCCTAAGTGACCATGCTATATAGTATGTTTGGAGCTTTGATACATTTACCGTATATACTCGAGTATAAGCCATCCCGAGTATAAGCCGAGGTACCTAATCTTACCTCCAAAAACTGGGAAAGCTTATTGACTCGAGTATAAGCCAAGGGTGAGAAATGCAGCAGCTTCTGGTAAGTTTCAATCAAAAAATTGAGGGTTTCTGCTCCCATTGGAGGTGCCATTCTTGGACGCCGGCGAATATTCTTGGAGACTATTCTTGGACGTGGCCACTATTCTTGGATGCCGGCGACTATTCTTAGATGACCGGCGACCGTTTTTGCACTTGACCCGAGTATAAACCGAGGTAGAGTTTTTCAGCATATTTTGGGGGCTGGAAAACTCAGCTTACTCGAGTATATACGGTATATCGCTGCTGACATTACTATTTGCATTAGTACAAATAATAATAATGAGGCTTACCTAATTTTTAAGCATCTAAGAGAAGCCTGACAGGTGGCTTAGGCATAATGCTTATTTAACACCGACATTGCCCATATTTAACACTAGGAACATTGGCTTGGGGCATGCTTGTAGAAGTACAATGCAGTATCTGCACCGAACAAACAGACAGGTGAAGCTAAGTATTGCAAGCAGCACCCCCTCCCCTCCCAATTATAAAACCAGGGTGAGTGTAACTTTTAAGATGTTTAAATACATTGACACTTATCATCCCAAAAGTATTAGCATGCCCATAGACGGCAAAACTGCTGCAGCAAAAAACCCTTCTAGTCCATAGCTTTATGAATGCCAAACATGTGCCATCAGGAGGCCTTTGTTGTGATCCTGTTAGCAGCAGATTTAGTGCTGAAGACCTGAAATGAACCTATTTGCATCTGCCTGCCATGCTTTTCTCCCACAAAACCACCTTTAAGACAAAGTATCAGTGACAAAGAGGTGAAGATGGGTAGACACTAAAATAGTGGATAACCTGATGTTGGCCTGGAGATCAATTGAAGATTAGTGACAGTGGCACATCTTACGTGAAAGGCCCAGTAAAATTACAGCTGATAAAAATATAAAGTATAAAATATACCTCAACATGCATTAGATTTCAGATTTAAATTAACTCCCTATAATGCCTGAGAACAAATACAAGATGTTTAAAGTAATGCATAAATGGGATTGGATCGCATTAAATGGAAGTCTATCCTTACTTTGCACAACAAGGCTAGTTCTCTATTGGGTAGGAAGTGTCAGTCTGGCTTTTTTTTTTTCTTTATAAGCCAGCTCTCACTTCTGTTTGAATGAAAGCTCTTCTAAAAGTTCAATCGACACTGCAGGGATCACACATGGCCAGTCCGCTCTCCAAACTCTAAAAGGAAGCATTATGTGTGAACGTATCCTGAATGAATTATGTAATTAATATTAATGGATTTGCCTGTACGGCTTCCTTCTTTCTAACGGGGAACAGAAAAATCTTTGTCTGGGGGGATGGAGATGAAAGGGAAAGCGTTTTGTCAGGTCCTGTAATCCGGCAAATGTATAACATGAGCCACACCGTGCACTCCTATTTGCATATGACACCTCCAGCTGGGACAGTGGCCCAGTGATTAACGGCTGTTACCATCTCAAAGAGCTGGAGAATAATCTCCCTACAGTTAGCTCTGATTGTCTGATTAGTATTCAGAAGTTTTCAAGAACATTACTGCCTTTGAAGTGGGTAAGGGTTTAATCCCACTTTAAGTGGCTCATTGTTTAGCTGAGCAGGTCATCTCTATGAGCAGGTCCATAACAAACTTGTTTCGATGGGGCCCAAAAAGGTGCCGTCGTCGCTCTACCTAATATATATCAAGATGAAACAAAAAATGTTTATGAATATTGTTTATGAAAATATAGTCTTTTCATTATAAATCAAAGAAAACTGCATATTATACAATTTAAAGGCAAACTTTGGTCTTATTATTTTCCTATTTTCTTGCATACGATATAAATAGCTTTGGGTGATATGTAATGATTGTTCACATTACACATAGTAATACAGCACTGATGAAGAATGTATTGCATTTCTGATTTAGTGTCCATCACTGTTAATATAAGTTTGTGGTTTGCTATGTTCTATATTGAAGGCTTTATTTATTTCTTACTACTGTAGTCTCAAGGAAGGCTAGGAGGGACAATAACCAAGAAAGGAGCTACAGGAAACCAAAGTAAATTTACTCACCAAGTTGAAAAGGTGGTCCAGGTGTACCAACCCCAGACCATTAGTTCAGGGGGCAGATAACGAAATAGCAGCACATATTTGTAGGGCAAATGTGGCCCTTCTGGAATCATTGAGTGGCTGAATGACCCCTTTTTTGCTATTGTAGGAGGGATTATACCAACATTACGTCATTTACTTCTGCCGAAATCTTGCTTGCTATAAGAGCAAAAAGACTTTAGATAAGTCTCTTAGAAACCAGTGTTACCCGTAGACAAGACTAGGACCAAACAAGGGTCACCGATGCTTTGAATTTCACAGTATACAGACACATATGTTCTCATATTTTTGTGGGCAATACCTGGTAGATCAAGTCATGGTATAGACCAGAGAGGCAATAGCTAAGTGTTCACCCAATGGTTGCTATAACTAGTAATAACTATAAATAGTAATCAATAGTTAAATATTGATTTGAAGTAAAAAACATTTTTTTTTTGCTTTGGGGATATCAAGAAAAAAGCATTACCAATTTGAACACCATTGCAATTTTTCCATATTTATGTAACATGCCCTAGTATGCACACAAATCCAGTGATATTACCTGCACCAAAAGCAAAGAAAAAACTTCTGTCATTGTTCTCCTTGAGAAGCGAAATCACTCTCCTTGCCATCCTCTCATTTCTCTTATAGATCAGTTCTTGCCTGAAGTAGATATCAATCTCTTGTGCTGTTACTTGTTCATGTGGGGGAAGAGTGACGTTGATAAAATTTGGGAGCTGGAAGACAGAAAAAGGATACCTTTATGAAAAAACACATGTGCTTATCAAGCAAATCAAATCAAATCATCAAAACTGCCATTAAATTTTGTTAAATCTTATAAATCCCCCCCCCCACACACATGCCCTGCTATTAGAAGATCTATAGCAATCACATCTAGGAATACAATTACTAAGGGGCACTGCACTTGTTTTCCGTAAGATTTTCGTTTCTATCGTACAAAATAGTAAAATAATCTTATATAAATAGCTCTGGAAAGATAGCCATGTGGTGTCTATTTTGCATATAATTTTGAAAGTTATTTTTGATAGCGAAACACGTGACCTAAATTTCTATTTACACAGTGGTACTTCACTTTTGCCCCTGTCAGTCCACTTTTTTTAACCAGAAATGGCAGCAGGTGCTGAAATTTGCATATTTAAAAATATCCATACTGTTTAATTTAAAGGAGAACTTAAGCTTAAAAAAGGGTTGAAATGCTGTACATTAGGGCACATTTACTATTGGTCGAATATCGAGGGTTAATTAATCCTCGATATTCGACCGTCAAAGTAAAATCCTTTGACTTCGAATATCGAAGACAAAGCATTTACCGAATTTCCTTCGATCGAACAATCGAAGGAAAAAATTTTGATCGAACGATTAAATCTTTCGAATCAAGCGATTCAAAGGATTTTAATCCATCGATCTAACGATTTTCCTTCAATCAAAAAAAGCTAGGAAAGCCTATGGGGACCTTCCCCATAGGCTAACATTGGTGCTCGGTAGGTAGTCAAAGTTTTTTTTAAAGAGACAGTACTTTGACTATCGAATGGTCGAATAGTCGAACGATTTTTAGTTCGAATCGTTGGATTCGAAGTCGTAGTCGAAGGTCGAAGTAGCCAATTCGATGGTCAAAGTAGCCAAAAAAATACTTCGAAATTCGAAGTATTTTTTATTCTAATCCTTCACTCGAGCTAAGTAAATGTGCCCCTATGTTTTGGGCTTCTATACCAGTCCAAGGCAACCACAGCCCTTTAGCAGTGAAATCCTGTGCCTCCAAATGTTCTCCAAGTTGCTCCCCATTTTCTTTTCAACTGATTCAGTTACCTAAGCATAGAGACCAATTATATATACTATAAAATTCACTCAATTAGTATCAAAATGTAATAATTAGCCATGTAGCATCAGCTTCTTTGACAGATGCGCCTAATTTTCTGCTTCATAATTTGCATTGATCCCTCAGTTTAGCTTCTTAGCTTTCAACTAAAGCTAAGTGTCACTGACACTCCTAACAAATTCAAAGAAAAGGGAAGCTTCTGTCCAGGCCCTCTGTTGAGGGCCTGGATCATTACTATTACAGAGATGCTGAAATTTTAGGCTGGTGCGGTACGTTCATGATATAAAATATAGCATTTCTAGCTGTATTCATTATTTGGGTTTAGTTCTCTTTTCATTCTATAAAAATCATAGCAGCAATGGTCTGGACATTTGTAACATTCTATAAACAGTACAGCCTGTAGCTACAGCATCTGTCAATGGATGCCACATGTCTGTTCCTATTCCTGTTGGGAATTACAAGGACAATCAGTCCAACAAGTTTACAGAAAAGGTAGCAAGTCAAATTTGCTAACAATAAGGGGGTTATTTATCAACGGTCCAGTTGTGTCTTCTCGAAAAATTTAAGTTTTTCTAGGGTAGTTTTCAGTTAAAAACTTGAATTTTCAGGTTAAAAAAAAAACTAAAATTTACTAAAATTTTTCAGGTTTTTGTAAAATAAACTCAAAATGTTCAAGAGTTATTATACCCTGAAGCTGGAAATAGCTTGAATCTGAAAAATACTCCTGCAAAAACCTGCCATGGTCATGTAGAAGTCAATGACAGAGGTCCCTTAAACCATTTGAAGATGTTAATAGCTTTCATGATGTTTGTTTTTTTTTTTTTTCGGTGGGTTTAGCTCGAATACTCTAATAATTCGAGCAATTCCAGTTTTTTCCCATGGAAAACTTAATTAACTCCTGCTAAAACCTGTCTAGGTAATGTAGAATTCAATGGCAGAGGTTCTTCCAACCATTTGAAGATGTTTGTAGCCTTCATGATGTTCAGGTTTTTTTTTAGGTTTTGCTTTAAAACCTAACAAAACTATTAATTCGAGCAATTTGAGTTTTGTTTTGCGGGAAAAAACCTGCTCAAATTAATTGATTTTGCGAATGAAACCCACCAATGAAAACTATAAACTGATTTGATGTATTATTATAAAGAGTGGTAACTGTACATTTTAGCTGCTCTGATCACTGTGTGCTACAGCCCTAGTGGAAACTCTCTAACATGCTAGTACAGGAGCTTAAAAAAATGCATTAATGGGGAGGGCCCTGACTGTGTGAGAAAGGGTAGGCAGGAAATAGGAAGGCGGGGTCAACAATGGGTTAATTGTAAGTCAGCTTGAAAGGAAGGCATAAATAAGGAGGAGGGGATAGTAAGATAGAGGGAGAACAGGAAAGGAAGTACCTGCCTTTTCCAGTTACAGCACGACAACGAGCAACATCCCGCCTGCTCATCCTAATGTTTGGGTTATAGTTATAGGGAGGATGGAGTTCAGCATAGATTGAGTCACAGCTGCAAAGGAATGCTTGTCAGGGTGGGGGGGGGCTTATGCCCCCGGTTTTAGGCACAAGTGTGCCAAGGTGGATTATGGTCTCCTCGGACAAGGGTACCTGTATGGTGGTTTATTGGTGGCCAGCTACACTTACCCACCTATTGATCTTGCGACAGGTGGCTGGCATGGCAGGTAGCCCCATTGGTAGTCTGTTTTTGGTGGGCAAACATGTTCATGTTATTCTAATAGCTATATAATAAAATATAATATTGAATAACAATTTTGTTAATAAAACTGTGGCCTGTTTATCACAACCTGGTTGAGCTCATTGTCTGTGGATGTTGGTGAATGGATTGAAAGTTAAATGGGTCAGCCTACCAGCTTGATGATGCACAGTCATGCATATTTTCTACCTGAGAACTGTTACTTGCTGCATTGGGCAGTTTTAATTCTCATCTATAGAAGAAGGCATAGGCAGTTGCAAGAATAGCTCTGCCAGCCTAAATGCATCATATGCCATTAGCTTCTGAATCAGCTTATATAGTAAAGGAATATATATATATATATATCAACAGTGACTCCCAAGAACAAAATCTCCCCATCCTAAATACATTGTACAGTGAGAGGCAGAGATGAACTCTGCATCATTAGAAAAGATACATCTTTTGCAACTGCAGTGCATTCACAGGCACAAAAAGTTGACACTCTCCCATTTCTTAACATGAGAGCACTTGCAGGAGATTGCCTTTCTAATGAATAGGGAGAGATTTTGTGCATTATTATTTGTGCATTATTCTTCCAGCCCGCTGAGCTACTAAATACCATGGCAACAAAATCCCCCAAATTACTACCTGTGCCAGGCAAGAGAATGGATCATAAAACTATATGCACTATACAGGGGGATATCTCTTTTTTTCAACAGATGAAAACAAATAAAATGTAAGTCATAGTCCATTCATCATTAAAAGCTTACTTGTTGGAGAAGATAAAGGTTCAATAATTCAACCTAAAGGTAATGGGAACAGTTCAAATTCCTATACTTAAAAAAAAAAACACAGTGCACTTGCATTTTTAAAGGGGAAGGAAACCTAGTTGGCGCAAAAACCCTCCCCCTCCCGTGTGTTGGCCACCCTCCCCCCTGACCTACCCGTCCCGCTGGGCAAATGCCCCTAACTTGTTACTTACCCTTCTGCGCAGGTCCAGTCCAGGGAGTTCACAGACGACATCTTCTTCCATGCGATCTTCTTCCTGCTTTGACTGGAGCATGCGCAGTAGGAGCATTTCACTGGTACGATCTACTGCGCATGCGCCAAAAGTACTTTGTGACTTTTGACGCATGTGCAGTAGATCCGTACCGGCGAAATGCTCTTACTGCGCATGCGCCAAAACCCCGTTCAAAGCAGGAAGAAGATTGCGTGGAAGAAGATGTCGTCTGTGAACTCCCTGGACTGGACCTGCGCAGAAGGGTAAGTAACAAGTTAGGGGCATTTGCCCAGCGGGACGGGTAGGCCAGGGGGGAGGAGGGAGGGTGGGCTACACACGGGAGGGGGGAGGGTTTTTGCGCCAACTAGGTTTCCTTCCCCTTTAAGTAAGCTCAACAATAGTTAAAACACAGTAAGGCTCATTTATAAACAATCAAATTTGCACCTGGGCAGTAACCCATAGCAACCAATCAGTGATTAGCTTTTTATTAGCCAGCCAGAGGTTGAGCACTGAAATTAATAATTTTCAGAAGTAAAGTAACCAATGGCAACTGATCATGCTTGCTTAAAGGGATACTGTCATGGGAATTTTTTTTTTTCAAAATGAATCAGTTAATAGTGCTGCTCCAGCAGAATTCTGCACTGAAATCCGAAAACAGATTTTTTATATATTCAATTTTGAAATCTGACATGGGGCTAGACATATTGTCAATTTCCCAGCTGCCCCAAGTCATGTGACTTGTGCTCTGATAAACTTCAATCACTCTTTACTGCTGTACTGTAAGTTGGAGTGATATCTTCCCCCTCCCTTTTCCCCCAGCAGCCAAACAAAAGAACAATGGGAAGGTAACCAGATAGCAGCTCCCTAACACAAGATAACAGCTGCCTGGTAGATCTAAGAACAACACTCAATAGTAAAAACCCATGTCCCACTGAGACACATTCAGTTACATTGAGAAGGAAAAACAGCAGCCTGCCAGAAAGCATTTCTCTCCTAAAGTGCAGGCACAAGTCACATGACTGGAGGCAGCTGGGAAATTGACAAAATGTCTAGCCCCATGTTAGATTTCAAAATTGAATATAAAAAAATCTGTTTGCTCTTTTGAGAAATGGATTTCAGTGCAGAATTCTGCTGGAGTAGCACTATTAACTGATGTGTTTTGAAAAAAACATGTTCTCCAATGACAGGATCCCTTTAAATTCTTCTTCCCACAGTTGTTAATCAATGATTGGTTTCTATGCGTTACTCCCCAATGTACATTTGCTCATCGTAAGTTCAGGCTTATCTACACTTCAGCAGGTTGTTTATCAGATTTAATGTAAACTGTTTGAGCAGAATAGTAACTCAGTGCAAAAATTTAGCATAAATTGTAATCTGATCTCAGCCCAAAAGAACATCTGGGTTGGAATGCCAATGAGAGTCAGGCCTGTGACTTGACTGTTCAACACCAGTGTCCTACTTCTTACATATGAATGGAAATTCCACCAACAATGGTTCCACATTTAATGCAAAGCCTTTCTCACAGAGAAAAAGGTAAAGGCTGTTTTAGAAGCAAACAGAAAATTCCCTTAGAGATGAGATGTTGGACAGACAGGTGTCCACATACTTATATAACTCGTGGTGTAGTTTGTGAAAAAGCAAGTTTTGGGGGCACTTTAACATTATTGATTTACATACTTTATGATTAATTAGCCATGCTTTTTATTGTTAATAATTATGGCACAACACATTTGTAGTCTGTAGTCTGTACTAAAGACCTGAGAGCTATTTCACCACAACAGGATTACAATATGCCTACTGTACATTGTACACAACATTAAAGGGAGTATTTACTAAAACTCAAATTCATCTATTTTTTTTTATTAAAACAAAGCTGACCTACCTCACATCCACTAATTTAACTCATTTATTAAATAAGCAGCTCAAAAAAAGTCAGTGTAGGAAAAGTTTTGACAATTCTAATCATACAAATTTTTCAAGTTTGACGCCAGAATTGTGCGATTTTTTTTTTGATTATTGTACAAAAACCAGTGCCGATCACGTCATCTTCAAATTGTTAAAGGGACATCTGCCATTAACTTCTACATGACCTCCACAGGTCTTAGCTGGAGTATTTTCAGATTCTGATTTTTAGCAGCTTTGGGGTATAATAAATTCTAGTTTTTTTTCCCTATAAAAAGTCGAGTTTTCCCCTTTAAAAACTTGACCAGAAAAAATCGAGGTTTAATAAATAGGCCCCTAAAAGTCTACACTCGTCCATTAAAAAAGATGCATTATTCTGTCATGCACTTCATTTTATCTGGCTTACTCTCCAGTACAACATAGTACAATTATGATGCCAGCCCCTTAACGCCTGTTACATTAATCATCTTTACTTCTCCTTGACTCTTGGTCTCATACTTTTAATGTGATATTCGCCATGACTCACTTTAGTACAGCAGCTGCTGTAACTGATTTATCTGTCCATTTTCCTTGTTAATGACCAGACACAGATCAGATGCTTCCAACTCAGTCCATGGGAATTTGGCTGCAATAACTTATGGGTGAATTCATTCTTAAGGTTTGCATGGGTGAAAAGCCAATTTACCTCATCTTATTCTATATGTACAAAGTCAGGCTTCTAATTTGGGAAAATAAATAAAGAAACAAAAAACGGGTGCTGGTTGGCATCTTTTTGACAGGTTTATAGAAACAGAATATTTCCTTTTTGTCTGGCTAACAGCAGCCTTTATTTTAACTGTATATATACAAACCCATGTGCACTCTGCGAGAGAATGCCAGCAAGTTCTGCATTAGATATTGACTTTAGATAATAAAAGAAAATGACATTTGTTTTGTTTGTTACAATAAAAATATTCACTTTTATATTCACAATATACACAAGCTGAAGTAAGCCATGTAGCAAGGTGAAACTATAAGCCGTAAAGGCTTAAACCCCTCCAAGTTAACATAGTTTTAAAATGATTTCACCAATTATTTTGAAAGGCTTTACTAAGAAACTCATAGTTTTTTGGCTCATACTCAGAAAGGGTTATAAAAACATTCAATGGCCTTTCAGAGATATGATGGGTCCAATTAATTATTCAGATTAAAACATGATAAATACAAGTAATTTTAATGTTTTAAAGCTATAAATGTAACCCTATGTTTGACTTATTTTTTTTCCAGCAGAATAATGAGTTCCCAAGCAGTTCCTGACCACCGTGCGTTGGTAATAAAGAAATCTGGACTCACAAGCTACAGTACTAACAGTTTGGAAGTTGGTAGCTGCTGTCAAATTGTTTTTGTATGTTTCTATTGTATCTCTCTGTGTAGCCCATCCAAAAATCTAGGGGCATTTTTCCTGCAAAAGAGTGTTCAAGTACAGGCCCTCCTGCCATCTAACCAACCATGCCCCCAATTACATCACACTATGACACTTTGGCTAAATCACACCCCAGCTGGCTTCTGGTAATCAGATTATAGCACAGTCCTGAGTCCCTAGCTAAAATTTGGACCAAATTAACCATCTGTCAAGCACTCTACAATATTTTGCTTCTGATGAAGTGGCGAGATGCCATGAAACGCGTAAAGCGGATGATCCGATGTATTGTGTAGTTGACATGCTGCTATTTCTTTTAACCTGGATGATTAAAATTTAAAGATTTTAACATATCACCCCGAGTGCTCCGTATTTGCCTAATTCTTTGCTTGGAAATGGACATGATATTATTGCAGGCATTTGTTTATCCCAATATGGTGTATACCAGATATTTGATGTACAGGTATGAGACATGTAGACTGTCAAGGTTGGGGTTGTTTTCTCTGGAAAAAAGGTGCTTGCGAGGGGACATGATTACACTTTACAAGTACATTAGAGGATATTATAGACAAATGGCAGGGGACCTTTTTACCCATAAAGTGGATCACCGTACCAGAGGCCACCCCTTTAGACTAGAAGAAAAGAACTTTCATTTGAAGCAACGTAGGGGGTTCTTCACAGTCAGGACAGTGAGGTTGTGGAATGCACTGCCGGGGGATGTTGTGATGGCTGATTCAGTTAATGCCTTTAAGAATGGCTTGGATGATTTTTTGGACAGACATAATATCAAAGGCTATTGTGATACTAAGGTCTATAGTTAGTATAGGTATGGGTATATAGAATTTAATTAAAAGTAGGGAGGGTGTATGTATGGATGCTGGGTTTTCATTTGGAGGGGTTGAACTTGATGGACTTTGTCTTTTTTCAACCCAATTTAACTATGTAACTATGTAACTATATGTTAACCAGAATGCTCAGGATAAGGGGTCTTTCAGTAATTTGGGTCACCATATTACTACTAAAAAATCATTCAAACATTAAATAAATCCAATAGGATTACTTTGCTTCCAATAAGGATCAATTATATCTTAGCTTCCCATGAAGTTGCGTTTTGAGTAGGGTTGCCACCTTATCATCCGATGAAGTCTGGGCAGGGGGGCAGGCTGTGATGTCACAGGGGCATGAGCAGTGATGTCACAAGCAGGAATAGGTGGTATAGTCTTGTCCAGCTTTCCTTATTTGGAAAACCGGCCAGGAAGTTTTGACCCGGACAGCCCTTCCAAAGATCGGGCTATCCGGGTCAAAACCGGACAGGTGGCAGGCCTAATTTTAAGACAAGACCAAGACTGGTGATTCTGAGCAGTAGTGTCTTCCAGGGAAGCAGAACTGATTGAGTGACAGAGGAGAAGGAACAGTGACCTCCTGAATGTCTGCCCACAGCCTATAGCAGTGATCACCAACCAGTAGCTCGTGAGCAACATTTCGCTCTCCAACCCCTTGGATGTTGCTCCCAGTGGCCTCAAAGCAGGAGCTTATTTTTGAATTCCAGGCTTGTGGAGGCAAGTTTTGGTTGTATAAAAACTAGGTGCACTGCCAAACAGAGTCTCAATGTAGGTTGACAATCCACATAGGGGCTACCAAATGACCAATCACAACCCTTATTTGGCACCCCAAGAACATTTTTCATGCAAATGTTGCTCCCCAACTCCTTTTACTTCTGAATGTTGCTCATGGGTTCAAAAGGTTGGGGATCCCTGGCCTATAGCAACCTTCTCTGGTTGCCTAGGTGACACACTGTTCACATTACAGTTTACAAATGACATTGCCTGTTGGGTTATGTTGATGCATGAGCACAGACAGTGAATCCTCCATCTTGTGCAAGTCAAGGCGTAAATTGTGGCTGGAATCACGACTGTTAAACTAGCATGATGGTGAAGATGCTTTTCAGAAATATAAACTTAGCTACATCAAAGTGATCTGTATCCAATGGGCAAAAGCATTAATAAGGGTTTTCTTTGTCCTTTAATATTAAATACATAGTAACATAGTAAGTTAGGTTGAAAAAAGACACACGTCCATCGAGTTCAACCTACAGATAAAAAGGAAATAATTTGAAAAAGTTTCAATTGTTTCATTTATGACTTTCCAAGATACTGTTTTATTATTTCAGAAAGGGAAAAGGGAAATCATTTTTAAAATGTTTTTAAAAGTAGAATTATTAACTTAAAATTAAGTCTATTGTAGATTAATTTAGAGCTTTCTGGATTATGGGTTTCCAGATAATGGATCCCTTACCTGTACCACTGTGGTGAAATAGAGTGGGTTCTTGGCAACATTAGGAGGGTTTGGACACAACGACAGGACAGGATAGGGCTTGTAATCTGCCTAATTTTGTTATCTTCGGAAAAAATAATAAACTAAAAACAGCCATTTGACTCAAAACATAAAAAATCTATTGATTCTCAATTACATAACCTATTTACTGGGTAAGAATTGCTGGATGGAAAAACAGAATTAAAAATGCCACATGAGATTCAAAAAGCCGCATTATGATTCCTTCTTTGCATAATGTTGCAAATAGTGTCTTGTTCTGCACAAACAACATTTGAACATTCAAACATTAAAGGGGTTGTTCACTTTTGTGTTCACTTTTAGTATGATGTAGAGAGTGATAGTCTGAGACAATTTGCAATTGGTTTTTATTTTTTATAATTTGTGGTTTTTGAGATATGTATCTTTTTATTCAGCAGCTCTCCAGTGTGCAACCTCAGCAATCTGCTTGCCAGGCTCCAAATTACCCTAGCAACCATGCACGGATTTGAATAAGAGACTGGAATATGAATAGGAGTGGGTCTGAATGGAAAGATGAGTAAGAAAAAGTAGCAATAACAATAAATAGAGCATTTATTTCTAGACGGGGTCAGTGTCCCCCATTTGAAGGCCAGGAAGAGTCAGAAGAAGAAGGGAAATAATTTAAAAACTATAAACAATAAATAATGAAAACCAATTGAAAAGTTGCTTAGAATTATCCAGTCTATATCATACTATGGGGCTAATTCACTAACCGGCGAAAATTCGCCAGCGCTGGCTTCGCGCACATCGCAACACTTTACCAGGCGTAAATTCGCCAGGACAACTCGAATTCACGAAGATCCGAATTTTCCCCAGCGTTAGCCACTTCACAAGGCCACTTCGCCATTTAGTAAATTCCCCCTATAAGTTAAGTTAAAGGTGAACCACCCCTTTAAACAATCAAACATTTGTAGATGCCACATATGACGAAAAAACTTAATTTTTTCTTCTTCTTTTTTTTTGATGCTAATACCTGTAAGCACTATATTTTGCTAATTTGTTCACAATTGTTAACCAGAGTCCAAGCAATTGAACTGTATGTCTTTGCTCTCCTTTTTATATATACAGTACATACAGTACACAGGCATTTTTCTATTTTCCCTTGGATTTGGGGCAGACTCAGAATACACTGAAATGATTTAAAATCAAATAAATCGTGTTTAATAAGTAACACAAGCAAGAGGTTGCATAAGTATTTGTGACTGTAGAAATCAACGTGAGTTCCTGTTTGCACTGGGGACTATGAAAATGCATGTCAAGTGTCTTTATAACATTTGTCATGTGGTTGGACCTGTATTTCAAATGACAGCTAGAATTACTTCCAAACGTAGGTCAAAATAATAGCCAAACAAATGTAACAAGCATATACAAACCCATGCATAGCTGCAAGTGAAACACATATGAACAAAATATGTAATCAGATCTGAACCACTGACATTCCATAACCATTAACGGACATATATTTTGAAGGAGAGCCAAACATCTGTGTTTTCATACCCCAAAGACTTCATTTTATTATTTATTTACTGCCCTAATCGTAACTAGGTTAGTAAAACTAGGTTAGTAGTAAGTGAATGATCATAGCTTTCATTAACATACTTTAATATGTTTTATTGTAGATAAAAACCTCTATTCCAGGATTATAGTGAGACATTACTAAATATCACACTTTAATAATGTAACTTAATTAATGTTCAAATTAAAGTTCAACTTCACTCTACTGTACATACTGTACACACCTGGCTAGTGATGGGCGAATGTATTTGCCAGACGCAAATTCGTGGCGAATTCCCACGATTTGCAGCCGGCGAATAAATTCACGAAACCGGTGCGAAAATTCGTCGGTGTAAAAAAAATGGACGCAGCACAGTTTTTCAGAGTTTTTCGCCGTTTTGCGAATTCCGCCGTTTTTTGGACGCTGGCGCGTTTTTGCCGTCCAATGTGAGCCAGCATCCAAAAAACAGACGCTGGAAAACCGAGACACCAGCGACGTTTTTCCGAATTTTTCGCCGTTTCGCGAATTTTGCAGGAAATTCTAAAATTTTTCGGCAAAACGAAACACCCCAAATTCACCCATCACTACATCTGGCATGAAGAAGGAAGAAGCAGGGAGAGGATTGCATATATTGCGCGCACAGATGTACCCGGAGCCAGGACAGTTTCCTGCTAACAGGAGCATCAGCCGGGGTATTGGGTAAGTCATTACAATCACTGGAGTGGCACCTCAGTGATTTACACTTTCCTTCTTCTGTATTATGTAATTTATCTATGCTCAAGGTATGAAGACAAATACCTAAGCAGTTTGGAGATTGCCTATTACATATACAGGTATGGGACCTGTCATCCAGAATACTCAGGAACTGGGGTTATCTGGATAATGGATCTTTCTGTTATTTGGATCTTCATACCTTAAACAGATACTGTCATGGGGAAAAAACATGTTTTTCAAAATGGATCAGTTAATAGTGCTGCTCCAGCAGAATTCTGCACTGAAATCCATTTCTCAAAAGAGCAAACAGATTTTTTTATATTCAATTTTGAAATCTGACATGGGGCTAGACATATTGTCAATTTCCCAGCTGCCCCAAGTCATGTGACTTGTGCTCTGATAAACTTCAATCACTCTTTACTGCTGTACTGCAAGTTGGAGTGATATCACCCCCTCCCTTTCCCCCCCAGCAGCCAAACAAAAGAACAATGGGAAGGTAACCAG
The DNA here is from genome assembly GCA_038501925.1 of Xenopus petersii. Classification (NCBI taxonomy): domain Eukaryota; kingdom Metazoa; phylum Chordata; class Amphibia; order Anura; family Pipidae; genus Xenopus; species Xenopus petersii. The sequence continues at coordinate 92,362,018 of CM076678.1, forward strand.
ATAGCAGCTCCCTAACACAAGATAACAGCTGCCTGGTACTGTAGATCTAAGAACAGCACTCAATAGTAAAAACCCATGTCCCACTGAGACAAATTCAGTTACATTGAAATGGAAAAACAGCAGCCTGTCAGAAAGCATTTCTCTCCTAAAGTGCAGGCACAACACGGGCAGCTGGGAAATTGACAAAATTTCTAGCCCCATGTCAGATTTCAAAATTGAATATAAAAAAATCTGTTTGCTCTTTTGAGAAATGGATTTCAGTGCAGAATTCTGCTGGAGCAGCACTATTAACTGATGCATTTTGAAAAAAAAAATTTTTCCCTTGACATTATCCCTTTAAGTCTACTAGAAAATCATGTAATCATTAAAGAAACCCAATTGGTTGGTTTTGCTTCCAATAGGGATTAATTATATCTTAGTTTGGATCAAGTACAAGCAACTGACTACAGAGAAAAAGGAAATCATTTTTAAAAATTTGGATTATTTGGATAAAATGGAGTCCATGGCCTTCCATAATTCGGAACTTTCTGGATAATGGGTTTCCGGATAACGGATCCCATACGTGTACAAGGTACTATTTTATTATTATTCTTTTTATGAGAAAAAGAAAATAAAAATGTAATTTAATGAATCAATATATTTTTTGTTACACTGACTTCAATAATTCCGTCTTTCTTATGATGATGATCTCAAAGTCTTGCTAAAAGCAAATCACTTGGTATAGTTGACACTGCACTTCCCATCTGACTCTAATTTTCATTCCTTTTTTTAAAGCATAGTTCTGTCAACTCGCCTGGCCTAAACACAGCTGCTTGTCAGATCCTAGAATTCTGCATCCACTTGAGCTTCTTTAAAAGCCAGACTGCTGCTTAGACACACGTAACAGCTTTATTATGTGGGATTGCAAAATATTTACTGTGATATTGAACCGATATTATTGTAGTTTCTTTTAGTGTATATATGTATATATTATATTCACTTTAGTCATCACTTTCTGTTAACCGTTACAAAAATGATCACTGAGATGGTATGCTGTATGTGAAGCCTTAAATAATGTGCAACTAAAAATCAATGCTTTCTTCATGGAGCTAAGATTTATCCATAGACATATGTTAACATTTTCAGATTACAAATTCTGTAGTAATCCATACCGCATTGTGACTTCTACCGTGGAATGCTTTCCTAGCGCATGGAACTATTTACTAACTGTCGTGTTCACTAATGTAAACAGAACACATAAACATTTGTCTCCCATATGGATTTCCCTGTGTGCTCATAGAATCTTTTCTGTTGCCTGCCCAAGACACTTCCTACACTATGGATAAGATTGCTGGTACTTGTTGGTTAACCCAAGTCTACCAACAGGGACGACCATACATTGTAATGTCTTGTTTGCTCTCCTACATAGGACACACTTTTTGTTGTTGCTCAGAATGGATTGACGGATAGCTTTGTTTAAAGAAACCATATCATTAATAATATGATGCTAGGCTAGTTTATGTCTGATTCAACTGTGCGTCTTCTTAGTTTTATTAACATTTTTTTTGTTCACCCACATCTGCTAGGATTTTCTGTTAGAACTACAAATAAAGGATAACAGCTGAAAATATAACAGGGTGGCTGTTCTCACCATGTTTTTCTGTAATTTTGTAGTGACAAAAGAGCGCCTGATCAATTATTTGTCAGCAAAAAGGGGGGCCCAAGAACAAAGTCTGAAGAATACTGTCTTGGGGTATGTACCCTAGGTTGCTTTTCGGTGTCCGGTTGCCAACACTTCCCAAGCTACATGCCAAAACCGATAATATTAAATTTTTTCTTTTGGATAGCATACTGGATGTACCCTTTGTTGTGTTGATTACTATACAATACTAATGTCTCTTAGCAGTTTGAATTGGTATGGAATGGATATGTCCACCTGCATGATATTTATATTATTGCAGATACAACTTGCACTTTACTAACCACCACTAGTGATGAGCGAAATATTTTGCTAAACTTCATTTAAATAGTTGCAAATCCTCTTGCGTCCAAAAAAATGCATTGGCCAATTGAATTCACTCATCACTAACCACCACCAAATTTTCCTTCTGAATTATTAATAATTATGCACTGGCTTTATTTACATGCATTTATACTTCAACCCTGGGAAAATTAAGCATTGTGGAAAGAGAATGGAGTCTTTTTTTTTATAACCGAGTCCATCTACTTTGAACTAGCATCTATGTTTTCTGCTTTTTCATGTTCTTTTTCCTCTGGGGCCCATTATAGAAACAATATTTTGGGCTCCCTGTGTCATACTGAACCATATTAATTATTGGTGTTCAAGGTCTCAGAAATTAGTTTCCCCTGATTATCGGGTTCTATTGGTTGGTTGAAAGACACAACCAATATTCAGGATGGAATAAAACACATTGTCTGAAAGTAACTGACAGATGACAAACCTGTGAAGAATCATGGCTAAATATCACAGCATTGAGGTCCCCACAGTTGTAATGTTTGATAAGATCCTCTGTGGTATATGGAGCTTGGAAACTTCCTGCCCGTAGACTTTCATGTTGCAACAATGTTTGATTTAGGGCAAATAAAACCTAAAAACAAAAATATAAAAGAGAATCAGAACCGCAATCCAAGTTTATAAAAAAGAAGTGCAACATAATAAAATACACAATAAAGTAGCAAACAAGCTTATTTTTTATAGGTAACAGAAATGTATATGACAGCAACAGTAAGTAAGTATTATGGTCACAACTTTTTGCTTGAATATAAATCATAACAGAACCTGCTGATAATTTCTCATCACAAAAACATTATTTCAGCCTTTAATTATTAATCTTTTAATAAGCATTAAATTATAATGTTTTAATTTTTTGTCCACACAAAGGGGCTGATTTATGAATGTAGGTACTAAATTGCACCAGTGCAATTACCAATAGCAACCTGTTGGGATTATGGTTTAAATTGGCTAATAATGGTTTTAGCACCCGTATTCATAAATTTGAGCATTTTCTAAAAGAGACAACACTGTTCTATGTACTGTTTTTATTGTAGATTTTTAAATGGGAGAATTTAAAGTGCACATTATCTTAAGCACTATATTGATTGTTTCCACTGTGGTTTGATCAGGCCCAGAAGAACAAAAACTCTGCTCTGGCCAAGGGATGGTCAAGGCCTCTAATCCAAACATGCACCAAGATCATCCTTTTTTCTTCAACACTAAATTGCCACCACAGTTGAAGGCACTTTTTGTCAACTTCTCGGAGTAAAAACCATGTAAAAACCAGTTGAAGGCTAAACCACTTTTTTTCAACTTCTTGGTGTAAAAACCATGTATACAAAACCTCCTTCTTTGTAATCTAAAAGCATACCTTTGCGTCCTTTGGAAAGGTCTATAGATAAATAAGTACCAAAAGACTTTCTAGTAGTGTCTTTCTATATTTATATATAGGTCATATGAAAATTAAATACTGCAACCACTTTATTTTTTTTACTTTCTGCACTCTCTATATTTTATTCCTGATTACGTAACATATATGACAGCAGATTCAGTCTTGCTTAAGTTTCCGCTAACTCTTCCTGTCTGACTACATTCTCCACCAATTGTTCAGTTGTAGTATTATAATTCCCTATAAGAAGTGAGTGTTTAGCATGTCGCTATGCTGGCTTGATACGGCAGCATTAAGCTTTAATTTTTGATGTTTGTGTTTTTTAAAGCAAAAATGGTTTGCTTAATTCACGCTAATGATGGATATACTGTTGTACCCTTTTACTTTACGTCTGTATGCCAGTAATTAGAAGAGGGTGGGTGTTAGGTTATAACTTCATATATTTCACCTTCTCAACATATTTGGCCCAAAGCCCAGGCTTAAGGCTCAGGTTCTGCAGTTCTGTGACTACACAAGTAGAGTTAAGTAAACAAATAAGTGTTAAAATAAAATACACGAAAGTGTAATGTAGACTTCTTTAACCAAACCTTTCTCCACGGTAATATAATAGATTTTAAAGTTTGACATCATCTGTAAAGCAAGATTTAAGCGTACTGAGCAGAATGCTGCTATTGTGCCTGAACCTTTCCATTACTGTTACTCCCAGGGTAGTGTTGTCCAGATATTTTTGTATGCTCCTGTTTATGGTGCATTATTTGTTTGTTAACCCTAATCTTAACATCAAAGCATGCTTTAGGTTGGCAACTGGTTAGTATGTTACCAGCCAGATCAGTACAAATTATTCCTAATGCCAATGTTATGTACAGGGCAGAAAGATAAAAATATAAGGAAACCTGTATTTATTTTTGAAAAAAAATGGCAACTCAAGACACTTTTCTGGGGCTGCAAACCTGATTCTGTCTCCCACCCCCATCTTCCATGTTTACTTTCTTTTGGCAAGGAAGGTTGGTGGAATCCTGATGCAATTGTGCTCTCTCCACATAAAATAATTTTTTTTTTTGTTACGAAATGCCACCTGAGATAATGTTCTTTACTTGCTTCATTACAGAAGCAGGGGGCCTGGTATAATTCCGGTAGTATTTACTACAGCAAATAAGCCCTCCATCATTTCACTGGAGATACTTGATATATTTCCAAGAGCATGCAGGGATTCAAGCGAGACAAGGAAAATATTGATTCACTATTCCAGTGATTATAGTATGTTTGCTTTTTATTTATTTTTTTCTTGTGTTACTCCATATTCAAACCAAGTAACTTAATTTTACAGAGATGATTCCTAGACTGTTAGAGCCGTTTAGGATGAACTGTTTATAGAACTTATAAAATGCAAATGTTTCAGCTTGGAGAACGATAGTTTTTACTGATATTCATACATTTAGGATTTGCAATCAACATTTAATCAGGTTTGTTATCTGTCAACCCTTTAGGGTAAACACACACAATATGGTATGATTGCCGAGCTCCTGTAAAAATGCCCTGAGCCACTTCTTATTGAGGTGAACAGAAAACATTGCCGATGGCAGTGTCGGACTGGCCCACCGGGATACCAGGAAAAGTCCTGGTGTCAGTGGGCCCTCATGCTGCTAAACATTTGGCCTATTTCATGGCCATTCCCTTTTTCTATGAGAACAAAGTGGAGAAATAGATGGAGAAATTGAGTATAGTATGTAAAGAAAAGAGACTAGGAGAATAGAGAGTGAGTGAGGAGAGGAAGAAAAATAGTACTAAGAGAGGGCCCCTGGTCTAAGATTAATTGGTGGGCCCCGGGTCAAAGGTTTTTTGGGTGGGCCCCTGGTGTCCCAGTCCGATACTGGCCAATGGGGAGCATTACTGGATAATGCTAAAGTCAATTCTCTCTTTTACTATGGTACCCTATACAGCATGTCTCAGAAGTGACAGCCTATGGTTAAATGGGTTTTCAGCAAAATTCATATTCACAGGTCTAGGATCCATTATCTGGAAACCTGTTATGCAGAAAGCTCAGAATTACGATACAGTCATCTCCATTTTATTCAAATAATCAAAATTTTTCAAAATTATTTCCTTTTTTCTCTGTAACAATAAAACAGAACCTGGTGCTTGATCCAAACTAAGATATAATTAATCAATATTGGAAGCAAAATCAGCCTGCTGGATTTATTTAATGTTTACATGATTTTCTAGTAGACATAAGGAATGAAGATCCATAAAAAATGCATTATCCAGAAAACCCCAGGTCCCGAGCATTCTGGATATGCAGACAAGCTACAAAGTAACACACCTAATATTATTCTGATGTATTATTCTGATGTAAAGTAACTAATACACACTCAATACTCTTTGATTTCAATACAAAAATAGATCTACTATTAGTTTAACAGAAAATTTGGTTAAGGGCATATTTTGGTTTCTCCAAAAGTTAAACAGACCAGATGTGGGAAAAAGGCAGATATCACTTTTTCCATTGATCAGGGGGTCTAAGTGTGTGCTCCTAACACCCTGCTTTTCTTCTTTATACCTTAACTTTAGATACCGCAAACTGCAATTCTACTGAAAATCCCAAAACACCGTTTTTGTTGAACATGGGTAAGAAATCCACTTCAATCCAGTTATAATTTTTGAAGCTTTGTTCTATTTAGCAACTAGACTTTTAAGTGCCTTCCAATTCCAATGCCTGCAGTGCCTTGCATTCTTCCTTATAGGTCTGTTAATTATAGAACATGCAAAGCATTGTGGGAACTGTAGTCTTGGCAGGAGGAGAGATGGCTTTTGACAACTTATTTCAAGAGTTAGAACCATAAGTGCATGGAACAAAAAGTTGCTCAGGATAGATTATATTCTGTTCAATTCAGTGTTTCATAAGGTGGTTGTCCACCCCTCCACCCCACCCACTGGAGCTGTTCATCTTACTTTCATTTTGCACAAAAAAAGCTACTGGTCTGCAAGTAGTAGGGACAGGCACATACTACTTTAAAAACTTTAAAATTATTGAATATTATAATTAATATATACTGACTGGAAAGTTGCTGAGTTACATTTTCTCTCATTATGTTAAATTTCCTTTTCCAACACGCCACCTTGAAATATGCAAAGAAAAAACGGTTTGCGGGAAGGAAAAATTGTTAGCACTTTGCATATATTTTCAATATATTGCATCATTTTATTTTCTGTTTCTGTTATTTTGTCTACCCTCCTTTTTCCCATGTTTACCAAATAATCATAAACTGTCTTTCCATTTTTATATATTTTGACCATTTGTGTTCTAAAATTGATAGTAAAATTGACTTTGTATCACGTTTCACAATAGAAGATATATGTTTACTAAAAAAAAAAAACTATATATAATTCAAAATGTGAATTTCCCTTAAACATTACCCTTTTAAAATGTCATGACACAGTTTTATGATCTTCTAACATTTCTTTTTGCAATCGTTATTTATTTATTATGTTTTATTTAAACCTAACAACCCATTACATTTTCTCTGGGTCACTTTATAAAAGCCAACTGTGATCCTAAAGAAAGTTGACAAAAACTACAAATCATCCTTGACCTTTTTTCACCTTAAACATGATGCTGCCTGTCTGGAAGGCTATGGGGTTACTATGTTTTAAATGTTTCAAATTCCAAAAAATTGTCTAAACACTATAGTTTTTCTTTTCATCATAAAGAGAATTCATATATTTTTTCTTTTTTTAAAAAATGTGTTTCGAATTTATATTTGTTGTTCCCACAAACATTCAAATTTTATATTATATTAAATACTTATTCAACAATGATATATATCTATATATATATATATATATATATATATATATATATATATATATATATATATATATATATATATATATATATATATATATATATATATAGCATCCACATAGACAAATATGGGTAGTGTGGTAAATTGGAAATAGCACCCTGAAAGGTTGCTGGACTTATATTTCAGAGACACAATGTGTCTACTTTCATCCCGTGTCTTATTCCCTTCAGTTCCAGGTCAAAGACATCTGAAACCACAGACATATTTATTATTACTACTGTGCTGAGAGCAGAAAGCAATGCCATTCTGTCAAAGACAGTGACCCTAGACCCTTCCTATCAAACTGAGTCTTAGTTATAATTTCCTTAAATACCATTGAGCCTCTGACTTCAAAATAAACACACTTAGTTGAGTGCCTGAAGAAAGTCCCACCTAATAAATAAAACACATGCTATTTATCCAAGGAAATGATGGAAAAATATTACTCGGTCTTTGGAAAATAACATTTTGATTCCTAAGATTTATGATCCTTTCATGGAAGACTTTCTGAAGCCATTTTCTGAAGTAGTGTACTGTAACCGTTGGTGTTATTGAAAGAGTTCTTTAAGAGAGGGGTTTCAACAAACATTAGCTGGTGGTTGGCATAATCCAAGCTACAAACAGATTCTGTCAAATGACCTCTTTAGTTTTCTTTAGCAGCCATAATTAACATGACCTCCCATTAATCAGGGTACAATAATGGCAATGTGTGCTTATGTGGGAGGAGAAAGGCCAGACCTCATTAGAGCTGGTTTGGATTCTGATCCCTGTGTAAGGATTACAGCATATGGGTAAAGTTTGGCTTCTTAGTAAATGTAATACATACTTAGGCCTGTGTCAGCTTTGGGAAGCACTTTCTTGCATCTCTAGTATAATGTGTCAAATTAGAATTGAGGGCCCCTGAAAACAATGTTCCATTCATATACACATGAAGGGCAGAACCAAATGTATTCACTCAAGGCATCTGGGGATTTGAATTTCCAAAAATCTGCTCAGGATAGATTATCTTCTATTCAATTCAGTGGTTCATGAGTTTAGGTGAAAATCAGACCAGGTGTTTGTCCCAACCCAAATACACCATGGACCACCCACTGGAGCTACTCATCTTACCTTTATTTTGCACAAAAAAGCTACTGGTTTGCAAAAGAATAAAGGAACTCTTTTAAGGCTAGATATATATATATATATATATATATATATATATATATATATATATATATATATATATATATATATATATATATGTATAAAAGGAATGTTAGCATTTCCTTTGACAACAACCTTACTGACATTACTGTATTACTACTAGATCTAGAAAAGAATAAATTATATCAGATAAGGATAAGCTATTTAATCAAGCATCAAAGCAGATGATTGATTAAATTGCTTAAAAATAAATAATAGCAACACAACACTGACATCAAGAAAGAGCAGCATCTTGCCGCACCCTTACCTTATCTTACTGCACCTGACTTAATACAAGACTAGCTGCACGTCCTGACATTATGCTCATCATTGAACCCTGGATTTTTAATCTGCTTAATGTTCTCTTGCACCCCTTCCTCTATTTCTCTCTGTCTCCCTCTTTCTTTCTCTCTATAGTCCAGAGTAGCATACTCCTGAAACAATAAATAATTATGCCTGGGTGCTCACAATTAATTAGTTCAATAGTCCAGTTTGGCACATTGAAAATATATTATGTATATAACATATAATAATATACTATAATATTATGTATATAACATACAATAATTACTGCAATTTACATTAAAGGAAAAACATGTTTTTAAGTTTAGCTTCCTTTAGTGTAAAAACATAAATATACACAGTAGGGGAAGTGCGCCACTTGCCATAGACTCCTTTATATCAGATTTTGACCTGACAAAAGTCTATGGAAGCAATGTTTCAAGGTTATTGTAGGAAATCCTTCTCTGGGACTTTTATCTCAAAACCAATCCCCAATCATAACAATTATCATAACTTAAGAAATCATTTCACGTTGTAAATGGTGTTTTTAAAAACTGCCAAAATGTAATAAATTGAGTTGGAATATGATTGGGCTGTACCAGTCAGTTGCCGTCACTAACTAGAGATTCAAAGAAATAAACATGGCCACAGCAAGCTGGAAAAATTAGACAGCAAGTTTAAACTTTTCAAGATTGAGGTTTTATAAACATATTCTAAAGTATCACATTTCATAGAAAAATGTGTTTTCAAGTAGTTCTATTCTTGTAAAGATTAGCATTTTTATTTTTTTTCCTAGGAATTTCCTTGAAGTTTTCATGATGATATTGTGTGCATAATTATATCAAACATTTGGAACCATTTCCAGTGGTGTTTCTGAAGAGGAATGAACAAAATCTCAGGCTGCACATTTTTCCTACAGCCCCTTGATACTTTTGGTTTGATATGCAGCCTAGTCCTCATGTCATGTCTAACAAGCTTTGAAATTTCACTCTCAAAATTTCTAAACAGTTTAGAATAACGTTCTATTAATATGTCATGCAAGGCTTGGTCCTATTTTAATCAAAGCATTGGCGTGAGCACAGATTGTTAGAATTAAATATTTGGTTTAACGGAAATAATTCACTTTTTTTTAAAATAGAACGACGCATCAAATATATTATTTCAAAAAGGGACTCGAGAGGAGACTAAATAATGTCATTTTTTCCCTTAACATTACGTTTATTTAAGCTTTTAAGAATAATGAGGCGTTTTATTAGCACTCCTGGATTTCTGGGAAATCCTGGATCTCTTGTTTTTCCCTTTGATATCCTGCATCAAAAAACTGTTTCTCATGGATACCAAAATGACACTGGGCCAGAAGGGAAACATTGGAATCATGAAAGAGGCTTTAAAAGAGCCCTGACCTCAACAGAGCTCCTATTAGTGACAAAAGGAAATCTATCAAAACTTGACAAAAAACCCTATATCCATACTGAAAACATTAAACCAAACACTCATTACAGTACATACATTGCAACTTCTAAAAATAATGGGCCAGATTCAGTTAGATGAGAAACCCCTTCGTTTATCAGATGAAAATCTGGATTTGAACTAGGACGTGCAATTTTCTGTATGTAGTTTCACTTTGAGGATTAAAAATGATAGACCTCCCATTCACAATCCTTGTGAAGCAGGATGTGTCTTATACATAGGGGATGATTTACAATGACAAGGCTAGGTACAAGGTGCAAAAAACAGGCACCTATTGCACACAGTCAGCTTTAATATATACTTAAATGTGAGAGAAGGATTTAGCAAACACAATAAAATGCTTACAGTGTACAAGGGACTCATGCCTCTAATTCTAATAGGGAAATGTAATAAAAGGTGCAATGTTACCTATAGCAACAAATCTTCAGGGAGCATTAACTGGTCACCTGTTTAAAAGCAAGCATCCTATTGGTTGATATGCGCAACTGCACCTGGGCAATTTTTTCCTTTTATTATATATGGGGGTTAGATACCTGCACTTGCTTCTGCATCAGCTTATGCCTGAGCCATGTAGCAGTAATATATGACTTGGCATGCAGAGCTGGCAGAAAGTATTCTAGTACTGTATTGCCTTCCCAATCTTCTACAATTTGCAATTTGCAAGTAGTCCAAACAACTGCAATTGCATATAAAATGAAAATGTACATGAGACCTTAAGGAAAATATATTTAGGTGACACTGACATGTTCCATGTCAGTATAGATTTCTGACACAAATTTAAGAGGTTATGGGCAGTGGCACACGAGGAGATTAGTCGCCTGCGATTTTTAAAAGAGAAAATTGGCGACTTTGTTTTGTCTTCCAAATGAAGATCGATTTATTGATCTTCTGGGAGTTGAAAAGTGTCATCATGGGTATTAAATCGCTTGGGAGCTGACATCTCATGAAATCTTTGCTTCACTATAGACACACGATTTGTCGTCGAAATGCAGGGAAAAAATACGGAAGACTAATCTCTCCGTGTGCCACTGCCCTAAAAGAACACCATGCCTGCTCCATTTCTTTGTTATTTACCAGTTACCAGTGATATCTGAAAAATCCGGATCCTAAAATACTCCAGCTAAAACCTGTCATGTAATGGCAGATGTTGTTATCTGCGCTGGTTCTCATATGATAACACAAATAAGTTGGGTTTTCAGATGAGAACTCAAAAAAATCATACAATTTGAGTGTCAAACTTAGTAGAGATTTTTTAAACAGTTTTTTTGATAATGAGTTAAACTTGTAGATTGGAGGTTGACTTAGTTTTAATTAAAAAAAAAATTAGATACATTTGAGTAATTTGAGTTTTGGTAAATTACCCCCCAGATCTTGGAACACTGTGGATGGGATTTGCTTCCACTAGAGCATAAGTTATGTTGGGCATGCATGATGGGGAATAAGGCATGGCTTGCAGTAAGCATTCAAGATCATCCCACATATGTTCATGAGAACTGAAATCATAGTTCAATGTAGGCTAGCAAAGACTTTTCCACTCCCATATCAGCAAACCAATTCTTTACACTTTTTTATGCATGGCCATTATCATGTTGAAACAAGAAAGGTCCTTCCCCAAACTGTTGCCACAAAGTAGGAAGCAGTGATTGTCAAATCATTGTAAACTGCAGCATTAAGATTTGCATTCATTGAAACCAGGGATCCCAGCCAAACCTCTATAAACAACCTCAGATGATTATTTCTCCTCCATCAAAGCTAACAATCAGCTTTACGCACTTAGATTAGTAGCATTCTCCCTGCAAACCCATACTTGCCCGTTAACCAGATGATGAAAAGCAATTCATCACTTCAGTGGAAACCACTGTGTTGCCACAATTGAATACAGTAGCGGATTGCCATCCTTTACTTCACTCTAGACTCGCCCTTAAAAAAACCTGACAATTAGTTCTAGCGCAGACATGCCTTCAAAAGAATAAAGGTGGCCACAAATGGACACTGTGTAGTGATCATATCAGCAAATTGAACATTTGCATTTACCACAAATGTAAATTGCTATATTGCACTCATGTGACTAAAAGCCAAGAATATTATAAATGGGCAGGCTGCCACCATTTCTGGCATTCAAAATATGGTCAAAATATGGCTCAAATCTTCTCTACTGCAGGTTGCCTCACGAGGAAACTTCGGAAATCCAAAGCGATTCATATGCCATCCCGCTGGCGATTCGTATTCTTGTCTGCTGGAAGGCATTTTGGGGAAATTAGTCGCCCGCAGTAGAGAAGATTTGTCACTGGGCAACTAATCTCCATGTCTGCCACCACCATAAACCGCTAGTATTTCATATTAGTGTGTGTTTTAAAGTGCTTCATTTAGTGGAGTTATTCAGGCCTGGTAGAATTTCATATGCTTGGCCAAGATAAAAAAGAACAAATTAATCTAAGTGTATTTATTGTCAATGAATGAACTGAGGAAAGTGATCTGATGTTTAGCCAGATTTGTGTGCTTGGTTTCCGTGAAAATATTAGCTCAGAAGCAAGATACAATTACAGCAGTGTGAAGCATTTCAGATGAGTAAATAAACAGGATCCTAAATATTCATCACTGATTGGCATGTAAACCCAGCAGAATGTTGTTTATTAGAATGACCTGTTCCTATATTTAGGTAACCAGCAAAGAACTCTGCTTGTACCACTGGTTGTATCATATTCTGAGCTCCTCTCATATAAACCACTTAACAAAATGTGATTTACCCATAGTTGGTTTATCAAAAAATGAATTGCTGAGTGTAATTTCTAAAAAATTAGTGTAGCCTGCCACTACAAATACTCTCATATGCATGTATGTTATTACGTATTGGGACAAAAACTGGCTGAATATTTTGAACTTTGAAAGGAAAATACTTTGAAAGGAATATACATGCAGTAGATAATGAAAAGCTCACACACACATATAGAAATGTGCTTGAAGCACATAGTGCTCTAATACTATCAAAAAGAATTAACAAATATACATAAAGAAATGGTCCCAGGGAGAAAAGAAATGGAAAATTGCTTGGATTAATATATGATTGTAATTTAAATTCTCAATTTGCAAAACTCGTTTGCGAATAGTTTCGTCACCAAAGTCGTGGCATAACTTAAACGCAGGGTGTTTGCATTAATATTTGCAATTTGAAATTTTTGCAATTAAAAAGCTTTTATGGACATTTGCAATGTGAAAAAAAATTGCAATTCTGTTTGCATATTAAATACACCAATCTTGTCCAGCTCTATAAATATAACCATGCACATGGCAAATATATTCACACATATTTTAGTCCAGAGATTTATATTTTTTCGATGTATCCATTTCCAGTAGTATCTACTACTGATGTGTGTATTTAAGCTGAGACAATTTATTGCCATTTGTTAGTAAGTTAAGCAATTTGTGGGTTCTATAGAAAACATTTGTGCTGTATTTACTAAACTATTAGACACATACTAATTTGTGTAATTCTTACAAATCATGCTGCTTGGGATCTTCAAAGGCAGGTTTCATTTATTAATTATAATGTCTTAACTCATCAGAAACACCTCCAACTCCTTACAGTTTCCACACGTCTCCTCCTGAATGCTAAAGAATATAGCTCATTAGATCTAGTTACATGTGACTGCTATGGCTTTGGGTATTTTAGTGGCAAGAGCCACCACTTACCAAACCGCCGGCATGTAAATTAAAGCTTATTCATCACATCCTCAAGTCCAGAATTAACCGTAAATGAATGCCAGCTACTTTATTCCAAAATATTTATTGCTTCTCGGATGTTGTACAAATAAACCACACACAGAAAGATCAGTCGGCTGAACAAGCCGTGTTTGTGGAGACTGAATAGTGTACGATTAAATAAGGTCATGGTGTGACATCAGCATACGTTGCAGATCAGCAACTTTTTCAAATGGCAGGTTGTGATTCCTGGTTATTACTAAAGTGATAGCCTGCTTCTGACGGCTACACATACAATTGCCCTTGTTTTCTGAGCTTTAAATGATTTTTTATGTTTTACTTGCAGCGTCTTGAGATCAGTGATCAAATCACACAGGCAGTCGCTTATTATTCTGTTTACTGTGACAATGTTTACTGTGCTATTAATCTGGCCTTGTCAAACGGGTATTTTGTTGGGTTGATGCAGCCCTCACAGAGAGTTGCCAGTCTTTAGCATAATTCAGAACACTACAGTTCCATTCACAGTGGTTTTATTTTCAAACTTTAAATCATTACCTATGCATTTTATTTGAAATGAAACTTCACGCATATCAAGTATTCTATTTACTGGGGAAAAAGACAAAAACACCACTTTGTACAGGGTTTTTGTTACATGTTACATTTGACTTTAACAAGACTTCAGTGCAAGTTCTGAAATTAGGTGTGTGCTCACCATCCAAGCTGCTCTGTTCTAAGCCATGTACCAGCACAATGTTAACAGCACCATAACAATCCAGAAAAATCATTATTTTGACCTCTGGGTTACCCCATCTATATGATTTTTTGAAAAAATGATTAAAAAGTGATCTGCAGCAAATTAGTAACAACCCCTATTCACTGTCACAAGTATTGCTCTGTTTATAAAACATCCACTCTGTAACATTAGCTAAATGCCAAAAATCCAAAAGTATATTTTGAAATATTATCACATTTTAGATTAGTTTATTCAGTTCAGTTTAGAAAAATAAATGTCCTCTTTTTATATATGCATGTTTTTGTTAGAGAACAAGAATTCAGGTAAAAGGAGCCTAAACACAAAAAATGAATTCATGCAAATTTACTCAAGAGTTATCCTCATACTCCGTTATGGTCACTAGACTCTGACCTTCAAAAAGTGCTGCTGAATTGAAAGGCTGGTATTAGCGGTCTAAAACTTAACCTCTATAGGCCACATAATTGCCTGAATGAACATGTCGGCTATGCTTGTAATTGCTGACTGATAAAACTGAAAATAGATTATGTTAAATGTGTTTATTCAAGGATCCTTAAAGAAAATCTTAATGGCGGGGTAATTGACTTCTGGGGACAAGCACCATGAAAAGTGATTTATAACTGTGGGAACATATAGAATATTTTCGGCATCTTACGGCAAAAAGTTTAAATACACAGTAGGCTGAAATAAAATAATTTGTTGATTCAGTGATAAAAATGTAAGTATGACCTATTCCATGTAGAAAAGTGTTTGTAAATAGTTAGCACAGGTCAAAAATTCAATGATATGAATAAGCATCTTGTTATTTAGGTAATATCTAACCACTGTGCATGAATAATGCAAAAAACAAATATATTTATTGTTTAAAAACTTTTAGGGGGTTATTTATCAAAGTTTTTTTCTCAGAGGGTTGTTTCAGTAAAAACTTGAATTTACTAGGGGGCCGATTCACGAAATTCGGGTGAAGGGTTAGAATAAAAAAAAATTCGAATTTCGAAGTATTTTTTGGGTACTTCGACCATCGAATTGGTTAAATTCGATTGAATTAGATCGAATTCGAACGATTCGGACGATTAGAAGTAAAAATCGTTCAACTATTCGACCATTCGATAGTCGAAGTACTGTCCCTTTAAGAAAAACTTCGACCCCCTACTTCGGCAGCTAAAAGCTACCGAAGTCAATGTTAGCCTATGGGGAAGGTCCCCATAGGCTTGCCTGTGATTTTTTGATCGAAGGATTTTCCTTCGATCGTTTGATTAAAATCCTTTGAATCGTTCGATTCGAAGGATTTAATCGTTCGATTGAACGAAAAATCCTTCGAAGTCGATATTCGAAGTCGAACGATTTTAGTTCCCAGTCGAATATCGAGGGTTAATTAACCCTCGATATTCGACCCTTCGTGAATCGGCCCCCAGGTCTCAAAGCTGGAAATAGCTTGAATCTGAAAATACTCCAGCTAAAACCTGCCGAGGTTATGAGGTATAAGTCAAAAATCGAGTTTTTCATAAATAAGATACGTTCAAGTTGTGAGTTTATTTGAGGTATAAAAAAAAAAACCTCACAAACCTCAATCTTTGATAAATGACCCCCTAAATGCAGCATTTGAAAGACATCCCATGCATGCCACTGTCAGTTACTGACTGATTCACCATTGTTTGGTTTAAAAATATTACTGGAAATAAAAACTGGTTAAAACTGCCATATTTACTAATTCAGGTAGAAAACAAACGTTTGAACCATTACAAAATATTAATTGTTAACCCATTCTACAACAGTAATTTAGACTTCTTCTATAGAGAAGTATAGCATATTAAAATTGTTAATGAAGATGCCTTTAGTATGAAGCCACTCACAGGCTAAACTAAACCAATAGGCTGATTAGAGGAAAGATCTATTACAATTGTCTAGAGTAGACAATGCATTGTTGTGTAAAGTGTCACACATGAAAAGTGATGAGATGCCTTGCATTTGGTTCACTGAAGTTAGCTGCTTCACCACCAAGCTCAAAATGATCAATAAAACCATCAGTTCAATAAGATCTCATTAAAAACAATTACTTTTCTAGCTAATTTGTTCAGAAAGAATCATCCCTGGTAGATTATGGAAAGAATGTCCATGAATGTCCCACTGAGTTCAATTTAGCAAAGGTCTGGCTTTATGGACTGTTTATGAAGTGACACTGTGATAAGTGTTTTCTATGACTTTTAGCACAGGGTGCCTGAGCCCTCACTAACAATTCAACCATTGTTTTAAGTATATTAAAGTCAACTCTAATACACATGGCATCCTGATACTCTTTCACAGCCTGTCAGCTGCCCATAAAAATAAAAGTAAGAAATAAAAACAAACCATCAAACCTGGCCGGAAACAGACATGTCTTCTGTGATTTATAGTTCGTTTTTTTAAATAAGATATGGTGGTTAAGAATTTCGGTCCTTTTTACTTATTTAAAAGTAAAAGATTTAAATAGAGGCCATGTATAAACATTCCCCTCAATCAATCTATTCAGGTCTAAATAGACGAAGACATGAAAAAGCCAAAACCAAAAACTATGTTCTTAGTAAATAATAACAAGGTAGGCACATACTTTATTTTTATTGTATCTACCATGAAAATGAACTGTAAAATGTATTTGATGGAGAATCATGAATATCAGCAGATTCTATGCTTTGCATCTTTCGACATGTTGATTTGGTTACCCTTTTGCACAAATATATGTTGAACAAAACTGACACCAGATCAGGCAGTGACTAAACATGGCACTGAATGTTCACATCTTGTTG
Organism: Xenopus petersii; assembly: GCA_038501925.1. Classification (NCBI taxonomy): domain Eukaryota; kingdom Metazoa; phylum Chordata; class Amphibia; order Anura; family Pipidae; genus Xenopus; species Xenopus petersii. Next base: position 92,379,413 of record CM076678.1, read on the forward strand.
GGGGTCAAATAAAAAAAAAAAAAAACATTAAAAAATACAGATGCATATAATGCACTTATTTTTGTTTTTTAGCTGTGATATTTGTCAATTTTCACATCACAATCAACGCACATAATAAACATGGAAAGTATACTCAGACTCCCCATAAATAAAACAACATAAATCCAGCTAAACATTGGCTAATTCCTGCACCTCCGGATAGGTCACAATAATGGCAGTGTGCTTCACTGTAGCAAATAGCCCAGCTTAATGCATCAATTGCTATTATTATTATTTTAATATAGGTATGTACAGAAACATATTTACTCTTTTTAATATTGCTCAGAGTAGTGGACTGTTGCATATACCAGATCTGGACATATGACATCAACATAAAGGGCAAAATTGAAAGTCTGCCAAATCAGAAGACCTTTTTAAGAGCTAATTACCCATATGTGTCTGATTTGCTCTTAGCAATCTACAAGCTTATATTAAGTCAACTACATAGCTTAAAAATAGATGAAGGCCTGACCTTCTAGGGTTTGCAATAAGCTGCTTGTCGAAAATGTCCAAAAGTGACAACTATGGTATAACGGTCTCCAGCTGTGCTATAGGCCTACCAGAATTATAGGATTTTTTCCACCTGACATTGGCTAAGGCGAATACAGTAAACTGTCAAAGACTTTCTTGCACAGCTTGGAAAATGTTTTATGCAAATCAGGCTTTAGAGAAACAATTCCTTGAGACACTGTGTGGTATGGGGCCAAAGGATAGTCTAGCTCTCTTTGAGTTAATACAACATGTGATTATGTGTTGAGTACGTTCATTCCAAGTTGCCTATAATTTAATATTTGAGTCATATCGTGATGATTACAAGGGAAGTTGGAAAAAAATGGATCATAACCATATGTTCAGCGATAAACTACTCTCTGTGTAGGCTGTGAAATTGGTAAGATTAGGCACTATTTCATTTTCCTTTTCATCTCATAACATAAACATTAACCTTGTTGAGAAATAAAACAAACATGAACAAATGAGCTAATGGGGATTTGATTATGGATGCATGTGGAACCACTAGTCTGCATTTCTTTATTCTTTATCCAGCTTCCTAATGATTGCCCTGATTTGACTTATTTGATCAAGATGAATGTCATTTGCCTGTATAATTATAATTTACATTTTTCCCCCTTCTTTAGAGGCCTCTTGTATTCAGACTGATTTCACAGCTTTATTATCTTTGGCTGGTAAAAAATTATGCTGCATAAGTTCTTGCTAAAGATTTTATTCCGATAAAGTACAGAACACAGATAGACAATCTATGTTATATTCCCTTTCTATTCACACAGAGACCAAATCAGGGTGTATAGGCATAGTTTCTGAGGTCACTTGCAGATCATTAAAGGGAAGTTTTGCTGTTTATGGATAGGATTATATTACATAAACAACACATTTACCCTAACCTGTGAAACACAGCAACCAGTCAGGAGTTAACTTTTTGATAACCTCTGACAATGATGAAAGGAAATATCTGGTTAGTCGCAATGGGCTACTGAGCTACTTTGCCATCATTCATCATTAATTCTGGCTTTTGTTTTACTAAGCAGTAGCCTTGGAACTAAATCACAACCTATTCTTGTTTTACACAGCAAAAAACACATACACAGATAATATGCTCTTCTAAATACATAAATCTAACTCCACAGTGCAGAAAATTTTTTGGAGAGTTGCGGCTCCCGTACTGAAAGGAGAAATGGCAATTATCACAGGTTCTCAAACGGTGGCTCTCCAATTGAATTATAACATCTAGAAAGATATGTTTAAGCTGTCCAGCAAACATTATCAAACAGCAAAACGCATAGTCACATGCTGTCACAAAACGAATACCCATTATCGAGATTAAGAATAGAAAATAGCATTTTGCACTTTCATTTTGTTTGCGCATGGCATTACATGACTTGCAATGAAAATTCACAAAAAAAATAATTAAAAGCTGCTTCACAGGAACTATTGACTCAATACAAATTGCGTAACCCGTTTTTTTAATGAATGACTTCTAATGAGATTTCCTGTTTTTTTCCCTAATTTTACAAATTATTATTTTGCTTACCAATTTTCTTACATTCCCCAATGATCCTTTGTAATTTATCTATGTTCTTCCCCCAAGATGCCTTTCTGATGCTGGGGGCCTAATGGTAGTACAACATAAACAACATAAATCTCTGTGACATCAATCCTAGTCTAAAAGGACCATGTGCGTGTACAGTTAAGTTCCCGCAAGACATGGAACATGAGCAGACAAAGAGCCCATACTGTAACCACCAGTATTTCTTTTGAATGTGCTCATATTTACAGGAATGGCAGAACATTAACACAAATGAGGGGTAGCTAACCTTAAAAAGAAAAAAAAAATGAATGTACCTTTTACAACAGTAAATGGAGGCCATGACAAGATGTGGCTGAAAATTCTTTGAATGGCATTATTTTTTTAGTACAGGAAGGGGCTTCATTATGTGGAATGCTTGGGACCTGGGGTTTTCTGTAATTTGGATCTCCATCCCTTAAAGCGATACTGACACGTTCCTATAAAAATCGTAGGAACGTGTCAGTATCAAGTATGAGCTGCACCCGAAATATTTTCCCTGAAACCCCCCCCTCGCACACATTTGCACAGCAGACCGCTCACACTACTAACTGATCTTCTGCCTTGCTTCCGTGACACTGGGCTGAAGTCCGTTTTGATTCGTAATTAGCCTATGGAAGGATTGCACCGCCCACAGCCCAGCGTCACTGAAACAGCACAGAAGGTCATTCAACAGTGGCGGAGGGTCGGGTCAGTGCAGGTGTGCGGGGCTGGGGGGCGGCTTTGAGGGAAAATATTCCGGTTGCAGCACATACTTGATACTGACACGTTCCTATTCTTTAAAAAACTTCAACTTCGCCACCTTAAACCTGCCAAATTGCTATGTTAGCCTATGGGGACCTCCTAGAACCTATAGCCGGTATTTGGCTATATTTTGAGTATTTTGAGAAGGCAAAGGATTTTTCTGTAAAATCGTACGATTAAATCATTAGATTCTAAGTACGATCGTAGTATGATTGTAGTACGATCGTACTATCTTAAAAATCCTATGAATTCAACTTCGAATGTCGAACTAGCCTAGTCGATGGTCGAATTTCAAAGTTTTTTGCACTTCAAAATTTGACCCTTGATAAATCTGCCCCTAAATATACCCAGTGAGTGTGTATGTATATATATATATATATATATATATATATATATATATATATACTTTTACCAACCTATCTATACAATCACATATATAAACTACGTATACCAATATCTATACTAATTGCAGATTTCCAGATATGGGATCCTATATTATCATTTGGTTTAATTATATCACATTGTCCGCCCGCACTTATGTCCCTACACTTTGTGCTGCAATGATCACAAAACAGCACAAGATAAATAGGCACAGTCCATAGATTTTCTATTAATCTTTAATTTACTGCATAATATGATAATATGTTAGGCCAGAGTCTTATGCCTGTTTCAAGATAGTCAGACCAGTCAGTAACTAGGGATGTAGCGAACTGTTCGCCGGCGAACTAGTTCGCGCCCGCCGCAAGTTTGCGAACGTCGCGCGACGTTCGCCAATAGGCGTTCGCGTCAAAATCGTTCGACCATTCGACCATTCGATCGCTAAAATCGAACGATTTTCGTTCGAATCGAACGATCGAAGCCATTGGATTGAATGAAATCATTCGATTCAATGGCTTCGATCGTTCGATTCGAACGGAAATCGTTCGATCGAACGATTAAAATCCTTCGATCGTTCAAATCGAACGATTTTCGGATGTTCGAAGTTCGCGAACTGTTCGCGAACTGTTCGCATTTTTTGCCGGTGTTCGCGAACGGCGTTCGCGAACACATACTCGGCAGTTTGCTACATCCCTATCAGTAACATGAATTATTTGGTTTCCTATCAATGAGCAATACATGGGTATGTGGTTTCATGGAGTGGAAAAAAAGTCAATGAATAGGTCTACTTCTGAGAGTGTGAGGATTTTATGACTATTTCCTCACAATTGTATACAGAATATCTGTTCTGATTAAGTTAAGGGTTTATTGGGGAAGCAATTAAGATCTTTCAGAGAAATGAAATGAACTACTTGAAATGAGGCCAGGCCTCTAAAAAAGTTATATATTAAAGGATCAATGTACCATTCTCTGCAAGTCACACAAAAGATTTGATTTGGAAGTTTAGGGACTCATACTGTGTCCTGATAATTTCCATTTGTGTTCAATGTGGATAATGATTAGATTCAGTGATCCCCAACCAGTAGCTCGCGAGCAACATGTTGCTCTCCAACCCCTTGGATGTTGCTCCCAGTGGCCCCAAAGCAGCAGCTTATTTTTGAATTCCAGGCTTGGAGGCAAGTTTTGGTTGTATAAAAACCAGATGCACTACTAAACAGAGCCTCAATACAGGTTGACAATCCATATAGGGGTTACCAAATGACCAATCACAGCACTTATATGGCACCCCAAGAACATTTTTCATGCTAGTGTTGCTCCCCAAATCCTTTTACTTCTGAATGTTGCTCACGGGTTCAAAAGCTTGGGGATCCCTGGATTAGAATATCAGGTCACTGCTAGATTGCTGGCATTACCTTGTACTAGAGTCCAGTTGGGAATCCTGCTAATCCTCAACCTCCCCTTGTCAGGGGAACTGGGGGGGGGGTTGCTGTGTGCACTTTACCCAGGATGAGTACCACCTCTGCCTGCATGGTCAGGGAATCAGGGACATTCCATCTTGAAACCTAACTGCTGTGTGCGTATTCCATGAGTACCCAAAAGCTGCAGGTCTCTACCTGTTTGCAAGTAAAAACCACAAGAGGAAGAAGGTGAGGCATATAATGGCACTTGCACCCGTTTGGATCAAAAAGGTTGTGCTGAGGTGGATGAACCATGTCAATGGAAAAATGTGCATTTTTGTTGATGAGTTGGGGGATTGCAGCTTCAACATTACCCAGGGTACCTGCGTACAGGGAATCTGGGACTTGAATACGTGAAACCTGACATCTTAGTGCATATCCCAGTCCATGAGTTGTAAGTAACACCAAGAGTCAAGACATTTATTGATGAAAGAAGGGGTTCGTATTAACTGTTTTTTTTGGTATATCATTACAAGTATTATTATTGAGTAAATGTGTTGCAGTTAAGTGATTGATAGCTTTTTTAACCTAACAAAGTTAGAATTCAACCTATACCTACTAATACCAAGCACATGCATTATCTACAAAGCCCTGTCCGTGATATATCACACTGCCAAACAGAATATCCATATGAAATAAGTACAACAGTTAATACTACATACTGAACTCTGTATTCCCTCTGGCATAGTTTCCTGTAAAAATGTCTCCATTTGAGCACAATTAGGTCATGTAAACTGACTGTACAACTGATTAACTGGCCTGTCCTTGAAGACCAATAACACTCAAAAATGAAAATGTTTTCATGTGAATCGATCCATTTTTACTTTTTAAAAAATGTTTTCTTTACAGGCAAGGTCCTGACTTTTATTGCAGTATGTTTGCTTATCTGATCTGTAGCTGGTGACATGCTTGGTCTGTGTTCTGTACAATTTTCCATTTAGCCTCAAAGTCATTGTGCTTCAGACATGGATGTTAAACGTTAGAGAATGCAGGCTAAAGTTTGCCATACATGGGATACTTCGTTCTGCATAATTCTTAGCTTATCCCTTTATAAGTTGCCCAAAGCAACTGTTCAAAAAATCGGTCTGATATGATTTGATGATCATTTCAATCTGCATAAGGAACAAACAAAGGCATATATAATTGATCTCAAAGTCTGCCGGGGTCTAGAAACTCGATGAAACAAATCAGCTTTTACTGGTTGCTAGAAATTCCCACATTAGCTATGCTATTAAAATTACCTTTAGGTCCTTCTGTCTTTTAGTGAGCTCAGTGACAAAACAGTAGCAGGTAGCAAAGGTCTTATAAAAACTATTGCTTATTGTTTCTGTAGTAGGCACTGCCAATGGAAACAGACAAATTGAGATAAGAAAACAAATATTTTATCAAGTTAAAACACAGCAAACAAATCACCAGTAAGAATGAGCCCTAGATGTGATATACTATACCATGCCCAGAGGTAATTTATTTACTTTATCAACCAGATAAAAATTTATTTACAGTACCTGGAAGCATGGCTAGCATTCACCAGTTAGTGGGACTCCGCTGAAAGTCATCATGGCTGCAATCATGGGTAGACACTTACAAATTAACATCACATAGAAATTACCAGTCCAACAAAAGAATTGTTTGTGTAATCCTTTTATCAGTTACATGAGAAAAAAACAGAACGTGTTCATGTATCAGATGCAACATAAGTGCCCTGTTATCAGGAGACTTGGTATTGCTCAGTTTTAACAGTCATAACATTCAATATAGGCTGACAAGTCCTTTCAGTCCCACGGCAAGTTGTTAACTTGATATCTGATTTGTTTTTACATTAACAGATCCTAGATTAGAATATTCTGTTGCCAAACAGTTAAGAAACCCAGAGTTGCCCTGCAGGCAAAACTCAATTACCTGGTCTACATATTTCAAATAATATTTTTTCAACCTACATAATTGATCCTTAATGAGGCTATTTAGAAAAGGAAATTGAATTAAACAGGAATGTGGATCAGCCTGTTTGTGAATGACGAAAGGTTTCCTAGTGAAATTCTGTCTTAAAACATTACCTTTCTCTCCATTGCTCATATTTCTCCAACATACAGAAAAAGATGATTTCACACAGAGTTATGTAAGTGAGGGTAAGTGAAGCTCGTGTATAGGGAACAGCATACATCTAGCTGTAAGAAACACAGTGTGGAACTGTTAAATATTCAAGCATTGCTCAGCAAACACTGTCTCATTTATACCCACATCAAACCCCTCTGAAGGCCCCCACGAAAGGGAGAGGAATTTGGGGTGATGTAAAGTGAGGGACTTTGTCTGTAGTATGACCCACCACCTGCCAGAATTCACACCAATGGTTGGAGTTTTCAAACCAAACTCAATTACAACCAGAATCTATCCACCCAACACTAGTTACTGGAAACTGGGATTGTGTAACGATAACTGGGGTTGCCAAGGAGAAAAAACGTTTCAACTTAAATTGAAAAACAGAGGAACTGTCTCTGAACCCACAGCATCCAGATAATATTGCAATGCTAAGTATTAAACAGTAAAAGAGAAGGAAAGTGAAAAATACAAGTAGAAAAAAACAAAAAGAAGGAAAGTGAATACAAATTTCCAGAAAACCGGGATACAGAGAACAAATTATACCAAACTATACCTTTTATAAATCATAATGTCCTTTGTTTTTCAATGTTCTACAAGAGGCGATAAACTGTTCAACGTCTACACAAGAAACGATTAGTAATGGTTTCTTGCTATGCATGGCATCTGATATAACCCATATACTGTATTACAAGTGATTATTTTCTGGCTGTCCTGATCTTCTGGGTATCTCAATTTATACACTTTTTTGCCCATAGTGTTTGCCAAAGCGGAACTACAGGTAATTTTCTTGAATCCACTTGACCAATGGCTAACCTTTTATCTACCCAAGAATTCCAAAGATGAAAAGGCTTGCTGCACCAAAGCGATAAGTAATGTGAAAGAAGGTATCCATGCCTCCATCTCGGTCAGTTTTCGTAACAGCCTTACCAAATTCTTTAAACAGAATTAGTGGATTTCAAATAATGACATGCTTGGGGACTCTACAATCAGACTCCTTTAGAAATGCAACAGGGCAGGGGTGACTCATGTTCCCTTTGAGCTCCGTGCAAAGACTTACCATTCCTGGTCCCAGACTAGAAGCTCACAAAGTTCCATTTTAGTCTTGACAAAGAAGTCATGTTCTTAATTTTAGGGGTTAAAGTAATAAACATATCACATGTGTGTGTGTGTATGTGGGGGGGGGTTCAACTTGTGTTGTTTACCCAAAAGACAGTATACACAGGCAAATATGATCATCTGCTGGACAGCAGACATCTAAATATCTTATATCAGATTTTTTGAAAATAATACCATGTAATACCCTGTAGTACCACTGCATCACATGACTGGGGGCTGCTGGGAAACTCACAATATGTCTAGCTCCATGTCAGATTTCAAAATTGAATATAAAAAAATCAGTTTGCTCTTTTGAAAAATGGATTTCAGTTCAGAATTCTGCTGGAGCAGCACTATTAACTGATGCATTTTGAAAAAACATGTTTTCCTATGACAGTATCCCTTTAAGCAAAGGTCTGTGTACAACAGTGCAATTATGAAAATGAACATTATAGCAAAATATTCACAATAGTTGCAATCCCTGATCAGATGCAGTTTAGATAAAGCAAAATCAGTTAAAGCAAACATTTTAAAGTAAGCTAAATGATACAAATGTTCCTTTGGAAAGGATTCTTTAAATAAATGGTACTAAAATCAATTTACTTCTAATAGATTTTCTTTATTTTAATAGCTGTTCACACTTAGCCCACATCTCCATAATGATCAGCCATCACCATACTGTCCCTCAGCCACTTTTTGGACAGGAAGATTAAACAGCACAAGTTATTTTGACCTGTCAGGTGAAAGACAGATCTGATGAAAGTCTGTACTGAGCTGTCCCAGTAGCTGAGCAAACACAGATGCTGCCAGTGTCAAGGAGTCCTTTGCTAGGAACACATTGGCAAATATTGATCATCCATTGAGTAAGGAGAGCTGCTCCTGAGTAGCAAAGAAAATAAGAAACCGCATAGAAAAGCAGATAGAGACGAATGAAGGAATTTGGGATACTAAAGACATTTTATTTGCTGACCACAGGAAAGAAGAAAATTGCTTTTAATCCTTCAGGCAGTCCTGTCATGCTGGTTTTGCTTTCACAGATTTCTAATTAAGTCTGTTTACAGTTAAGTACACCATTTACACCACATTCATTAGTATCGGCTTTGCTCTGACCAATATCCTGCATTTTAATATTTCTCCCAGTATAGCGTAAAAAAATGATTTCATATAAGTGTTATGAATTGTATGCGTTTTTAAAGTTCTATAATTGCCGACGTAGCATAAGTAATTCAGTTTGAATGTCTTACAACACACTAAATATTATGACTTAGCTCAACTAACACTGTCATTGTAAATTAAACAGATATTCAAAATGAAAAAGCTGAACCCTAAAGTACATTTGATGTCTTTGTGGAAAAGCAGTGTTGTCAAAACAATTAGGTTTCCATGCACTAGTTCTGAGATGTGTAAGAACTCCGTTTTCCCCTGCTGTTATTTCTTTACAGAGACTTTACAAATGTTTACATTATGTATTTGTGTGCACTGAATTGGGTCCTGAGTTGAGACTATGCTAGAACAGTTAGAATAGGCCAAATCTGACTTCGATTCGAATTGAAAATACTTTAAATATTCGACCATTCGAAAATCGAAGTACTGTCTCTTTAAAAAACTTTGACTTCAACACTTTAAACCTGCCAAATTGCTATGTTAGCCTATGGGGACCTCCTAGAACCTAGAGCCAAAATTTGGCTAAGTTTTAAAAAGTCGAAGGTTTTTTTTTGAAAATCGATTGATCGATCGATTAAAACGTTCGAATCAATCGATTCGAACGATTGCTACGATCGAACCAGTGTTTTTGCTTCGACCGAAAACGGACAAAAAACTTCAAAAAGAAAAGTTCAACTGTCAAATTTGCCCAATTAGAAGGTCGAATTTCAACGTTTTTTAACTTCGAAATTTGACCCTTGAGAGGTGGGTGGCAGAAAACTGCAGAGAAACAGATAATCTCGTCAACTATGTATTCCCGAGATTACAGTATCAGTAACATTGATATTCCCTCTATGAAGTTCAATAATTTAGGTTGGTTTCCCATGTTTCTGTAAATAAAATCCCAAGCAAGTACCAACATTTAAACAGTGGCAGGGGCAATAGCAGGCAGAATTTAAAAAAAACAAAGGTAAAAAAAGGTAAAAAAAAACCTCTTTTCTCTCTCTCTCTCTCTCTCTCTCTCTCTCTTACAATTACTCAGTGAAGTCTCTCCGTGTGGCTATTTTATTCCCTTTTGTCAGTTCAGCGAGTCCCTATTGTTTTCAGGGAGACATGCATAAAATGTTGGAGACACGAGGATAAATATCTGGGGGGGGGGTCATTTATGGTTTTCCAGTTAGAATTGCAAGAGTATTAAGGGATGCAGGAGTGTGTACCTTAGTGCTCATTCAGGCTGCACTTTTGCCCAGGAGAACAGCTGCACTGTGCACACTGCTCTAGATAAAAAGTCTGGTGTGAGGTGCACTGTGCATAATAAGATGAAGCAGGCCAGCTCTATCCTTACTGCCTACTGTATTTTTTGGGGGAGGCTGCAGGTCCCTATGTTCCAAAATAGAGTGCAGAGACCTACAGCAAGGCAGGCATTGTGCAAAGTGCAAGAAGGTTGTAAATAACCCTTTAAAATCTCTTAAGAAGCTTGTCTTTCATTAAATCCTTGAAAGTAGGTCTTGTATTGCAGTCAGAGTTTACAATTGACAAGAACAGGCCAGGACAGAGTGAAAATACTATCAAAAATGGGTGGGCCAAGTTGGCTTTTGTAAGGGCAGCATACCATTTCAAGGTAGAATGGCCATTACTCATCAAAATGTGCGGAGAGTCCTGCACTCCAATCTATTGACCTGGGTGAAAGGCTAGCTAGTACAGCTCATGATGACTTCCAGGCCTGGGCAGGGAATCTGTGGATTCTGGCAAATGCCAGAGGTTCTGCTGTATGATACCATAGACTGTGCCTATTTATTGATGCTCTTTTATTCTCTAATGATGGTCCCAACCCCTGCAATTCCCTATTGTTCTTAGAGAGGCATGAACAAACATACTGGAACCTTTGATAGAAGATTATCCTCTTTGATGGTCCTGCCCCTCATCAGGTCCTTATTATTTTTAGTAAATATCTGATCTTTGTTGTTTTATGTTGTCTGGACATGTCCTTTGCTAAAGGTATTTCTATGGCTAGTACAGGAATTGTTCAGCTGTAATGTGCATTTTTGGGCTGAGAATCGCCTGTACCAGTGGTGTCAAGCAATGCTCACTGAAGTTAACTGCCATGTGTGGTTTCAGGCCCCTGAGTTTAGGTGCTAACTTGCTCAAGTACAATGGCCAATGGCAGTCAATAAGTGGTTTTACATTACAACTTGTAGTATATTGTTCAAAACAAATTGTTTATAAGCTACCTTTCTAATCAGCACCTATATTAATTAATGATTCCCCAGCCCCCTGGATGTGTGCCTTTAGCCTAACACTTTGAAGGCATGCCTTGAGTTGGAATGAGCAAACGTAAAGGATTTTATTACAGGCATTGCTAAAATGGCATGCAAAATGGTAATTTCATCCCACAGATGTATAGGAATATGGCTTCTTTCCACTAGATATGTTGCTATACATGTTAAGTCCAACATCACAGGGTCAAATACATCCACTCAGATTAGATTATAAAAACCCACATGGGTATGCCTGTTACATGCAGGGCATGAAGCTATAGGTGGACCTGTGGGGTGGGACTGAGAACTTGTGGTCATTTGGGAGATATGTGCTTATAGGAATAAGGCAATTACCCTGCATCATATTTTACAACACTGGCCACTAGCAACGGCCCTGGATGTATTTTTAAGGGCCTCCTCATGGGTCCAAAATTACAGTTTACAGATTTCTATGCTGCCTGTAATCACTCCTGTAATTGGAGCAGTATCAGGAAAGCTCCAAATCACTTGAGTCCATTTTAAGCAAATAATTCTAATTTTTTTTAAAAATATTTCCTTTTTCTCTGTAATAATAAAACAGTAGCTTGATCATAATCCAAATTACTGCCCATATCAGGAAACCCCAGGACCCAAGCATTTCATATAGTAGATCCTTTACTTGTACTTGTACAATGCGTTAGCAAAATCATAGAGTCATATTCCAAGTCATGTGCCACATTAAAAAGTATGGTCATAAGATGCAATAACTTTTTAGGGTACATAATGATAGCCCATTGGCTCTGTTTGAAGCTACTGAGACCATAAGCTTCTGATTGTCTGTGATTTTCCCTCCCATTCTACTGGAAAGCTTGATAGCGGATTCCTGAATGAGCAAGAATGTATACATAAAGAGCAAAGCAGATAGCAGGAATGCACTGGTTTCCTGTGTGTATAAGAATGGCTGGAAAAGTATAACAAGTTAAAAGAGTGCATGTAGTCAGACTTAAAAATCAAGAAAAATATTTTACTGTATTGGTCCCATGGCATTGTGGCTACTGGGGTATGTCCAGTCCTGCTGCTACACTTTATAGATGACTCAAGAGATTTTCCTTGGGTATAAAACCTGATAGGACCATAAATATATATAGTTTTACTTGTCAGGGAAGTACATCCTTAATTAAACATAAATAGGACATGATTCAATATTTTCACAGCATGGTTCCCCCTTCATGTTTATTATTTTTTAATATGTAGGACGTTCAGTTCCTGCACCTGCCCCAGTTAGATATAGATTCCTTTTGGGTCAAAGGAAAGTGATTGTTTTCTGACTGAGATACTTTTGGTGTAAATGTAGCCTGAGAAAACAAAGCAAAATATGCAGTGTGCTTCTCTGATCTACTCCTGGGCAGTCACAAAATCTCTCTTGCACTCGAAGATGAGCAATCATTTTAGTTACTCTAACATATAAATGTGGTCTACTTACTAAGCAATAGAGAAAATAACAGATATTATGAACAAGGAAAGAAACATTCTAAAACATAGATTAATCTCATATATGTACATAAGTACATACTACAGTATGGCTTTGAAGGATCTTTTTGTGTGTCTATCCAGATTCATGCTTATAGTCAGATGAAGGCACCTAAAATGACTTAAAAACCGTGACCAAAAAATGAAGTCACATTATATGCTACATTATAACTAGAATAAACCAGTGACACAGAAACCAAACATTAAAGTGTTGCCACAGTTTAAAGAAATCAACTCCCAAAGTTATCTAGATATTACTGGTCCCACAGTAAATTATTTTTCAGACCCCTAAAATGTCTAGAGGTGGATTAATATTGATTGAAATTGTTTATTATTTAAGCCCTTGTGGGGCCCTTTTTCCCCTTCCCCCTGCAGCCACAGGGTCTGCTTCCTCTGTGGTTAAGCCCCTGTATGCAACAATAGTAACTTTCTGTTGCCCTGCAAACACCCATGTGATTAAGGCCCACATTTCGATGGCTTTTCAAGTTGTACTTGAAGTAACTGTTACTGAAGAGGAATATTGGAAGGAGCAATGTGACAGCAAAGTGACAGCCATACAAGTGGGTTTCTGCTGAGAATTCTGCAGGGAGCCTGTTCTCCAGCAAAACTTGCTTTATTCTCAGCAAACTCTACATGCCTCTGTCTGGATTACCAGCACTGGGTTTAGGGACACAAGTGTGATGGACTGCAGGATTCTGTGCGCAACAGGGTTAATTAGCAGAAATTTTGAGATAAAAATGCTTAGAGGCAAAGAACTTTTAATTTTAAAATTATGTAAAAATAAAAATGGATTTATTTGGTAACAGAAAGCTTCTTGGCTCTACCTTGATATGCACACATATTATATATTGAAAGGGAAAATGTGCGCATTAAAGCATATCTTATATATCAATTGTTTTGCTTAGTTTATTGATTTATATCCATTCATGTCTACTCATGTCATCTCTACACTAGAGGGTACATTTATTAAGGGTTTGAAATGAAAATTCAAATTTTCTATTTTTGTTTGGTCAAAACTCTCAAATTTGAATAGTGAATTATCCAAACTCCATTGAGTTTTAATTTGTATTCGAATTTGGAGATTTATCATACTCCATGGTCCTTTAAGAACTCAAATTCAACTATTTGCCTCCTGAAACCTGCTGAATTACTGTATAAGTCAATGGGAGAGGTCCAGGGATCAATTTGGTGATGTTTGTAGCCTTCCCGGAGCCTTCCCGGAGTTTAAAAGACTCTGATGAATTCGAAAATCGACCATTGATAAATGTGCCTTTAAAAGTGTGCTCTGAAAAGTGTGTTTTAAGGAATGTACCTACTGTACCTATACCTAACAGCATTGGACATTTGAAGACTCAGTTAAGTGCACCAGATGCAGGTACAGAATTATTTTTGTGTTAGAATAGATCTTGGCTTGGCGTGTGCTACAGATATGTTAATTGACAATGCTCAATACATAAGCTTTGGATTGCGCTTGAATCTTTAGACTTCATGTAGAAGGCCATTTACTTCTTTGACTGCTAGGATTTGTCATGTTTGCATTGGTTTGAGAACTCTCTGTGCAGCTACTGCATTGTTAAACTTTAAGCATCTTCAGCACTTTCTGGATTAAAGTTCTCAGCTATAAGAAATGTATCTGGGCAACAGGAGATCATGAGCCTCAATACCCTGACATAAGCTAAGCAAACAATTATATTTGTGTAAGGCCTCCTTGTGTATACAGGAACAGATGCCAAAGGTACCAGCTGCCCAGTGATTTGTCCTCATCTTCACTGCAGGAGCCCACAATGTAAAATGGGAAAACACTCCAAGATCTAAAGCAAATACGCAGAAAATCAGTTCCTGCTATCATAATAATGTGAGTGCCCTATAGTTTGCTGACATGGGAGTTTTGCTCTACCTTTGAGAACTTTCAATAGAAAGTAAACTATGCACAGATAATCTTACTCTTTTTAATTCTGACATTTTTTTTACCCATGTATGTTAGGCCTTTCAAATGGCCAGCACTAATTAGAAAATGATCCAACAGCTTAGCAAGCTGAAGGACAAAGTTTATATTTACAATTGGCAGGTTTTAAACAAGATAATAAGAGCAAAGCCAAACACAGGCAGTGAAAGGAAAGTGGGGTGTATCTATTGTTTCTGTTGTAAAAATATCTGTCTTCATTTTCGCAGACTTTTATGAAGTCCTGCATGGTACAGCGAGTCCCATATGTGGATCGAAGGGCATATTTAGTCCCAATGGCTCATTCCTGTGAAATATTCCCACTGTTTCTGCAATATTTTTCTCTGATGCTGCATTCTTTGGTAATTGTGGTGAGAAGCCAGATGTTTCTTTTACAAGATCAGAACCTGTAGGTCAGGAGAGGTGAGCTGGAAAATGACATGCATGTGTTGAGATTTAAGGGAAATGATGTCTTATTATATTGTACGATGCATAAGCTGGAGAGAGTGTTAAAATGATTTGTACACTCACCACCCGAGCAAAGACCTTCTTGACCTGGAGATTACACAAGTAAACACATATTTTACTTTCCTTTCATGTGAAGTATTATTATTAGGTTTGTGGCTTCTGAAAATGTTAAACTTTCAAGAAATCCTTTTTCAAATATGATTTGTACCAAATGTGTACCAAAGATATATATATATATATATATATATATATATATATATATATATACACACTATATATATACTAACTACTACAGGGTGCGATTATAATTAAGAACTGGATGCTCTGCTTTTAACAAGATATATCAGTGGTTGCATAGCATGGTATGTGAAAGAGAATGACCCCAGATAAATTAATACAATATTCATACATGAACATATAGATTTATAAATTGTACTTCATTCACTCTATATTTTTCTCAAGAAAAAGTTCCTGTGTGGGACCTTACAGGAGAAGGAAAGGTTAAAACTAAGTAAGCCTTATCAGAAAGGTCCATCTAAATATACCAGTAAACCCCCAAAGTAATGTTGCTCTGAGTCCCCTGTCAAAAGAAACACAGCATTTCTTTCCTTCTATTGTGTACTCATGGGCTTCTGTATCAGACTTCCTGCCTTCAGCTTAAACCTCATTGCCCTGGGCAAGAGCATGCTCAGTTTGCTCCTCTCCCCCCACCCCTCCCTTCTCTACTGTAATCTGAGCCCAGAGCAGGGAGAGACTCAGGCAGGAAGTGATGTCACACCACATTAATACTGCAGCTCCTATTCTAAACAAACAGAGAGTTTCTAGAGCTTTTTACTCAGGTATGGTAAAACATTCTACAGAATAAATATAGCATTCTAGCTTGCACTATTGCAGCTAATCTATTGGCAATAAAATGCCTCTGTGGCTTTCCTTCTCCTTTAACAATATATAAACTGTATATATAAATATATATACATACATATACATGTATTTATTAAATGATCATATAGAATATTAAAATAACAAGGGGCAGATTTATCAAGGGTTGAATTTCGAAATACTTCGAAATTCTACCATTGATTTTAAATACTTCGAATTTGAATATCGAATTCGAAGTTTTTCAGCGAATTTGGACATCCTGCGATCAAAGTAAAATCGTTCGATTCGAACGTACGATTGAACAATTTTACTTCGATGTGTAAAGACTTAGAAAATGGTTTTAGAAGGTGCCCATAGGCTAACATAGCACTTCGGCAAGTTTAATTTGGCAAAGTATTGAAGTCAAAGTTTTTTAAAGAGACAGTAACTTTGATTATCGAATGGTGTAATATTCTAACTATTTTTACTCCAAATCTAATTCGAAGTCGTAGTATCCTATTTGATGGTCGAGGTATCCAAAAAATCACTTTGAATTTTGAATTTTTTAACTTAAAACTGCCCCTTAATATTCATGTCTCTTTTACGTGGATTTTATTTTTCTGCTAACTAAATATTTTCATGATTCCTGTTTATTATATTACATTAAACAGTGGATTATTTTATATATGATGTATGAGTTTCAAACCCTCCCCTAATCTCCACCAACAAATTTTACTGCAATTTTTAATTTAATGTTATTATACATGACCTCAACAGGTTTGAGATGGCAGATTTTCAGATTTGGACTTTTTGCAGCTTTGGGGTATAATAAATCTCAATAAATTCAAGATTTTTTCCTCTAAAAATGTTTGTTTTTTCCCAAAAAACCTTGACCAGAAAAAATCAAGATTAGTAAATAACCTCATAGGTATGAATATTCAAATAACTGAAATACCCCGTATCCAGAAAACCCATCAACTGAGTACTACAAATCAAATTCTGGTACATTTTCTAATCAATTATGTGCCATTCACACTTTTTTATTGTAGCTGTGTTTTTCGCGAAAATTTTCCGTTTTCAAGGCAATTTTTGAGTCAAAAATCTATTTTTCAGGTTGAAATTTTTTAAAAAAATGTTTTTCAACATTTTGGATTCATGCTATTTCCAGGGTTGAAGTATCTTTGAAAAAAACCTTGAATTTCTCGAGATTTATTATACTTCGACCCTGGAAATAGCATGAATCCAAAATTACACCATCTAAAACCTGCGAGGTCATGTAGAAGTCAATGACAGAGGTCCCTTGAACCATTTGAAGATGTTAATAGCCTTCATGATTTTCGAGGGTTTCGCTTGAAAACTTGATTTGAGGGGTTTTTTCACTGAAAACTTGATTAAATCGAGTTTCTGTGTTGTTAAACCCAAACTCGCTAAATCTGTTTTTTTCCATTCAAGTTTTTTTTTTAATTAGAAACCATTCGAGCTGTGAGTTAATTTGAGTTCATTCAAGGTCTGAAAAAGCTGACATAACTCTGAATTTCAACCTTTGATAAATAACCCCCTTAATGTCACAATATCCCATCTATTAATTATCTTTATTGATACAGCAAATTACAAATACCCACACATTGCTAAACTGAAGACCACAAACTATTAAGTCTATTAATGTCTAAGTAGATGACTGAATCTTTTATGGTTTTAACTAACATAAAATATAAGATTACAAGTTTACGGAATTCCACAAATGACCTAAAATGTACCAAAATGATGAAAACTCTTTTTCAAGTGTGGTTTTATTTCGGAATTTCAGTCTGGAAATACTTGGCAGGGACATAAAACAGTAGTAATAAAGTTAGTAGTAATTAGCTGATTGCACTCAACAAAAACACAATCAGCCAGGATAATTGTAGTGTTTACAATGTGTTAAGATGCCAAAATGAGGATTAACCACATTATATTAACTAATTTACTTGCAAATTAAAGCCCTTGTGTAAAAAGCAAGATAATAAGGAAGCAACCTATAAACTTGCATCCATGCTGCAAAGCTACTTTCTAGTATTAGTCAATTCTTATTGATTTCACTGCTTTCATTACTCAACAGCAAACAACTGTTATTAAATATTTATTTGGGAAAATGAAAGGTTTTCAATTTTAAAAAGTCACAGAAAGCAGCAATAGACTTTTACTGTGTGTTAACATGGACGAATGTTCTATTTTCTGTTGAGCAGATCCACATAAAAGTACAATTCTCATGATTAATTTTTTTATTATAGTTAAGGCCCTTGCATAATATTATGCACCTCATGAAATCACTATTGCAGGTATTTTGTGAGAAGTCATTTCATTAAATCTATTTTCCTTTATATGTAATGGATTACAAATACAGACATACAGTAAGGCTAATTTATCAATAAACATAGTTATTTTTTTGTTGTACAGGTATAGGATCCCTTATCCGGAAACCCGATATCCAGAAAGCTCAGAATTACGGAATGGCTGTCTCTCATAGACTCCATTTTATCCAAATAATCCAAATTTTTAAAAATGATTTCCTTTTTCTCTGTAATAATAAAACAGTCCCTTGTACTTGATCCCAACTAAAATATAATTAATCCTTATTGAAAGCAAAACCAGCCTATTGGGTATATTTAATGTTTAAATGAATTTCTAGTAGACTTAAGGCATGAAGACCCAAATTACATAAAGATCCGTTATCCGGACAACCCCAGGTCCCGAGCATTCTGGATAACAGGTCCCATACCTGTAAAAGCTCAGAGATGCTCCAGTGCACCACTTTTCAGGAGGCAAAAAGTAATTTAGGAGAGGATCTGAAAAGAAAGATAAAAAATAAACCCTCACTGCGAGTGTATTTATGGTTCCCGGGGTCAGTGACCCCGACAACCTGTCAGCTTTTCTACTTGAAGGTTGGAAAAAGGCAGAATCGGAACATAAAAAAACAAGCTATAATTTGTTTGTTATGTACTGTATTTACTTTATAAAACACTGCTAAATGGATATTGCTGTTTCTCATAAATGTTGAACAGGAAACTGTTTTGTTATAACAACAATGGTTTTGGACACAAATCGTTTATGACCATAGATGCCTAGATGAAAATGCACAAGGAAATGTTTGGAAATACAATTTACTAGTGTATTTAATGGCTATCGGCATTTGTATCTTTGCACACAACACATAGTAAAGTTATCCCAGTTGAAAAGTACATTTTGTTTCGTGCCAATTAATAAAACAGACTTTATACACACAGCAGCCTAAAAGAGGAAAGCAAGTAAAATAATTATTTTTCCATGGCTGAATTTTATTCCCCTTTACAGACTTGGAAGTTGCTCCCTGGAATGCATTAACATCTTCTCGTTAGTATCACAATTTATGCCTTTTTCCAGTAAAAAATAATAATTAACCCCATAAGCACATAAGCACTAATATAAAAGAAAAAAAGAAAAAAAGAAAAAGAACAGCCTATCAATGCCAACAACCTTTACTCTATTGTGATGTATTGGATACCTGTGGGTTAATATAAAAGGGAATTTCCACATTTACACCTCAAGTTTCCAGCAAATCTGTGACCACGTTTAGTGAATATATACCAGCAGGCAAAAGCTATTTTTCTCATGACAATGGAAAGAATGCCTCACTAACCTAAGACGTTTGGCTGTGACAATTGGCTCTGATGCAAAGAGTTTGTTTCCATTTAATTTTTTTGCTTTTTGGGGCTTTAGAGAGGTTACTTTATTATCCATTG
The DNA here is from genome assembly GCA_038501925.1 of Xenopus petersii. NCBI lineage: Eukaryota > Metazoa > Chordata > Amphibia > Anura > Pipidae > Xenopus > Xenopus petersii. Next base: position 92,399,239 of record CM076678.1, read on the forward strand.
TTCCAAGGATCCAGTTATTAATTTTGACCTTTTATTAGAGATCAAACTAGATAGAATCACTCAAAATAGAAAATGACATGTTGGGTCATAAAATCGCATGGGAATGGCACTTTATCCATGTAGAGGCCATTAGAGAGAAGGGATCTGGGCACAAACTCTGCAACTGCTTGGATCCTAAAAAGGTTTAAGAGTCTAGTGTGGCAATGAGCTTAACAGATTGTGTGATATCTGTTTTAGCAAATCAAACAAACATGTAACTTTTATTGTGTTTTTATCATAACGTTGATGCTGTAATAAACCAATAACAGCATCTCAGACCATTCAACTAAACGATTGGTCTTCCATTCTTCACTGTAACTATATATTAATTTAGACTACTAAATATGGACATGAAAAGAGTAGTTTTATATTCTGACTGTAAATCGTCCACTAGACCTAAAATGTAATTTCCTTTATGTAAAGTATATGCTTTCTCCCTGAACAGATATATATGGAAATATTTCAGGAACTTGCAAGCACACCATATATTAGAGAGTTCAATGACAGAAGTAGTTGACCACAAAGAATTATTCAATTTGCTTTCATTAAGTAAAAAGTATAACATATGACATAAACATGTATAAAATATGACATATATTGGGTTCTCTCAGGGTATGGGAATTTTAATATAAACAACTGTGTATCATGCAAGAAGCTTTTTCATGAAAGATCAACTTATATTTTAAATGAGAAGGAAAGGTTAAAACTAAGTAAGCCTTATCAGAAAGGTCCTTCTAAATATACCAATATACCAATAAACCCCCAAAGTAATGCCTGTCAAAAGAAACACTGCATTTCTTTCCTTCTATTGTGTACACATGGGCTTCTGTATCAGACTTCCTGCCTTCAGCTTAAACCTCTTTGCCCTGGGCAAGAGCATGCTCAGTTTGCTCCTCTTTCCCTCCCCCCCCTTCTCTGCTGTAATCTGAGCCCAGAGCAGGGAGAGACTCAGGCAGGAAGTGATGTCACACCATGTTAATACTGCAGCTCCTATCCTAAACAAACAGAGAGCTTCTAGAGCTCCTTACTCAGGTATGGTAAAACATTCTACAGAATAAATATAGCATTCTAGCTTGCACTATTGCAGTGTATCTATTGGCAATAAAATGCCTCCGTAGCTTTCCTTCTCCTTTAAATGTAAAGCTTTTTCAGAATTACAGTTTTACTGGGTATTCAAAAGTCCACTTACAAAGCATAAAGGTCAAACTTGTTATGCAAAGCAACTTAAATCTGGCCAGATACATAAGGATTTTTCATACAGTACAATGTCTAGAGGCCTAATTATCAAAATTATGATTTGTGTAACTTTAGAGGTTTTTTTTTTAACTTCGGCTTTTTTTAAAAAAAGTTGAATGTCACTGAATTTATTTAAAAAATCTGAATATAAAAATCACAATCAAATAAAACAGTTATAAAAATACTAATGCCTCAAATTTGTATTCAACATTTTAAATGGGTTGACATGCTTAAAAACAATTCAAATAACTCAGATTGAATAAATGGCTTACATTTTGCCTATGGCGATTTTTGCCCATTGACTTCTACATGACATTACAAGCTTTCAGAAGCAAAAGTTTTTAAGTTTTTGCTAAATAAATATAAAGAAACGTGTGGTTTCTAGTGCAAAGAAATATGAATGTTGATAAACCCCCTAGAATAAAAACTCCATAGTCAACAGAGAAAAAAACAACTGATGTACAGTATGAAGTCATTCAATGGTCTGCAGCTAAACAGGTTGATACTTCCACCTAATGATGTAACCAACCACTGTCCAATCTCTTAGATCCGTGGATTTGGTCATTCATATTTATGACCAAATTTTATTCATTTCCAGACAATTGAAGTGATGTGGCTCTATTGGTCAGATATCCAGAAATTTGACCAATAAATGTCCAGCATAACAGAATTAAATAGAGGAATTATATACTTAGGTGAACAGAAATAACTGGTGGCTTTGCTATTAAAATTAACCTCAAAAACAAATACACCTTACCTGCTTAAGGGGGAAAATACATTGGGTGCCATCCTTTACAATTTTGTATTTATTAAATTTAGATGACATTTCAAAAGATTTACAAGGTGAAACATTTCAGGTTTTCTGCCTTCAGGCATCAAAAGAATCTGCAACATTTTCTAATATCAAGATGAAGATGATTTCTGGTGGGAGACAAATGAGTCATATCACGGATGCCCTTTATTTTTATACATCTGTTTAGTATTGAGCAGAGACTTTCATGTTTGCAATGATAAATTGTCTTCTACTGAAAATTTTCCCCCTGGCGGTTGGTTGTGCTGCTGAGTTTTAAATGCATCTGCTTTTGATCTGAGGTCGGAAAGGGGCTGACAAGCTTTTGATATGATCTCTATGCACAGTAACCTGGAAACCTATTTGAAACTGTGGAAGTGTTAATGTCATTCTAATGCAAAGCATAGATCATTTGCTTGTGGTTAGACCCTGCAGTGGACTGTAGTAAAATGCTGGAAATAATAGAACTAGTAGTTACATTTGGATAACCATACAGGAAATTTGCTTGCTCTTGTCTAATATAATTCACTTTAAGAATACCTAATATCCTGTACACAATGAAATAATCTGGATGGTATCCATTATTTTCGCTCATATTGAACTCACAGTAAGGAATTATGCTAATTCTAATATATTAATGTATAGCGGGGATGTAAAACACACATTGCAGTTCAAAAGCAGAACAAAACAGATATGGTAACTAGTGATGGGCGAATTTATTCGTCAGGCGCAAATTCGCGGCGAAATCCCGAGATTCACCACCGATGAATACATTTGCAAAACAGCCGCGAAAATTCGCCATCGTCGAAAAAAAAATTTGAAAATTGCATGGCGACTTTTTGCTAATTCTTCACCATTTCGCCGAAACGCCCCAAATTCACCCATCACTAATGGTAACAATAAAATAAATCCAAAAATAACCAAATCATAATAAAATCCTTTGTCATTATGAGTAAAAATAGTTTAGAATGTCACCCTTTTCAAAAACTCATATTTTGCTGATCCAGAAAAGTGAAGACCCCCCCCCCAAAAAAAAAGAGTATACTGTAACCTCACAGTCCTAAAAAGGTTATTAAAATTCCATAAATCAATAACTGATTTCTAATCATCGTTATATAAATGAGAAAAAGCATATTTGTAAAGTCAATGATCAGCTCCATCTGTAAGTTGTGTGGCACCCTGGCCTTATAAATGTTTAAGTATGGCACATTGCGCACATTACCGTTGAATTCATGTATTAATAATGGTGACTAAGTATTTGCAAGGTCGATTTTTTTAAAATGATGCGCCATATATACTTGAACAAAAAAGGAATACTTAACCTTATTAAGACAGCAAAGAGAGCTCTGGCAGTAGTTACAGTATGTATTTACAGGGCCGGATTTAGATAGCGGACGCCCATAGGCCCACTGCCATTTGTCGCCCCTGTCCCCTCCCCTTTATTCGTGCAAATTTTCATGGAGATTGTATCTCCTGTGCATCCCCAGTGTTTTTGAACCAATGTGGGTGTGGTTGGGCAGCATGCCGCCCCCCTAAAATCCTGCCGCCCTAGGCCCGGGCCTAGGTGGCCTTCCCACAAATCCGGGCCTGTGTATTTAAGAATTCTATCTCACTGACTGCATTACTAGCATTAGGTAACAGTGGGGATAGGCCTTCACTGATAATATGCGGCTCAGTGCAGCATTTCCATAAGAACACAAAGGTAACGGGTGAATTTATTTTTATCATCAAAACAAAGCAACTATAATAAATTGGCCATTTGTTTAAGTATAGTAATATGATAATGTAAGAAATATATTCACATACAAAATTGTGTGCTAAAATAATCTTGATTATTATTAAATGGACAGTAAATAAAGCAGAAATATTGCTTGTGTGTCCATATGCCGTATGTGAAGTAGCATTACAAGTTGATGATCTAACACAAGACTTCACAGCCTACGCCTGCTTGTTGCACTTATAATAAAAACAGAATATGATAATCCTATAGACAGTTTTATAGGGAGCTAAAACAAGCTGTCAGCAAGAACTTAAAAGGCTAAAAAACAGAACTGAGGCCAACTAAAGGAACTGTCAATGTTATACAGTTTCAGGAAAAGCAATTAATAAAAAGAAAAACAACAAATAAGACCCCCTACAATCTGTTTCTAGAGTCTAGAATGTTGCCCCTGGCAGGGTTAACAAGATAAGTTAGAGCTGCAATATTTTAGGTATCAGGCAAAAATTTAACATCACATCAGTTCTCCAGTAAAAGCTCATTCTTTGCCTTGTGGCTTTTAAATGTTGTTCCATCAGCCCAAAATAGTCTGTAGATTTGCAGGTAAGGTAGCAGTTGCACTATACTGAAAGTGAAATGAAAGTGAGATGGGGAACTGACTGAAATAGACTATCACCATTTGCTTTCAATCTGCAGAATCAGGTATGTCTATAAAAAGAATGCATTTTTATATTTATTATATTCTACAGGTATGGGACCTGTTATCCAGAATATTTCTGGGGCTTTCTAGATAATGGATCTTTCAATAAATTTGGATCTTTATACCTTAAGTCTACTAAAAAATCATTTACACATTAAATAAACCAAATAGATTGGTTTTGCTTTCAATAAGGATAAATTCTATATTAGTTGGGATCAAGTACAAGGTATTATTTTATAATTACAGTGAAAAAGTTATTTAAAAAATTTTTTGGATTATTTGGATAAAATGGAGTCTATGGCAGATGGGTATCCAGTGATTTGGAGCTTTCTAGATAAAGGGTTTCCGGATAAGTGATCCCATACCTGTATTATTATTTCTCCCTTTAAGTTAGCTATATTTATTGTTTTATAAAGCAAACAGAAAAGCATGCCACAGGGCAATACTGATGTTGCCTGGTATAATACATCAAACTGTATTCAGCATTCCTTAATTGATTGTTTCATTACTTTTTATATTCAGTAGCTTTTCTAAAATACCATTTTTTTTTGTATGTTATCTATAACCTATTTAGGTAAACCCTTTAGTGCCATTTTGCAATGATACAGTTCATTCCCAAGTAGCCGATTCAGCCCCCTTTGGTTTTCCTGTGATTGAAATGGGTCATTTATATTTCTGTGTTTGGTATGTGTATATGTGGGTTTGGCTGCTTTTCACTCCATGTTTATGTGTTCAGCTCAGCAAGCCACTTGTTCTCCAAAGGAAAGAATTCTACCCTTGGGGATTTCTATAGGCTCAAGATGTTCTACTGTCTTGTTCTGATAATTATGGCACCAGAGATCTAGCCAACAGTAGACAGACACAGTAGCATCTGAAAGATATTACCACTGTCTGTAGTCTAAATCTGTTCTCAATCCTCAGCACAAAGGCTGAACTGAAAATGATTACCCTATTGAACAAGTGATGGATTCTTAAGGTATTCCAAGCAAATGGTGCTAAGATATTGCAAGGCCTGGCTTTACGTAACGTTTCTACGAGGTTATGTCTGTTGTGGAAGTCATGCTACTGGTTTTATGTGCTTAGTTTTTTAGCAAACGACCATGCAGTTCTTATTTGTTCCTGAGAAATGCTGCAATTTATCATCAGTCACAAGCTTTGCTTTGTTTAGTTTGAAACACATAAAAATATTGATGGTACGAAAAACATAACTCATGAATTTGCAACTGGGAATTTGATAGAAGGGTGGGAAAAGTTTCTTCTTTCTTTAATGTTCACATTCCCCTGTTCTTGCTCAGTGGTTGACATGTTCATGAAATGTGCAAGAACTGCTCTTCAGTTTGACTATATCTTCTTTAAAAACCATGAATGTTTCAATTGATTAGTGTGACCAAAGAAACTTGTAAAATGTTTACCAGTTAGGTATACCAGTTAAACAAATGTTTAGCACTAAAACGTGATCTTCACAATCATATGTCCAATATCCAATTAGTGAACTCTATTCTTGTTGTATTTGGAACATTAGAGATCATAGGCAAGAGCTTTACACTAAGTAAAGTGTAATATAAATACATATACAGTATATTATTAGCCATTCAAAAAGTAGTGTGCTTGGCAGTGATGAGTGAATTTTTTCACAAAGTTTTGCTGCAAAAATGACACCCATATACTCCAATAAGTGAAAAAAAATGTGTCCCTGTAGACAATGTATTCCAGCAAATTTACACCTTTTGCGGATTTTCATTAAAGCAAAATGGGTCAGATTCGCCCATCACTTGGCTCACTCAAACCAGGTACAGATTAAACAAAACTAAAATTATTTAAAAGAGGAATTCTGAATGGGGACAAATAACTCAGAAATCTTAGATCAGATTTCAGATTTTGTTTTATTGGTATCACAACTATATGCAGATACATAGCAATAGGTTTGGGGCAAAATCAAAAACCTAGTGATTTAAGGTGTCACAGTCTCTTCATGGCAATGTGGATAGATAGATAGATAGATAGATAGATGATAGATAGATAGATAGATAGATAGATGATAGATAGATAGATAGATAGATAGATAGATAGATAGATAGATAGATAGATAGATAGATAGATAGATAGATAAATAGATAGATAGGAAAGTCAAGTTTTAGGAAAGTCATTTTTACACCATACCAGACATACAGGGGAATGTAATAAAAGTCGCACAGAGCAAAACAATTCGCACCAATAAGACTAAAAATCCACATCTCGCAATGTAATATTGTTCCTTAAACTGTTATTGCATTGCTAATTTTAATTGCGCATTGCGAATTTTAATTGCGCACTCATAAGAAGTGCTTGAAGGTGTCGTAATCTTTTGGAGGAAACATAACGACTTTTTCAGTAAGAAGTTTTATTACATTGACTGTGCATTGGCGCAAACTATAAAATTCGCAAACGGTCTTTCACTGCCGGAAGTGGTCGCTAAATAATTTCCGGGCTCGCAAAAGCTATATTAAATTCGCACAAAGCAAAATTTGTTCGTGCAAAGGCATAACTTTTCGCATTGCGAATAGTTTTTCCGTTAGCGATTTTTATTACATTCCCCCGAACGACTTTATCAGTAAGAAGTTTTATAAAATTGACTGCGCATTGGCACAAACTATAAAATTCGCAAACAATCTTTCACCGTGGTCGCTAAACAGTCGGAAGTGGTCGCTAAACAGTTTCTGGGCTCGCAAAAGCTATATTAAATTCGCACAAAGCAAAATTTGTTTGCGCAAAGGCATAACTTTTCGCATTGCGAATAGTTTTTCCGTTAGCGATTTTTATTACATTCCCCCGTTAATTTCTTATAAAAATATATGAGCTGTGGTGTGGCGGCAATTATTTAAACCTGTCTCTACCATAACCCAAATGTATAAGAAAATAAAACACAAGTAGAGCAAACATACTGCATGCATGTTGGGGCAACTGGATTCATTCACAGACTTTTCCAAATTCCAGGAAGCACTTGCTCCAAGAGTTGCATATATATTGTGTCTCATTTCTCAGTGACCTTGTGCTCAGGGTTTTCATCTGCAAGCCTGGTTGCACCTAGAAAAACTTGGTCTGCATTCTATCACATTTTCTACTCTCAAGCGGCCATGCTACCAACAATATAATTACAGGTGCATTTACCTCTCCCTAAACAATGTTTACTGAGTCAAAACTAACAGTTTTCTGCACTCTTCTGATAAAATAAAATCTGGTATGCCTAACAAATACAGAGCAGAAACTCAAGTCAAGAGAAACACATTTGATATTGCAACGGGCAACAGGTTAAAAGTAAGGTGATGCTAAATTCAGTTAAACCATTTAAGAGCAGACTTGAAAACTTAAAGGGATACTGTCATGGGAAAAAGTTTTTATTTCAAAATGAATCAGTTAATAGTGCTACTCCAGCAGAATTCTGCACTGAAATCCATTTCTCAAAAGAGCAAACAATTTTTTTTTATATTCAATTTTGAAATCTGACATGGGGCTAGACATTTTGTCAATTTCCCAGCTGCCCCTGGTCATGTGACTTGTGCCTGCACTTAAGGAGAGAAATGCTTTCTGGCAGGCTGCTGTTTTTCCTTCTCAATGTAACTGAATGTGTCTCAGTGGGACATGGTTTTTTACTATTGAGTGTTGTTCTTAGATCTACCAGGCAGTTGTTATCTTGTGTTAGGGAGCTGCTATCTGGTTACCTTCCCATTGTTCTTTTGTTTGGCTGCTGGGTGGAAAAGGGAGGGGGTGATATCACTCCAACTTGCAGTACAGCAGTAAGAGTGATTGAAGTTTATCAGAGCACAAGTCACATGACTTGGGGCAGCTGGGAAATTGACAATATGTCAAGCCCCATGCCATATTTCAAAATTGAATATAAAAAAATCTGTTTACTCTTTTGAGAAATAGATTTTAGTGCAGAATGCTGCTGGAGCAGCACTATTAACTGATTCATTTTGTCAAAAAAGATTTTTCCCATGACAGTATCCCTTTAAAGTCTGATCCATATGTAGTAATTGTAGCATATACAAAAAAAAATTAAAGCAATACGTGGTAAACATCGTTGGGTTTAACAGTTGCCAGAAAACATTTGAAGGTGAACTGTGTTAAGCTTCCATGGGGCTGACTAACAGCTTCATTTTTGGTTCTTCCATGGCAATGTGTGTACTGTAAATACTGATTTAAACACAAAAAGGAACGTTCTGTGCAAATGTTAATCATGCCTTTATGTTTTACTTAAACTATTTTATAGGGGCACTACCATTAAAATGATATGAGAATCATTGGGTCAAGGGGGCATAAAATTACCTCAGATACAGGTGCTGAAACATCTAAAATATCTGTATAATGAAAAGAATAGAATTTATCTTACCCTAGACTGTTAAATCAGATATGTGAAACTATTTTGGCACGATTAAATACACTAACTAATGCCAACATTTCCCCATTTGCCATTGTCCCAATATTTAAAGGGGTGGTTCACCTTTAAGTTAAAGTTTAGTATGTTACAGAATAAGCAACTTTTCAATTGGTTTTCATTATTTATTTTTTTATGATTTTTTAATTATTTGACTCTTTCCAGCTTTCAAATGGGAGTCACTGACCCCATCTAAAAAACAAATGCTCTGCAAGGCTACAAATGTATTGATATTGCTACTTTGTATTGCTCATCTTTCTATCCAGGTCATCTTCTATTCATGTTCCAATTCTTATTCAAATCAATACTTGGTTGCTAGGGTAATTTGGACCCTAGCAACCAGATTATGGAAGTAGCAAACAGGAGAGCTGCTGATTAAAACCTAAATAACTTAGAAATCACAAATAATAAAACATGAAACCCAATTGCATATTGCCTCAGAATATCACTCTCTACATCAAACTGAAAGTTAACTCTTTAACTTTTTAAGTTAGACACTTTCATACTTGGTAATATTTCTTGTTATTCATATACCTACATTCCCTCCTACTTCAGCAGAGAAAGATCGTTTATCAAGAGGAGGCCGTCCAACCTAGTAGCAGAATATGTAATGATAAAAAGGAATAAAACAGTAAATGTTTAAAAATGTATATCCTGTCAAATTCATCCAATGTGATATTAAACACAGCATTAATATTTTCAACATATAAAGGTGAGCAACCACAGGGCAGTCCACCTTCACAGTACAAGTGTGCACTTGTGAGTGAGATGTACTGATAATTTGCTAGTGAATGAACCTGCTAATTAGCCATGTTACGGACAACAAAAGGAGAAGCCTATTCAGTTCCATGTGTCCAGGGAAGCATTTCAACCTTGCAAACTGGGACCATGGAGTAGTAATGGTTGTAATAACTATACACATCTCAGGCATTTTCCTATTAACAAAGAATCTTTAACCTTTTAATAGTACTGCTAAAGTTTATTGGCATTTTCACCAGCAGCGCATGGAAGTAAATCGTTTCATGAGTTTCACATTCACAGGATTACATAGCAGTCCTTACAGCTTAAACATGTTTCCTAGTACAAATGCCCCAGTGTCCTTATGAGAAAATCCTTTTGAACACAGGGGGGTATAATAGTAAACAGCACTTCCCCGCACCGCAGTTGATTGGGTTTATATACCCACTGCACACAATGTTACTTTTGTACCTGATATACTGTGTAGAAATTGAGGCTGATATAGTCTGATTGATATAGCCAATGTTGTCATTTAACAGGGGTAAATATCTTATTGAAATGAAAACTTTAGCAATTGGTTAAAGGGATACTGTCATGGGAAAACATGTTTTTTTCAAAACGCATCAGTTAATAGTGCTGCTCCAGCTGACTTCTGCACTGAAATCCATTTCTCAAAAGAGCAAACAGATTTTTTTATATTCAATTTTGAAATCTGACATGGGGCTAGACATATTGTCAGTTTCTCAGCTGCCCCAGTCACGTGACTTGTGCCTGCACTTTAGGATGGAACTACTTTCTGGCAGGCTGTTATTTCTACTACTTAATGTAACTGAATCAGTCTCAGTGAGACTTGGCTTTTACTATTGAGTGTTGTTTTTAGATCCAAGTTTCAAGAGTAAAGTGACGGAAACAGGTGTCTACAGATGTACCCGATTTACAGAAACGCTAAAGGTTAGTGAGTGATTTGAGACCTATGTTCTTATTGTAAAACTTGTTATCTGCAGGTTTATTGTAAAACTTCAATAAAATGTTGAATACTAAAAAGTTAGTGAGTATTTCATGCTTTGCACGCAATTGCATCAGATTCAACTTTGTAACGGTGGCCATAGACGTTACAATTACGATCTTTCCAGAAAATATTGTCTGTTTCAATACACACGTGTAGAGCTGAATTGTCAGATATACAGGTAGTAATAATAGAATTCTACCTGTATCTGAGGATTCAGCAGTAACAATGGCTCCTGTTCAGGTGACTTCAAAGGCGCCTGATCAAAATTATCCGGCCAGCCCGATGTCCAAGTCTTCTGCAGATATTGGTCAGCTCGTATCCCACCACACACCAAATATCGTCCGAAAATTTGTTTAGTTGGATATTATCAACAGGGCCGGATTTCATAGTTCATACGTACACGCCCCCCCCCCGCATGGTCCTAGCGCCGAATGATTATCTCGTGCAACTCCTCCTCGTGCGCGATATGAAGCACAGAAGCTTTGAGTCCCCTGTGCTCCTTAGGATGCGGCTGGACGGCATGGCCCCCCATAATTTTGCTGCCCTAGGCCCGGACCTTTGTGCCCTTGCCACAAATCCGGGCTTGCTTATCAATGTGTCTGTGGCCACCTAAGCAAACACAATTTACACTAAAATTCTGGGAAAAAGATGCTGTATGTGGGGGAAAAATGGTTGAATGGCAATTTTATATAATGCTGACCTCCACAGTCAGGTATCTGGAACCTTTAGTAAGAATGCAAACAATAGGATATATTTCTAAAAAAAAATGATTATATACATATATGTATATACAGTATAGAACGTATACTAAAAAATGCACAAGTTACTCCGGAAGACCAGCAGATGTTAATCTTATCAAATAAGTTAAAATGTCTGTATGGGAACTTTCATGAAACTGCACTTGGTTTATTAACTGTGATATGATGCAGCACAGAATTTTAATCATTAGTTATACTGCATATCCTTGTCAGATCACAGGTGTATAATTTAGCTGTTGACATGTATACTCCAGACAGTAATGTCTATGTATAGTTGAAGACAGAGGTTAAAAACCTTGCAACTGCTGTTCTTGCTATGCTCACTCTGAAAATAAACAAATTATTCGACCCAATTTTGGTTTGTTTTATAAAAGAGCATGTTCATTGTGACCTAACAAAAGGCAGATAAGGGAGAGGTAAAGAACTGGTCATACCTGTCTGTTATTAGAGAACCCAATGGGTTCCTCCTTATGCCAGTTTTAATTATCTGCTTCTCCTGTTTCTGACACTCATAGTTCCACTTCCATCTTAGAACTTCAGAGAGAATGCTGAAGTTCTTAAAAAAAACAACTGACTCTTTAAATTTCATATGATCTGAGGAAGCTGCCTACCACCCCGTAGAAGTGCCACTCATGGCACACCTCATGACAGAAGTGCCCTGCTACTGTAAAAGGAACAGACACGAGTGTACTTAATTGGATTTGGATATTATACATTTACACAGTGTATTCCTGCAACATAGGTACTATGGATGAGATTAGTACTATTAGTAATATACTATTGTAATATAGTATAGGTATGGGACCTGTCATCCAGAATGCTCAGGGCCTGAGGTTTTCTGGATAATGGACCTTTCCATAAAATGGATCTTCATAGCTTACGTCTACTAGAAAATCCTGTCAACATTAAATAAACCAAATAGGCTGGTTTTGCTTCCAATAAGGATTAATGATATCTTATTTTGGCATAAGTACAAGCTACTGTTTTATTTTTACAGAGAAAAAGGAAAACATTTTTACAAATTTGCATTATTTGATTAAAATGGAGTTTCTGTAATTCCGAGCTTTCTGGATAATGGGTTTCTGGGTAGCAGATCCCATACCTGTACATAAAAGGACCTCATGGACCTAAAAGGAGAAAAAAGGGTCCAATCAATGAGAGTGCCAAATGTTAGGGAAACCCAAAGGATTGTAATGACTTACCTGCCCTGAAATCAAAAGAAGGATTGCACACTCTGTAGCAAAACTAAAGTGTAATAAAACTTTATTTTTGCAACAGAATGTGCATTCCTTCTTTTGATTTTTGAGCTTTACAACCTTGGAGACTCGTGTGGGGAGCCTCCTTTGGATTAGCACCTCACATTTTGCATTTGAGTGTGCACCTTCTAACCTCATACTTTTACCTGATACCCTGGGCTGGTGTTCCAGTTAGCCAAAAATTGTCCAGCCCGTGGTATATCTTCTTCCTGCTTCTGGTTTCACACAGCTTAAGTGTGCGCAGTAGAGTGAAAAAACCAAACAAACAAAAAAGCCAGCCTTTTCTATTGCGCATGTGTCGGCTGTGGGATTTGGACAAAAGAATACAGGATCACTAGAGCAGTTTTCTTCCCAGGGTATCAGGTAAGTGATCGCAATCCTTGGGGTACCCTAACATTTTCTTCTAATTTAATGACATACGATAGGGATCTGCTGTCCAACAGATCATTTAAAATCATACAAATCTTGTTCCACATTTATCCATGAATTGAGATTTATAACTTTTATCTGTGCTCAGGACAAATGAGGCTTTCCACTGTCCTCCAAATGCTGTCCAGCTATAAATGCAGTTTGGAAATACAATTGGAAAGCAGTTTGAAAAAAAACACATACGATCAGTTCAATAGAATCTGAACAGGGGACCTCAAAAGAAGAATGCTACTAGTTAAAAATCAATTGAATGCTAATTTGCAGTATTTAAGTTTTCAACAAGCCACAAACCATAAGAGAACGTGAGCCAAGAAATGGCAAATATTTCCATCTGTGCTCGCCTACCCTGGAGGAAGAGTAATTATTGTGTCTTCTAAGAAACCTCTTGTGCTTATAGGAGCGTTGCCACTTTCCCAGCGTCCTGTACATTTCAACGTTAAAGCCATTCCTTTATCTTAAGAGAAATAAATGTGATATAATGATGCAGGCGTACCCAACCCAGAATGCTACTGTTTTATTTCTAAATTATACAGTCCATTTTTCCCCCCAAAAAAATACTGTTTTGTTTTAAACTGAAGTCTTGATCTCTTTTTATAAATATTACTTGAGCCTATTATAGTATCAACAACAGATTTGTCTCTATGTGGACTGTAGAGTTTAGCATTTTTGGGTTGGGGGGTTAATAATCTGTGAAGAAAAATAAGACATGCAAAAGAATTGCCCCTTGACAATGAATTATTTGTTTTAAACAAGTGGCTTCTATGAATCCATATTAAATAGCATACTGTATTTTGCCCCAGATAAGTAAAGTTTGATACGTAAAACAAATTGGGCCCTATGGTTTTTTGTACCATCATATCTCTACAGACAGGTAACAATGGTGCTTAGCTTTTAGTATGATGTAGAGAGTGATATTCTGAGACAATTTGCAATTGGTTTTCCTTTTTTAATATATAAGGTTTTTGAGTTATTTGGCTTTTTCTTCAGCAGCTCTTCAATTTGCATTTTAAGCAACCTGGTAGTTAGGGTCCCAATTACCCTAGCATCCATGCAGTAATTTGAATAAGAGACTGGAATATATATAGGAGAAGCCTGAATTTAATTGAAAACTACAGAGCGTCAGAAGAAAAAGGCAAATAACTATGAAACTATAAAAAAATAAATAATGAAAACCAATTGACAAGTTGCTTTGAATTGGCCGTTCTATAACATACTAAAAAGTTACCAACCCTTTAACCTGTCTAATCAGTTTTCCTCTAGTCACTTGGACACAGAAGCCCTATAAATTATTTCTGTAATACTGCTAGATCAATGAGTTGTGACAGACCTGAAATCATGAAAACCGAGTTTCATGGCTTCCCCAGCCATAACTAAGCAAATGGAAGGACATAGAGAGGGTTAAGTACAATTCCATCTCCTATAATGAAACAAAGTTTTTTTTTTTTATTGAAAATAGCCCAGCTTTCCAGCAGAAGCCATTGAAGTGTAACCCACCTCTGCATTAATAAAGGAAGGAATAATCTTATATTATTAAATGAAGCTGCTGTATATGCCTGACTAATGCTTCTTTTTGTTACAGGCATAATATTTGCATAAAATTAAATCAGACATTAAAGACAAACTTCTCAGCCTTTCTAAGCTCCCACACTAAATTTGCTGCCAGTTGGCTCAACGGGAAAGCTGATAAGGTAAGAGTGTCTAGCGGTGGGAGCTTGCCATCTCGAAGTTCAGCCAAATGAGATCAAACCTAAATCCACTACTTTTGTACAAACTCATTCCTTGGCATTTATAAATTAGGTGTCTTTTTGATGATGAAATCCTGACTTTTATCCCAGCCAACAAACTCTGCAAAGTATAATATGTTTATAATGTATTTATATATTCATTTGTGTGCTGCCACTTGTATAGGTGGTGTTATACATTAAATGTATTAATAGAACTTACAGATAACATCATTTAAAATTGAATTAAAAGGCAAACAAAATCCTATGTAAATGTCCCTTCAACTTTATCCCATGTCATATGGTAGCTGTACATACAGCAACCCAAGAAAGAAAAGCTACCCCATCCATCATTCTGACCCATAGCTTTTCTTCTGACAGGTTCTTTGGCAAAGATAACACTCATTCAGTGACTGGATTTAGCTCATTTCAATGGTTGGATTCAATGTCAGGTGAATGCACTCACAGGATGAGCAAGTGTCTCTAAAACTCAAGATTTATTAAGTGTACAAACCACAAAAAACTCTTATACAAAACTTCTCCAAGTAAAAGCAGTTGAGGTCCTATAGATGTCAATGGGAGTTGCGCTGATCCTATTGGACTTTTTTAGCCATTCAGACTTTGAGTTTTTAATTTTCTTTCTATGGTAAATTATCCAATAAAACCTTGAATCTTTAGGGGTTTTAGAGATATTCATATTTTCATGGCGTTTGTTATTTTAGCGAAATAGAGTTTAATTGTGGTTTTGAAAAATTCTAATATGACTAAAATTTTTTTTTTCAATAATGTTTTTATTTCTGTTGTACTTGATGATTATGTACACAGGTTATACAGAAAGCAAAAAAATAAAATAACAAATAATCGTCAGAACAAGTCAAGTGAATATGAACTCAAGATAGTAATTAACATATCAGCACCCTGTCAAGGTGACCATTACAAAATTACAAAATATCTCCATCTCTAGAGTTGAGCTTTATAGACAACCTGTATCAACTAAAACTCTGTAGGTAATGGTATTAAATTGTTAATTTTCATTCACAGGTACCTTGATTCAGTAGCAATCTATTAAGGTAGTGACTCCTGGGGGCCTCCATAGTGGTCTGTGAGATTGTGGTGTTCAACAGCAATTGGTCCGCCTCCTGGACAGGTACAGCTCCACGTAGTAATTCCGATTCATACCATGTAGTGTATTGAAATATTTGTATGGTTAATTGTCTGGTGGTGTGCGGTAATGTGTTAATATAGGTGGACCAGGTGTCAATGAACTTTGTTGTATGTTTTTCTTTGTCTGTCAAAGTCTCCACCCAGTCCATATGAAAGATGTGTTGTAATTTTTGTAACACCAAAGATATAGGTGGAGAGGATTGCGATAGCCATTTGTCGAGTATCGCTTTTCTAGCTGCCGCTGCTAAGCGTTCAGCCAAAGCTTTTTCTGGTTTGGAAATGTTGGTATCAGAAGGAGATTTACTGAATATAGCCCATGTTGCTGTAGGTAACATTATTTTCCCAGAGACATTGTTCCAATAGTTGGCGACCTCCCCCCAGAATTCTTGAATACGTGGGCATGACCATAAACAATGAATTAAGTCTGCTCTGGCTTCACCACATTTTAGGCACTTATCTGAAAGTATTGTGCCAATATGATATCTTTTTAGAGGGGTGAGATAGGTCTGATGTAGTGTTTGTAGAGCCATCTCCTGGTAAGTGCTGGCTGGTAACTTCTTCATAACTCGTGTATGAAGTTGAAGAATGTCTGCATTATCTGCTTCTGGGATTATTGTGGCCCACTTCTGGAGATTGGACTTGTGTATGTCTAACGTAGATCTGATTTGTCTGTGGATTTGGGATGTTGATTTTATGGTGTCCCTTCTAAGCCATAAGAAATCTATCGGGTTGTTTTTATCTTTGTCAGTAAGTTTGGCCAAGTATTGCGAAGTAAAATGAGTCAACTGTAGTAACTGAAATTGGTGGAGCTGTAAAAACGGGTACTTCTGTATTAAGTCCGCCATTGGCTGTAAGGTGAACTTGTCTGTAATTAAATCTTTGATATTCTGCAAGCCCTGTGTTTGCCATAAGTTAAATATGGTAGAATTTAGACCTGGAGTGAAATTTTTATTTCTGATCCAAGTGAGGTGCATTGAGTTAAAAGAAGATATATTCGTTTTTTTGCGGATAGTATGCCAAGTTTTATAGGTGTGGATGAAAAGTGGGTTATCTTGCATGTTTTTAGGAATGTCTTTTAGTGGTGTATGTAAAAGAGAATTAAGAGAGGAGCCTTCTGACAGTATTTCATCAATGGATATCGTGGTATAGACATTCCTATGGTGAATCCAGTCTCCCACGAATCGTAAGAGAGCTGCCTCATTATATTCTACAACGTTTGGGAGGTTAAGTCCCCCGTCTTGTTTTTGTTGTTGGAGTTTGAAAATGTTGATTCTAGGCCGTCTTTTATTCCATATGAAAGTCCTGAAAATGTGTTGTATTCGTTTTATATCCGTCGGTGTTATACGGTAAGGTAACATTTGGATTTTGTAAAGGAGTTTGGGAAAAATCACCATTTTTATTAAATAAATTCTGCCCATGAATGACAAATTAGTGTTTATCCATTTCCTAGTTTCTTGTTCTACGTGGTCAATGGTGTGCCTAATGTTCATGTTGTATATGTCGTGGTGGGATTTTGGCAATTGAATTCCAAGAAATTTGATATGTGTCCTGGCTTTATTAAAGGGAAAAGGGTTGGTCCAATCTGTTGGGGTAGTGTGTTGTAAGCGTAAGGCTTCCGATTTTCCTAGATTAATTTTGAATCCTGCTATTGAGCCAAAGGTCTCGATTGTTTGCAGAATCGTAGGTAATTCAATTTTTGGCTTATTCAAAAAGAGGAGAATGTCGTCCGCATATGCTATCAATTTAAGTCTTTGCGTACCTAATGTTATACCTTTAAAGGTATCATTAAGCAGTAGATGTCGCAACAGGGGATCTAACGCGATGTTAAAGAGCAAGGGCGAGAGAGGACAACCCTGTCTAGTACCTCTTTGAATCAAAAATCTAGAGGAGTTGAGCCCATTTGCAGTAACGTGGGTATAAGAATGGGTGTATAATGTTTTAAATAGATTTAACATTTGAATGCCAAAGTGTTGAAATTTGAGAAGTCTTCTAATGTGTGTATGTGTTATTCTATCAAATGCTTTATCCGCATCTAGATTAATTAACATGCCGTGATTTCTCTTTTCCAGGTTACATTGATAGATGGCTGCAATTGCCATTCGTATGGCTTGTACTGGATTTCGTTGTTTAAGGAACCCAACCTGATGCGCGGTAAGTATGTGTGGGAGAATAGTTTGTAGTCTGTCTGCCATGATTTTAGTCAGTAATTTTAAGTCCTGGTTTAATAGCGAAATTGGTCTATATGAGGAAGGAAGGGTAGGATCTTTTCCCTCCTTTGGAATGAGAATGATCCTAGCTTCATTCGCTTCATTCCACAGTGGCGATCCTTGTAAAACAGTGTTAAAATTAACTGTAAGTATAGGGGTAAGTTCTAGTATCAGAATTTTGTAGTATTCTGCGCTAAGGCCATCTGGGCCTGGTGATTTCCCGTTTTTCAAATGTTTTATTGTTGAAGCTATTTCTTGCTCTGTTATAGGTGTAATATGACTAAAATTTGACCTTTAATAAATGGGCCTCCGTGTCATGGAATTGCTGTACTGAATATATATATATATATATATATATGACATATAACTTACTATCAGCTCAGTAATGTGCTTTGCCTATCATTTTAATTTTCCTTTGTTTTTTTCAGATAAGAGGTAGAACCACGAGGGGAGTATACACGCCAGCAGAATTTATATATTTATATATATTTATATGTGACTGACCCCAAGAAAATAATTGTGGGTGCAAACAGTTTTTAACAAAATTCTATACATATTAAATGGTATTATACTGTTGGGATTTTTTGCATATCTTTTTGTGTTGGAGTCTGAAGGATGCACTACAAGTAAACCCACCTAATTGAGTACTACAGGCATTACCTTTACTATTGGTTTGTAAGTAGGCACTTCTGCTGAATGGTGAGGACTTCTAATTGCTCTGTAAGGCTACAAATGTATTGTTATTCCTACTATTTATTACTCATCTTTTTCTTCAGGTCCTCTACTATTCATATTCCAGTATCTTATTCAAATTAGCGCATGGTTGGTAGGATAATTTGGACCCTAGCAACCAGATGACTGAAACTGCAAACTGTGGAGCGGCTGAATAAACACCATAAATAATAAAAAATGAAATCAAATTGCAAATTATCTCAGAATATCACTCTCTACACCATACCAAAAGTTAATTTAAAGGTGAACAACACCTTTAAGGGTATATGTCTTTCTGTATGTATTCTCTTTAGGGATGCACCGGATCCACTATTTTGGATTCGGCCGAACCCCCAAATCCTTGGCGAAGGATTCGGCCGAATACCGAACCGAATCCGAACCCTAATTTGCATATGTAAATTAGGGGTGGGAAGGGGAAAACATTTTTAACTTCCTTGTTTTGTGACAAAAAGTCACTCAATTTCCCTCTCCACCCCTAATTTGCATATGTAAATTAGGGTTCGGATTCGGTTTGGCCGGGCAGAAGGATTCGGCCGAATCCGAATCCTGCTGAAAAAGGCCGAATCCTGGCCGAATCCCGAACCGAATCCTGGATTCGGTGCATCCCTAATTCTCTTTGTATACACATTACATGTTTTTTTTTAAAAAAAACATAGTATGTTTTTGTATATCAGATATTAATATATCTTTAGATATTTTATAAGTATTTTATGTATTTTAAGCGTATGAGTTAAATGGGGCTACATTTTGCATATTTTTGAAGATCTGCTGCAGGACCATATGCATCCTTATTCCTTTTGTTAAGATATGTATTAATGTGTGTGCTCTCATACAGATCCCATAGTTATCTGATACTGATACAGTGCTATTGCAGAAGTGTTAATAAAGTTGTGTATTCTTAAAGGAAGAGAAGCATGGTGTCTGTGTGCAATTTCTCCTCTATCTAAAAGAAAGCTGCAGGCTCACGTGAGATTGAGCTACCGGTTATCCCATCTCTAATGCAGAATGACAACACCTTTCCATTCGGCTTAATACCGGTCTATATCTATTGAGTAGGCTGACTCACTGGGTGTGTGGTAAAGGAGAGATTACACAAGTGCATTAGATATTTTAAGTGGATTTTATTGGTTATTTCTTCAATTCTTTTTGTACATACACAAATTGTATTAAATTAGTACACTATATAGTTTTATCTAATATGTGCTTCTTTGTAGTTATAGTACATTTATATCATATAGCCAGGAGACTGTGAGAAGATCGGCAGGAAAAAAATAACTTTGTTATCCTATTGGGTTTAATGAATGTTTCAGTGGTTTTTAATATGTAGGGACCCATTGAGGTGTTGTGACCACATCCTGGTATAGTGAGGTAGAAGGGGGGATATTTCTTTTTGGCTTCTGGTTGCTGATCCAGTTGGATGTTTCCAGGGAGTCTGGATAAGGCCCAGTAAAGCCAGTTTGCCCTAAAGGGACCAGCACCTCTAGAGAGTAAAGTTGAGGAGCAGGGACCCCGTGAATGAGGCCAGCTAGAGATAGGATATTACCTGTAATAGTACTCTCTAGGAGAGTAACATAGGAAGGTTAAGTAGCAAGAGTAGCTTGGTTCCAACTAGGAGTGATAGCAAGAAGGATGCTCTCCCCTCAGGCAAGACTGGCCTGTAGTATAGGTACATAACCTAATAGGGAATTAGGGCTAATGACGATCCAGGGAGTTCCACTGTGCTGTCTCTGATGGACATGTTGTAGTCATGTCATGATTATCTGCTGGGGCCACTGTGGCTTTTAAGTACAAAATCTGTGGATCATTTGTCTCTGACAAACAAAAGTTTGTTCTGTTTGACTGCAAGAACCTCCTGGCACCCATTTCTTTATTGGTTTATGCACAGTAGCCTGTAAAGTAAATGTGATTATACAACTACATCACATGAATTACATATATAGAATATATGGAGTAACAAACATCACAATCAATACAGGTACAAAAAGGTGAGGAAGGCCCTATGCATAGGCATACAGTCTAAAGGGGAGGGAGTAATACACAAGGTGTGGGAGTGGGCAAGATTGAATTAAGTGGGTGACAAATGTGGTATTGTATGTGGTGTTGCGTTTGGTAGTTAAGCAGAGTGAGGGTAGGCTTCTCGAAAGAAGTGAGTTTTCAGAGATTTTTTGAAAGCAGAAAGGTTGGGAGAAAGTCGGACAGACCGTGGGAGAGCGTTCCAGAGGAGGGGTGCAGCCCTTGCAAAGTCTTGAATGCGAGCATGTGAGGATTTAATGAGAGAAGAGTTGAGTAGCAGGTCAGTAGAGGAGCGTAGTAAGCGAGTGTGTGAGTATATAGAGATGAGTTCAGAGATGTAGGGTGGGGCAGAGTTATGAAGTGCTTTGAAAGTCAGTGTCATTAATTTGAATTTGATTCTGAAAGGTAACGGAAGCCAGTGCAGGGATTGACAGAATGGCGAGGCAGAGGAGGAGCGGTTGCTGAGGTGTATGAGCCTCGCAGCAGTGTTCATTATGGACTGGAGAGGTGACAGTCTCTGGAGGGGGAGGCCAATTAAAAGAGTTACAGTAATCTAGACGCGATATGATGAGAGAGTGAATAAGAATTTTGGCAGCGTCTTGGGTGATAAATGATCGTATTTTAGATATGTTCCTTAGGTGGAAGTGACATGATTTAATAAGTGACTGGATATGAGGAGCGAATGACAGGGCAGAATCTAGGATAACCCCAAGGTACCGGGCCTGGGGAGAGGGGGTGATAGTGGAATTGTTAACTATGATGGATACTTCGGGGATGCTACTGGTGTTAGTTGGAGGAAAGAGAACCATTTCAGTTTTAGAGAGGTTTAATTTAAGGTAGCGTTGCGACATCCAGGTAGAGATAGCGGACAGGCAGGAGGAGACGGTAGGAGTTCTGGGTTGAGATCAGGAGATGAGAGATAGATCTGAGTATCGTCAGCATAGAGGTGGTAGTGGGAACCATACGAATTTATTAATTTGCCAAGGGAGGAAGTATAGAGGGAGAATAGTAATGGTCCCAGGACAGAGGAACTCCAACAGAAAGAGGTAGGGGAGAAGATGATACTCCATTGTAGGAGACACTGAAGGAATGGTGATGTAAGAAGAGTACCAGGACAGGGCTGTGTCACGAAGGCCAATCGACTGGAGGGACTGGAGGAGGAGAGGGTGATCTACAGTGTCAAATGCGGCTGAGAGATCAAGCAGTATTAGTAGTGAGAAATGATTGTTGGCTTTAGCGGTTAAAAGGTCATTAGTTAGTCGAGTCAGGGCAGTTTCTGTGGAGTGTTGTGGCTTAAAACCAGATTGTAGGGGGTCCAGCAGGTTATTGTCAGAGAGGAATGAGGTTAGTCGGTTGTAGACTAGGCGCTCAAGTAGTTTAGAGATGAAAGGTAGCAGAGAGATAGGTCGGAGGTTGTCAAGATTGGAGGGATCAAGAGAGGGTTTTTTCAGAATGGGGGTGACAAGAGCATGTTTTA
Source organism: Xenopus petersii (assembly GCA_038501925.1). Classification (NCBI taxonomy): domain Eukaryota; kingdom Metazoa; phylum Chordata; class Amphibia; order Anura; family Pipidae; genus Xenopus; species Xenopus petersii. The sequence continues at coordinate 92,421,639 of CM076678.1, forward strand.
GTTGAGAAGGAAACAGTCCAGTTGAGAGCGAAAGATTAAATAGGTGAGTTAAGGCTTTGATTAGACAAGGATTAGTATTGCTTTAAGTATTGATAAGTTTTGAGGGAATTGGATCAAGCGGGCAGGTGGTAAGGTGAGAGGAGGCCAGAAGCTTTGAGACTTCCTCATCAGTGACAGGGGTGAAGGAGCACAGGAGAGACTGGGGAGTGTGGAGGGAGGGTGGTGGAAGTCTAGGGGGGTTGAGTAGTGTAATGTCCCTTCTGATAGTGTCAATTTTGTTTTTGAAGTGCTCAGCAATATCTTGAGCAGAGACAGATGTGCATGGAGGGGGTGGAGAAGGGGAAAGGAGAGTGTTAAAGGAGGAGAAAAGTTGTGCTGGTTTTTTAGAAAGGGAGTTAATGAGTGAAGTAAAGTATGTTTGTTTGGCTTGGAAGAGGCTGGTGTTAAAGGTGCGCAGGGCAGATTTGTAGCTCCAAAAGTCTGATTCTGAATGGGATTTGCGCCAGCGACGCTCAAGTGGGACCTGTTAGTAGTTTCACTACACCGCACCTTCACTTCTTCCAATTTGCGAAGGCCCTACCTTCAGTGTTAGAGTCAAGTATAACCCATGCTCTAGTTTACTAGCTGGTTGTAAAGCCCGTAGGCCTGGATAGTCCAAAAACGTGTTACAAGTAGATTTAAGGTTAAAGCCAGATTCAGAGCATTCTGGATAACAGGTCCCATACAGCCATGTAAAAAGACAGTGCGTGCCTTCCCCACAGAGGGGCTTGGCATCCAACGTGTACAATAACTCCAGCGTGCATGTGCATAAATGACCACCTCCCTGCTTGCCGATGCCCATGAGCAAAAGTTTGCAGCAGGCACTTAATTTTACAGGGAGCAGAGCGGCTTTAGAGGAAGCAGACCCCCATGTCTGGAACCCCCTGTTCCCTCTATAGTTAGACCAGTGACCCCATATTTGTGCAAGGTACTGTTTCATTATTATTACAGAAAAAAATTAAATCATTTTAAAGAGTTAAAATTATTTGATCAAAATCAAGTCTATGGGAGATGGCCTTCCCATAATTCAGAGCAATCTTGATAAGGGATTTCGGTTAACAGATGCCCTGGTGAACTTCATTCAGGAGCATGACAAAAAAATGAAATTCTTAAGGTAGTATTTAACATGGGTCAGATACTACAGTTGCTGTTGATTCTTGGAGAAATTAACTTGACACTTGCTGACAGGTTACCCTTCATCTTGCTCAGCAGAGCCTGCCTTCTGCCAAAGTGGGCAGACTGTACAATGGTGACAAGCGTGTTTTGGCAGGGGGTTAAAAAACATAGCTGCTGCATAAGTGAGGTGAAAAACCACAATTAAAAGTTACCTGACAGCATAAAATCTCTCCAAAGTGACTGGCAGGATCTTACCCCAGGCACCAGAACTCTATTAAAGTTATATTCAAGCAGAGCTGCTTCCAGCAAATGTACATTTTATAACCAAAACTGGCCTGTTTCAAATTCAAATCTCACATACGCTAATCCACTGCAGTAGAAAGACCTAGATTAAATACATATGTGACCAAAAGTAAAATATGAATGGATTCATCTAGACACTTACCAGTTTCAAAAGAAATAAGTGATGGTTTGAAAAAATTGATTCATTAGAAAATGATATACGGTTATATAAGTTGTAAGCAGTGCATTTTGCATTGGGGCCCTAAGTTCGATTCCAGCCAGGACACTATCTGCATGGAATTTGTATGTTCCCTTGTTTGTGTGGGTTTCCTTCAGGTGATTTGGGCTCCACTCAAAACTGTAGATATTTCTCGTAATAAAAATAGCCTGGGACAAATATTTAAAACATCAGTAAACTCTGAGGCTCAATCAATTATAGGGGATTAATTCAAATTCATTGACATTTCAGGAATCGATGCCTTGTGGAAAATAGCTATCTGTATTTGTAAAAATAGCATCAAAGTTTTAAACTTTAACTGCACTGATTGCAATGCACTGTACATTATGTATGCCATATAAAATAGTATCCACCAGAGTTTGTTTAAATTCTGTGTAATGGAAGAGTATCTTCTTCCTTGTCATTACCTTCCTTCCTGGTCGAATTTATGCTGTCACTTTGCATTATCCAATATTCTCAATAATAAATAACAGCTTTACCCTTTAATTTTAAGAGGTTGGTGAGCCCTGATCCCAGATATCCTGGAGGAAGCAATTTTCAGCCTCTAGGAAAACATTAGCTCAGATTTTAGAACCGCAAGCACTTATAAGAAATGTTTGTCGCTCTGTGTTTCATTTTTTTTCTTGCCGGCCCCTTATTTTAATTAGTTTTTCCAGGCTCTATCTTTGTGTCTGAGGTCACTTGAGTACACAAGATGATTGGTCCTACAATCTCTACAGGCAGAAATATGTATAGGGATAGAACATCTTTTCCCCTGAATTTAATACAGGTACAGTAGCTGCATTAGAAGAGGCACTTTATAAACACTTTACTAGTAAAACAGATAAGATGCAAAACAGGAGATGAAATGCAACTTGCAAACCATTCAATACAAAAAAGTAAGCAGACAGATCAATAGATATATATAGATATTGATTAGTAGATATAGATAGATAGATGATAGATAGATAGATAGATAGATAGATAGATAGATAGATAGAATCTTTAAACTTAAACTGTAGGTCTAGTTTGTGGATACAGCCTGGGTATTTGCCCTGGGGCTAAGATAAGAGGGCCCCTTCGTGGACATATGCCACTAATAGTGTAAATTAAAAATGTTACATATTATATATCAATGAGTAGAAATTTTGAGCACTTGTAAATTAACATAGTTCTCCTCCACCTCCCCAGACAGGGGCCCCAGACTTCCTAAATTGCCTTGGCTCCCCTTTTCTCTGGCTCAAGCCCTTTATACATTTGTATACATATTGCTTCATATATAACTTGGCCACCTTCTCAACATGGAAAGAGTAAAACAAATAAAGAAAATGAGATGGAATTCTCTGGACTATTTGCAAGATAATGATCTAAATGTCCTTTCTCATGTTCACTGCCAACACAAAAATTGCTCCGCTCTCATTTCATAGGGTAACGTTTCAGAATGCTCCAGAAACTACAAACACCCCTGGTTGAGTTTCACAGCATGCTTGTCAAAACATGATTTCTTCAGTAACTGATTACGGCTGTGGTGCCATGAGCAGTGTTTTCTGTTCAATACCCCTATAAAATTTCAATCTGAATTCATGCAATTTTGATTTTTTTAAATGATCAAATAAACATTATGCAAACTAGGAATAATGAAGCCCCAAGGGCTCTGCTACATGGGCTGGTTTGATCACAGTTACAAAATATGGCAATGCAAACATCTCATGTGAGTGACATTGTCCTCAAAAGTGGAAGACTCTTATTATGTACTGAGCAACTCAATGTGTACCACCTTTCTAAACAGCAGACAGAAACAGTGAATTTACAATGTTCAGGTTTCTGCTACAGAAATATTCGGCTGCTGTCTATTTGCCCCCCCCCCCAGTGTGAATTCAGACAGTGTGCGAGCGGGAGGGCAGGCCGAAAATTGCAACTGTCACTCTAAGGGGCAGATTTATTAAGGGTCGAATTGGAAAAAGTTTTATGGTCAAAACTCTCAAATTCGAATTGTGAATAATCGATTTGAATTCTAATTCAGATTAGATTTTTGAGATTTATCAAACCTTTAAAAATTCAAATTTGACTATTCGCCACCTAAAATCTGCCGAGTTCATGTACTGTATAATTCAATAGGAGAGGTCCAGTGACCATTTTGAAGCTGTTGCTGGCCTTCCTGAAATTTGAATTTGATTCAAGTTTAGTCGAATTTGATTCAAATTCTATTTGGTGTTCGGGTTGGTAATACTCGTTCCACTTTTAGATATTCGACTTTTTAAATAACCCTCCATTCGAATTTTGAGTATATTCAAATTTATTAGAGTTACAAAAACTCAAATGAATATAGAAATCCGACCTTTGATAAATGTGCTTCCCCATGTATGACCATTGACAGAATATAAAGCATTCACCTGTAATGTTGGATTACTCCATGTCGACTATATCAGTAATTACATTCATAATTGGGTTTTTTTCTGCTCTGCATAGATGTAAACATATTTTACATCAAATTCAATATGGAAAACAGTTTTTCCATATCTGAAATTTCATAAAACATTTCCTTTATGAATTTTAGCTGAGAAACTTATAGCCGTTGAGAAATTGGGTTATCAAGATAATTGAAAATACTACAAGTTTTAGACGTTTAGAAATGGAGGTAAAGGTGAACAAATATTTTATTCTTGTCATTTCTTACCAGATGTTATAGTCAGGTAAATCAAAAGAACTAGGTCTCATATATTCTTCAAAATGAGCCTTTCACTGAGTTATATATTGCCATATTAAAATCAAAATACAAATATTTAAAAGGTGCAAGATTAAATTTCAGCAGAAGTCACCAATATCCATCTTGAATCTGAGATTTATTTTGGCTAAATAGCTACAAAATAGTTTTTGACATGAAGTATTTTCTGTTTTCTTTTTAATCCTAAATATGAAAGGGTTATCACATTTCTAAAACCTGAAATAGATCTTCAGTGTTAAGAAGGGATAGGTAGCCACCTTTGACCACAGTGCTTTGCTAAATCCATAATACATACATTAAAATGTTCTGGGCAATTGTATTTACCTTTTAAGATATGACAGCCTTTTAATGTTCTGAAATGCCAATTTAACCACAAGAAATAGCATAATAAAAAAAGTAAAACAAGATATTTTCTTGCAAATACAATGCATATGCATCTAATCTAAGCCATTATCCAAGAGAAAGAAGTTGTAATGACATTTCTAGGACAATTTGACAGGGATGTAATCAAGAAAGAACCTAGTGAATAGGTGATAGAAAGATTATATGGACCCTATCTGAGTAAAACCATGTGTTCTACCTAGAACAATTCTCCTGTGGATTCATTCATGATAAGAATCCCAAGCAAGCTTCTAAACTAGGAATCTAATCTTCAGTTAAAAGGAAGTCTTACAAACCTGTATTTCATATCAACCAACCATATTTAGTGGATTGTCACAATTTTAACAGTTAAAGGGAGCAGGATTTCCCTGAAAAGTGTTTAAGCCAATTCAGACAGTAGATCTGGGTATGGCCTAGATATACAATGCTTGGGTGTGGCAAATACACTCCTGATTGCAGTGGGCTTATTATCTTCCATTCTATGTGTTTGGGTTTACATTATAGTAACATATAATAATACAAGGAAATCAATATCCCCCTGTGATTTGTTTTTTGGGTAAAAGCTTGCGGTTTGGGTCAATCCCATGTGCAGTTCCAAAAATGTGTCTGCAGTCTAGCCAAATGCTAATGTGTAAGGAGGGCACAATACCATATTGAGCGCCACTTACTGATTAAAATGCTATTGTCAGATTATTCAAAAACTGCACAACAGTTTCCAAATACAGATTCAGTAACTATTATTAAATTATAAAACAGGGATCTGGAGACGCACGTGAAGTCAGGTCAAGTGACACTAATGACCATCACTGGACATGGCTGCTAAAGGCTGGTGCATGTTGGTATAAGAAAACCGCAATTTAATCCTAGTTAATATTTCTACCCCCCCCCACACAATTTTAATGTCCTGTGGTCACAGTGACCTACATGCATGGTACTTCTCACATAAAAGAGTAAGATAACTAAATATGTGTTTTGAGTACAATTATGTACTAGAAATGGTTTGGAGTCTCAACCTGACAAAACCTGTGTTCCACATACATGCAGAAGAACAAAGAAACTCTTTAGTGCCCTGTGGTCCTACTCTTTAGTTAACAGTCAAAGTTTCTGCAAATGATGAAGAAAGCACTACTGAAAAAAACGAGAAGCATTACAAAATGAAGAAGAAGAAAAAATAAGCATTTTCTCTATAATGAGGAACTGACCTAAGTCTCATGTGGTATTCTGTTAGTGGGCCATCTCTGCAGGGTGTAAATGCATCTACATGATACCACTTCAAAGCTTTACTCATTTCAGCTCTCTGTTGATTTATCTGGAAGTGTTCTCTTTAACATTTGAATTATATCTTGAACATATTTTTAAAGTCTCTTTAGAGGTAAATAAATCTAACTATATGCGTCTACATTTTCAGCCTGCTGCATTCCTGCATAAACCTTCTAAAGTCCATGGATATTTTCAAGAATTTGGAATGTACATTAGGACAGAGCACCATGGATGAAAGAAGGAATCTCATGATTCTAAAATTCCTGTCTGGCTTAGAAGGGAAGAGAGTCAATACTACCTCCCTGAACATGAGACTAGTGATTCCTTATTAAACATTACAACAAATAAAATAAAGACATTGCACAAAAATAGTTCACCTTATAACTGGACAGAATTTAACATGGTAGTGAGTTTTTAATGAAGCTAACTTTCATGAACCCTTCAATTTTCCAGAGGCTTCAATTCTTTATGAAGAAGACAAACATATGGCCTATTTATAAAGTTGTGTAACATTTATTAAAAAGTGGTGTCAGATTAACAGTTTATTTATAAAGCTGTGTATTTCTTCTCGCAAGTTTACCCCATTTCATTGGTATAATATAGAGAATAACTGGGCATGCATTGGTAAGAGCGGTAATGGATTATTTGTGGATGTTTTTAGTCTAAGAGCGCCAATACAAGTCCCTACTATTTGCATGATGAGATACAAAATCTATTAAGCTAAGTCATTGACATACAGTGCAATAGAAAAGGTCATGTATTTGACACCCAGTGAAATAAATACTACTTGGCTGTTAGTGAATCATTAAATTAAATAAGGATTGAGTTTTAGACTCACTTTTCCTAGGTTCCAGACAGGAACCCAAGCAGAGATTGGGAAGGGTTTGTGCCATATGGAATTATGGTGACAAAAAGTTTGTTTGAAATCTAGTTGACATTTTGGTAACTGAACTCTCTGAAAGCTAAAGATATTTATTAACTCATTGTTGCTGGGTTTATATATATTTATATATATTATTGCATATATTATTGCTAGTTTTGTTTTATTTGAATTTAAGTTCTAACTTCATAGGGATGTTCCCCTTTAAATGTACTTTTAGTATGTAGTGAGCAACCTGTTCTTACCATTTTTCCAGCTGATTTTTATGTGTTAAGAATTAGCACTTGGCTTCCTCCTCTGGCTTGCTCCAGTTTGCAATATAAAATGTTATCTGTGCACTGGGATCAGTGTTCCTCTTATCCAAAAACGCATAAGGCATCATTTATTACCTGCAGGACAGGGAGCAAAGTGCAAATTGCACCCTGCTCTGCACATAAAATTATTGATGTTGGTCTTTAGGCTCCATATCTGAGAGTAGATATCTGAGAGTAGATACTTGTTGTACCGATACAGCACCGCTTTGTACTGTATGGGTCTTTTTCAAGCTGACAAAGTCCTTTAAAAGTGCTGGAATCCTTGTAACGTTGAAGTGGAAGGTATGTGATGGCAAACATAACATGTTGCGTGATCCTTTAAGAAAAGTTCTAAGTGGATAGGTGTGCTAGAAAACTGCTGTGCAATGTTGAAAACCATCTCCAACATGACAACTTTGTTACCAGATCACTTGCAAAATCAGGCACGTTTAATAAACGCAAGTTGTCCGGAGAGCCGCATTAAAATATAAAAAGTGATCTAGAGAGTTGCCAAATAATGTCCGTGATTTGCTATTTGGATAGCAGTCTGTTCATTGTTCTGAAAATGTGCCAGTGCATAAAGAAAGTAAAGGAGAGATGCAGCTCCTCTTTAGGTCATTCTGTTCCAACCCTTTGGGCTGTCTTCTCAATCAAGCAGGAAAAAAATACAGCTGCAGCACCTCTTTGTTGCAAAAAGTAAAAACTTGAATTAATTAGGTCACACAAACAGGCAACATTTCAGCTTACCCTTGCCCTAGGGCTGCAGCGGTATTTTTTTTTCCTGTATGTCTATGCAAACCCCTGGCAAGGGTTTCTGGACTGCTTTGCACCCAACATACAAGGTTAAATAAGGTGTTTGAAGCACACACAATATTTTCTATTCTTAATCAAACAGAACATGAGAAAGGTGGCAAGGCTGTTCACTGCCCCATGTCCCCATTCTTCACACTGGTCAATTGGTTGGAACTGTGGATACATTTATGTCTTCCTTGATTTATAAAATAAGGTTGACATATCATATGACAAACCAACTAAAAGGGCTGCATTTCTTTAACATAAATGTTTTTTTTTTAGTAAGTGCTGTTCAGCTTACATATATTAAAAGTGCATAATTATTCTGTGATCTAGAACTTTACTACAGAATGCTCAGGAGCTCCCTGTAAAATCCATATACCGTAGTAATTAGACTTGACTCCCCCCCCTGAAAGGAAAAAATTAATGTAGGTGCATGGTGCTAATTCAGAAACAGTCTACAGGATACAAATTCTACATGTTCTGGCAGTTATCATCTCCAGTACTTCAGAATATCATATGCCACGTAAACAAATAAAATTCTACATGAATCCAAGCTACTATTAATAACCTTTAATAGTGCCCGATGCCTATGAGTAGACATTTAGGCTGTTTATACAAGCAATCAGAGGGAAGGTTTCTAAAAAAGAGTTGGTAAGTACTTTAGCTGACATACTGTCTACTGCACCTTTTTTTATTCACCATTTCTGACAGTTTGTTTTCATGAATATTTCTGGCATTGAATACTTAAATAAATATAAAGCCGTGTAACATAAGGACTGAATCGCAAAGCTGCTGGAAATGCTCGATCTATCCTAAAACCCCGTTGAAGTTCTGTGCACGAGAAGACATATACATGTCGACATTGATTGTGCTCAGTTACAACAGTATTGATTTCAAAGTCAAATTCTTGTTTCATTTATATCAATGGGTTAATTTCCCTTTGGAGAGTTATTATTTTTTAAAATGGAACAGATCTTGAAAGTACATTTAAAAATTTTGTTAAAAATGTACTGTATTTTCCGGTATGTTCTAAACATAAATAAAATGTCTTAATCATTTTTAAGGTATTAATTATTGACTCACACCTCCCCAGATTCACACCTCTTTTATTTGTGAATGCACCAAATCAGCTATTATTGGATTCTCATCCTTACGCTTAGTACTCACTACTGTTGGGAGTTAGTTGGGTTTTCTTGCCTTGCTTCCTATCCTACTCCAGTTCAGTAGCTCTTGAAGTACTTGTTATAACAACTGGGCCAACATCTAAGTTCATCTCAGTGCAGAGCAAACTAAGGAATGCTGCAGGACCACTGGTCCAAAAATAATTTCCATATGCAAGTAGACTTCTCAGACAGAATTATGGGCTTGGGTTGAGGGACATTTCCTCCATAACCCAGTGCTAAGTGGGCAGGTTTCCTATGCAGAAGGCTTGTGACTGGTGAATAATTACACCCTGACTCACCCTCATCTCATATAAGATAACTTATATAGGATAGCCTAGCTAAATGATTTTGTGGCGCAGTCTCACCCCATAAAAAAGTTTTTTTTAAAAAACTTGCATTGCCACATCTAATAATGTCAGGAAATGTGGTTGCTTTCAAACAAATCAGCCTGGCATCAAAGTAAACAAATGAATTTGATTTCAAAATCTAATTAACAGATAATCACATCAGTTGGTTCCTCTGCCTTGGGCTCTGTGTGGGACTGTATTTTTCACCTTGGCCACTCATAGATCGGGTTAGTAAATCCATCTGTAAGTGTGATGTTACAAATGAAGTGGCCCCTATCAATGGGCCTTATTAACTTTTGATTTAACAACAGGGTACAAGGCTGGCAGTAGCTATAACCATGTCTCTTGTCCCCGTGTATACAAAGTGAAGAAACAAACAATGCAGAGCTAAGAAACTAGTGTTAGAATTCCATGTAGTGGTTGAGAGTTATGAATGGACAATAGACAATAAGGGGTCCAGTCCACACTCTACACCTGGCAAAATGAGCATCAAGTGTCACCACTTACCTACAGAGCAGGGTTGTCAAAATAATGGGATGTAATACCTATTTCCAATATCCCAGTGTTCATTTATAATACACATCTCTACAGGTTATAACCATATCTGGCTATTCCTCGAAACCCCTAATGGCTTGTAACATGTTATAATGCAACATGAAAGCTATGGGTTGTGATAAGGAAGGCTTTGATTTGCTAACCTGTACTATAGCTGAACCAGTAACAGGTTCATAGAAGCTAAGGAAAGTAAAATAAATAAAAAAATAATTAACGGTTACATTTTTTTTTTAAAATTAATCCCTTTGGGTTGAATTCAGGGTTTTAACCTCGGCCTGTTATATTTGCGTTTCCTACCGTCACTTTCTCCCTTATGATATAGTTTTTCAATCAGCCAAGTTTTCAGACGTCCAGGCCTGGACTGGCATTATATACATTCTGGCAAATACCATAGACAGTTACTATTTAAAGGTTTGGACCCTGAGTGTCATTGAAATGTCAGGGCCTATTTTAAATATCATTCCTGACCTGTAGGTTTAGCAATAGTGATGTCGGGCCTGCCCAAAACCAGCAGGACCCGTAGGGCAGGCGGGTTTGGGCCTGCTCCTGCACAAAATCTTCGCCCGTGATCTAGCACTGCCGGCTTCTGGCCCCTAAACTTAAAATAGAGTTTTGCCCATGAAAATCATGAAGACTAAAAACATCTTCAAAGGACATCTGTCATTGAATTCTACATGACCTCAACAGGTTTTAGCTGGAGTAGTTTCAGATTCAAGCTGTTTTCAGCTCCTGGGTATAATAAATCTCGAAAAATTCAGGGTTTTTTTTATCCTGAAAATATCAAGTTTTTACTGAAACTACCCTCAAAAACTTGATTTTTTTCAGGAAAAACACAACTTGACATTTGATAAATAAACCTGTGAGTTTGGTTGTGGATTCAAAAACCACTAAAACCATAATAAATAGGCCCCCACGTGTTGTAGAAGTAGTATAAAAAGGTTGTTTACTCTATAGTATGATTCGTTTGTCTGACTGATATTCTCTGGGGTGAAAGTTGCTTCATATAAAACCTACCCAGCATTTCTTCACTTACAGACATGCTGTTTTTACCACGTTAAATTCTTTAAAGCATCAGAACGACCTAAAATAGGGTTAACAGATGTTCCTATTCTTGCCTTGAAAACTAAATGCAGGTTAGCACTCCTTCCTTCCCCCTAACATTCAAGTACTCATGCATTGATGTGTGTGATGTATAGTCCATTTCAACTTTTATTATATTTTGCTTGCTGTTTTATGACTTAATTTTAAAACCAAATGTGAAATATAAACAGATTGCAAAAAACGCCAAATCATCTTAACGATCCTCCGACTTCAAATGCATTTAGCCTTTTAGGGGTATCAGTTCAATAAATGTTTTTATAGCTTTAGACCTTTGTGCTGATCATATTTGCATTTTAAACAGCCGTTAGACATATTTTAAAATATATACCATGAATTATATTGAAAATCAGGATATTTTTAAAGAGAACAAATAAACGAAAATACATTCTGGTTTATTTTGAAAGGAAGGAAGTGACTGTCTTAGACATCTGCTTTCACTTCTTGATAGAAATATCATTTGTTATACAGAGCACGTAACTGAAATCCTAAAGATTGTCCAATCCTGTTTTGCCATATAATGTACATCAGATTAAAGAGGTTGTTCCCTTTTAAATGATGTAAGGAGTGACATTCTGAGACAATTTCAATTGTTTTTCTTTTTGTATTATTTGTAGTTTTTGGATTATTTTAGTTTTTATTCAGCAGCCCTACTATTTGCAATTTCATCAATCTGGTTGCTAGCAACCATACAACGATATGAATGAGAGATTGGAATACGAATGGAATAGGGCCTGAGTAGAAAGGTGAACAATAAACAGTAGTGTTATGTTTTGTGTAGCCGAGGATGAGTAGAGTATAACAGTGCTTTATTAGCAGAGTCATGCAGGCATTACACAACAGTAAGTTTTACTTTCACTTTCAAGCTGTACAGAAAGTCCTGTGCACAGTGACACCAGCAGGCTATTTGTATAAACACCACATATTCCTCCTATAGTAGGAAAGCATTTGGGCAAATGTAATAAACAACAACAATGCATCTTAAAACAATAATATACATTATTCACATCACATAGTCCTGTTTCCATGCAGGTAGTTTTCTGATTCTCTCAGTACGCCTTATTCACAATGTAAAAGTCAGATTTTGCAATATTTGATTCAAATCGTACAGTCACTGGCAAGCAACCAAGCACAGGGATTGGATCCTTTAAGTAACTTACCAGTTTCAGGGCAGGTGCAACAAGCGGATGTTTTGCAAAGTATTTCAAGAAAATATCCTTTGGTAGTATAGAAACAGCTGAAGCTGTATCAAGCATCAGGTTAATGGAGTGCCCCTTGTCAGCAGAAGCAGTACTGACACTGACAGTGCATATAAACTTGTCTGGAATAAATATACCAGCTTTATCCACACTTAATACTGTGACATTTGTAGTAGTGACTTCATGAACATCTTTAGCAGAACTACGGCAGATCTTAGCAAAATGTCCTACTTTTGTGCAGTTGCGGCACCGTAAAGCTTTTGCAGGAATTGTAACATGATTTGCAGTGTGTTGTGTTGAACCACAGCGAAAGCAGTATTTTTTATTTGTATCTGCTGCATGATTTTGCAGTGTAGGTGATTCCCTTTCCTTAGCACTGTATTTTGCCCGTGACTGTGCATTATTAGGCCACAGTGTTGAATTCACATTCTGTACATTCCTAGCCTCTGCCACTGCTGTTTCAATTTGGCTAGCAACTGTAATAGCCTTTGCAAGGTTAAATCCTGCTCTAGGAGCAGTCTCTCTCTAATGCGAGGTGAGTTTATTTTTTCCACTATTTGGTCTCTTAGTATTTCATCTGTTAGATTCCAAAACTCACAGGTAACAACCAGCTCTTGCAAAGCTGCTACAAATTGTTCTGTGTATTCGCCATTACGCTGTCCACGTTGGCGAAATTTATATCTTTCAGCAACCACATTTACTCTTGGCACAAAAAAGTTCTTTATAGCAGTAAGAGCAGTTTCATAAGTATCATCAGGTAATGGTAACGTATAGAATATACACTGTCCCTCTGCTCCCAGGCAGTGAATAAGTAAAGCACGCTTTCTAGCAGTAGAAATCTCCCCTTGGTCAGCAGCAATAATGTAATTTTCAAACATATGGATCCAAGCAGTAAAAGGTATGGTAGGCTCACCAGTGTTTGGAAGAAAAAGTGCACGTTACTGCAGAGGTAGAAGAGCCATTCTCGTCGCCATTTGTTATGTTTTGGGTAGCCGAGGATGAGTAGAGTATTAGCAGAGTCATGCAGGCATTAAACAGCAGTAAGATTTTACTTTCACTTTCAAGCTGTACAGAAAGTCTGGTGTATGCACAGTACAAGTCCTGTGCACAGTGACACCCGCAGGCCATTTGTATAAACACCACAAGTAGCACTAATGTAAATACAAAAAAGGGGGATTGTGGGTGCACACCTAAGGCAAATTTCAAAATATTTAAAGCCCTGTCTAAGTAATTTAAGTAAATATGCAAGTGTATGTAATTTTAAAAAACAGGGTTTTTTTGTTACAAAGTTATGATCATAAAATTGATAAGCCACCATACCACGTCAAGGTAAACCCCACACCAACGCCCATTTTACCAACGCCCATTTTTGAAAATACACGCTTACACACATATCATTCTACTTTGTTATCTATTACACCTCACTCCAACATTTTTTTTTTTAATATGGGCGTTGGTTTGGGCAGTCTCTCCCTCTTGAAAGCCGCATCAGCAGTCGGCAGGGGAGGATTTAGCTCACAGTTTGAAACCAAGGCACATACAAAGTAATGCTATTAAGCAAAGAGTTAAAATATCTTTTATTCTATGATAAGAGGTGAACAAGTTAGGGACCACCGTGTGGGGTTTACCTTGACGTGGTATGGTGGCTTATCAATTTTATGATCATAACTTTTTAACAAAAAAACCCTGTTTTTAAAATTACATGCAATTGCATATTTACTTGAATTACTTAGACAGGGCTTTAAATATTTTGAAATTTGCCTTAGGTGTGCACCCACAATCCCCCTATTTTGTATAAGCACTAATGTAACCCTAATGTGGTTACTGTCTCTTTAAATTGCAATTAACCCGTGGCAATCCAGGGTCCCTGAGTCCCTTTTGCGTATGAAATGTACTGGGAACTGGGATTTACATTGCAGTGCCTCCACCTAGGGAACACTGAGGAGCACACCTCAGGGGATTTCCACTAGGAAAAATAAAACACACAGTTTGCAAATGAAACAGATACAAACTTTATATAAACAGTAGTGAAACAACTTGGGCAATCTAATACATAATAAACTCCTGCACTGTGGACATGTGGAACCTACCTAACTCACTATTAGGTACCTGACTGTTTCTCCAACACAGTCCTTTTTATTATCAAAGTCCCAATCGTATGGAAGGGGTTTTACAAAAGTACCTCTCCCGTTGGAACTTAGCAGCCGCTCCCACGTAGCAGATAAATGCACAAGACCTGCCCTCAAATTGGGGTATCCTCCCTTGGGTGGCTCACTCACCGGGGTGCTCTCAGAGGCAGTCACACTGGAGATTACAGGCAGCTCTGCAGCAGGATCAATTTCACCTCCTGAGTATCTAGCAGCTTGGCAGTTAACAGGATGGACTTTCTCTGTACATCTACAGATGCAACAGCTTGGACAGTCTCACTGAACTGATTCTGGCTGGATGTTTCAGCATACAACCCCTTTTAAGCTCTATTGGAAACCCTGTACAAATGGCTCCAAAGGTAGGCACTCCCTCTCTCCCAAGAATGCACTGGGGCGCCCAGCCAATGGGATGGCCCTCCCCCCTGTAACTGGGCTGGATGATGTCACAGACAGAAAAACAGGAGAAGGATTTGTCTGATCCCCTACACTAACAATACATTTGTACAGAGCATTTGTTTTTTTAGATGAGGTCATTGACCCCCATTTGAAAGAGTCAGAAGAAGAAGGCAAATAGTTAAAAAAACAATTAGCTATTCTATAACATACTAAAGGTTAACTGAAATTTGAGCAACCTCTTGAAATAACAATGATAAGGATTCCTGCCAAACAATACTTGCTTCACAACACCTTTTCACTTGTCTACTGCTTGACGTTTTTTCAGGCAAGTAGAATTAAGATTATTATACTTGTAGGTTGGCTGTATGTGGCTTGGGTTATATATTAAAATGTTGAGGTCATACAAAGCTGTCTTAGAGGCACTTTGGTGTGCTAGGGTCATAAAATTTCCCCAGAGGGTTTGCTTTGGCTTGGGGGCCAGATGTTAATAATAATGACAATACTAGCTCTCTAAATCCATAACAACAAATTGACAGTTACCTTTCACTGACCTAGTGCTGAAAGAATAATGAAAGCAAACTTCTATTTAGCTGCTAGAATTTACAGGGCTAAAGGATAGTCAATACATGTAAAGCTTTGGCTACGTACAAGGATAGCCAAATTAACTAGTACAGGAGGTCTGCTCAGTTTGCAGTTGAACTAGAATATGATCACATTGGAGAGTCATTCATCTATTTGCCATTGATTGTATGTAGTTGCTGATACAATCCTTCATCAAATGCATTAGCTGATGCATACTTTGTACAAATAAGGTAATCAAATATGTCTTTTTCTTACTAAACAATTAATCAAATTTTATTTACCCGCTGGTGCTGCTACCTTTCAATCTTTAACTGTGTCTCAAAGGGGTGGTTCACCTTTAAGTAAACTTTTAGTATGTTATAGAATGGCCAATTCTAAGCAACTTTTTAATTGGCCTTAAAGGGATTCTGTCATGATTTTTATGATGTAGTTTTTATTTCTAAATTACACTATTTACATTGCAAATAATTCACTCTACCATATATAATTTCATTCTTGAATCAGCAAATGTATTCTTTTAGTTGTAATATTGTTTTGTAGGCAGCCATCTTAGGTCATTTTGCCTGGTTATGTGCTTTTCAGAAAGAGCCAGCACTTCAGGATGGAACTGCTTTCTGGCAGGCTGTTGTTTCTCCTTCTCAATGTAACTGAATGTGTCGCAGTGGGACCTGGGTTTTACTATTAAGTGCTGTTCTTAGATCTACCAGGGAGCTGTTATCTTGTGTTAGGGAGCTGTTATCTGGTTACCTTCCCATTGTTCTGCTGATAGGCTGCGGGGGGAAAGGGAAGGGGGTGATATCACTCCAACTTGCAGTACAGCAGTAAAGAGTAACTGAAGTTTATCAAAGCACAAGTCACATGACTAGTGGCAGCTGGGAAACTGACAATATGTCTAGTCCCATGTCAGATTTCAAAATTAAATGTAAAAAAAAATCTATTGATGAACAGATTTCAATGCAGAATTCTGCTGGAGCAGCGCTTTTAACTGATGCATTTTTTTAAAAAAAAAAAACATTTTTCCCATCACAGTATCCCTTTAATTTTTTTCTTTTTTATGTTTTTTTAATTACTAACCTTCTTCTTCTGATCCTTTCAAGCTTTCAAATCACATCACTGACCACATCTAAAAACAAAAGGTCTGTAAAGCTGCACATTTATAGCCATGTTATTTACCCACAAAATCCCATAATTCAAGCAAAACTATGGGCACGATC
Source organism: Xenopus petersii (assembly GCA_038501925.1). Taxonomy (NCBI): domain Eukaryota; kingdom Metazoa; phylum Chordata; class Amphibia; order Anura; family Pipidae; genus Xenopus; species Xenopus petersii. The sequence goes on from CM076678.1 coordinate 92,438,328, forward strand.
GGGAAATGATCCTGACTCAATTGTATTTGATGTGCCAAAATGTGCACAATTTGCATTTACACTTTTATTTGCAATAGCATCATTTCTGCAACTCATCAAAATGATATCTGCACAAGAATCTTTAGGTGCAAGTATGTCTTCTAGGTGGCAGTAGCTCCAGGGTTCACCAGCATCAATTCAGGGAGGGTGAAAGCATAATCACATAATAATTATAGTAGTTCAGCAATCATATAGTTTGCAGTTATAGTTAAGTGTCCAGAAAACATAATGTGGGTTTAGTTCTATTTGCCTGGTTCAACAAATCCAAATCATGCAAAAGAAGGCTGGTATGAAGCTGAACTGTGATTAAAAACATTTAGGCACCCCCGACCCTGTACAACATGTTTCCTTAATTATTCATCTCTAGTGGTAAGGGGCCAGACAAAATTCCTTCTCTGCCCTGCCTGGCTTACCATTAGTTAAGGGCCAATTAAACTACATAAATCATGCAGCAAATACTGCATTGCTATGAAACCTATCCACAACATATGTTGTGTGCAGGCTATAATTTGTTTTAATAATGTACATACCAAAACCACTATAACAGATAATATTTAACTCCACGGATCATTACATTAAGTCTATCTTTGCTACACTTTCAAACTGTCACTCCATCGTCTTATGCATGTGCCAGGCAGTAACAATTCTGTGAATAAGGGAAAACCTATTGGACAAGCAAATTCCTAAGGTTCCAAACACGAATTCTGAGTTTATTTCTTGGCATGTCTAAAATAGCAGATCAGCTGGTCTTAGTTATATATACTGCCAAAGAGATCTGCATCATATTTAACATCAAATGTCATTGCCTGGTGCCTAATTTCGCTAACTGAATGGAAAATGCCTTCTAAAACCAACAAGTAGTTGTGACATGCACTTTGTGAGGCCAACTCATTTTTCTTTTAGACTTCTGCCAGCAAGAGAGTAAGCATTTTATTTCGTTTTTTTTTCTAATTCCATTTAAAGGTGTTTTTAGGAGAATATAAGGCTAGCAAAGTTATCAACACAATGGTTAATGCCACATAAATCTCCATTAAATTGTAGAGAATACCAAGGATTATTACACATGGGTGCAAATGCCTCCTTCATTTAGTTGATAATTTGCCCTTGTTCTGTTAAGACACACAGTCCTTGGAGAATAAGTGGAAGAAAATTGCAGCAATTCTACTTCTAAACAAAAGCCTTCTTGGGGGGGGTGCTATAAGCTTGACTGTTTTGCAGTGTTTCCTATGGTTTCTTCTTTTATAAACCTCTAGCTAGACAACAAGAATAGTTCTCAAAGCATTGTGTCTTAAGCTGGCCATAGACACATAGATACTATCGTACAAAATTAAGTTTCGTACGATTTTCTGCCGTGTGTGGAGTGGCCAAACATTTTCCATACCGCGGTCATTCAGTCGATCAGACAGGTTAAAAGATCTATTTTGGCTACCAATAAGATCTCTGCATGTATCGCCTATCTGATTATATCAATGGGAGATTGGCACTACTTTCGTACTATTGCTGTCACTTAATTGCCTGAGCATTGTGTGATTTGTTCTCTTTACTACTTTATATTAATCTGAATGGTGAGATGCAGGTTGGAAGATTGGCACGGACAATCATTCATCTCTTTTGGGCCACCCTCACATAAAAGTCAATATTATGCAAAGTTCTCTTGATATGGCCGACAAACATCTTTAGAGGAGTATGCTGGTTGTAGCAACACGGTGTGGGGCATACAGGGAGACAACATGTTTCAGTATGCTAAAGCACTGAAGCCTGAATGAAAGTTTATCTTTCAGCAGGACAAACACAAAGCTAAAGTGGCTCAAGGACAAAAAGATAAATGCTCACAATGGCCCTGTTAAAGCCCTGAACTCATTTAATAAAGGTGTGATGCATAAGGGTCATCCCTCTAACCTGAACAACACGGAGCATATCTGCCTGGAAAAAACTCCAAGATCACTCCTAACCAGTGTACATACCTGCAAAAAATACTGCTGGGAATATTTGAGGATCCCCAAGATGGAAAGAATAATATATCGGCCGCTAATATTTTACATGTATTATACTATCAATTAATTCATCATTATTCAATGATATATATTATATAAATATACTATAATAATAGTATAGCATAATAATATAATATAATTATATTTCTGTAATTTGGATCTCTATGCTGTACATTACGTCTACTGTATATTTAAACATTAAATAAACCCAATAGAATTTATTTATCTTCAGTAAGTATTAACTATATCTTGCTTTGGATCAAGTACAGGCATGGCACCTATTATCCAGAATGCTCAGGACCTGGGGTTTTCCAGATAAGGGTTCTTTCTGAATTTTGGATCTCAATACATTAAGGGGCAGATTTATCAAGGGTTGAATTGAAAGTTTGAATTTTAAAATTCAAATTTTTCATTTTTATTTTAGTGTAATTCAAATAGGGAATAATCCAAATTCGATTCAAAATTTTAAAAATTTCAAATTTCGAAATTTATCATGTACTGTCCCTTTAAGAATTCGAATTTGACTATTCGCCATCTAAAACCGGCCGAATAGGTGTTTTTAGCCTATGGGGGATATCCTACAATCAATTTGGAGTCATTTGAAAAAAAGTCAAATTGAATTCGATTGATCGATTGATTGAGTTTGCGGGTCGATCCTATTCACCCGCATTTAAAAAATTCAATTTTTTTAATATATTTTGATATATGTTATTTAGAATTTCGAGTTTATGGGAGTTTTTATAAACTCCCATAAACTGTAAATTCGACCCTTGATAAATCTGCCCCTAAGTCTAAGTAAAATTAATTTTAACACTAAATAAACGAAATAGGATGTTTTGCCTCAAATAAAAATTAATTATACAGGTATGGGACCTGTTATCCAGAATGCTTGGGACCTGGGGTTTTCCGGATAATGGATCTTTCTATAATTTCCTCCATAGTATTATTAAGATATTATTAATCCTTAATGAATGCAAAGCTAGCCTATTGGGCTTATTTAATATATACATGATTTTTTAGTAGGCTTAAGGTATGAAGATCGAATTACAGAAAGATCTGTTATCCAGAAAACCCCAGGTCCCAAGTATTCTTGATAACGGGTCCCATACCTGTATATGATTTTCTTTTTCTCTCTAATAATTAGTGTGCCTTGTTGTTGATAGCTAAGTTAGCATCAATGCAGATTTGTGGAAAAACCATTCTAGTTTTTATATAATATATTTAAATGTTTTTCAAAAGGCCCAGTGCTTCAAATTACAAATAAGTACAGTATTTAGAAACCCAAGGTCCTAAACACTCCAGATAGCAGTTCCCATACCATTATGAATGACGTATTCTTCTGAAGTCATTAATTCAGTAATTACCAAACTATTGATTCTGGTATTGCATTACAACACTGAGATGTATTTTAATCCTCCTATTTTAAAATATTCATAATGATTTTAGCTTCGATTGGAAACAATGGAATAGAAACATGCAGCTCAGAAAAAAATCATACTGATAAAGCTGCTGTCCTCATTTGACTTTTAAGCTGGCCATAGACGTGCAGATTTTGTTCCCATGAATGAAGGACGATCATTCGTTCCAACGGATCGACCTGCTACTAAACATTCAGATTAAATAACGTAGTAAAAATGACAAAGCAATTGTAGGAAATAGTAGTGATAGTCACCCATTGATATTGCCAGCTAGGCAATACATGCAGAGATCTTATTGGCAGCCGACAGAAATCTTTTAACCTGTCTGATCACGACTGATCACCATCACTAAAAATGTTAGGATGATCCCCACATGGTCTGAAAATTGTACGAATCTTCTTTTCGTATGACTATATCTTTGCGTCTATGGCCAGCTTAAGACTTTCAAAGATCTAATAATAAAAAGAGAGATTTATATAGCTCTGACTTATTCCACAGCACTTTACTGAAATTGTTCATCATACACATTGGTGCCTGCCCCAGTGAGCTGTAATCTAAGGTCGGAATCACATTTATGCACAGAGGTCAATACCTGCCTGTTTCTGGAGACTGAGAGTAAACCAATGTATTAGAGGAAACCCACACAAGTATGGGGGTATATAGAAAAGGTATTTTGTTTTGTTTTTTCCTTTAATTAGATAATAATAAGATAATAAGATACTTCTTGTACAGGTTTATGTAGGAAGGACACTTATTAAAAACCTTCTTCTTCTTGTACAGTACACTGAATTGAGTAAAGCAGGCAGACTGAGTTGGCTCCAAAATCCCAGCTTGCAAGGATCACATTGTGCTACGTGATCCGATCACTGTCTGTAACAATCGGATAAGCCCAATTGGTGACCTAGTTGGTCACCAAATGAGCAAATCTGCTCCTCTTATCTGATCCTCAGTTAAGGTGAAAGGATGTGAAAAAGGGTTTTTCTTTGGATGCTTATGGGACATTTGAGAAATCTGAGAAGTGTTTTTGTGGGCATATTTTTGTTCAAGAAAAATTCTACACGTTAATGAATCTGTACCTCAAAGTTCCCTTGTTATTTTATCTTCAGCAAAGTGTAAAAAAAACGTGGGGGCCAAAAATTGCATAGCTTATTCAGTTTTTAATAAGTTGGTTTCTGAGTTTTGTACATGCAGCTCTTTGCTCAAACGGATTTCAATGGGCTTTAAAATGCCCGTTTTGTGTAATATAGTTGCACTCATTCTTGTGTAAGCATTATTTCCAGTTTAATATACTCCTTGTGTGATCAAAGGGATTCATGATCAAACAGATTTTGGTCACCCCTGGTGTTCTAAGTTGTTACTTACTGAAGAAATGTTTTGGCGATAGTGACACTATGTTCAGCCTGCTTCCCCACATGTCAGTTGTAGTTCAGCTAAAGCTGTAGGGGCCGGGTTGGACGTGACTGTTCTATTACCAGAATTTATGAGTTCAGTTTAAGGTAACTACAGCAGAACCGGCATGCTTTTTCCAGAATTCAGACAGTATTTTGCATTCTTTCATAGAACATAGCCTACTATAACTCTTGCTGCTAGATTGCTCTCCTGTGCATTGCTGGCCAGAAAGCCAAATGCCTTTGGCTCTAATGTTGTTGAAATGAACATTTGCCAGATAAGGGGTTACAAAGTTGCATTTCATTATGACTAGAGAACCAAGCAAGTACTGTTCAACTTCAAAATATTTTTAAGAAATCTTCTGGCTGTGAAACCAACCGACACAGGATGGCACACACACATTTATACAACTATGCAAACAGTTTTTCTCCTTTAAAGTGGTCTGTATATACATATATATGTATACATATATATGTATATATATAGTGAGGAAAGGATTGAGTAAGGGCCCCATGTGGGTCCGAAACGTCAGATTAATATGTAAACCTGTTTGAAAAATAAAAGTGACTTTTTTCACTTCAACCACAGTGAGTGCTGATCCTCTCTTCACTACAAGCCATTTGATCCTGTGCCACTGGAATCGTTAAGTTTTGAGTGTGGGTACTATGGGACTATATATATATATATATATATATATATATATGTATATATATTAAAAATAATCTGCAGTTCTCAAGGAGAATCAATACAAGTCAATACAGTAACCTGTCAGTTCAAATGACAATGATAACGAGATATGAATGTACCAATATAGAATATCCCCTTGATAATTACAGTGTACTTTAGAGCAAATTAAATTTCTTTTTTTACATTTGTAGACACGAGTAGAAGCTGCCATATTTCCTGATTCTTTTTAAGCATTCTGCATAGAACTATCTCTCTTTTTCTGATGACTCGCTCCATTCTTGAAATGAAATTATTTAACTCTCATTATCTGTGGTCTGCTCAAGAGGATAATAAACGTGATTCTTGACCAATTATTTCACTGAACTAGGCAGTAATGCATAAAGTCACAGCTTACAGTTTGCACAGGACACCTCGTCTCAGAATATTCCCATTAATGCATATTTTGACTGAAAATGCTACTACAGTACATCAGCACTATTTATGTTTTGGCCACTGTAAGGTGCTGTTCTGCCTATGGTGCTTGTATCAGAATGGCAACTACCAATATATCTATGCAAAAAGTTCTATGCAGACAAGGAACCTAAGTAAATAATTACCTTGACATAGAATCATCCCAACCACTGTCACCAGCAAGTAAAACAAAATATACATTTATTTTAGTACTTGCTATGTATTTATATCTTGAGTAGGTGGCCACGTAATATAAATGCTGATTAAAAAAAACAACTTTTTATGTATCACTTTATGCAGCTACTTTTCAACAGCTTTTTTCAGAAGAAATATATGAGCACCCATTAAGACAGCATACATATATCAATATTACCCTTCTTGTCTCTTTAAAAAAAGATTGTGCTGAAAGAGTTAACTATGAAGCTTTAGTAACCAATTACAAAGCAATAAAAAATTCTCAAACTTTTAGCAAGGATTTTGTTGTTTTTAAACTTAGCTCTCTCTCTCTCTCTCTCTCTCTCTCTCTCTCTCTATATATATATATATATATATATAGGTATGGGACCCATTATCCAGAATGCTCGGGACCTGGGCTTTGTCGGAAAAGGGATCTTATCGTAATTTAGATCTCTGTGTCTTAAATCTACTAAAAATCATTTAAACATTAAATACACCCAATAGGCTGGTTTTGCCTTCAATAAGGATTAATTATATCTTAGTTGGGATCAAGTACAAGATACTGTTTTATTATTAGAGAGAAAAAGGAAATCACTTTTTAAATTTAAAATGATTTCATTATAATGGAGTCTATGGGAGACAGCCATCCCGTAATTCGGAACTTTCTGGATAACGGGTTTCCTGATAACGGGTTTCCGGAAAACGGATCCCATACCTGTATATATAAATATATATTACTGTTACTGCAAGAAAAACACACAGAACATAATCGACATGTAACAAAACTTTTTATCTATTTTATCATGGATTCAGCTTTTTAGCCAAACTGTTTACCTTCCTAGCAAAGGTATAGTCTTAAACTTTATATCCAGAATGAAAAAGGCTATAAAATTTTTACAGCGTGAAATGAACAGAATATGAGCATACCCAGCATACCAAAGACAATCTTTGGAATTACTGGCACAATGTATTTAGCATTCCCACAGTGAATTGCTTAGCCTGGAAACTTGCCGTATCTAATAAGCATGGTATATCTTTGACTATTGCTTTGATCCATACAACAGACTAGCAGTGTATTTGGAATGATAAATCTATTCTTTTATACAAAAGCTAACCATAACTGGATGTTGCTCTGGCAGCATTGGTGATGTCTATCGAGCTACAAGTCATTTTACCTGGGATGCTGGTGGCTGTAGTTCAACAACATCTGGAGTACTACTGGTAACAACATATTGCCAAAAGTTTATTACCAAATGTATAGTGGGCGAGCGTGTTTATGAGCCTATGTGCAAGTATGTGTGTCACTACATGTGTGTGAGTGCAAGCATGTGCCAAAAAGGGTGAATGTGTATGTACAGGAGTCGTATAGGGTACACTAGTTGGTGAGGATGTATTCGTTAAAAACCTACCAATGAACTAGTTATAAATGGGCTTACCTGGGAAAGGTTTAACCTGTTAAGAGGATGGCACTGTTCTTCTACCCTCTCAACAGCCCCAGTTTTCTTCTTCATCCGATCAGCTTCCTGTGCTAAATACAGATCCAAGACAGGGACCCCTCTAGACCTGATATCAGCTTCTGTTAATGAATTTACCATCAGCATCACCCACACAGGTCTCTTTCTCTCCCAGTTGCCAGCAATGGCATTAAAGAGGTAATCTGCATAGAGACCCTTTCCCCTCTGGTCTGGGGTCATCCAGTGAGGCATCATGTGCTTGACATACTCCAAGTGCCTCTTTAGTCTCCTGTACAGATCCCTGGGTAGCACATCCTGCAGGTTTTCCCCCTGTGGAAGCATCTGACAGTGTGCCAGAGCTGAAATAGTGTATGGGTCAGTGAGGTCCAGCTCAAAGTATACACTGTTGCTGTCATGAAAAGCCTTTTTGGAGTTTTGGGGTATGAAGTCCCATACTCTCGTATATGGCACATGTATGGTTCCAAAGAGATAGGCAGGTGGATGCCTCCTTATTGTCCACAGAAAAGAATTCAGCTCTTCTTGCTATAAGGAAAAAAACACATTTTAAGTCATCCGAGGCACATACAGAGTTGTTGTTACATCTGGAAAAAATCTTATTAAGGTAGGGGGACCATTTATGGATAGAATGTCTACCTCTCTGCTAGTTATTTGCACAGTAAACTGTTCATAAGTTACAATCATGTGATAGGGACTTTGTAGGGCAGGGACTGGTGTGAAAGATGTTTAATCTCAATAAAGCATTATAGACCACCTTCTCATGTCATATATCACCAATGTATAGTATTAATGAGAAAAAGCAAGTGACTAATTATTTACAAGCTGAGTAGGTGGGCTGATAAAGTGCAACCTAACTTTAGTCAGTGAGCAAACAGAAGCCCATCCAGTCATTAGGCACCATTATTAGCAGGAACAGTGGGGTGCGCAGATACTGAACCGTAACCCTTTAACTGGGATCTTTCTGTATAAATAGGATTTCAATCAAAAGATGCCGCCCTCACCCAAAACCAGACGGATTAACATTATCACAAACACCAGGAGACACTGATTTGCCCAGTGATAACATGGAGCAGTGGGGTTAATTCCAGCAATGAACTTGCTATAGATATGGGACACAGCCTCCAGTATATATAGTGAATAAAGTGCCCCCTTTTGTAAAATATAAGGATATTATAAGTTACAGAGGAGTTTCATGACAATTTAAAACACGAGGCTGAAGGTAACTTCTAATATCCTCATACTTTGGCGGTACTTTATTTATTATAATACACAAGTTACAGTGAGTCGTGTCACAGAAATGACATCAGAAAAGGATATTGAAGGTCCCGGTGATCCGTTTTCTCTGACGGTCCACAAAATTGTCTGTTCTCCCTCAGACTCGCAGTGAAATTCAAATCGTATTGTGGGGAGGACCAGCGCTCATTCTCGTGCTAATGAGCGCTGGTCCTCCCCACAATACGATTAGAAATGACATCAGAACTCATTGTTTATAACTGATGACATCAGAACTCACCGTTTATAAGGATATAATTTACAAGATATTCATGGCTTTTGTGTATTATATATATATATATATCTACAGAAGAGCAGAGGCAGCCTGTGTTTCTATATATATCCATAGTGAACATCAGCAAGTGGCCTCACAGGGAAGCAATGCACTCACCGATTTGGGCAGCCCACACTGCCCCGTGTCCACCGGGATTCTTCTAGTCAGGACCTCCTGCCACAGCAGCAATGTGGCCAGCGACAAGCACAAGAACACTTCTCTAGCCCCCCACATCGTGCTGCCCATAAAGTGAGTCGGCTTCAGCGCTTCCACATTGAGCAAGTGCAAAGGAGTTGTTGGGCTGCCGGCACCACTGGCGCGTCTGTGCGACTGACTGTGCGACTGACCGTGCGACTTTCTCACAAGTGATGATCCCGCAGCGCTTCCCCCATTCCCCCTACAATAAAGCGTCTCCGAGGGTCACAAGGTGCTGAGTGCAAGAAGGACCCGGGGGGTTGCGGGACGCTGATGGGTCGGCGATGCGCTGGGTGCTTCTATTTGAAGAGGCAGAGAAAGGCGGGTACAGCTCTGCATGTCAATATCGCACTCTGCTCTGCAACAGCTGGGAACAGAGCAACTTCCACTGACTTTTGTGTCCCATGTAAACTCCTTGTCAGAGCTCTCCTCCCACTAGAGGGGGCAGCCACCCAGCTCTCCTGCCGCTAGATCCACCCACATAGAGCCGGCCTTTCCTCCCGCTGCGGCTGCTTGTCGCTTCTATCTCTGTGCTGCTGCCAATCACTGTCGCACTATCTACTCAGTCGCTCAGTCCATGGGAGGTCTCCCCCCACCCCCAACAAACTCACGCTCTTATTATTGTTTCCCCCCTTCCCTTGTATATTGGAAAGGTCACAGCTTTGGTGAACTGCAACTCCCGAAGTTTGTTTTGCGGAGGCAGTGGTTAATACTGTCCCTGTATCTTTCTCTTTATTGAATCCATAACTTTTCTCTGTGAAACATCTTATTGTTCCAAGTTTATGTGTTCTGAGATGAGTTAAGTTATTCCAACCTTTATTGGGCAGGGCAGTGTTGAATTGCTTTATAAAAGAATTAAGGTGGATTAAATTGATTTGAGGTAAATTTAGTCTGTGACCTAAGCTCTCCTTTTACTATAGAGCTGCCCAATTGGCACAGATTTTAACTCTCCATTCTACAGACGATAGTCCACACTGGGTCTCTATAGAGGCCTCCTTTACACAACCATATTCACCCACTGCTTTAATTTGGTGTTCCCCGGGAAAAGACCCAAGATACTTAGTAGGTGCTTTCAACACACTCTGAAACTTTGGGATACTCACCAGAAGAAACTACATTTATGTTCTCCCTTCAGGCGTGTAACTCCCATATTTAGGAATCCACAATTTAACCCGGGACTTCAGACTGCTCAATTTGTGAGGTGGACCGAACGCAATATATATACGGTGGGTCAGTTGTGTTCGCCCTCTGGTCCTCTTTCCCTGCACCAATTGATTGATAAATATTCTATCCCCTTGGGTGAAAGTTTATGCACTTTGTGCATTCCCAATGGTCTAGAGTTGAGCCTAAGGATGTTCCATCAACAGCCTTCGAAACCTGGTGCATTCGCTCTCCTAGATTATGGAAGGCGGTTTCGTATATTTATGACTTCTTTTTTGATTCCCCGCAACCTTTGATGTTACCGTATATGTTGGCTTGGCATAAGGATCTTTCACGTGACCTAGATCCTAAGGATTGGGACCGAGCATGGACTACGGCTAGGAAATCATCCAATAATGTGTCTTTGCAGGAGTCCAATTATAAAGTGCTTTTTCGCTGGTATCTCATCCCAGCCTGTATAGCAAAATTTTCTCCTTCAGCTGACCCTGGTTGCTTCAGAGGTTGCAGAGGAATAGGCTCGATGTATCATACTTGGTGGTCTTGCCCTATGGCACGTAGATTTTGGATCAGAGTGTTTAATATGGTTTATTCTATCTTTGACATTTCCCTACCTAGGGATCCTGCATTAGCGTTATTAGGGGTTAAGCCTGAGGGTTTGAACCATGCCCAATTCTGACTGTTTACCTTTTATTTACCTTTATTATGTCTGCGGCCAAAAAGACCCTAGCTCATGCCTGGAAACAGAGGTGCATCCCATTTGACCCTGTAAAAGTTAGAGTCGATTGGATTATGTCACAGGAGAAGATGACTAGCATTCTACTAGACACACATCAGAAATTTTTAGTGATCTGGAGTCCCTGGATTGAGTATAGATTTGGGCCTGGTGTTCTTAGCATTCTTTTTTCTCTATAGTAACAAGAGTTTTATTTCGATGTTCGTGTTTATTTTGATGTTTATGGTTTCATTTCCTTTTTCCATAATTTCTTTTATTTGATTTTATTTTCTTATTGTTTTAACGGACATTCACTATTGTGTATTTTATGGTACATTTACTTTTAGTTGTTCTACTGTTAATATCTCAATACCAACTGTGATTTTCTGTGTCACCTTTGATATGCTCTGTTTACCAATGTGTATTAGAGATGCTTCTGTGGTAATAATGTTATGTACAACTTTTTTGCTATATTCAATAAAAAATATATTGAAATAAATTTAGTCTGTGATGTGGAGCCGGAAGCAAAATGCTTTACTTTTGCTGTTCATACATAGTAACATACAGTAGTTAGTAACATAGCTAAATCTGCATGAAAAAAGACTAAAGTCCATCAAATTCAACCAGCGGGCGCCAGGTCCGGACTGAGAGTTAAAATAGGCCCTGGCATTTCAGGTACACAGACGCCCAATCAGTCCACATAGAGGCCCAAACAGCCCCCACCAGCCCTCTAAATACTGACTTTCTATAGCACCTTATAGCAGCCCATCTGACATTTGCCAGAATCCACAGATTGCCAGTCCGGGCCTGGTGGGCGCCCAGAGGCCACACCTCATACGCGTCTGCACCGGAGCGCTGGGAAGCTGTGCTCCTTGGGAGGCGGCTGGGCGGCATGCCACCCCTAATATTCTGCCGCCTTAGACCCAGGCCTTTGTGGCCTCTCCACAAATCCTGGATTCAGTTCAAGTCCTCCAAATGAATCCCAGCACAAATACCTACACACACCCACTGAAACAGGTACATTTCTGCCGTGAGCACCTTGCATCAGGTGGCTGTTCCCAAGAAGTTACAACAGTGGCAAAAATCTGCCCCTGGTAACTTTAAGACCTAGATTTCTGGTTATGGAAATTTGGCTTTTCTATCACAGAGAGTACAAAGTCTCTCTCTGCACTAGCAATGCGCCCCCACCCTACCAGGTCCGGACTGAGAATTAAAATAGGCCCTGGCATTTCAGGTACACAGAGGCCCATTGAGCCCACACAGAGGCCCAAACAGCCCCCACCATCCCACTAAATACTGACTTTCTATGGCACCTTATAGCAGCCCCTCTGGCATTTGCCAGAACCCACAGATTGCCAGTCCTGGCCTGCCCCCCACCCCCCGAACTCCTCCATCCATTTTAATGTAAGTGCGAGGGGCAGGGGGGCAGCATTGCGAACGCCGCTTCAGGAGGCATTAATGCCTGAAACACCACTGCACTGAAACTATGTATACCAACAGGCCAGGACTGGCAATCTGTGGGTTCTGGCAAATGCCAGAGGGAATGCCAGAGTCATTATTTAGTGGGCTGGTGGGAGGCTGTTTGGGCCTCTGTGCACTTAAAGTGCCAGGGCCTGTTTTGAAACCCAGTCCACACCTGTATACCAATATCTATATTAATTGTAGATTTTAGTATCACTGTAACCTTGGATAAGGTCTGAGAAATCATCCAAGCCCTCTTAAAGGCATTAACAGAATCAGCCATCACAACATCATCTGGCAGTGCATTCCACAACCTCACTGTCCTGACTGTGAAGAACCACCTACACTGCTTCTGCTAAACTAGATTAGAGCTAGTAATATAGGAAATATACTGATACATTGTATCTCTGTTATTGTCTAATAGATAACAACTATGCAAGTAGAGTGCCATGAATTATACAAGGTATCTGCAGCATGGCTCCCTGCATATCTGTGCCTGCAATGCAATTAGGGTTGCCACCTTTTTTGGGAAAAAAAATACCGGGCTTCCTGTTTATTTAGTTGTTTTCCCTATTAATAACATTGGGGTCAAGTATCATTTTTACTGGTCAGGCCGGTAAAATACTGGCCAGGTGGCAACCCTAAGTGCAATTCAGATGTGAATGGGCTCAGTTGGTAGAACGAGTTTTATCATTACACCACGGTGCACAGGATGGTAGTTTCAATGAACCATGTGATGTGTGCACGCTGCAATCCAGTTCCTTCAGGAGGAGGGACGTTAATGCAATTTTTCTCAGATATGTCAAAATCATAATTTTCTCTATGCAACCACTAGTGATAGGCAAATAAATTTGACAGGCACAAATTCGCGGAGAATACATGTGTGAAACTGCGGAGAAAAATCTGCCGCGACAAATAAAAATTGTCATGTGTCAGAATAGTCGTGCGCATAAAATTGTCAGGCCTCAAAATTATTTGGGCGCCAATTGACTTTAATGCATTTGGACAAAGTAGTCACAAGTATAAAAATTGTCACTTGCGTTGTAATTGGCACGCGTCAAAATTATTTTGACGCCCATTGACTTCAATGCATTTTGCAAGTTTTTCACCACAGATTCACCCATCACTAACAGCTACATAGAAATTTCACAAGATTCAATTTCCACGTGAGTAGTCTGAAGTAGTTTAACATTTTGAAAGCATTTCTCATTAACCTGATCCTATTGTGGTCTTTCCAAATCATAAGAAATAGGATAAGATCTTTCACCGCAGGAAAAAAGGAACTAATGCGAACTGCCTTTATTATTATTGTTATTATTAAGAGTATTGGACCTGTTATGCAGAATGCTCAGGATCAGGTTTTCCACACTTTAAGTCTAGTAAAACTTATTTAAACATTATATAACCCAATAGGATTGTCATCAATTTAATAAATATTACTTATATTTTATCTAGGATCAAGTAAAATGTACTGTTTTATTATTATAGAGAAAAAAAAAAACAATTTTAAAAATGTAAATTATTTAATTAGAATGTAATATACAGGATGTGAGATGGCCTTTCTGTAATTAGGAGCATTCTGGATAAAAGGTTTCCGATTTTCTGGATTATTTACATATGACTACCTTAAAGGACCAGTAACATCAAAAAAAACGTAATTTTTTACAAAAAACCTTTAGTATACCACGAAAAAAAAGCCCACCAAGACAAATTAAACGTTTAAATCGCACAGTAATAACTTACCGAAACTCCCCTTCAGAAAAGGCGATCCGGTGATCCATCGTGTGGCGCTCGATCTCTCCTCCCTGCCTTCCTTATAGGAGATAGCCAGGGAGGAAAAATCGAGCGTCGCATGATGGATAGTCGCTGTGTCGCCTTTTCTGAAGAGGAGCGCAAGCAGAGTTTCGATAAGTTATTTCTTAATAAAGGCTGTGCGATTTTAAAGTTTAATTTGTCTTGGTGGGTTTTTTTTCGTGGTATACTAATTTTTTAAAAATATTTTTTGATGTTATTGGTCCTTTAACAGGGTCCGACTGGAGCTACTAGGGCCCTCCAGAGAACATGTCATCCAGGGCCCAATCACACAACAGTAAGATACAGACAGTGCCAATTGGTATAGGTGTTATATATGCCTATGCTGGAAATAAAACGTGGGAACGTGACCTAGACTGGGGCTCACTCAAAAATTTATTGGTGCTCTGACTTGCCAGTTTGACCATACATCTTAAAGGGTTGGTTTACCTTTTAATAAACTTTTATTATGTTATAGAATGGCTAATTGTAAGCAACTTTTCAACTGGTCTTCTTATTTATTTATTATATTTGTTTCATTATTTGTTTTCTTCTTCTGATTCTTTCCAGCTTTCAAAAGTGGGTCACTGACCCCATCTAAAAACAAATGCTCTGTAAGGCTACACATTTATTGTTATTACTGCTTTTTATAATTTTTCTCTTTGTTCAGGTCCTCTCATATTCATACTCCAGTCTCGTATTCAGATTGGTGCATGGTTTCTAGGGTAATTTGGACCCTAGCAACCAGATGCCTGAAATTGCAAATGGGAGAGAAAATGAAATAACTCATAGACCACAAATAATAAAAAATGAAAACAATTGCAAACTGTCTCAGAATATCACTCTCTACATCATACTAAAAGTTAATTTTAAAGGTGAACAACCTCTTTGATACTACTCAGTGCTCTCTGGAGGAAACCAGAGAACCCAGAGGAAACCCATGAAGGCAGGGGAAAATTTACAATATCAGTGTGTTGCTGGAATTGAACCCATGACAACAGGCTATGCGAATGGTTGCTAGGTATGAAAACCAAATTGTTTATTCAGAAAATTCAAAGTTCAGACAGAAGTTTGTGTTGTGAGCAGTCCATTGCTGGCCAATAAGATTGGTTGAGGAGCCCAGATGGTACCTTTGTTTATCCTTGCCAATCATTATGTCTCCAGGCTTAGCACAACACTCAGTTGGCCAAACAAATAAATCTTTAACTGTGGAATTAGGTCATCTACATGTGTGGCCAAAAGGCTCCCAATAAGCCAGGTCAGCTTCAAAGTAACTGTAAGTAACAAATTTTGTAGAGATAAAAATAATCTGTGCACAGCACATTAAATAGACCTGTGTCTCAGCTGCCCTTTTGGCTTTCTATAGGTGAAGGCCTCCATCTCAGTTTAGCATGTAAGGTGCCTTATGTAGCCATATTATTATTATAAGAAGGGTAGATCCACTTTAGATCCTTGGAAATTTTTAGTACATTAATGTATGCCTTTCTCAAGGAGATTTATTATTGCTTTGACACAAAGTGCAGTAACTTTACATATTATACATAGAGTCTTCTTACTCAACGCATTCCTTGCAACGATTACAGAAAGGGCAGCTGTGCCTTTAATAGGTCTGGATGTTTTGACTCTTTTAGCAGTTCTGGGGATGTATTCAGTTAGCTTTTCAGCCGTGAAATCTTAATAAATAGACCTGTGTCTCAGCTGCATTTTTCTATCAATTGCATTTACAGTAGGTTAATATCAACCCAAATACTGTTTGTGAAGGAACATAAGTTCAGTGTATCAGTATCTCAGCCATGCTAGCTATTAGATAATTTCTTTAGTTTTCCCAGAATAAATTAGAAACAGTTATGAATGGGCTCCTTATTAGTCACTTACCTGCACACATGCCAATTCTATCTGTCAAGAAAGGACATTCCTTATTTTGGGGTCAGTATGCTGCCTCATGCCTTTCCCACTAAATCTACTTTTTTCCCTTAAAAAAGGCAGAAAGTAAAATAAGCCTGTTCATGCATCCTATCCTGGCAGAAAATGAAATGTGTGTCACTGTAAGTCATACAGACTGTATTGATGTAGTGCACTGTGCAACCTGTATGTAAAGTTAGAAACCAGCATGTTCCATGCATTAGGTTCCGGACCTGAAGCTACCCCAGGGCACCCAAAGGGATCTTGTGCAAAAAATCCAAGCAGATTTTCTTTCATGACATCATCATTTTATCATATTTCTTATAAAGCAATAAACATGGAGAAGTTGTACTGATATCGATAAAAAAATGCTTCCAAATCAAATTATTTTACATAAATCATTATTGAACATAATAAAAGTAATCACTTATCCCCACAATGTGGTCTACCACAACCGTTGCATCTACTGTATGTTTTAGGATTTTTAGGGTTCCAAATGAAACCCCACTATGGTCCTGTAATATTTGGGCTTTTTGTTTTCATCAAATGAATAGCTTTAGTTAGAAATGTTTTGTTTGTCTACATTTTTACCCTTATACAGTTCCTCATTTTTGAATTCTTACTGAAAGTTTAGAGAATTCAAAAGAACATATTGTATTTAAGGCAACAAATGTTTTGCAAATATATTATAGTTGTTATTTTGAACTGCAGTTCACCAACCCTACTTCCTCTCCTGCCTATTTGACATGCAAACTTAATCCCCCATGTTGTGTTTTCTCTAAGTGCTCTGAGGACTTGCGCTTAACTGTACAGAGTAAAAACGGAGATGGAACTTACTCTTCAGCTTCAAATCATTATTTATTCCTGCAATTCCTGCAAATCAAAGTTTGATTAAAGGATCCAATATGCATATAAGATAAGTGGAGTATGCATTGAGAATCTCAGTCATTTGTAAGGATGCTTGCAATAGACTGTTGATCTTTGCTTGGGCTAGCAATGGCAGCAGAAAATTTTGAAGAAAAGAAGCTGAGGGCAGCCCTACATCTCTTCAGTCATATCTTCAAAATGTGAACATCTAAGTTGGAGAGACTTAATTCCCTACCAATTCAAGCTATCCTTATAGACTTCCTGAGATTAAACAGAAAATATTTTTTTAGGATTTTATGCCATAAGCCTTGGGGCAACGACAAAAGCTGTTTGTCACCCACAGGCAACAGCTACATTTGTCATTGCCCTTAGCGTCATGGAATGCAACATGTTTGGATTGTTGCTTTGGAGCAAAGTCCATGGATGTTTGCTGTGTGACTTCCAAATGAAAACTGGGAGTGATGTTAACAGGGTTCATTAAGGAGTTTTGTTGTAATCCCTGTAGTTTTGCTTCTCAATAGTTACTTCTCAAAAGTCTTCTTTAACTTCTTGAAGTACCTTGTGCAAGCAAATCCCCAGCATGAATTTCAGGCTGGAGCTATATGGACAAAGTAGCACCCTAGCTAATGTAGTCTGGTACCTCCAGTGAGAAAAACACTCTGGACATCATATCAGTGCTTATTAAGCCTTTCTCTCCTTGATCACCATTATTTTTCCCCAGGGACAATGGTGACAATTAAAGCTTCTTTGCAATTTCTTTTTCATATTTGTCCTCCTATTATACAAAATTAATAATTAAAATTACTGTTATGGGAAAGTACAGAGTAAGCAGCAGTTATTGAGTTTGTGCCAAACTTGAACTGATTTTCTCAGCTCGGCACATACTGTATAATGCTCAAAGCAAGAGGGATGGGTTTTCCACCCACAAAACACTTGCCGGGGCAGCACATAATACCTTTTACTGAAAACACAGCAGAGTGCAGAATTTTACAGTGGTTGTGTGTGATTCAAGGACAGCAACTCATGGCATGCAGAGTAAACCATCATTCATACCAAAAAATATAAACCTCTCCCTGTCAGATTGTTGCATGAATAGACAGGGAGGCCTATTTATCACAATTTGTATTTGTGTTATTTTAGAGGTAATTTTCTACTTTGAATAAACTCACAAGAAAAAAATTAACTTATTTAATAAAAAATCTGAATACAAAAAATGATAAAATAAAACCGTACAAAAAAAATACAAACACCTTGAATTCATATTTTATTAATTTAATGGGTCGACAAGCACAAAAAAAATCGAATTGAATAAATGCTTCCATTTTGCCTTGGACAACTCCCATTGACTTCTACATGACCTTGAAAGCTTTCAGATGTCGAAGTTTTTTCTTGCTTAATAAATATCGAAAATTTGTGTTTTTTAAACCATTATTTAAATTCATGATAGAAATATAGAAAGAAAAAATGTGAATATTGATGAATAACCCCCACTGTATGTAATGGTCTTTATGCTATATTGCTTCTAAAATAAGATACTAAAATGTATGTATAATGTATAACATGGTAGAATAGAGAACAAATACCTAAGAGGTAGAAAGGTAGAATGAAAAGAGGTATTGGTTTCTACTGTTAATGTAACTCAAAAGAGAAAACAGATGATCTGTAGAGAATTTATTTTTGGAACTAAAATGTTAAACTTTTTTCCCCCAATACAACATTGCAGAGTGCTCTGCAGGGAAAAGTGTGGCTTAAAATCTTTCTTTAAGATACATTTCCATGTTGTGTTTGTAATACTCACTCTTAGGGGGTTATTTACTAAGCTCCGAATGCAAAAATCCCCAAAAATGATTTTTAATATAAAATCGGACTTTTAAAAAATCACTAATTTTTCGGAATTTATTAAACCCCGAGGATGAAAAAGTCCAAATCAGAAAATCCAGCATCTCAGACCTGTTAAGGGTGCATATAAGTCAATGGGAGGAGTTTGTAGCAGAAAATGTTGAGATAAAATTGGACTTTGAAAAATAACCCCCTTATTGTATCATACAATCAGATATCAGTGCCTCATGGTTAAAAATCTAAATTTTGAGAAACACAGTTTTCAATTATCAAAACAAGGAACATGCAGCAGTATATACCAATGTAGTAGTGTTTTTTCCTCAGCAGAATTATATGACAGAGGAAAGAGGAGAACGGTTCTTCCTATGAAATTCC
Organism: Xenopus petersii; assembly: GCA_038501925.1. NCBI lineage: Eukaryota > Metazoa > Chordata > Amphibia > Anura > Pipidae > Xenopus > Xenopus petersii. Next base: position 92,457,803 of record CM076678.1, read on the forward strand.
TTTAAAGCCAAATAATTAATAAATTGCATATAGCGTTCCTTTGCTAAACTGTTCCTTTTTCACATTTCTCCATTCCCATTCAACTATTCAAAAATGTAATTAGATACGGAAATCAATGGTACCTAATCCTCTGTTAGCTCTGTCTGGGGGATAAAGTAACAGACCAATTAATAGCAGTTTATTTACAGGTCATCTAACATGTATTATCGGCCCTCTCTCAGCAATCAGCAACCACTAGACACTATCAACACGGATCAACTGTCAACTTAGTAAAGAGAAGGAATAAGTATCAAGTGATAGTATTGCTTTCATTTCAACTAATTTTAACCTGTATAAGTCACTGCCAGGAATTTTTTACTGACTATAATTATAATTGTGGAGGATCTGGCATTAAGGATATGCAAAACAGTACAACATCCCACAGTGAATTAAAAAATAACAGATATTAAAGAACACTACGCTTTTCACTCTCATTGTTGTACTTGTTCTACCCAAAGCTGAACTAACACAAACAGAAATGTGTTGGTCTTCATAAATGCATATCGACTTTGTCTAGTTAAAGGAGCAGTATACTTGATCAATGTATAAGGTTTGTGTTGAACATGCTTTTTGCCTACTATGTTAATCAGGAAAAATCTAAGTTTTTGGTTATTTTTTGAACTAAATAGGGCACTTGAAGCCTCTCCCTCCTCGCTTGGTTGTGACTGGTTAGTCAATTATGGAGGGGAGTTATCTAATTTTTTCCCCCGTTCTTTTTAACCCTTCCTTATTACAATCGGCATATACAAATTAGGGCTTTGGACTTGGCGGTATGCTTCATGAAAGATTGTGGACAGAAGTGCATCCCTTGTATAATTAAAAATCCTCTGACCCTCAAGATATACTGTACACATACTATAAGTAAGATACTGTATATATTGCCTCCTTTGATTTACTGGTATGAGGCCCAGTATACTTTGTGTCTTTGTAGGAACCTTACACAGACAGTCTCTCTATTTAAAAATGTAATGTATTCACAGACTCAGCCAGGTTTTTAACAGCTCCTTGCCAACAAAATTAATAAAAGGTGCATATTAGTACAAATAATATTATTTCTTGTATAAAGGACACTTACATTTTAACTATGGATGCACCGATTCCACTATTGTGGATTCGGCCGAACCCCTGAATCCTTTACTACAGATTCGGCCAAATACCGAACCAAATCCTAATGTGCATATGCAAATTAGGGATGGGAAGTGGAAAACATTTTTTACTTCCTTGTTTTGTGACAAAAAGTCACGCAATTTCCTTCCCACCCATAATTTTCATATGCAAATTAGGATTCAGAAACGCTTCAGCCAGGCAGAAGGATTTGGCAGATTTCAATTACTGTTGAAAAAGACCGATTCCTGGCCAAATCCTGAACCGAATCCTAGATTCGGCGCATCCCTAATTTTAACACATGTTGGGGTTGCAGCTTGATGTCAAGATATCCAAGTTAGAGCTGTCCTCCTATAGCTTCATGGAAATTAAAAACGGGCTAGCTTTATAATAGATAAATACTTCCCATAACCCTTCCACAACCCTTTAACTGACAGCAGCTACAGTGGTGGGAAAACATTACATACAGGGCTGAATTTGTATTTCTGATCCCCCACATCCCCTTGAGCGCACATGCGCACACACACTCTCCACTCAATTGGCACTGGGACTTTGTGTGTGGGAGAATCAAAATGTCCTGTGCGCAGTCCTCAGTATTTGCAGTAATGAGGGAGTAGCCAGGCTGCATGCCACCCCTAAAATTGGGCTTCACTAGGCCCGGGCCTTTGTTGCTGTCACATAAATCGAGTCCAGATTACATAGTGCCAGTAACATACTAGACTCTGCAACATATGGTAACATCTTAATGAATTAACGCAGTGCTAGAGAAGTGCGGATGTCTGGCAGTCAAAGGGTTAAAGATGGAGCATTAATCTGAATACTACAAAACTGCACTATGTGGTTTTCATTTGCATTTCCTGTTAAAATGCCTGATTTTGGTTACCTTTCATATAAGAAATACAGAACTCAAAAGTTCATTCATCGAGCATGCAGCTTAAATTTCTTGGTCTTCACAGGAGATCCAAGAATTCACTCTTAATTAATGGCATTCCGGTGACAAGGTCCATTTCTTTGGCACTAGAGCTTCCCTTTCTATCCCACTCATGTTCCATTCATTACATATTCCTGTAGACCATATCCAGGCAGTTTTTATCACACAGAGCTCAATCCCTGTGTACTGTATAGGCAACCATCAGGCCATGTGCCTCTTCCTTTATCGTGTGGGACTCACACTTACTTGAAATACTCACGGTACAGCAGATTGCAAAAGTCAAACATTGTAAATAACACAGTATAAGTAAATACAACAATATTAGAGGCAAATTACACCCGCCATATTGGTTTTTGCTAGTAAAAACTACATCCTGGGGGTTACGAATGTTTTTTAATTACTCCTGAGAAAAGTTAATTCATAAATTGTGTTTAGTTGAAAATAAACAAATCTGTGCATATTCACGATTTATTTCACTTACAATAATGTTTTAGTAGAAAAAACACTGGTCCCACATAAGTCATTTTAGCCATCGATTGTAGTACACAAGTAGACAAACGTACTTCTTCATGTGATCCAAGTACAACAATGTTTATTTCATTGCCCCATGAATGCTTTTTTCAGCAGTCAATAAAAATGAAATGAGATAATTTGCATGGCAGTGTTTAGCTGTGCACAATAAAAATGTCATAAATGTTTAACGAACAACGTTTGAATTTTTATAGTTACATAGTTTCTTACTTAGTAAGGTTGTATATAAATATATAAATCTGTCAAGGTCAGCCTTAGAAAAACCTGTACATGACAATGACAAAAAGGCAAGGACCCTCCCCCCAACAGACCAGTAACTAATTCAACTTCACATAAGGAAAAATTCCTATTGTAACCCCAAATGGCAATAGATAGCAATCTGGATCAATTAATGCCACATTTGTAATCATTGTAATTCTAACTGCTAACTGTGTTGGTTTCTGTGCTGCCATGTAATAATTATCTGTATTACTTACTGATCAGCCTTATATTGTGAAATCTATATTCTATGTGTACTGTATATTGTGATTTGGTCCCTAAGTTCAGTAAGTGACAGCAGCACAGAGCATGTGCAGTGAATTAGCAGAAAAGAAGATGGGGAGCTTCAGGGGTATCTTTGGAGACACAGATCTTTACTGCTTAAGGGCTGTGGTCAGGGCCGGAACTAGGGGTAAGCAGAAGAGGCACGTGCCTATGGGGCAAAGCTGGAGGGGCGCCAGGCACGGTACCTCTTCTGCCGGATTCCCCCTAGTTCAGACCCTTGTGCCCCCACCTGTGGCAGCAATTCCAGCAGCTAGCGCTCCTCCATGCGTGTGCACACAATCACATACGCATCTCAAGGACGTGCTCTGGTCCGCGCATGCGCAATTGATCATTGTGAGCACAGGTGTGGCGGGAGCAACATAGTTGGCTGCATTGACTAGGGCGCCCAGCCGACTTGGCCCGTCACTGGCTGTGGTTGCCTTGGGCTGGCTGGTACAGAAGCCCAAAACACAGTGTACAAGATTTCTAGCATACTTCTTTAGTAGCCAAAAACAGCCTCCATATATCCTTCAGTGTAAATAGCCTGACAAACACTTGTGTCACTCTTGTTAGGCACTAGTAGCCAGGAAACATGTCACTATGTGTAACTATCCTTAGACATTCTTTGCTCTTGTGTAGTTTAAATAGTTAAGCCCTGATCCACTTGGCACAAGGAAACCTTCATAAAACCAAACCTCTGTTATCAATTCATTGTCTATAAAGTTTTAAAGTCTATAAAAAAACATATATGCTTACATTTGCTTCATTGTGCTATAAGGCAGTGCTATTTCCATTTAAAAGGGCATTTCCATTGCAATTTTCCCTGAGAGCCCTACAGAAAAATTGGTGTTTGCTTTAAAGTTAGACTTTACACTTACATTCTAAAACTCTACATGAGAAGTAACTACACTGACTTGGTAGCTTACCTATTCTATAGCTTATTCTTCTTCAGCCTGTTGTTCAGACACAAAGCCTCATTTATGAAATGTGTGGCAGGGTGCAAAGTACAAAATGGGGGCAAACTACAGGTATGGATCAATGCAGGTATGAGAGCTGTTATCCAGAATGCTCGGGACCAAGGTTTTCCAGAAAACAGATCTTTCTGTAATTTGGCTCTTCATTCCTTAAGTTTACTAGAAAATCATGTAGACATTAAAAAAAACACAGTAGGCTGGTTTTGCTTCCAATAAGGATTAATTATATCTTATTCAAGTACAAGGTACTGTTTTATTATTACAAAGAAGGAAAAAAAATGTATTATTTGGATAAAATGGAGTCTATGGGAGACAGCCTTTCCATAATTCAAAGCTTTCTGGATAACAGGTTTCTGGATAATGGATCCCATACATATACCATTTTTTTTTTATACTTTTAACCCTGTCCCAAACTAAGGTTCCTGCATTTTCTAATCTTATTTTTTTTCTGTGAAAATACTTGATTTGTTTTGATTTTATGAAATCTACCCTAGCTGTCAGGATTGCAGCCTTAGAATGTGTGATAATGTGATGATACATTAATTTTTGAGATACTGGAGCCTTTTTCAGTCTGACCTTACAAGTAATGCTAATGATCATTCTTTTATTTCTTAATCAAGTTTGTTCTTTCATTGGAAACTCCAATGTCTCTGTGCCTGGTTCCTGAGCGATGCCTTGTATCTAAGTCCCTGCCTGGTTTCTGAGCTCTGCATATTTCCTCAACCCCTGCCTGGTTCCTGAGCCTTGCCTTGTTCCTAAGCCCCTATCTGCTTTCTTTCTTGGTCATAGCTTGTCCACGACTCCATGCCTGGTTCCTGGTTTTGACCTCCAGTCTATAAATGTTTTGCTTCTACCCACCCTGACTTCTGACTGTAATTGGACTCAATTAGAGTCTGCTACCTTTTCACTATGAGACTATGTTCTTTGCCAGTTCAGCAGACTGTTCAGGGTAATATTTACTAGGGTACCTAGGATTTGGGTTACAACCTAGTTTTAAAAGGATCACCAAGGTTTGGCATTTGAATATCCAGATTTCCAGTCCAGGGCTTTTGGGTGAAGAATGTGATTTTTAGTCCTAGAATTTCATTTACATTTATATTTATAGTAGCATAAATAGTTAAGGACAGCTGAAAAACAATCCACATGTTGTCATCAGGATCACTTTTAAGAGAGATAGTAACCTCTCCAACAATGTGATTCAAACAAAACCCCACTTGGCAAATACTTGTTGAAAACTCTAATTATATAGAGTCTACTGAAAAGTATTGTAAGGAATAGCTGAGAGGCATAGGCAAAAGTTGAACAAGATTTCTCTATGAATGAAGACACACAGAGCTACTAATAGCAGCTACATCAAGCCACTTTTTTTTCACTTTGAACTAACTGCCTGGTGGAAGTTTGCCTGCATTGAGTGCCTGCTTCAAAGAATTTTGGGTTTTGTCTGCTCCCCGTGCTGAGGGCTCAGGGCGGTGCACCTGGGCCTCTTCCCTTATGTGGTGAGTAATCACTTTCTACTTGGAGACCATAAAAACCTCAGATTTATTATTGGCAAAAATGAACAAGATTTCTCTATGAGTGAAGACATACAGAGCTACTAATAGCAGCTACAACAAGCCACTACTAGTAGCAGTAGCAGCTACTTGTAGTACAAAAATACCTGCCATAGTCAATACTGAGAATTGCCTCTGATAAAACACATTTAGTGTTTTAGCAAAGCCAGTTATCACTATTGTCTATTTTGTAACCATAACTAGCTGCTACTAGTAGTTCTGTGTGTCTTCACCTAAGGCTAGGGCCACATGGGGGCCAAAAAATGATAGCTGAAATCCGATTGCTTGATTTCTGCTCTACCACAGGCAGTATTCTCCTCTCTCTTTTGCATTGACTTGGCTCGAGGTGAACAGACTCGGCGGGATTTGGTAAAGAACAAGAGAGAGTCTCTGCATTTTGAGCCAAAATCCACCAAAGTTTGTTGACTGTTCAGATGGATGCATTTGTCCAGCATATTAAAAAATCTGTATTTAAATTATGATTTAAGGTTTAATTGTGCCAGTGTGGTTTTTGAAATCCTAATATAGGTTAGTAAACTAAATACAAAATATATAATAAAATGGGTATATAATCAGAAAGTAGATCCAATCAATTGTCAACCCTGACAACCCCTGAAGCATTAAACACTGTGAAAATTTTTCCAAACACATCCAGCATAAATTTTTGGGTCCATTCTACCACTTTCCATTTTGCATTTGTGCTCTTAAATAAACCCTAGTATATGTTAATACATAATACAGAAAGACCATTTGATTTCCATCTCTCTGGTATTTTACTTTCTAAATCCTGGAGATGGCACTGTAAGATAAAAGTCATAGGAACTCATTGTACAAAGTTACTAAACAAAAACATCAGTCTGGGTCATAAAACTACAAATTACCTCTATTTCAATGAATGTATTACGTTCCTATATCCACTGTTGCTAGTGTGAGCCATTGTACCTTACATTAGTGTCCTAATTATTTCATAACATCTGCATTACAAAATAAATCCCAAACTTTTTAACTTTAGGATCCAAAAAAATCCAAATTAACTCTCCAATATACATCCCTCTATAAAAGCTTATATCTGTATTACCTCTTTATGTTCTATCTTCTATCGATTTACCATTATGGTATTCCATTTTAAAAATGTCTAAAACACACCATGGTCCTGCCCCAGAGTCATTAGATTCTGAATCCAAATACATAATAAATACATAATATGCTTGATTAAGTCTTCATACAATATACTTCCCAGGAGGTGTACACAGAAGGTCCTTCAAAACAAAACAAAAAAAAAAACACAGGGTTTTAAACTATTAAAATGGGTTGGTGCTGTCTTTTTAGCAGCAAACAACCCTTAGATATTGTATGACTCTCCAGTAATCTTAATATTACTTAATATCAAGAGTACTGATGAGCAAAATTGTGGTGTTAAATTTCATGCAAAACTTCACAAAACTTTAAAATTTTGTGGAAATGAGTTGGAGTCAACAGAAGGCTATATTACATTGCAGTTTTTTTTATCTGTTCATAGGCATATGCTACATGTTCTCCTTCCGTGTTGGGAAGCTCCTTTCCACTATGATACATTATTTTTAATGTTGTATCATAACATTAAACATTAAAAGGCTCTCATGCTGACAATTTCTTCCAAATACGGTGCTAGGAGAGCCATATAGATTGACAGATGGACTGGATCTTAATTAATGAAAAGCTGACAAGCTGACCATCATTTAATGGTTTTTACTCTATTGTTCATGATTCATATTCTCTATTATTTAGGTTAAGACCTTCAAAACAACGAAACGTGATTAAATATGTAAAATAATTACAAATGACTAGCATTTTTTCCTTTTTTTTACCATATACTGTATACATATATTCATTTTGTTTTCCACAATCCTGATAACCTTACGTACAGGATAACTCACATGCACTTTCCCAAAATATAAATTTCCCCCAATAATTTGCACATGGCATAATCATGTAATCTAATAGGCTGTCCTCTTAAATGATGTGTGACTTATTTACCCACAATGATAGCTGTACAAACATTACATATATGACAGGGAATTTTTGCACTCACCCAAAATGTTGGGTTGTCTATCATAAGAGTACAACAAATATGTGGACCAAGTTATGCCCCATGTTTCTACCTCTCCTAAATAAGAATAACGGTTGATTGCAAAATACAGGTATGGGATCTGTTATCTGGAAAACCCATTATACAGAAAGCTTAGCATTATAGAAAGACCATCTCCCTTATACTCTTTTTATCCAAATAATCTAAATTTTTAAAAATGATTTCCTTTTTCTCTGTAATAATAAAACAGTACCTTGTACTGCATCCAAAAGTAAGAAATAATTAATCCTTATTGCAGGCAAAACCACCTATCGGGTTTAGTTAATGTTTAAGTGATTTACTTGTAGCGGTAAGGTATGAAGATCCAAATTAGGAAAAGATCCGTTATCTGGAAAACTCCAGGTTTTGAGCATTCTGGATAACAGCTCCCATACCTGCATTGATCCATACATTTTATCTTCTCTAAAAAGACCCAGTGTTTAAACACAGTTTTTAAACCTGGTGGTAAATGTATATGCAGATTAGTGTGTGAAGTGGTTCAAAAGTACACATAAACATCTACTTGAAGAATGGAATGATCTGCAAATATAGCGCTTCTGCCTCCACTCCCCATATGTAATAGAAGGTACTGAGTTTGCCCAGTAGAAGTTACCCTTAGAAACCAATAATATGTTTGCTTTCAAGGTGACTGTTAAATACAACATACTTATTTGTTGCTATGGGTTACTTCTTGTGGGCAAACACAGGGGAGAATGTAATTAAAAATTGTAAGTGTTGTCTAAATTGGCGTTTTTGCGAAGGTTTAGTGCTGCTCACAATATAAAATCATTCGCTGTTGAATATTACATCCCTCATTATCGGTAAGCAAAGGATGGCGTTAACAACTGCTCTCGAGTTTTGTTAAAACTGTTGTTTAAAAATATATCAAAAAAAGCCTTGCTGTTACAAAATTGTGCATGTTCGAAAAAGCCATTTTTCCCACAAACATTGCGAGGAAGTCGTTGAGGTCTGTAATTGGTCAAAAAGAATGCAAACATGGTCGCTAACTAAACATATTACTTTCAACCCTTGATAAATATGCTTCTAAATATCCCATGGGAATGAGGTTTATTTATTAAAATCTAAACTCACATTTTGATAAAGCTGCCCCTAATGTTACACTTTGATGAATCTGCCCCTAAATGTATGTTATCTATGAATTTCAATAGTTCAATTTCTGCCCCAAACCATAGAAGGAAGATGTCACCCACAAATCATCTGTATAAATCAATTTTTCACTCCATTAATCCTTACTTAAAATGTCCTTACGTTAAGCACTGAGCTTTATAATTCCTGCAATGCCTTTATTTGCATCACAATAGCACAGATCACAAATCACACTGACAGAAAAGCAAACTACCTACAGCAATGAAACACTATCATAAATTCTCCAACAATGTTGGGTAGACTTTAACTATACTGCAAACAAATGAGTGTGTTAGCTAAAATACTTGCTCATGAATGGTGCAAGCAGCGTTCTCATGGCGAATCTTGGCTCAGGTTCCAGTGTTCATTTTCCAACCTATGGATGTTCATCAAATGTATCACAGTCAGTGGAAATGTCTCTATTCTGCATGCAGATTGCATTTGTGTGTGAGGGATGACCATTGTAATAATTCTGTTCCAAAGGGAAAGTAAAATTCCATAAATATCCAATAAATCGTCATACAAAGATCACACAGTGAGTTGTCAGACAGACTTGGAATAAAATAAACATCTTTATGTTTATAAATACAGCGCCTAAACCACCGTACCACATCCGGCTCTATAAAGACATTTACAAATATTCTCCTTTTCCTAATTAGCATCTTTTGACCGCTTGCAAAACTGTTCAAAATTGTCTAATTTCCTTTGTTTTTGTTTCAAATGTCTGATGTTTATTGTTTTTACAATATCTGGTGGTTTTGCCTTTGTTGTCATTTCTCCCCCATCCATATTTCTGCATGGAAAGCATTAAATAAAGTTATTTGTGGTAATTAGAATCCCTTATAGCCGCAAACTGCTCAGATCATCGCTCCAAAAAATCCAAACCAGAAAACCACAGCCAGTCTGTGACTTAGTACATACGGTGTAACCCTTTCAAGTCAGTTGCACAGTTAATATATCGATGTTGGTCCTAGAAGACTTTTTGGCTTCTAATTTCAAATGGATTATATTTGGATTAATTAGCATGTAGGGATCCACACATATACAAATGTATGCAACTAAACTGATCAACATTTCTGTTTGCTTTAATACCACTTCTTGAATTTTCTGCTTCCCAGGCATTTGACTTTCTAACAAGAAGGAAGTGAATGACTTTTGAGTTCTGGTTACACTAACCCTTCTATTTTCTGTTTCTTTTTAATTCCAGACCATCACTAGGAAAATGTAATGCAGCTACAACTAGAAAAGGGAATAAAAAGATGATTAATACTAAGGGGGTTATTACTAAACTTTGGTCAGGCTTTTTGGTGCAAAAAAGCCTGACCAAAAAAATCGAGTGATTCAGGAAAAAAATCATATGATTCGGGTTTTTGCTTGGTTTTATTGAGTTTTTATAAGAATCGATTAAATCAAGCTTTTTTAATAATAAATAAGCTCAAATAGTGGATTCTAGTTTGGTGTGACTTTTTTATTTAAATACTCAGAAAAAAAAATCAGTACCCACTAATTGTCATTTATCATTCCCGACAAAATGCTAAAAGTTAATCCTTATGACATTTCCCCTTTAATAACTGACACATTAAAGGCTGTCCTTAGCTTACCAAAGTAGCCTGTTCACACTTTGTTTTGAGAATTCTGAGAAACAGTACAGTAAAGGAGTTCAAGAACCATAAGGATAAACTTTAGCTTATCCATGCATGAAATAAAGTCACACTTGAAAGCAGTCAAAGCTATTTCTGAGCAGTAAAGGGTTACATATAAAAGCATGCTGGCTCTCATTTGCTCTCAGTGCCTTTGCTTCAATGTCTTTGAACAAAAATCTGTACTGTGGTAGTACGGGAAGAGAGGGAAGTTTTACAAGTGATGTAAAAATGTTAAAATGTGTAAGCAAATTGTTCATTTGCCAGCAAGTTATAACGTTTTCTTTAAAAGATATACTGGAACCCAATGTTGTATTGTCAGTAAGATCAATTATGAGTTGAAATCATAAAGGGGAACTATTGTGTAAAAATTAAAAAGTAATATTAGCTTAACATTTTGAAATAAGAAACTTTGTAAATACAATTAATTATTCTGCATCATTTCTCTCTCAGCATCTGTTTCTCTTCATTCTGTCTTCATGCAGCAGTTGGGTGTCAGTCACTGAAATTTAGATCCAATATATCTTATAAGGGGGCTTCTTTTCCTAGCAGATGAATTAGAGTGAATTCAAATAACCGAATCCAGTACAAATTAAATCTAACAAAATAACTGCCTTTTGCATAAATTCTGCATGTAGAGAGACATTATTTCTGGTGATTTTTACAGAGTGAACTCTAATACATCTTCTAGGCAAAAGGAGCACCCTATAAGATATATTGGATCTACTGTCAATGAATTTCTGACACCCAACTGCTGCATAGAGATGGCGCGAACTGTTCGCCGGCGAACTTGTTCGCGCGAACATCGGGTGTTCGCGCTCGCCGGAAGTTCGCGAACGTCGCGCGACGTTCGCCATTTTGGGTTCGCCATTGTTGGCGCTTTTTTTTGCCCTCTCACCCCAGACCAGCAGGTACATGGCAGCCAATCAGGAAGCTCTCCCCTGGACCACTCCCCTTCCCTATAAAAACCGAAGCCCTGCAGCGTTTTTTTCACTCTGCCTGTGTGTGCTGAAGAGATAGTGTAGGGAGAGAGCTGCTGCCTGTTAGTGATTTCAGGGACAGTTGAAAGTTTGCTGGCTAGTAATCGTTTTGATACTGCTCTGTTATTGGAGGGACAGAAGTCTGCAGGGGTTTGAGGGACATTTAAGCTTAGGTAGCTTTGCTGGCTAGTAATCTACCTTCTACTGCAGTGCTCTGTATGTAGCTGCAGTGGGCAGCTGTCCTGCTTCTGATCTCATCTGCTGACTGCTGCAATAACAGTAGTCCTTGTAAGGACTGCTTTTATTTATTTTTTTGTTCCAATACAGAGCAGTATCAAGCAGATTACTAGCCAGCAAACTTACTATCATCTGTCCCTGAAATCACTAACAGCTCTCCCCCTACACTATCTCTTCCAAGCACACACAGGCAGATTTTTCAGATACATTTTTGCCCTTGATCCCCCTCTGGCATGCCACTGTCCAGGTCGTTGCACCCTTTAAACAACTTTAAAATCATTTTTCTGGCCAGAAATGTCTTTTTTAGATGTTAAAGTTCGCCTTCCCATTGAAGTCTATGGGGTTCGCGAACCGTTCGCGAACCGCTCGCATTTTTGCGCAAGTTCGCGAATATGTTCGCAAACTTTTTTTCCGACGTTCGCTACATCCCTACTGCTGCATGAAGAGAGAATGAATTTAAGCAGATGCTGAGAGAGGGATAATGAAGATAAACGTGATTATTTCAGGAATGATACAGAATTTTTGATCAAGTGTATTTAGAAAGTTTCTCATTTCATTTTCGCAAAAGTTCCCCTTTAAATATGTATGTGTGTGTATATATATATATATATATATATATATATATATATATATATATATATATATACATATACAGAGTTGCATCACCATTTGTGGGGTCATGCATGAGTCTCATACATTCTAACAGTGATAAGTAAAAGAAGGAAATATGCCTGAATGGGGTTTATTAATAATAAACAAATTGGAAAAAAATGGGAAGGAGGGGATGGTAACGCAAAAATGGTTCGCTATTTGTTTGCAGCGCAAAAAAATGTTCACAAAGTGAATGATTTTGCCCTTGTGAACACTTTGCCCCTCACATGACAGCAGGATATTTTATAGTTTGCAATAGTGTGCAATGTATGTAATAAAATGTCTATACACTTGCTCCAAAAATGTAAACTTCAAGCTGGTGTTAAAGGTTTGCATTGCACAATTAAGATTCATAATGTAATAAAAGCCAAAAGAAAAATATAACACTTGCGAATTTTACAACATTTACCCCAAAATGCCATGTATCTAACGCTTTGCACCTCAATTAAATCTGCCCTGAAGTGCGGTTCAGGAAAACTCAACCCGCTCCCAACCCTAACCTGTAAACTTTAGCCTACACCTCACCCTTCTCCACAAATTGTTTTCATTGTAGGACCCTTGCCCAACCTGCACCTGGGTTTTCACACTCTGAATGTTACTTCTGTGTGTGCCTCTGGTTAAAAGACCTGTGGGGGAATGCAATATTGCTCACTAACTCAATTTTTTCGCAATGCAAATAAATGTTCGTAAAGTGAACAATTTTGCCTTTGCAAACACTTTACTCGTTACGGGACAGTAGTATAGTTATTGCGAATTTTGGAGACTGGGATAGTGTGCAGTGTATGTAATGAAACTTCTAAAATAGAATAATGCTAGAAATGCTCTATTTTGTGTATGAAACATAAACATAAACTTACTAATAAGTTTACTTACTAATAAAACAAATGATTTATGCTTTTAAAGTTGGCCACAAGGGGCCCCCATCTTGTAACTTTGTTAAAAATCTTTGCAAGACCAAAACCATGCACATGCTCAATGTGGTCTGGGCTGCTGTTTAGGGATTTGTCGAACTCCAATTTTACAGGATAAAAAACCTCTGAATTTTTAGAGATGTAAAAATCCAAATCAGATAATACTCCATCTCAAACCTGTTAAGGTTACGTAGAAATCAATGGCAGATGTTAAATTAAAGGGGTTCAGGTTTGGGAGTTTGGTTAAAAATGTCAAGTTTTAGTGCTAAATACCTCCTTTAGTCTGCTTTTTGAATTATATTAGGAATATAAATCTTTTTTTTTAGACTTAGGGTACATTTGTTTCCTATGAACAAATGTTTTAGCCATGGCTGACATAGTAGATTGACTATTTATTCTGTGCCTGAAATTTCTCTGGAGGAGATACGTTATTTTTTTTGCATTTGGTCCCCACCCTGCTAGAAGCAGCTTTGAGATTCAATTACAAAATACAAAGAGGTTTTTCCTTTGGCATAGTCAGCTTGTCTCTCCTCTCATTTTGCAGTTTTTTACATTAAATTTATAGTATTATTTTGGTTCCTCTTAATTATCATTCTGGCAATAAAAGAGCAGTGATGTATTCAGTTAGTTCAAGTAAAGGATATTGAAAATCCTTAAGGAGTTCTTGGATTGCCATCTCAGTACTTTCTTAGCAAGTGAGTCCTCAGAATTTAGCTTTCCCTGAAACTATGAGAAATACAACACTTATTATCTGACATCTTAATTGCATCTTGGCCTGAATTTGTGTAGAATATGCACAACATATTTAAATACAGCAACTTAATGGGTTTATGGGATAAAATAAAGCGAAAAGACAAAACTGCTCATTTATGGACACAGGATAAAGTTAAACAAACCGTTTTTGGATGTCAATCACCCTTCCAACAATGCAGCATGTTTCCAGAATCCCAGTGCCATTGTGTGCCCTTTAAGTAGTGTCTGCAGCAATTTGAGCATGATGCACCAGTACAGCAAGTTGTAGAAAATATCTAATCGCTGTAAAAACTCTTTACCCTTCTTGTATTTGTGTAAGAATGGCATCACTTCCAGCATAATGGCCTCAGTCCATACAAGTGAGAAATCCTGTAATTACCGGAACAGGCTAATGCATAAGTGCAAGCACAACTGCAAATGAACTTATGCCAGTTGTGTGGAAGGGAAACCTGGCATTACTAATAGCCTGTACATTCTGGTAATTCCATGTGTCCTTTAATTGCTTGCATACAAAACCACAATTGACTTTCCACAAGCTACTTGGCTACTAATGCTATTTATGGTAAGATTAGTTTTTAAAATAATGGTAGGCATGTTGCTTTCTTAAGTAGAGAGACAGGGACATAGAAATGAGAAAAACCTAGGACTTACTTTTACTGAGTCAGGCAACACAGCCTATATCCAGATCAGCTTTACTGACAGCCTTTCTCCAGGCACTTCTTCTAGGTCTTCTATCAGGCCCTCTGGAACCCTCTCTCAATCCCAGGATCCACAGGTCCCTTGGCTCTGTATCCCTTGGCTCAGGTTTCCTACACACACAAGTAGTTGCCAGACCCTCTCACCATCAATACCAACTATCATTTTCAGGTTTAACTGTTTAAATGGTATTAGTCCTTAACACATCTGCCACTTTATTATCTGGCTTGGAGTCAACCTTAACCCCTTACCTGGCTGAGAGAAACTAAGGTTTATTTCAGTAGTTGAATATGGGCCAAGTAAAGGGGCAAATTCACTTAGATCCGAAGTTGAGCCGGCGACAGCTTCGCCACACTCCGCTGCACTTCGCCAGGTGTAGTTTCGCCAGCGCTACGCAAATTCACTAAAATGCGAAGTTGCACTCATGGAGGCGAACGGTAACGAAGTTGCGCTAGCGTTAATTCGGCAAGCAAAGCGAAGTTACGCTAGCGATGCCTAATTTGCATACCGCGCCAAGTTAAAGTACAATGGACGTATGTGTAGCACCAAATACATTATACTACACAAGCCTGGGAAAGCTTCATAAAATAAAACAGAGTTGTTATTTTGCCCTATACATGTGCCCACTGTATAGTTTAGGTGCCATATTTTTTAGGAAATGTAGGGGGGAAGGAGGGTACCCCCAAAAAAAGTATGATCTTTTTCAGCCTATCACCCTTAAAAAAGGAAAAGACGCCAGCGGTTTTTGTGACTTCGAAAAAATTTAAACTTTTTTTGAAGCAAGCCCTATCTACTCTATTGCACTTCACATCATGCTAAATAAAGAGAAAAAGAGAAAACCAGGTATGGTCTTTCTCCCCCCAAAGATAACACTTTATTTTTTCACTTAGGATAGGACTGACGCATGGACACTGCCTTGACGGGGCACGTCAGCTTGTGCATACTTTGTACAAACTGTGTAACTAAAAGTGTCTTTTATAAGAAAGTTACAGTTCAGTTGTGCAAGAATATTTTTTCAGGGGGTTATATATTAAGAATGCTTGGGCTAACTTGTTTAGTATATATATACTTTAGCTATAGTACCAAAAGTCAGACTTGTTTAAGGTATAGTACTGCTGGAACTTCAAGTAATTTATAAACAGCTTTAGTTAATAACTGTTATCACATTCCCAACATTGTTGACAGTCTCGCCAGATACTGTATATCCATTAGAACTAATTAAGTGATAGGTGTAACCACTGTGACCTTTCACAATTACCTGGCACTTTTCTTTCTCTAAAAGAAGAGTTTTTATCTAAAAGGCTAAATGTCTGGGACAGCCTGATGGATTATTTCTCCCAGTTTCTCAACTACAGTCAAACCTTTTTACAAGCATTGCAAAACATTCAGGTGTGTCTTTCATGAGTTTATCTGTGATTGCCACATAGCTCGGTTTTGCTTGATTAGATACAATTTGATTTTATTTGTCTTTTTGAAAAGGCTCAATAGTGAAATCAGAACTCTTTTTGGCATATCTGAAAGCTGAGCAATGATTACATTCTTATGGGGAAGATAACTAAAGAGAAACTGGAGATTAATAAAACTACTCACCTTATTAGTGATGGTGGGGTGAAACTTTCTCTAAGTAAAATATATAAATTAGATATATTAATTTGAAAAAGAAATCCATTGGCATATGCCTACTTAATTTTATTACAGCTCTTTTGTATATATATTTTTTACAAATACCAAAATTGAAACAAAGCTGGATGAGATGTACTAAATACACATCCTAATCCTGTTGTTTCCTGCAAACCAGTTCAGCCTGTGGTTAATTTCTCCTTTTGGACACCCCTAATTCATGAAAGCTTTCTCTGTCTGGGAACCTCTATAATATTGCGAACATTCCTTTCTATATTTAAATACAGATTTTTGAGCATGTGAAATTAGATTTCTGCGCATTTATTCTTGGAATTGTTCCGTAGGAGTTGTATTTAAACAAAGGTAAAGTCCAATAATCAATTTCTAGGACTGCTCTGAAAGGAGGACTCTATTTTTAGCTTTATATTTGAAATGATAATAAGGGTGCTGAATTGGTGCTTTGAAAGTACATTTTAGACCACCTAGATAGATTTGCATTACAAGGAAATATAGCTTTAATAGCTTCCTGTAAACAAATTATTCCACTGAATTTGCAAAAACCCATCACGAAGTTGCGCAAGAACAACATGATTGGTTTTTCATCAAAGGAACATTATATAAACTACAGTTTTTGTACACTAAATAATCGGTGCAGCCTTGGATTCTTATCTATGACATCCTTACACTTCCATGATGGTGTCTTTGTCAGTGCAATAAAGTGTTTAAGGACAATGAGGCATTTTGATGACTGCAGTCATCTTAAAGAAATACCCTCTCTTCAACAGCTGATTTGCATTTAATTAAAGGAGAAATGCATTACTGCGGCATACACTTTTTGAGGGCCTTTTGAACTCGGTGCTTTTAACTTTGTTTGGAAAAAAAGATAATTCAATTTTATTTGTGTAGCTTAATTTAGCTAACACATTAAAAAAGTTAACTTTTCAAAAATGTTAGTAATTATACTTGAACATATTTTATTAATGCACAGTATTATAAATATGAAACACATTACAAAGTTATACAAAGTTATATTAATTATTAATGATCGATGTGTTATAGATGTTCTTTCTTCCAGATTAAGAGCAGCTTGCCAGGTGCACTTCATATGTAATTATTTAACATTCCTTTTTCTAAATTAATCTTGCACAGACTGATAAATTGCTGGGAATATAATACTGAGCTCATTGTACTTAACTGACAACTAAAACTATTGATTCATTTTTGCAGTAACATGTCTAAACACAATACAGCTGCTCTTTAGTATTATTCTCTATGTTAGACCATTGGATCCTACTTTAAGATTATTGGCTTCTTTGAAATCACCATCCTAAAGGGGATATAAACCCCAAAATATGAAATGGTGTAAACGTATTCAGAATTTTAATTCATTTTGTGTTTTAAGTGCTTTCTGAGCTATTCATGGTTTTATACTGCTAGACAGGCTTGGTTCAAGGCCCAGAGTGTCAGTGACTCCTAACTCTGTTTATTCATAGTCAAAGTGGCAAGTTTTGGAAAGTATGGTCCCCTTGGATAAACTATGTCAAATCCCTATGAACAATATTACAAAAATTAAGATTGTTGCTTCGCTTAAGGTTTTACTTCTTTCCTTTTCAATTTAGTCCCCAACACTTGGGGGCACATTTACTAAGAGTCGAATTTTGAAGTGAAAAAAACTTTGAAATTCGACCATCAAATTGCAATAGTTCGATATAAGTCAAAGTTTTTTTTGATCGAATATGGTCATATATCGAAATAAATGTTAATGTTGCACATTAAAATAGCCAAAATTTTTTTGACATATAGCAACAATTGTTGCATTACTAAAACAAACTGCATACAGCAGCTACAAGGATAAACTTAGGTATTACTCATATTAAAGTCTACCTACCATTGTAATCCAAAAACATGTCATTTAAAATTAGGAATTATACCTAATGCGTGAAGTCTAGGGATGCACCGAATCCACGTTTTTGGATTCGGCCGAACCCCCGAATCCTTCGTGAAAGATTTGGCCGAATACCGAACCAAATTCGGTTGGGAAGGGGAAAACATTTTTTACTTCCTTGCTTTCTGACAAAAAGTCATGCAATTTCCCTCCCACCCCTAATTTGGTTATGCAAATTAGGATTCGGATTCGGTTCGGCTGGGCAGAAGGATTCGGCCGAATCCGAATCCTGCTGAAAAAGGCCGAATCCTGAACCGAATCCTGGATTCTGAAGTCTGAAGTCTGAAGTCAAACTATGTTTACACGTTTTATAGAAAGACTTGACGCATACCATGGAAGAAGTAGCACTTCTAAAAAGGGAATTTTTGCAGGGTAATGAAAGAGTTGAAAGGAGCAATAAGAGGATTCCGTTTGTATCCAAATATGTTAAACACAGTAAGGAAATAGAAAAGGTAATTAATAAATATTGGCCAATTTTGCAAGGTGATAATAAGTTTGGAAAGCTATATATGGAACCTATTCTTTTCATTTATAAAAAGGGAAAAAGTATCAGGGATGTTTTGTGTCCAGCAGTGCATCAAAAAGGAAATAAGCAAAGGTTTTTCGGGACTCCTAAAAAAGGCACATTCTTGTGCTTAAATTGTGTATGCTGTGCCTCCATTATAAAGGGTGATAGTATCGACCATCCAACGCAAGGTACAAAGATTCAATTACATGACTATGCTACCTGTGATTCCAAAGGTGTCATTTATATGCTCAAATGCCCATGTGGGCTAGTATATGTGGGACAGACAGCTAGGAGCATTAAAACTAGGATTAAGGAACACAAGGGTGACATTCATAATTTTAAGCAGGACACCTATACTGACACAGCAGTTTCTCCACATTTCAACACAGCAAAGCACACACACGGGCAATTAAACTGGGCTGTATTGGAGGTAGTCCAACCACTGAGCACAGGAGGTAACTTTAAACAAAAGATGTTACAAAGAGAGGTGAAATGGATCTTAAAACTAAATTCTCTAGCTCCGAAAGGCTTAAATGAAACTTGGAGCATAAAATGTTTTTTGTAAATAGTGTCTAATATTAAAAACTTTTCCTTTTTCAGAATTCTTTGATACCGGCCCACTTATCTTACAAAGTCAATTGACCTAAAAGTTGGGGTACAGTAAGGTGTGTTTTTTGTACTGACCCTAAATTACAGTATATATAATACGTTGAATTTTTTAAAAAATGTTGTGGTTTACAGTGTTTTTACACTGGATTTGGGTATAATCCCTATTTGATTAGGTATAATTCCTAATTTTAAATGACATGTTTTTGGATTACAATGGTAGGTGGACTTTAATATGAGTAGTACCTAAGTTTATCCTTGTAGCTGTTGTATGCAGTTTGTTTTAGTAATGCAACAATTGTTGCTATATGTCAAAAAATGTTTTGGCTATTTTAATGTGCAACATTTTATGTTACAGTGTGTTAAGTTGTTTATTACTATTTAAATTAAAAAATGGATATATTTCTATTTCTATTTGGGCAGCTATGAATATTCGCAGTTTTTGGACATTATAAAGGGTTGCTTCTACTGTTTGGACGTGTAACTTGGAGTACCTAATGAGTGGTAGAAGGAATCACTTGGCAGCACTTACAAATTAATTATACTAATTTACAGGGGTGGAGCTGTAAGGTGGGGTTGGTTTTATAAGGTGTGTTTGTATTTTTGTATTTCACTTGATAAAGGATCCTTGGGATCCGAAACATGTTGTGATGCAATAAATAATTATTTGCGGCAGAGACTGCGTCTTATGTGCTCCATCCATACCTTTGTTTGATGAAAAAACCCAGGTACTACTTGATGTCAGTAAATACCATTTTTATAATTATGTGTTTATTGCATTGAAAAAGTATTTGCTATCCCATACCCTTCCCTCTTCCTTTCTGTACCCTGTTCCTTTACCTTTACTGATTGAAAATGTTCAAAATAAAGAATTTACAAAGAAACCGTTTAAAATAGAAAATGAATGTACTTAAAAAAATGCTCAGAAATGCACCCTGATTAGGTTTACATTAATTCATTCTTTGGGTTTGGTTGCCTTTAATAATTCCCCCCCCCTTCTGATGTCACCCCGTCCCCACTTTAGCATGCCTGCATGTGATTTGGTACAACAGAATGCAAATTCATATGTGCCATATCAGTCTTTGCAAAGAATAAAAAGAAGGAAAATATCAGTTTTTTGGGGAAGGGGCATCTAGTGTGGATTTCACTCTAGAAGGAAAGAAAACTGTATTTACCTTAGAGGTTCCAGCAAGCAGTAATCTCCTACAAATAGCTGGTTTCCTGGGGAAAGGTTGATGGGATGGTTTATTTTCCCTTTCACATAAAAATAAAGTTAAGGTACTTAATAATACTCTCCTATGAATAACTATTGCTCAGGTTTTCTTTACCTTATTTCATCTGACAAGGCCATCTTAATGTCAATCTTTTGGCTTACTTTCATAATAATGCTAGAATTATGCAGTCATAAAAGATCACTTGTTTGGGGGACACTATGTAATATAACACTCATGGTATCACCAGAATATTATTTGAGTAAACTGAAAAGCGATTGTGCCACCTATAACTCAATGAGAAACTACAATTATGGGCACCTGCCCACCCGACAGAGCAGGATAATAAAGTCATGTCTGCTTTCTACATTATTCTACACAATGCTAAGATCTATCCTGTGCTTCAGATTTGGTAGAAGATTTTCCCACCACATTTGTATGCCAGTTCCTGTATTATAATACTGGGTGACAGAACTACTATTCATTTCAATGTGATAACCTATCACAGTCCCCTGTAGTGTTAAAATCCCCTTGTAAATAGGGAAACAACAAAAATCTGTCTTACTCTGGTGCAACAGCTGAACAATAAGGGAGGTGCAGCAGGAACATGTTTGTTAAGAATTATAACCAAAAACTATATTGGCATATGTATCTTCCTAAACCAGGCAGATATTGTTGAGCATATTTTGCATAGTCTTTAATTCTCTGACTCAAAAATGAAATGAGGTGTCCATTATGAAGTAAAAAAAGTTAAACATTAGTTGTCCATGGAGATTTGTTTGCATAATTCCCCAAAAAGTTTCTCAGGAAAACAACGCATTTATATATATAGTATTTAAGAACCTATAGGTCATTTAATAGAGAATCAACTTTAGCATGACCCTTAACCAGCTGTTTAAAATATTCTGCTGTCACTGGCTGTAATCATCAATGTGTTGACAAGGCTTTGCCAGGTTACTTCTAGCAAACTCTCAGCTTTTTGTTCCTTCTCCAATATCCAAACATTTTGTGGCTACAACAGTTTACACAAAGGACTTGATTCTTGACCAAATTGGGGTGGAAATGACAAATCTCAGATGCTGCCTAGCATGATATTGGCTTCTTTTGTAACCAAGTAAATAATATATATCACTCTGTATATGAATTTAGAATTTTTCAGTACAGTGTTTAAATTGCAAATACATTGCACTGATTCTGGAATCTCAACTTTCTCCAAAAAGTGAAGATACTGGAATGGTAATTTGATTTATTTATTGCCACATGCTATCTATGTATTACCTATCAACTAGAAATAATGTATAAAAATACAACATCACTATAATTTAATCCAGTTTTATAGGGCAAGTAAAATTTAGATGATTTAAAGATAATTCAAAGAAAAAACAAAACAAATTCATATAAAATTAAAAAGTAAAAAAAAGGAGCTGCCCAAGGAGATCAATGACATGAAAAATAATTTTTTGCCTGTTAAGGGCTTATTCGTGCTCTCCAAAGAAAAATAATATGATATGAAATGTATTGAAAAGTATTAAAAATTATTCCACTTATTGTTGCTTTAGTTTTCCTACGAAAACAAAAAGAATTCACAATATTATGACTAGAAACTTGCATTTTCAAAATGAATATAATCAGTTTTCAAAGAAAGTTATTACACTGTGAAATTTAACTGCACTTAGTGGATTTTTTAAGATCTGCTTGATGATGGTACAAGTTAAAAAATTCGAATTTGAGCTATTTTTGTGTATTTCGACTATCAAATAGGCCAAAATTCAATTCAAATTTGAAAAAAATTTCACTATTTGAATATCGAAATGTATCATGTACTGTCTCTTTAAAACTTTGACCATTCGCCATCTAAAACCTGCCGAATTACAGGGACCTCCTAGAACCTATTTTGAGTAATTTGGTGGACTTTAAAACTTTGAATCAAAGTAGATTGAATATGATCTTGCTTCGATTGGAACGATTCAAATACAGCCTAGTCACCCACAGAAAATAACTTTGACTTTTTTAATACATTTTGGCTGGTCCTAGAAGATAAACACATTGTATTTTAAACAAGTCTTTATGACTTTAATTGCAATAGTTCTAAATTAATCAAAATTCACCAGTCAATAATGATTGTTCATGAACAGATTAAAACTTGTTGCCGTTGCATGTATTTTTCCATCAAAAACTTTTATTACATTCCCCTATTATTCTCGTCTGTTTCTGACCCCACAACATCTTCTAAAAAGCAAAAACACCAAATTCACCAAAAATAAGGTGTGCTTCAGGTGCATCAGACCCTCAGCAAAGGGAGTGGAAA
Organism: Xenopus petersii; assembly: GCA_038501925.1. Lineage (NCBI taxonomy): Eukaryota > Metazoa > Chordata > Amphibia > Anura > Pipidae > Xenopus > Xenopus petersii. Next base: position 92,480,773 of record CM076678.1, read on the forward strand.
TGGGTAAATGAAACCTGTTAAGTGCTCCTGGAGCATGGAACTCACAAGTCTGTGACAACGTTTTCTTTAATTTATTTTTTGCTGTTGAACCGTACGTATCCTTGAGTGCTCATCTCATATCATTTTGCATGCCTACCAAAAACATCTTCCCTTGTCCCTCAGTACAATGACATATCCAACAGAAGCAAAACAGCGTTGAATCATTCTGAGGAACATTTTGCAATATGTCTGCATGTTAACAACTTGTTTTACCAGTGGCAAACCAACTAAATGTATAGATTTCATTCCAAATCTCACACCTCTTTCCATCATTGGTAAATATAAAATTTAAACTTCTAATATATCCCAGTACTGGAAATAGTGTGAGGATTTACTGTTACCATGACATAAAGAAATCAAATCCATTAGTCAGGGCTGAAATATGCTTTGGTTCCAGAACAGCAATGAGTTCCAGTCACCTCTGCCTGTTAAGTGACTGAGAGATATTTTGCTACACAAAATTCTAAAAAATCAAATAACTTTCCCCAGAGGAACAAACTTGTCTCCAGAATACAAATGATCATTGTTAAAGGACATTCCTGATGAAGAATTCATTTTTCTTACAGTCATTAGTGGCACACACACACAATCAGCAGGAAACAAACTTCAAGTCTAATTAGTAACAAAATGTTCAAATATTGAAGTAGAATGGAACTTCAAAGTTAAACTTGTCTTCTGTTTCACAATAATGAACTATTAATGAGGCGGCTAAGTACGGTACTTAAAGACATAAGGGCTTATTTTAAATCATGCAAACAAATTTCATTTTTGTTTGTGAGCTGCAAGTGGAACCATCTAACTCACTTTTTGTTCTCTTTTTACTGATAAAAAAGAACATTTGTAGTAAATTCAGACAAGTATGTGCTGCTATTTTTCTGCACGTTATTTTATTGTATGCATTCCTAAAAGTGTTGATTTATTTTAAGATTTATCAAAGCTTTCCTGCCTGCCTATTTAAGCATATCATTTCAATTTTTTACTAGGCAGCTAGGTAGATATTGAAGTAGGACACATTCAGGACTTGGTTTTGAGCCCTTTAATATTATTGATAAATACACACATATACAAAGTAAAATGATAGCATTCCCTTTTTCACAGAATACAGGTATAGGATATCTTGAAACCCATTATCCGGAAAGTAACAAATTACTAAAAGACCATCTCCCATAGACTCCATTTTAACCAAATAATTTAAATTGCTTTTAAATGATTCCCTTTTTCTCTATAATAATAATAATAATAATAATAAAGAGTACCCTTTACTTGATCCAACTAAAATAAAATGAATCCTTATTGTAGGAAAAACAAGCCTATTGGGTTTATGTTATATTTAAATTATTTTTCAATAGACTTAGGTATAGAGATCCAAATTATGGAAATACTGCTTATCTGGAAAACCCCAGATTCCAAGCATTTTGGATAAAAGGTCCCATATCTGTATTAATAACAGGAAGAGAAAATACTACTAACTGAAAACATCAACTTGGCTTCTTTTTCATACAGAAAAAGAAGCCAAGTCAAATTGGAAATAACATATAGATAATTAAATTAACATTTTTAGCAGCAATTCAAAAACCATTGTGCTGCCATCAACAGGGACTAAAAGCAGTGGACGGTGGGCCCATCCTAAAGCCAGATAAGGTAATATTTACGGTTGAATGGCATGATGGGGCTTGGGCCCAAAAAGTGTGAATATGAATTTTGTGCCTTGAGACTGAAGCTCTTGAGAACACTTGATCAAAGAAACCCGGCCATTAACACCCTTTTCTTTTATCATGTTTCTTGCAATAGCTCAGTAGCAAAACAATAAACAACTGATGTTGATTGATGTCTGCTAATCTTTCCTTCTCAACTGCATTATATTTTGGAAACCACTTAAAAAGCACAGTAGTAAATGTACATAAAAAGAAACACTTTTCAACAAGTTCCTGATCACAATCACAAACACTTCACTTGAGGAAACACATTTAGCTATAATAGTGCAAAAGGTTGGTTTCCGTAGAGTAACTTATATTGGCAGGTTGATGTGGATAGATGAATTGATGGACGGATTGCAGTTTAATTAGGTTATGTGTTTTATAAATCAACTTTTAAAATATCATTACAGTTAAGTTTACCAATACAAGTAAGCATCCTGTCTACAATGATTTTTAAAATAAGTTAGCCCACACAGATATATGGTATATAGACATCATATCCTACAGTATATGCCAGAAATTTATTGAAGTTGTAAAAAAAACACTGGCGACTTTTACTTTTTTAAAGCGGGATAGCCTTCAAAAGTCCAAACAATTAAAGATGTTTGTGTTAAGATGTTTTTCCAGACATTTGAGGGGCATGGCGCATTTTTTTAGTGTCGCCAGCATTCAGCTGTCGAGACGCAACTTCCCATTTTAGTGAATTATCGTAGTGGTAATGAATTTGTGCCTGATGAAGTGGCACAAAGTGTGGCGAATCGGTTGCTGGCGAAAACTTGCCCTTTAGGGAATTTGCCCCTACGAGAGATGGCTTCCCATAATTTGGAGCTTTCTGGATAACGGGTTTCCAGATAATGGATCCCATACCTGTAACTGCAAATTAGATGTACTCCATTCAGAACTTGACTGTTACTTTTCATTTGATGCAGTTAAAGGCAGGACGTTTCCATTGATAAAGTGCTTAAAACAATACGCTCAGCATTTTTCAGTTACATGGAAAAAAAAAGCTTTTCATGTCTTCATTTTACATTTTTTTTAAATTCTGCCCGGGGAAAATTCTAGGGTGAACTGAAATATGGGACGTCTTTGTTTTCAGACAGAATGGCATGATTTAAAGCTTGGGAAAATAACGAATGAAAGGAATTCACATGCATATTATACTCTTATCAACAGTCAGGACACTTACATACAAGCTTGAATGAAAGTTCACAACAAAATATATTTTGTCAAGCTGCTTATGCTGCTATTAGTCCATGTGGCAGAAATACATTTTTGTCTTCCTACAATAACTTACTATAATACAATATTTTATGATACAGTAGAAATACAATAGTTTGCATTGGAAAGATTCAGCATTTCAGTTTAAAAACTACTGATATAATACTAAGGAAAAAAAATATTAAATCAAATTTTGCACTGTGATAGAACTGTCTTTACTCGGATAGTTCTCGATTTCCATGTACTCCAAAACACTGACAATTATTGAAGGGGTGGCTACCCCAATACACAGCAAGTGCCTTCATTTCAAATTCACATTTTCAAGAGTTACTTTTGCTGAACCAAACCTATTACGTTTATATCAGTTCAATGGCAGAGCAAATAGAAACAAGTCCAAATGCTAGCAAAGACATGAGTGCTAATAAAATCATTATGTTTCTTCTGTTTAAGTCAAAGCCCTTGTTCACATGCAAAGTTTTCTTCTGTTGGAACATTGCTGAAGCAGCCTCCTAGAAGAGCTAATAAGCAGTGTGTATATTAATAACAGCAATTTACAGTTTTACAAGTTTTACATCTTTTGCATCTATTTTGCATCTATTATGCAGAATGGTTGGAACTGGTGTGCTGAGGACACATACATAGTGTAGACTTAAGGTGGCCATAGACGTAACAATTACGATCTTTCTTGTAAAAGATCTTTCCAAGAAAGATTGTGCGTTTCAATACACATATGTAGAGCTGAATCGCCAGATATACAGGTAGAACAATAGAATTCTACTGTTATCTGACAATTCAGCACTAACAATGGCGATGTTTGGGTTCCTTCAAAGGCACCCGATCAAAATTTTCCATCCAGCCCAATCGACAAGTGGACCGATATGCAAGTCTTCTGCTGATATCGGTCAGCACTTTTCCCACCATACACGCACCGAATATCGTACAAAAATTTGTTTCGTACCATATTATCTGTGCGTCTATGGCCACCTTTAGACCTGTTCAGATAAGATGACAGTGCTGCAATTTGATTTATATTGTACATTTTATCATTACTTTATCATGAAAATCAACATATTGGCAGCCCCTAGTGATTTTTGCTTTCACTGTCCTTAAATATAAATTACTGTTTTATTATTACAGAGAACAAGCAAATGAAATGAAGTATTGCTTTTTTAAATGGGATGTTATTGGGATTCATTTGAGCTTAATAAAGCACCCTTAAAAGGTTTGATTTTAGGATAAAATAACGAATAAAAAAACAAACAAATACAAAAAGTATTATAAAAGTGATACCTATATTGGCTATGCCTAAAAGGCCCCTTCGTCAGGCAAAATACAAATGATGACGAAGGGGCCTTGGTGCTCAGAAAGCTTGCAATGTATTTTTATTGTTAGCCAATATAGGTATCACTTCTACAATACTTTTTGTATTTGTTTGTTTTTTTATTTGTTATTTTTGCTACTGGCTAACACGGTACCACCGTTTTTGTTTTGATTTTAGGATAGAAACTCATATGTCTATCACCACCTCTTTAGTTGTTTAAATGCATTTGTTTACTTTAAACATGTGAAGCTGAAATATTTTCTCCAACTAAGATGTAAACTCCTTATTAATCATAGTCTGGTTGAACCCCTCTAATACATGCAAGTTGGTGGATTGACAGTTGGTAGTGCCTCCAATCTGGTAAAATTAAACTACTTTACATCTTCTATAAATGTAACTTAAGTATTACCTGATCCATGGGCCTCATCATCTACAGAGGGTTTATCTTTAGCAAATAAAATAAATAAAATCAAATATAAATGCTTATAACACTGATAGCTCCTGTGTCTGCCACAGCCAGTTTGGTAGCCAATTTACAAGGAGGCAATGCCAGAATTGAAAGAGCATTTAGCCACTGTGGTTCTTTATCAGAGACCAGCACAGTGGAAAAGCAAATGTACTTTTTAAAAAGCGTCTGTCATATATTCTGGTACCTTGTAAGCTAATCACTCTATGGGTCATTAGTAGTTTGTACTTTGACTGCCCCAAATTACAGTCAAGAAGACTATAGTTTAGATTAATTTCCAAAATGTTGTCAAATCAGCTTTGACCTTGTTTTAATCAGAGTCTGTTGATGTATGTAAAAATTTGGGGTGGTTTTGTCATGTGGACAAAGCCTCCCTAGGGTTCTAAGATGTGATTACATATCAATTTATCTTGGTAGGTTTTAATTTAAAGCCAGATTTTTACACACTTTATAGCTGAGAGAGGATTAGCACAGTGATTCATTACATTCATTGTTTGGTCAAAGTGGCTGGGTTAAGTTGCTGCATGAGTGAAAGGAGCTATCAGCATGCAAAACAAATGTGATAAATGCTGGAAGAATGAAAGGTCATGTGAATCAGCATTAATAAGACAGCTTGTGGTTGCTAATTATTTTTATGCAGGATTTACTATCAACCATAAAACTAATTTTGCTGTTCAACACATCCAGAAATGTCACAGTCCCCAGTTTTAGTAAAGGTCTTGCTTCCATAATCCTGGGGTCACTGCAACCCAGACTGTCAAATTGATGTGTGATAAAGTACACCAATAATGTTTTAAAGATTTAACAAAACAGCTTTTAACAAGTTGTGCTATATTGACTAGCCGAAGAATTTGCATTGAGACCCTAAAACACTTAAGACTTTTGTATTTTATTTCATAGTCAGACACAGGGAGAAAGTGTATTGAGAAAGTGTAAAGCAACACTTGTGTCAGGCCTTAACCTGGGGTCACTTGCACACATTAGAGAAGCATTCCCTGTGCCATCTATTTGTGTCTCTCAGCTTTGACACAACCAGTATGTCCTGCTTAAACCTGCATTTTTCACAGTAGTGCAAACAAGCATGACCAGTGCCAGTGATGTGAAAAATGCAATTGATCTACTGTAAACACAAGAAACCCAACAGATAATTTTTTTTTTTTTACTTTCAAAGCTCTAGCATCCAACGCAATCAGTTTTTAAAAGCCAGAATCTGTAGCCAAACTGTAAGGCATTCTCATTCATTTATTATGGCTCTGATAAAAAGTACATTTCAAAATGTTATCTAAGCCATTTAGTTAAAGGGGAAGCAATATTATCTGTTGCCCTTATTTGTGTTCCATTCTTCTAACATTACTCTCAGCAGAATTTTGTGACAGGCAATAAAGCAATGAATGACACTGAAAACTGAACTGCTAAGCCAGCTCCATATAACACATCGCTAAAGTGCAGGAACCAGATTATTATTATTTACAGAGAATAATTGCAGAGACAAAGGGGTTATTTACGAAACCTCAATTTTTTCTGGTCAAGGTTTTTTGAGGGAAAAAAACTCACATTTTTCATGGAAATAAAAAATTAAATTTTTTTGAAATTTTATAACCCTGGAACTGCTAAAAGTCTGAATTCAAAAATCTTCCATCTCAAACCTGCCAAAGTTATATAGAAGTCAATGGCAGATGTCCCTTTTACAATTTGAAGATATCATGATCTGCGCTGGTTTTGTCTGAAAATGTTGAGGTTTTCGGGCGAATAACCAGAAAAAATCGAGCAAATTAGGCATCAAATTGAGTTATTTTATTGATAAATAGTTAAAATCATGGATGGGCGTTTGGTCAAGCTTGGTTTAATAAAAAGATGTGATAAATTCAAGTTATAGTAAGTAACCCCCTTATAGTCTGCGGTTTCGAAAGATACAGTTATTAATCATGGACTAAGTACTATGACTTAAAAACACATCAAGCTGCACTTTTCTGTGATGCTCCTTTTGTTGATCTTTCAATTAATCCTATTTTTCCTCTTACTTGTTCCCCTATGGGCAGAATTTCCTTCATTTTTGACTCTCTCCCTTCGTTGCTAAATAAATTAGCTTAGCTTAGTTAGTACTGGTTTATTGCAGAATAGTTACATATATAAATCCATATATGAAATATATAAATATATGATTTTTGAAAACGATTGACTTTTTCTCTGTTGTATTAAAAAAATAGCTTGCACTTTATGGTAACTAAGTTGCATAAATCCATATTGGTGGCAAAAACAATCCTACTGAGTTTATTAAGGGGCCGATTCACGAAGGGTCGAATATCGAGGGTTAATTAACCCTCGATATTCGACTAGGAATTGAAATCCTTCGAATTCGAATATCGAATTCGAAGGATTTTGCGCAAATCCTGCGATCGATCGATCGAAGGATTTTACCTTCGATCGAACGATTAAATCCTTCGAATCGAACGATTCGAAGGATTTTAATCCAACGATCGAAGGCAAATCCTTCGATCAAAAAATCCCAGGCAAGCCTATGGGGACCTTCCCCATAGGCTAACATTGACTTCGGTAGCTTTTAGCTGCCGAAGTAGGGGTCGAAGTTTTTCTTAAAGAGACAGTACTTCGACTATCGAATGGTCGAATAGTCGAACGATTTTTAGTTCGAATCGTTCGATTTTCGTAGTCGAAGGTCGAAGTAGCCCATTCGATGGTCGAAGTAGCCCAAAAAAACTTCAAAATTCGAATTTTTTTTAATTCGAACCCTTCACTCGAATTTAGTGAATCGGCCCCTAAATGTTAACATGATTATAGCAGAATTATGGTAAGGTATTGAGTCTTTTATAACATTTTATAAATTCAGAGCTTTTTGTGTCTAGACTGGTGCTAGACGGTTGAACACACACAGGCTCAAGTCTCTACTGTCGCTCTAATGAACATGGTGTGTTTTTCTACTCCTAAATTATGGTGTGATCTGTTGCACAATCATATTGATGCAGACAGACTACTACCTGCCCCATGAACAGTGTGTTTGTCTTCTGAATTTGATGCTTGCTACTTTAATGATACATCCATCAGTTATGAATATGAATTACCTGTCCCTCTCCGTGACCTGTCACTAAAATGGCACCTATTTTGCTGTTCCCACACTTTTCAAGGAGCTATTGCATTTACAAAATTAAGATATAGGTCAGTGTTGTCTAAATGGAACATCTCTCATTTCAGCTTCACAAATGTCTATGGCATCAAGTTTTCCTAGTGACTGGATCGTTGCTTAATTAGGTCACCAACGCTTGTGGTCAAACCAGGCCAATTAGATTAACAATCAGATCATAATGAAATAAATGATGATGATGATGATAATGAAAGCCTGTGCTAACCTGTTGGGAGAGTGTAGCATCAGTGGGAATATGTGGTCCACTTCCTCTCTCAATGGGATTTTCCAACCTGTCCAATAGATGTATGGCTGAGATTTGTTCAGATATTGGTCAGACAGGTTAGTGGACAGACCCCCCCCCCCCCATCCACATAAGGCAAATAAGCTGTATTCACAGCTTTAAATTAGACAGTAATAACATAAGGTATGTAGCTCTACCTTCTTCTTGGATGGCTAATGAATTCACACACACTAACAGAGGTCATAAGGTGCTCAACAAGAATCAGTCTTATCGAATTGGCTTCTGATTATCTAAATGGTTTTACATGGTTTTTGCAGTGGAAATATACTAATGTGAGGACAACATGTATGGCCAGCTGAAACTGCTGTTGGAGTTATAATGATATTATGCATCAGGAGGATTAGGCAGTTTTTTAAAAATGTTATTTAGCTGGAGTTACACAGACTCTCCCACTCATGGGAAAGCAAGGCAATATTTGTTCTCATTGATGCTTACAAAGGGCCTGCTATGATGGTTATGACCAACCATTTAGTTATATGTTGCTCTCAAATATTTCTGAGGAGGAATGATTTGCTACAATAACTGGTGGAAGTGAACACAGTAAATTCAAGGTGACGTGTTAAAACAAAGTCATATTAGTTATTTATAACTAGAAAATAAAGTGTTCAGTAATTCACTACCATTGTCTATGTCCACGTGTCTGCTATTATTAATATTTCAATTATTTAATACTGATTTAACGTTGGAATTCTTATGGACTTGAGTATTAGAATGGACTTGAGAATTAGATGTAAAAAAGCAAAATGTGTCTGAAACAAATTGGCACTTCGTCAAAAAGAGCCTATTAACCCTATTATTGCTCTCTCTCTGTCTCTCTCTCTGTGTCTCTCGCTGTCTCTGTCTCTCTCGCTCTCTCTCTCTCTCTCTCTCTCTCTCTCTCTCTATATATATATATATATATATATATATATATATATATATATATATATTAATATATAGTCCAGGTGTGTATCCGCACTCCGACTCGAACAAATGGGTGCTATATTAAAATCTGATGAATAGCGATGAAGAAGATAAGCACTCCAGTATTTTTAGTTAATAATTATGTATTCCACTGTGCATACCAACGTTTCGGTCCACATTTGGACCCTTGATAAAGGTCCAAATGTGGACCGAAACGTTGGTATGCACAGTGGAATATATATATATATATATAAGTTTAAAGTTCTGGAATAGGCCCTCTAGCCTAGGCCCTCTTGTTTAAAAACAACATCATTCTCTGTCCATGACCACAGTTTAAATATGATAAATCACTCTTTGTTTTTGTACTTTTGAGACATAGAAGTAAAAAAAAACAAGGTTTTCAGACAACTGGTTTTCTGTAATGACTTGGCAGTCTGTCCTACAGCAAGCAAGGTGTTATTCTTACAAGGCTTCTCAATTCTCTGTAGATATATAGCCAGAGAAAAGCAGGCGGCAGACTTTAAGCATTAAGGCCAAGCTCTTGGGTCTAGAGCCAGATATTCACCTGACCTGTCAGGAAAGGAAAGGATGCAGTTCTTAGTAAGTGCTCAGAAGAGATATATTCCCTAGCTCAAACAAAGTCTAATCCTGTCTGAAATGAGATTTGGAGTTAGGCCTGGAGTTGTGTTTGCTTCCTTCCTTTGAATGTTTTTTTGAGCTGTGTTTTACTAAAATATATTTCACAGATTCTATATATTGTTTGTCCTGTTGCTCTCAATAAGTAGCTGCAGCTCTATTAAAGGCTCAGATAATCAAATAATATATTACTTAAACATTTTTACAAATAATCTATAGGGCATTTATAATGATCTATAGAGAGGGATATGCTAGGATAACTCTGTTATACACTAATGATGCTGAACAACATATGTTTAAATACTATCAGGTAAATTACCATTGGTTCCTAAATAAGAGAACAGGTGATTGCATTGTCGGGGATGTATCTCAAATAGCCTGCTGTCTAAGAGGGCACACAGCCATATAGCAACAATGGTTGCCGAACCATGCATGATTATATTTGCATGTGGAAGAATTAAAAGTATATTCTAAAAGAAAATACACAACCAGTGTAGACTACATATGTCTAGTCTGCAAGGTGGACTGTTTGAATGGGCTAATAATGGGGTGAGTTTCTCTCATAGATGGTTTAAATTACTGAGAAAGCTACTAATGTTCTCTTTAGCTCTAGTAAATTCTTATTTCTTATTCTTAATTCCACTTCCTGTATAGTAGTGGGACAGGGCTCCTAAAAAATAACAGATGTGCACATATCTGTATGAATTAGGACTGCACATGCATTTTGCTTCATTGCTATCAGTTCCATGAAATGACACTAAGCTTGGGGTTCTTGTGCTGATGCTGCAGAACTTCAATTGCCAGAGAGCCCTGTGCAATGATAGAACAAGCAATGGACAACAGTCAAATCTGACTCAGACCTCTCACTGCCTCTAGGGTACAGAAAAAATAAACAAAGTTGTTCTGTTTATTGCTGCATCGTGCACAAGTACTTCTCTGTTACCCTTGTACATTAATGGACTGTGGACATGTAAAATGCATCAAAATGGTGATTCTTTTGCATAGATTGATTGCCTAGATGAAGTTTGCTGATATTGAAATTGATTTTATTTATTTAAAGTTTTAGGCCTTGTTTAAATATTCTTTTTTTGAGTGAAAGGTGCTGTGTAGCAATCTAAGGTCTAACATTGTTATTATTATTTATATTTGTTTTTAATATCTCCATTTCTAATGCCTCCAAGTCCTTGCCTTTGGACTCCATTAGGTGGAGGCACTGGTATGTATACCATTTTCCCAGTCTCTCCCATTACTGTCACAAAGGGCTCCCAAGTTTACTTATCCATCAAAAGATTAGCGTTCACGTGATAAACCTTTTTCTAACTGAGTTGAATTAATGAAGTGATGTAGCAAAAAGACTTGTTTAGGAGCCAAAACACCATTTACTACATTCTCCCATGAGTGTGCAATGCATATAAATAAGACCCTTAAACTTGAATTTAAATAAAAATGTTGCCCTAAACGCACACCAGAATAGAAAAACAAATATTAAGTAAAGTTTTTTTTTCTGACTGGAGACATTTGACTTAACTGATATGGGCTACCACTTTTATCTTTTGGCTTTGAAACACTGCCAGACAGACTAAAGCAAATATGTGAAACTGTTGAGAAGTAAATCAGACATAGAAGTGCAATTTAACATGAGTGTTTGCAGAGACTACCATTCCATCATTGGGCTGAGAATCTAGTCTCTAGTCTCTTTGCATACATCACCCTCACTCTGATCACACTTCTTGATTACATGTCAACTGAAACTTAAAGCAGGGACAAGTGAAGGAAAGTGCTGAAGTTGACATTCCAGATAAGACCCTGATGAGCTGGCTGGATTTGCTTTGGCCTCCTATTCATCACTCTTGGCTTATGCAGTGATGACAGCTTATTGGCTGATGATAAAAAAACCCTTCTTTGCAAACCAGGGCTAGTGCTTGGTATATGCTAAAATATAAGTATGGGGCATGGAACATAATCTTAGCCATTAATGCTTGGAATCAAGAAGTGACCACATGCCATATGTTAATAATACTGGTATAGCTTGCATGTATATTTTAGAGACTAGCCAAGAGAGTTTTTTGTGGTTGTAGATAGTTTGTATAGGAAGAGGCAGGGGGGGTTGCCTCTCTGAACCCTAGTAAATAAGTTTGCTATTAACTGTTCTATGGAACGTTTCAGATGCATGATATGCGACATTACGGGGCCCATTTATTACACCTAAATTTTTTCTGGTTGAGAGTTTTAGTGGGAAAACTTGAATTTTTCGAGGAAAAATTTGATTTTTAGAGATTTATCATAGCCCAAAGTTGCTAAAAATCTGAATCTGAAAATACACAATCTCAAACCTGTCGAGGTTATATAGACGTCAATGGCAGATGTCCCTGAACTTGTTTCTTGACATAGTGATCTGTCCTGAATAACCCAAAAAATTTGTGGTTTTCAGATGATAATCCAAAAAAGTCGAATTTTCACAGCAGTGTCAATTGTACAATTGTCAATGAATGTCAAATCGTACAATGACGCTCTATTTTGTTGTGTTGTTTTGCCGCTCTTACTTTTTTGAGAAAAATTATTGATAAATTAGTTAAAATTGTGGAATTTGTTTTCATAAAACAAGGAGATTCATTTGAGTCCCAGTAAATGTGTCCCTACGTGTTTCATGGCCAGATCATATTAAAATGTATATGTCGTATGAAAGGAATTGCAGTATAGTATCTACAGTTGTTCCTGCAATACAACATGTAATGCAACTAGCATTTAAATCAACTTTTACATAGTAACATAGTAAGTTAGGTTGAAAAAAGACACACGTTCATCAAGTTCAAACTTTTAACTTTTTCTAACCTGCCAGTTGATCCAGAGGAAGGCAAAAAAAAACATCTGAAGCCTCTCAGAGGGGGAAAAAAATTCCTTCCTGATTCCAAAATCGGACTAGTCCCTGGATCAACTTGTACTATGAGCTATCTCCCATAACCCTGTATTCCCTCATTTGCTAAAAAGCCATCCAACCCCTTCTTAAAGCTATCTAATGTATCAGCCTGTACAACTGATTCAGGGAGAGAATTCCACATCTTCACAGCTCTCACTGTAAAAAAAACCCCTTCCGAATATTTAGGCGGAACCTCTTTTCTTCTAATCGGAATGGGTGCCCTTGTGTCAGCTGTAAAGACCTACTGGTAAATAAAGCATTAGAGAGATTATTATATAATCCCCTTATATATTTTACATAGTTATTATATCACCCTGTAAGCACCTCTTCTCCAGCATAAACATCCCCAATTTGGCCAGTCTTTCCTCATAGCAAAGATTTTCCAGACCTTTCACCAGCTTAGTTGCCCTTCTCTGTACCCTCTCTAATACAATAATGTCCTGTTTGAGTGATGGAGACCAAAACTGTACGGCATATTCCAGATGGGGCCTTAGCAGTGCTCTATACAGTGGAAGAATAACCCCCTCCTCCCGTGAATTTATGCCCCTTTTAATACAGCCCAATATTGATGAAGGGTGTACCTTCTAGGGATGTAGCGAACGTCGGAAAAAAAGTTCGCGAACATATTCGCGAACTTGCGCAAAATTGCGAGCGGTTCGCGAACGGTTCGCGAACCCCATAGACTTCAATGGGAAGGCGAACTTTAACATCTACAAAAGACATTTCTGGCCAGAAAAATGATTTTAAAGTTGTTTAAAGGGTGCAACGACCTGGACAGTGGCATGCCAGAGGGGGATCAAGGGCAAAAATGTATCTGAAAAATCTGCCTGTGTGTGCTTGGAAGAGATAGTGTAGGGCGAGAGCTGTTAGTGATTTCAGGGACAGATGATAGTAAGTTTGCTGGCTAGTAATCTGCGTGATACTGCTCTGTATTGGAGGGACAGAAGTCTGCAGGGATTTGAGGGACATTTTAGCTTAGGTAGCTTTGCTGGCTAGTAATCTACTGTTCTCTTTAAACAACTGCCATACGTTGACCTTGTAGGCATTGTTTGCCCAGTTTTTTTGGACGCAGCCACTGAAGCACAGTTGCCAGAAAAAATATGCCATATAAATGCTGAAAATAGTCATTTTTCGCCATACGTTGACCTTGTAGACATTGTTTGCCCAGTTTTTTTGGACGCAGCCACTGAAGCACAGTTGCCAGAAAAAATATGCCATATAAATGCTGAAAATATAAATTTTTTTGGTTGCAGCCACTGAAGCACAGAGGCCAGAAAAATTATGCCATATAAATGCTGAAAATAGTCATTTTTCGCCATACGTTGACCTTGTAGACATTGTTTGCCCAGTTTTTTTGGACGCAGCCACTGAAGCACAGTTGCCAGAAAAAATATGCCATATAAATGCTGAAAATATAAATTTTTTTGGTTGCAGCCACTGAAGCACAGAGGCCAGAAAAATTATGCCATATAAATGCTGAAAATATAAATTTTTTTGGTTGCAGCCACTGAAGCACAGAGGCCAGAAAAAATATGCCATATAAATGCTGAAAATAGTCATTTTTTGCCATACGTTGACCTTGTAGGCATTGTTTGCCCAGTTTTCTTGGTCGCAGCCACTGAAGCACAGTTGCCAGAAAAAATATGCCATATAAATGCTGAAAATAGTCATTTTTTGCCATATACGTTGAGTCAAGGTATGGCAAAAAATGACTATTTTCAGCATTTCTATGGCATATTTTTTCTGGCCTCTGTGCTTGAGTGGCTGCGGCCAAAAAAACTGGGCAAACAATGCCTACAAGGTCAACGACGTTGACCTTGTAGGCATTGTTTGCCCAGTTTTTTTGGCCGCAGCCACTCAAGCACAGAGGCCAGAAAAAATATGCCATAGAAATGCTGAAAATAGTCATTTTTTTGGTCGCAGCCACTGAAGCACAGTTGCCAGAAAAATTATGCCATATAAATGCTGAAAATATAAATTTTTTTGGTTGCAGCCACTGAAGCACAGAGGCCAGAAAAATTATGCCATATAAATGCAGAAAATATGCATTTTTTTGGTTGCAGCCACTGAAGCACAGAGGCCAGAAAAATTATGCCATATAAATGCAGAAAATATGCATTTTTTTGGTTGCAGCCACTGAAGCACAGAGGCCAGAAAAATTATGCCATATAAATGCAGAAAATATGCATTTTTTTGGACGCAGCCACTGAAGCACAGTTGCCAGAAAAAATATGCCATATAAATGCTGAAAATAGTCATTTTTCGCCATACGTTGACCTTGTAGACATTGTTTGCCCAGTTTTTTTGGTTGCAGCCACTGAAGCACAGAGGCCAGAAAAAATTAAACCAGTAGGGTTTGCACCCTAGTTTGTAACGGTGGCGGAGGGAGGAGGACGCTAAAGGACAGCTGTGTGTGGAGTCATGAGGCTTGAAGAGAAGGACAGCTGCATAGAAGTCAGAACAAGTCTTCCGGCGTGCAGTAACCCTCCGAGATCCACCCCTCATTCATTTTAATAAAGGTCAGGTAATCGACACTTTTGTGACCTAGGCGAGTTCTCTTCTCAGTTACAATCCCTCCTGCTGCACTGAAGGTCCTTTCTGAGAGCACACTTGAGGCTGGGCAAGACAAGAGGTTCATGGCAAATTGTGACAGCTCTGGCCACAGATCAAGCCTGCGCACCCAGTAGTCCAGGGGTTCATCGCTCCTCAGAGTGTCGATATCTGCAGTTAATGCCAGGTAGTCCGCTACCTGCCGGTCGAGGCGTTCTTTGAGGGTGGATCCCGAAGGGTTGTGGCGCTGCCTTGGACAGAAAAACATTTGCATGTCTGACGTTACAGACCGGCCAAAGGGCTTTGTCCTTGCAGGTGTGCTCGTGGCAGGATTACTGGCACCTCTGCCCCTGGAATGTTGATGAGTTCCTGAAGTGACATCACCCTTAAAAGCATTGTACAACATGTTTTGCAGGCTGGTTTGTAAATGCCGCATCTTTTCGGACTTGTGGTATGTTGGTAACATTTCTGACACTTTATGCTTGTACCGAGGGTCTAGTAGCGTTGCGACCCAGTACAGGTCCTTCTCCTTAAGCCTCTTGATACGGGGGTCCTTCAACAGGCATGCCAGCATGAAAGACCCCATTCTCACAAGGTTGGATGCAGAGCTATCCATCTCCGCTTCCTCATTATCAAGGACTGCATCATCCACGGTCTCCTCCCCCCAGCCACGTACAAGACCAGGGGTCCCCAAAAGGTCACCACTAGCCCCCTGGGAAGCCTGCTCCTGTTGGTCCTCCTCCTCCTCCTCCACAAAGCCACCTTCCTCCTCTGACTCCACTTCTGGCACCTCTCCCTGCGTTGCAGCAGGTGCCTGGGTTCGTTCTGGTGATTGCGACCATAAATCGTGCGCTTCCAGCTCCTCGTCACGCTGGTCTACAGCCTCATCTGTCACTCGTCGCACGGCACGCTCCAGGAAGAAAGCGAAGGGTATTAGGTCGCTGATGGTGCCTTCGGTGCGACTGACCATATTTGTCACCTCTTCAAAAGGTCGCATGAGCCTGCAGGCATCGCGCATAAGCACCCAGTAACGGGGGAAAAAAATCCCCAGCTCTGCAGATCCAGTCCTACCACCCAGTTCAAAAAGGTACTCGTTGACGGCCCTTTGTTGTTGCAGCAGACGTTCCAACATAAGGAGCGTTGAATTCCAGCGAGTCTGGCTGTCAGAAATCAAACGCCTGACTGGCATGTTGTAGCGCTGCTGAATGTCAGCAAGGCGTGCCATGGCTGTGTAGGAACGTCTGAAATGGGCCGACACCTTTCTGGACTGGGTGAGAACGTCCTGGAATCCTGGGTACTTGGAGACAAAACGTTGGACTATTAAATTTAACACATGTGCCATGCAGGGCACATGTGTTAAATTTCCCAGTCTCAACGCTGCCAACAGATTGCTTCCATTGTCACACACCACTTTTCCGATCTGCAGTTGGTGTGGGGTCAGCCACCGATCGGCCTGTGACTGCAGAGATGACAGGAGTACAGATCCGGTATGGTTTTTGCTTTCCAGGCACGTCATCCCCAAGACAGCGTGACAACGGCGTACCTGGCACGTCGAATAGCCTAGGGGGAGCTGGGGGTGCACAGGTGTGGAGGAGGAGAAGGAGGACCCAGCAGCAGAGTAAGAAGAAGAAGAGGAAGAAGACGAGGTAGAGAGCGATGGAGGAGTAGAGGTGGTGGCAGAACCGCGTGCAATCCGTGGCGGTGACACCAACTCCACTGTTGTTGTTGTTGTTGAGCTACCCATTCCCTGCTTCCCATTCCCAGCCATTACCAAGTTCACCCAGTGGGCAGTGTAGGTGACATACCTGCCCTGACCATGCTTGGAGGACCATGCGTCAGTAGTCATATGGACCTTTGGCCCAACACTAAGTGACAGAGATGCGGTAACTTGGCTCTGCACATGTTGGTACAGGTGTGGTATTCCCTTTTTAGAAAAAAAATTGCGGCTGGGTACCTTCCACTGCGGTGTCCCAATTGCTACAAATTTGCGGAAGGCCTCAGAGTCCACCAGCTGGTATGGTAAAAGCTGGCGGGCTAAGAGTGCAGACAAGCCAGCTGTCAGACGCCGGGCAAGGGGGTGACAGTCAGACATTGGCTTCTTACGCTCAAACATGGCCTTCACAGAAACTTGGCTGGTGGCAGATGACTGGGAATGGGAACAGGTGGTCAAGGTGGAAGGCGGAGTGGAGGGTGGTTCAGATGGGTCAAGGAGAGCAGAGGTAGAGCAGTAAGATGCTGGACCAGAAGGAGTGTGACTTTTAGTTTGCCTGTTGCCTTTGAGGTGTTGCTCCCAAAGTGCTTTGTGCTTGCCGCTCATGTGCCTTCGCATAGAAGTTGTACCTATGTGGCTGTTGGGCTTACCAAGGCTCAGTTTCTGACTGCACTCATTGCAAATTACAATGCTTTTGTCAGAGGCACACACATTAAAAAAATCCCACACTGCTGACTTTTTGGAAGTGTGCGATCTGGCGGTAACAGTAGAAGTTGGCGGCATTGGCGGCAATGGCGGGTGCGTTGGCCGGCTGAACACAGGTGCCGATACATGTTGTTGCCCTACTGATCCCTGCGGGCTGGCCTCCCTGCTTCTTCTAAGTCTTATTCTCCTACTGCCTCTCTGACTCTCCGTCTCTCCATCTGAACTACCCTCCTCTTGCTCTCTTCTACTAGGCACCCACAAAACATCAATCTCCTCATCATCATTCTCCTCAGATGCATCAATTTCTTCTGACACATCACAGAAGGAAGCAGCAGCGGGGACCTCCTCCTCCTCCTCATCACTCATCATTATGTCCATCTCTGTCGTGTTCTCTGCCAGAATTAAATCTGGTGTAACGTCCTCATCTCCTTCATCTTCTTCTGCCAATAATGGTTGCGCATTACTCAGTTCAAGAAACTCATGGGAAAATAACTCCTCTGACTCCAGTGAAGATGGGGCACCGGTGGTGGAGGAAGTGTTACGTGGGGTGGCCATAGCAGTGGAGGATGAGGAGGATGTTGTGGTAAAGTTAGAAACGGTAGAGGATGGGGTGTGCTGTGTAAGCCAGTCAACTACCTCTTCAGCATTTTGGGAGTTCAGGGTCATTGGCTTTTTAAAACTGGGCAATTTGCTAGGGCCACAGGATTGCATAGCAGCACGGCCCCTAGCACGGCCTCTGCGTGGCGGCCTGCCTTTGCCTGGCATTATTTTTAAAAAAACAACAACAACAAAAACTCAGTTGGTTTTTCTGGAAACGATAATACACACAGCTAGATGGCAGTTTGAAGAAAACAGTGTGCAAATAATGCCTACAAGATCAACGTATACACTACTACAGCGGTGGATACGGATTACGTAAAATATATGAATGCTGCTTGAAAAAAAGTAACTCAAGTGGTTTTTCTAGAGACGATAATATTATCAATATTTAGACAAAATGTGAACAAGCTCACACAGCTAGATGGCGGTTTGAAGAAAACACTGTGCAAATAATGCCTACAAGGTCAACGTATACACAGCGGTGGATACGGATTACGTAAAATATAAGAATGCTGCTTGAAAAAAAGTCACTCCGGTGTTTTTTCTGGAGACGGTAATATTATGGATATTTAGACAGAATGTGAACACGGGCACACAGCTAGATAGCAGTTGGTTGAATAACACACTGGGCAAAAAATGCCTACAGGGCAAATAATGCCTACAAGGTCAACTTATACACTACTACAGCGAGGGATACGGATTACGTAAAATTTATTATGGCTGCTTGAAAAAAGTCACTCCGGTGTTTTTTCTGGAGACGGTAATATTATGGATATTTAGACAGAATGTGAACACGGGCACACAGCTAGATAGCAGTTGGTTGAATAACACACTGGGCAAAAAATGCCTACAGGGCAAATAATGCCTAAAAGGTCAACTTATACACTACTACAGCGATGGATACGGATTACGTAAAATTTATTATGGCTGCTTGAAAAAAGTCACTCCGGTGTTTTTTCTGGAGACGGTAATATTATGGATATTTAGACAGAATGTGAACACGGGCACACAGCTAGATAGCAGTTGGTTGAATAACACACTGGGCAAAAAATGCCTACAGGGCAAATAATGCCTAAAAGGTCAACTTATACACTACTACAGCGATGGATACGGATTACGTAAAATTTATTATGGCTGCTTGAAAAAAGTCACTCCGGTGTTTTTTCTGGAGACGGTAATATTATGGATATTTAGACAGAATGTGAACACGGGCACACAGCTAGATAGCAGTTGGTTGAATAACACACTGGGCAAAAAATGCCTACAGGGCAAATAATGCCTAAAAGGTCAACTTATACACTACTACAGCGGTAGTAAAATAAAAAAAAAGTTAAATAAAAAAAGAATGAATATTAAAAAAAAAAAATTAAAGTTGGTGCTGCTGAACTACTAGGAGCAGCAGATTAGCACACCAGTCCCACTCCCCAACACTGCTAGACTAATAGCACTGGGCTCTTATAGTAGTAGTAGTAGTAGTAGTAGTAGTAGTAGTAGTAGTAGTAGTAAAACAACAAAAAAATAAATAAAAGCAGTCCTTACAAGGACTATTGCTATTGCAGCAGTCAGCAGATGAGATCAGAAGCAGGACAGCTGCCCACTGCAGCTACATACAGAGCACTGCAGTAGAAGGTAGATTACTAGCCAGCAAAGCTACCTAAGCTTAAATGTCCCTCAAACCCCTGCAGACTTCTGTCCCTCCAATAACAGAGCAGTATCAAAACGATTACTAGCCAGCAAACTTTCAACTGTCCCTGAAATCACTAACAGGCAGCAGCTCTCTCCCTACACTATCTCTTCAGCACACACAGGCAGAGTGAAAAAAAGCTGCAGGGCTTCGGTTTTTATAGGGAAGGGGAGTGGTCCAAGGGAGAGCTTCCTGATTGGCTGCCATGTACCTGCTGGTCTGGGGTGAGAGGGCAAAAAAAAGCGCCAACAATGGCGAACCCAAAATGGCGAACGTCGCGCGACGTTCGCGAACTTCCGGCGAGCGCGAACACCCGATGTTCGCGCGAACAAGTTCGCCGGCGAACAGTTCGCGACATCTCTAGTACCTTCTAACACACTGCAGTGGAAGAAATAATGTTTGTATGAAGTATATTAGACGCTAGTCAGTTGCATGTCTAGGCTCAACAATTAAAGGAAACATTGGAAGTAACTTCTTGAAAAAAACACGAGAAAGTGAGTTTTGCTGTATTAAAAACAAGGCAAGATTTGGAAAATAATGGGCATATAATTACAGCATAATCTATATAAGGCTGGTTATTACTCTATGCCTTGATCCTCATTTTCTTTGGACAATACTAGTGAACAGTATTTGTATAAAATTTGGAAACATGTTGTCAGTACATAGTAAAATTATTTCTGAATTTATCCCAGAGTTCCTTTACAGTCTCTTTATATATCATTTGGCACCAAAATTAAGATGAGTGTATCAAATAATAATAATTAGATAATTTGTCTGTTTTTGATTGATTCTCATTTTAAGTGGACAAAAGCCTCTTTCAACTTTATGGGGTCCATTTACTAACAATCAAATCTACATTTTCACGAATTTCTTAAAATTTGTGTTTTTTCTTTTTTTAAAAAAAGCTCTAAAAATTCTCGATTTTGTGTAAAAAGCAACAACTTCAACAAGTAAAAATGTTCAAGTCTTATAGAAGTCAATGGGAGCTGCGCTGATTGCGTTAGACCGTTTTCAATACATATATGTTTTTCCTCTACGAATTGTCTGAAAAACTCAAAATTTTCAGAGCTTCTCGAGGTATTAATTTTTTAGCTCACCGTTCAGCATAATTTCCTGATACTACTTTTTTAAATTCAGATCTTTTAATAAATGTCATGTTTTAGAGTTTGTTAGTTTAGTTGTGGTTTCAAAAACCTCTAAAACCACTTAAATCCAACCTTCGTTAAATAAGCCTCCTCCATTCATATTGCAAATCAAATCATGATGATATTGTCCTTGCAACAAAAGAATTACATATGTGCAGACTTTCACCTTTTGCTGTGAAGTTTGGTGCAGTAACTTCTAATTAGAAAATGGTACCTATATTTGAAAAGCTATAATCTGTTGTCTATATTCTGAACAGAGAGTCACAAAATTCAGTAGCTAATGTGCAATCTCTCTGCCCTCAAAGCTCACTTTATCTGAGCCTCATCAGCTCAGATATTCACTTAGTATCCCCAGCCCCTTCAATACATGAGCCCTGCATGGCTACCTGCTTCCTTTTGACTTTTTTATGATTCCTTATTCTTTAGAACCAAACTTTAGAGTCATGACTGCTTTTTGCAGGAGTTTAGTTGCCTTCTCCCAGACAGCCCTCTTTTAGGGTGTTCTGACTTTTTTTACAGGAAGTGATTGTGTGCCTTAGGGAATGTATACATTATCAGTCTCTGGGTACTAGTTTAACCAACATTTTATATTTTATAAACTTTTTTATTAAAACAGCCTGGATTTTAACAGGAAAAGAGGTATATCTTTTGGTATTTTATTTTTTGATTATTTTGGAAATAATTTTAATCTTGCCCTCTATTTGTTACTGTTAGAGTTTCAGCAGTTTCAGCATTTATGTTACACGAATGAATGTGGAGTTGAAGTGTTAAAGGAATTGTTCAGTGTAAAAATAAAAACTGGGTAAATAGATAGGCTGTGCAAAATAAAAAGTGTTTCTAATATAGTTAGTTAGCCAAAAATGTAATGTATAAAGACTGGAGTGACTGGATATGTAATATAACAGCTACAACACTACTTCCTGCTTTTCAGCTCTCTTGGTTTACACTGACTGGTTACCCTGGTTACCAGACAGTAACCAATCAGACAGGGCTGGTCCTATCAAATGTGGGGCCCAATTGGGACCATGTTGGCGGGGCCCCTAGACAAAGTGTTGCTGGCTACTGACACAGCAAGTATTTAGGAAAATAAGGGCATACAGGCACAAAATAGAAAGGAAAGGGGCAGTGCGGGGCCCGCAGAGGTGCGGGGCCCAATTGGTCCAATTGGCCTAAGGCCGGCCCTGCAATCAGAGACTTGAGGGGGGGCCACATGGGTCATATCTGTTGCTTTTGAATCTGAGCTGAATGCTGAGAATCAATTACAAACTCACTGAACAGAAATGTACCATGTGGCCCCCCTTCAAGTCGCTGACTAACTCAGAGTTATAGAGCTGAAAAGCAGGAAGTTGGATTATGGCTGTTTTATTAGACATCTGTTCACTCCAGCCTTTATATATTACATTTTTGGCTAACTAACTATATTAGAAACATTTTTTATTTTGCACAGCCTATCTATTTATCCAGTTTTTATTTTCACACTGAACTATTCCTTTAAGGTAAAAAAAGGTGTCCCAAAAAATCGCACATTCTAAATGTATTGCTTGTAATATTATGTATATACAGTAGATAAATATAGATATATAGAGAGAGAAAGAGATACTGTATGTTCTGCATTAGTTTTTATTCTTTCCAATCAAAACCTGTTATCTCTCAGCAGGAAATAAATTCTTTCAGTTTATTCTTATTGGAAACAAGTGATAACCTCCCGACAGTTTCTGAACATCATGGCCAATAATATATTAAGTAACTGAGGAGGTTTGCTGTAAATGATAACACATTTGAAGAGTTTTAAATAAATACATTCTGAAGACCTGTTATTGTTGCGTGTTCTTTCTAAAGCGAGCACCAGTTTTGCCATGTATCACTGATCATAGTCAGTTAGTCCTATATTCAAACAGCTACCTACAAAACCGGCTTCTTAGTATAAATAGAATTTAACAAAGCAGATTAAAGCATCAGATGTGACAGCTGAGATTAGGCAGGGGTTGTTAACTCACTGCGCAAATGAGCATTCTAAATCACCTCTGTAATGAAGTCTCACATGGCGGAACTTGGATTAGTCCAGTGAAATTCATGCTCTAAAACACTGAGAAATATTAACCTCTTCACTTCACTTCATGGAATCTTTAGAGATAATAGTAACTGAGAAGTTAAGTAAAGTGTGTGTGTAATTTTAGGTGATGTTTATTCATCTTGCTTTTATCAGTTTTCCCTATTTTCTATGCCCCCAAATGCTGTACTCCTCCTAAGTCTCCCCCTAAATATAGGTTATTTAAAGGGATACTGTCATGGGAAAAATGTTTTTTTTAAAAGCGCATCAGTTAATAGTGCTGCTCCAGCAGAATTCTGCACTGAAATCCATTTTTCAAAATAGCAGATAAACTGATTTTTTTATATTTATTTTTGACATGGGGCTAGACATATTGTCAGTTTCCCAGCTGCCCCAAGTCATTTGACTTGTGCTCTGATACTCTTTACTGCAGTACTGCAAGTTGAAGTGATATCACCCCCCTCCCTTCCCCCCAAGCAGCCTAACAACAGAACAATGGGAAGGTAATGAGATAGCAGCACCCTAACACAAGATAATAGCTGCCTGGTAGATCTAAGAACAGCACTCATTAGAAAAAGCCAGGTCCCACGGCATCACATTCAAAGTTACATTGAGTAGGAGAAACAACAGCCTGCCAGAAAGCAGTCCCATCCTAAAGTGCTGGCTCTTTCTGAAAGCACACAACCAGGCAAAATGACCTGAGATGGCTGCCTACACACCAATATTACAAGTTAAAAAAAATACACTTGCTGGATCAGGAATTCAATTTTATATTGTAGAGTGAATTATTTGCAGTGTAAACAGTGTAATTTAGAAATAAAAAATACATCCTAAAAATCATGACAGAATACCTTTACCTAGAAAGACTGCCAGAAAACATTGCTGCTTTCAGTTAAGTCACAGACACAGACCATGTTACTGAGCTGCAGCATTCTTGGGCTTGGTGGATTCCTTCCTACTGAAAGGGATAAATTGTAATCAAGCTCACTAAAATGATGGTGACTGGTTCTTACCTATATAGCACTTTTATGGGGGCACTTGCTGTCAAATTCAATGCCTGAATAAGTCCAAGTCGTTGTACACCGCAGAAGTGAAGGTACCTATCAGTTTTTAATAAACTAGAAGGTTCATTGCCCAGTATTTGTTATCTCTAGATGGTCTTTGAGATTTTATTAGGCATGTCATCCTGTTATGTATTCCGGTATGGAACCTGTTATCCAGGAGGCTCAGGACATGGGGTTTTCTGGATAATGAATCTTTTTTTCATTTGCATCTACATACCGTAAGTCTACTAGAAAATCATTTAAACATTGAATATACCCAATGGTCTGGTTTTGCTTCTAATAAGAATTAATTATATCTTAGTTTGGATCAAGTACGATGTACTGTTTTATTATTACAGAGAAAAAGGAAATCATCATTATCATCATCATCATAACACCATGAAATCTCTCTACATATTTATATACCTGATATTGAATACAGTTGGATAATAATTGGCCATTACCTTTGGAATAATGTAGACTTAGGGGCCTTTTTACTACCATTCAAATTTCTGTTTTTTTTTCAAATATAGAATTATTTCTCTAAAATTATTTGTTTGTTTATTCCTTTAAAACTGTAAAAATGCAAAAAAAAAGTAGTCAAGGTCCCAGAAAAGTCAATGGGAGCTGAGCTGATCCTGTTGGACCTTTTTTTAGCCTCTCGGACTTTTAGAGGTTTTTGGATTTTAGTTTCACTAGTAATTGTCCGAAATTCTTTGTAGAGTTTTTCAAATTTTTTAGTGCATTGCTCAGTTTTTTTTAATTCATACTTTTTATATTCGGATCTTTTAATAAATGATATGATATCGGTAGTTTTAGCAAAAAAAAGTTTATTCATGGTTTCAAAACTCTAAAATCACTACAAGGAGAACGTTGATAAATGGACCTCCCCATGTAGATCATCTTTTAAAAATCTTTCAAAAAAATTATGTTAGAAATCTCTACATTTTGAAATTATCTCAAAAAGATAAATTTAGTAAATATTTAGTAAATAACAAACCAAAAACCAAAACGTCAATTTTTCCTATTCAAGGTTTTTTTGGGCAATTTTTCTTGAAAACAAAACTCGAATTTTTCAAGATTTTTTAATTCCCCCGAAGCTGCTGAAAGTCTGAATTCAAAAATCCGTCATGTAGAAGTCAATGGCAGATGTCCCTTTTACAATTTGAAGATACTGTGATCTGTGTTGGGTTTTGTCAGATCATCCAAAAAGTTCGAGGTTTTCAGGAGATAACCATTGCACAATTTGAGTTTTTGCTCCATTTTATCGAGTTTTTTCCTGACACAACTTTTTTGAGCTATTTTATTGATAAAATCGTGGCTGGGAGTTTGGTCAGATTTCAAGTTTTAGTGAATAACCCCCTAAAAGTTTCCCACTGATGTTATTAACTTGATGAGCATTTGTATAGCATATAATATATGTAATACTTAGATTTACTAAATAATTTGTTCTTATTCTAATTATTTGGTATGCTGGCCCTTGTGTTGTTTACAGGAAATACAAGATTTACAGCCTGGGAATGCAAAAATGAACTCTGAATGATGCACCACTGAGATATGTTTATCTTATCAAGTATATAACATCATTAATTAAACTCTACAGCACTGAAAGGTACAAACAAAAAGTTAAACAAATACACTGGATAAAAGATCCCCTCCTGTAATGAATGAATTAGTATTTTATTTGAAAATAGTATGCCAGTATACAGTATATACTTATATCAATACTGTAAATGTTTTATTGCAAGAACTAATTTCCCAGTATTTCAATTTAAAGGTAAAAATTACACAAACTAAGAGGCAGCGATTCCCTACGAATGCAGACAGGCATGTACAGTGTTTATTTTGTTCCGGACAGTAATGTGGGTCATAGAGTTCATTAGTGATGGGCGAATTTGCGAAATTCGTGAAACGCAGAAAAATTTGCGAATTTATTCGCTGGTGGCGAATCACGCAAATTCGCCCCGAATTCGCGCCTGGCAAATAAATTTGCCCATCACTACAGTTCATGCCAAGAATGGGTTTCAATATATTTTGGTCAGACAAGGTTATGGTAAAAGCATATTACATTCAGTACAGGCTCCCTAATGCTGATAGTTTATTAAATTAGGTTACAGATAACAGAAATTACTTACAAATGCTTTTGATTCTGTCAGTGACCAACACAACACTCTGCTGATACTTCTTACATAATCCAAAAAATACTACATCTCTATGTCGACTATAGTGATGAGTGAAATTTTTCACCATGTTTCATCATGAAAAAACACCCATATGGCTGTTAAAAAAAGTTGTGCTGTAGAAAGTCCAAAGACTCCAATGGCTGCTTTAAAAAAGTTCCTGTGAAAAAACCGCCTGTTGACTTCAATGCATTTTGTAATGTTTTGCTTTTTCACTAATGTTTCTGCAAACCAAAATGGGACAGATTTGCTCATCAATAAACTAGATTTAAAAAAACATAACAAAAAGGGATGGCTGATATTACAGGTATTCTCAGAGAATGTTATGGAGCATTGTGTCTTCAGCCTTAGATCAATATGTTCTTTAAAATACAATCGATGTGTAAAGGCCTCATTCTTTTTTCATTCAAAATTAGATTTTTTTTTCTCTTTTTTCAAAACAATACCATATTAACACTCCAGACCTTATTTGGCATCTAATCTAGAAAATTTTGAAACAAACATTTCAATAATATAATTTCCTCTTTTGAAGCAATATGTTGTTGATAGACAACATTACACTATTTAATCATCTAGTGACATCCAAGTAAGAAAACAGATCAAGCTGAAATTTGGTTACAAATGAATGGCGTAATGCCCAGGAACATTCAGTTTTATAAACTTTTAACAGCAGGAAATTGACATTAAGCCAGGAGCTGATATGTACAAGACAGAAATGTGAAGAGAGAAAAGATTAAGCCCAGAATATATGATTTCTTTTGAACAGAAATCTGGCAAGATATTTTATTTGTCCGGTAACCTGAATCACTTTAATTTAGTGTGTTACTGCCGTAATACTCTCTTGTGTCCTTTCCTTTGCTGAATCACTTGCTGATGGAGTCAGAGTAGGTATAAAAAAAAGTATTGCTTCTCTTTATTGTAAAACCATACAGATGTATTTGTGGATACTACAATAAAACGATTTTGATGTTTGGAAAAGTTATTGAGTTCCAGGGTTTATCCCCATCAGGATTAGCTCTTGGTTCTTTTAAGGGTAATGGCACACAAGACAATTTCAAGAATTTTGTCACCCAAGCATTTTGTAGCTCTTTGGTAGGCTCAAAATCACCTCTTATTTGAATGAGAATTGCCTGTAAATGCTGAGTGCCAGCATTAAGAGTTGCATTTTCAATTGATATCCGTCTGATTTTTTACAGCAATTGGTGCTTGCAGGTGACTCTTGATCAAACTGAATGGGAGGCAATTTTGAATGCTTTGTCTCACTCCCAAAATAATCTCCAAATCACCCTGTGTTTTGTTACCATTAAGAAATTATTCAGTATGTGCCAATTTAAGTAAATTTGTAGCAATTAATTCTCCCATGCTATCTGTGTTCATTTTCCAAATGGGATGACAAGCCCGTTCATCATTATAACATCAGCTAAATGCAATCCTGCCAATTTCAACAACTTCATTGAAAGGGTTCATATTTTTATCACAATCGTTCCAGACTGTAACAGAAAATAAGAGAATTAATACTTTCTATTATTTTTTTTACAGGATTTTTTTCACCAAATAATGAGCCATGGATAAACATTTTTATGTTATTTCATTTTATTTTGTTGCTGCTGTTTTGAGTTGGCGTTGACAGCATTTTTCAGCCAAATCAATGCTAAAGCTTAGCAAACCAGCTTCCAAAATACATTATTCAGCAATACAATTCATAAATAAGAATATGTAGCTATGTTCGTAGTTCATATCCCTCCAAAATGCAATAACAAAGGACAATGTGCAAATGTGCCCTGGTGCTATGGCATTAAGAACAATAACCTGTACAACAGTTGGTAAATTGCTCAATAGTGAGCATGTGAATGGATAGCTCAGACTGCCTTAATACTGACTTTGCTAGCTGAACTGCATGGGTAATGAAGAGTCATATAGACTCAGCATATGTTGGTTTATTGACGAAAGAGCAAACAAACAGTGTCTGTACACATAGCTAAGAGCAGATGAGGTGGCCCCTCCATTGTTGCTGTTACAGTTACATCCATTAATAATGTGGTTGGGTAACTTAGCTTTACTTTTATAAGTAAAAAGGCACTTTGTTTATGAATAGATTATTGTTTACCCTTTGGTCAGGTTATAGTGTAAACAGGCACTTTATGTTTTTGACATGTAACATTCCCTACCCTATCTTTTTGTTACTGTATGTAACTCATATTTAATGCTGTTTTTACACCCTTACCTTTATCACTGTCCACTTTCCTTTACCACTTCCCTGCAGTAAAAGTTTGCTCTTGAGCTTTTATTACTAACCCCCATATATTAAGAAAATGCACTAAGTTTGTCCAGGAGCAGTAACCTATAGCAACCAATAAGATGTTTACTTTTAAACAGGTGACCAGTAAATACTACCTGCTGATTGGTTGCTATGGTTCACTGCCCCCAGACAAACTAAGTGCCTTTTAATACATTACCCCAATAGAGTATTATGTTATGTTGTTCCTTTGTATAAGTGTTGTGCATTTCCATCTCTTTTCATATGGCAGACTTTGTGCAACCATTAGCTGTGCAGATTTATGTATCATATACAGAACCCTACAAAACATGATCATGCAACAAATAGGCTGTGTTATACTATACAAACCCTATGTAGAAGTTAAAGGAGAAAGAAAGGTTAAATAATGGAGAAATGCAAAATGTAAGGCACCCCTCAGGCATTATAATCACTTACCTACTATACCTGGGGTACTTCTGAGCAAGCATCAATGAGCAATCATTTTCTTCTTCCGCTTCTACAAAGGCCCCAGGCCAACACATACTGCACTTATGCACCTTGTATTAGGTGACTAAAATCACTGAACACACTGGAACCTTTAGGTATAAATGATTGGTTGCTCCATACTAGTTTCTATCCTAAATAGGTTGTTCACAGGATTTCTCCATCAAGACAAAATATATATAGTTACATAGTTAAATCGGGTTGAAAAAAGACAAAGTCCATCAAGTTCAACCCCTCCAAATGAAAACCCAGCATCCATACACACACCCCTCCCTACTTTCACATAAATGTTATATACCCATATCTATACTAACTATAGAGTTTAGTATCACAATAGCCTTTGATATTATCTGTCCAAAAAATAAAAAAATTATGAACTGAGAATGGGAACTCACAGGATGTGTGAGTAGGAATAATAATCAACTGACTTTCTTTAAAATAATATTTATCTGTTTCGATAAAATAGATATCCACAGCTTAGTCTTAGACAATGACTAGGTTCGCTGACTGAAACAAGGGTCCTTTCGACCTTCAAATCGGCCTTTATGGCATTTTTGCATTTTTGTGAATTAAAGATACTTCTTGACTCAGGTGGAGCAGTACGGTACTCATTTACTGTCTTCATTAAATACTGGGGTAATCTTCTGATACCACCCAATCTATACCTGACCAATACAAGATATGTCAAATAACCACCTGCTCCTTACATACTTTTATAAGTTTATATTTCCTATCCACAACCATGCTAATGTCTATTTAATAAAGTTTATGTTCATTTTCTACATGGAAAATGCAAACTGTCACCTTTAAAATTGGGCTATTATCTCTCCTCATCAGCAGCCAGCAAGGCGCTGCACCCAGTCTTTGGGGAAGTAAGATGAATAAAACTCAAAACCGTGCCAGGACAGAACACACGAACCCTGTCTGTAAATCCTTTCCCTGCTTGCCAATAAAATGTAAGCTGGGACATAACCGCAGTGAAAAGCATGCTCTATGATTAATTGGAAATTAGAAACAACTTTCATTTGGGAATGACTAATTTGTTCTGTTTTTATTTGCTATGTTCCATAAAAATCAATTTCACGTTTATACGGGTTTTTTTTGCGTGCCTGCTTTCTTTTTCTTTGTGTTTCCTAAAATAGAGGAAAATCATCTGGATTGTATTAGAAAAGAACATAGTAAAACAGAGGGTGAAACTATTTGACAGTTTTTGCTAGACCATTCAGTCTTGAATATCTAAGGTTCACTGTTTTAGGTAGCAGTGCTTTGTGTTATATCACATACTTGATATGCTTTTGTTATAATTGTCCATATTTGATTGGATGATTTAAAAATTATCAGATTGTTATGTATGTTAAGGCATTCCCTGGTAGTTATTTATTGGCCAGGGATGTCAGTCGTCCTTAGTTTTTTAAATAGATGCAACCATGGAGTTCCGTCTGTATGGACCCTGCTTTCTTGAGGGGATGGCTAGTGCTAAAGACCCAAAAGTAGGAGGCTTCAGTAGGAGAAGTTAAAACTAGCGAGACTGAGGTTAGTTCCTGTTATAGACCATTCTAAGAGTAAGGCTGAGGGGAGGTAGCAGAGCAGCCAGAGCCCCCAGTAAAGAGAATAGAAGGCTAGTACATTTGGTCTCACCTGCCACCATAGAAACAGTAGCAGATTCAGGGATTAAGAGATCCCAAGAAGAGTGAGACACTGTGAGTACTCTGTACTTTGTGAAATGAACACTTGCTAGTATGTAGTACCTATGGCTGGTATGAATTCCCATGGGGAAACAAGCAACTATTATATTTCTGAAGTTACTGTAGTCTGTACCATCTTGAATATTGAGTACTTTAAATTCTAACAAACAGTTAGTTGTGCTTACAAAAACTGGCACTGAAACTGTCAAACTTGTGTTATGAAGTCAGTGTGGAAAACTCTTCCTTAATGAAGAGTGAATTAAAATGTTAATCTTTGGGTTAATCTGGAAGTCAGTTTTTCTAAATGCGTCACAATCAATGGGCAGATTTGCTTTTGAGAATGGCCTCATGTAAATTCCAAGTCTCATAAGTGGAGATGGTCTCCCAGTTTACCCCATAAGTCTGAGGTTGCGCATGAATACATTTGCCCTAACTATCCAGCATCTCTGGGGCTGCATACATAGCAAGCTTGTACAGTCAGCATTTTCTAGGCCTTTAATAAAAAACGCTAAAGAACTAAAGCATTACAGAAGCCAACCAGTACAATTCATAGTTATTTACTTAATTAATTCTAACTCTATTTAATTGATTAATTAACTCCTTTAACTTCCTTTTGATTTTATTGACTGACATTTTCACTGATTACAAGGTCTAAATGTTAGGACCTCTTTCCTGTTTTAAATACTGATACTTGGCACATTTGACTCTACGTATCTCAATTCTGCTTTTGGCACCAAATATGTTGTAATAATAATTCCTTCTCCAAAGGAAAAGTAGACGTGATTTTTCTGCATTCAAAGGTAATGAAGGTAATGAGTTGTATCCTCTTAGGAGGTAATTAGTAATGGTGTTTGGAACTAGGGACCAGTGTACTTTATCCATGCATAGCAGCCAAAGAACCTTTGAAATGAGATGTGACCCTCTGCTTAACACACTTTGAAAACTTTTAGACTTGTAATTAATTAGAAGCATTTGATTTTAGTCACCCCCTTGCAATTTTAACCCCATTGATTCAACTTTTAAAGCAACTTATATTCTTTGGTCAATTGCAACATCAGCTGGAAAAATGTCAACTGAAATAAGTTGTTTTACATGGCTACATACCTATGCACTGATCGGTGGTTTAGGTTTAGAGAAACTTTGTAAAACCAAGTCAATGGCTTTGCAGTTAGGCTAATTAATATTTAATTTATTTTACATAGGAATGGTACTGAAACCAAATGTGCCACTTGATAATTTTATTTAGGTGTAAGTGGAATGTGATTTTTCATAAAAAAGGAAGGAAATTTTGTTAAAATATGTTGTTTTATTTTCTTTCAGCCTTAATCTATTAGAGCTTAATAACTCAAAAACTGTAGCGACCCACGGTGCAATTTCTTCAGGGGGATGCCTTTGTCACCTATTTCTAAATTCTAAAATGTAAAAGTTTGAGGGTATTGTTGGTCACAAAAGAGAAATGTTTTTTCACCATCATTTCTGCAAAATAAAAGAACAACCCTACAAGCAGAAAATCTTATTGGGTCACAAGGTTAGTGACACACTGTTACAGTATTTCATAGATATGCAAAATATCGTAGATTTACCAGAAGGTTCCATCTGACAATTAGAGACCAATTTATCAAAGTTTGAATTTTAGTAGTATTAGTGCTTTTTGATTAAACTCTATTTTTCTAAAATCATGAATGCCATGAATGTTATTAAAATATAATATAAAAAGCATGAATGTAAAAAAATTATGAAATAATGGGCATTAAATGGTTTGTATCCCTTCAGTTCAGAGGCGATATTAAAGTGAAATAAGCATACCTTCATACCTATATGTAACCCACCATCTACATCTGCTGGCCAGGTGGTGAAATTACATCAGCCTGGACACCTGGACATTGCCATAATGGCCTATTCTGTTTGATAGTCTGGAGGGGCTGATCCCACAGTCTGCAAAACCTAAACACTATCAAAGACATTATATAAGATATTAATAGATATTTTACAGAAACACTGATAAGTATTGTCTAATTTTTAAGACAGTCAGTTGATTATTATTCATATTCACATTCAGGTAAATATTACTTTATTCTAAACAGCTGATTATTATTCCTACTCACATATCCTGTGTGTTCCCATTTTCAGTCCATATTTGTCTTGATGGCAAAACCCTGTGCACAAAAGCCTAATTAAGAAAGAATATGTCACTTTTAAAAACCAACCATTTATGCCTGAACATTTTTCAGTGGTTCATTTAATTTAACAGTGCATTAATAGTTTCTTTCTATTACCCTTATTTTTGGTAAAAAAAAGGCATATTCCCACTTGATAAAGCGTGCTGTTTATTCCATATAGTTTGTAATGACACCAAATTTACACCATTCATAACATTTCGGGGAGGTGTGTACCTTGTCCCGTCAACATATGTTCCTCTTTTTGGCATTCATTTTAATATTTGCCATCTCAAAGTGGATATATATATTTTTTGAGGATAAAAAGAGCTTTCCTATCAGCAGCGGTGGCATACCTAGATGTTACTAGGCCCACAACAGATACAATTTCATTAGTATGTTAACATATTCTATCAAAATATATTTGAAACATTCACTGATTATGGTCACACTCTGCCCTCTCCCCTCCTGGCCCCCTTGCAACCGCAAAGTCTGCTTCCATGTAGTTACGTCCCTGATTAGCGGTAAATGTATTAATCAATCTTTTGTGTTTTGCTAGCAAGTTTGATGTCAAGTTTGACCTCACAGATACTTCTGTTAAAAAAAATGACACTCAAAAATATTTAATCAATATTTTTGTCCCCTTCACGAATGGAATTGCAGCATACATACACAAAGGGGAACATTTACTAAGCTCGAGTGAAGGAATAGAATAAAAAATACTTTGCATTTCGAGTGTTTTTTTTTGGCTACTTCGACCATCGAAGTGGCTACTTCAACTACAACTTCGACTTTCGATATTCGACCATTCAATAGTCGAAGTACTGTCTCTTTAAAAAAAACTTCGGCCCCCTACTTCGCCACCTAAGCCACCTGAGCGAAGGAATTTCATTCGATCGATGGATTAAAGTCCTTTGAATCTTTGATCGAACGATATTTCCTTCGATCGTTCGATCGAATGAATTGCGGTAAATCCTTCGACTTTGATATTCGAAGTCGAAGGATTTAACTTTGACAGTCGAATATCGAGGGTTAATTAACCCTCGATATTCGACCCTAAGTAAATGTGCCCCAAAGTAACAAAAAGTGGCATTTTTAGTAGGAACTAAACATGCATTGGTATGCTACTTATCCTCACACATAGGATGTTTCTGAGCAATTAACCACAGTGAGGTCTTACTGTACAGGTATGGGACCTGTTATCCAAAATGCTTGGGAACTGGATCTTTCCAAATAACAGATCTTTTCATAATTTGGGTCTTCATACCTTAAGGGGCAGATTTATCAAGGGTCAAATTGAAAATTCAAATTTTTAAATTTGAATTTCGAGTTCATTTTAGTGTAATTCGACTAGGGAATAGTCCAATTTGAATTTGAGTTTAAAAAAAATTCGAAATTTATCATATACTGTCTGTTTAAGAACTCGAATTCGACTATTTGCCATCTAAAACCAGCTGAATTGGTGTTTTAGCCTTTGGGGGACATCCAACAATCAATTTTGAGTCATTTGTCGGACTTTTGAAAATCTAAATTTTTTTTGAAAATACTTGAATCAAATTCGATCAAATTTGCTTCAATTCGAGTTTGCAGGTCGATCCTATTGATCCGAATTTAAAAAATTAGATCTTTGATAAATTTTGATTGTTTTTATTTTGAATTTGAGTTTATGGGAGTTGATGGGAGTTTTTAGAAACTCCCAAAAATGCGAGTTTTCAAGTCAAAATTCCCTGTGATAATAATGTATAGCCACTGTCTCACGTGGAGGCTGATGTATCAATGTTCTAGCTCAAGTTTTTTCAAAACATGTTCACAAAGTAATTTTAAATTTATGGTGATCTCTAGCATATTTAATAAAAAACTGCAATTGCATTAAGTTGTAGAGAATAACTTGTCTGCAAATAAAAATCCCATTGTCCTATTCATTGTCAATGAGCCTGTAAAAATGTGACTTTTAAAAATCTCGAAAAATAAAAATTGCTTGAATGTTACAAATACACCTCCCATTGACTTCTATATTTTGTCAGACACACTTTTGCATTGAAATGTTTAAGATTTTTCAATCAATATATCTGAAATTTTAGTTAAAAACTCAAATTAGATATTTCTTTTTTGTTTGATTTTCACTGAAAAAATGTGAACTCGGATGTTAATTGATTTGACCAAAAGTGTCTGACTTTCGCTTCCAATGAATGCTGCACATCTCTGCTTAAACCCTCAATTTTCAAAGATTTCTTGCAGGTCACAGTGACACAAGAAATTAATCAAATTCTGGAAAATAACCAGAAATTCTCATTTAAAACAGAAATCTTATTTAGTTCACTGCAAGCAAAAATATTTTGCCTTGTTCTAAACCTCTGCCAAGGCACATGGTGTTTTTAAAAGTGTACTAGATGTGAGCACAAAGTTATCTGCACCTTAGTTCCTTCCACCTTTATTATTGCTCTCTACTAGCTCTTGAGATTTCAGCATGTCAACCTCTTTTTCTAAGACACTTTATTTACTCGGAGCAATGTTCTCACGTTTACTAAGCAATGTGATCATGCATTTGAAGCTTTTGCCGTTCACATAACTGTTTGCATTTAAAAAAATGGTGTGGAATACTGTAAAGCATTAAAAATGTTTAATAAAAACAATTAATCTTTCCCTGAATAAAATATATAGCTGGGTAATTGTATGGATAGACTTACCAAATCATTCTGCCAAAACTCTGGTAAAACAGGAAGCAAATATTGAACAGCCACATTAATCCACTTAGCAATTAAAGTTTTTTATACCCCAAAGCTGCTAAAAATCCAAATCTGAAAATACTCCATCTCAAACCTGTCAAAGTCATGTAGAACTCAATGGCAGATGTCCATGAAGTTGTTTCTTGACATCGTGAGCTGCGCTGGGTAATCCAACAAAGTTGGGGTTTTCGTCCGATAAACCAATATTGTTGAGTTTTTACAGGGACAATTTGACAAATTTGACAATTTGAGTTTTCGAAGTGTCAATTGTAGGATTTGAATTGACACTCGATTTTGTTGCAACTTTTTTTGCTCCAGCGTTTTTGAAAAGAATTATTGATAAATGATTTAAATTCATGGATGGGAGTTAGATCGAATTTGTTTTAATAAAAAACTGAGATAAACTCGAGTTTTAGTAAATAGAATACTAAGGGGCCGATTCATGAAGCTCGAGTGAAGGATTCGAATTAAAAAAACTTCGAATTTCGAAGTGTTTTTTGGGCTACTTCGACCATCGAATGGGCTACTTCGACCTTCGACTACTACTTCGACTTCGAATCGAACGATTCAAACTAAAAATCGTTCGACTATTCGACCATTCGATAGTTGAAGTACTGTCTCTTTAAGAAAAACTTCGACCACCTACTTCGGCAGCTAAAAGCTACCGAAGTCAATGTTAGCCTATGGGGAAGGTCCCCATAGGCTTGCCTGAGATTTTTTGATCGAAGGATATTCCTTCGATCGTTGGATTAAAATCCTTCAAATCGTTCGATTCGAAGGATTTAATCGTTCGATCAAAGGAATAATCCTTCGATCGTTCGATCGCAGGATTTGCACTAAATCGTTCGACTTCGATATTCGAGGTCGAACGATTTTAGTTCCTAGTCGAATATCGAGGGTTAATCAACCCTCGATATTCGACCCTTAGTGAATCGGCCCCTAAAAGTTCGAATTGATTTAAAATGTCCAATAGGATCAGCGCAGCTCTCATTGACTTCTACAGGACCTCAACAACTTTTACAACAAGTTTTGTATTAGAGGTTTTCATAGTTATTACACTTAATAAATCTCAAATTTTTAGATATTCGATTGTTAGTAAATCGGCGTGTTAGTTTGGTTTACTTTAGGATTTATTTGCCATTATAAATTCCTCCTATGCTGTCATGCTACTAGATTTGTAGAATATCTCTATGCATAGCCACACAAAATGATAATGATGATTAACCATTTAAAGGATATGTTAACCTTAAAAAAATGATTTGTAAATTGCTCAGGGTGCTTTTGTAGGCACTTTTGAAATTTACATTTATTATTTTTTTCCAGTTCAAAGCTAGATGCCATAGATGGTCACAAAGATATACCTTCAGAAGAAACACAGAGAAGTGTTCGACTGTTACTCTACTTAGGAAAGAGATCAGAAACCGTAGATGCTCTTTTCCATCTCCTTCCTGAGCAGAACAACATCAGAACACTTCTCTGTTTTCCTTCTAAAGGTATATCTCTTGAGTGTCTATGACTGTACAGTTACAGACCAGCAGGTGGTGCTGTTGTTGGGAAATTTATTATGTTGGTAGTTAATTAAAAACTTAAATCACTCTGAAATCGAAACAATAAATAATTAATTCAAATTATAAAAGTGCTTAGAAAAGCACACTGATTCTGTGTGGAATTTTGATCTTTTTCCTAATGGGCAAGTTAATAGATCAATGTTTTACAAAATTTCTGGTTCAAGTTAGGTTGAGTATGGTTAGTCCTTAGTTTTACATTTATCACTTTGACAAATCTCTAGTATAGCTGAAGCCTTAACTAATATTGAAACAGCACAAAGTTTCAGGTATCTTAAAATCTACTTTTATATTAGATGAGTAGTGTATAACATTCAACATATGTGACAGATACATTAAACTGTCATATTTATCATATTCCTTAGCCATTTTTTTCTATTTGCTAAGTGTTTGTCCTACCCATGGTTTATATTTATTTAAACTTGATGTAAATTGATATGCATTCTTTCATTACAAAAGTAGAGCGGTATGCCATAGTTATGCCAAAAGAGTGACCACTTTATACATTTATGGGTTATTTACTAAACCACATTTTTTTCTCGTCTGGGTTTTATGCTCAAACTATTACATTTTTCATGGAAAAAAGAAACTAGAATTTTTTGAGATTTTATAATCCAAAACTGTAAAAAGTCAGAGTCCCAAAATTCACCATTCAGAGTTTTTCCCTGGATGGGAGTATGGTAGAGGTTGGTTTAATAAAAATGTGAGATAAATTTGAGTTTTAGTAAACTCAAACCCCTCAATTATGCTCTATGTTGGCATAATTCTTGTTGTAGTTCACCTATCACAACTATTCTGGCACTGTCAGAAGAAGAACCCAGCACTCTCAAAAATGACATGCCTTTGTATAGTAAAGGTACAGTAAAGAGTTATTAATATATTTGTTACAGCATAAGGAAAATTATTTCAGTATATTTATTAAACATTACAGAGCACACTAATGCTTACTGGGATGACATTTCAAAGAACATTTAAAAAAGAGAAATTCATAAAGGTCACAGTAAGGCCAGAAATCAAGCCATGAATTGTGCCATTACATTACTATTTGTCACTGCATAACATTTATTCAGGTTGGTAGTGATTTTTTGTTCAAAATAAAAAAATAAAGGATTCAAAAAATGAAATTGAAAGGATGTTTTCAAGCAGTGATCATGGAAGTTAGCCACTCCTCAAGAGGTAAGTATTTCTAAGCTGACATAAACTCTGAGACAACATGGGTGGTCTTTTAGAATTATCATTCTTCATCAGCAGTGGAAAAATTAAGGAAATATGAAAACAAGATTAAAAAATAATCACTATTTTGGACTTCATATCGTTTTGGTTTTTGTGTGAAATAAGTCAGCAGTCTGTGATTTTAATTTGAAATATAACTGCATTACAGCCAAGGATATGAAAATCATCCTTCTTTTCAAAAATAACAAATAAAATATGCATGAATTAACTTGAAAAACTTTCAACATACATGCCAAAAACAATCTCGGGCTTTTACATTCTTGACAACGATTAGATGCTGTACCTAAGGGATAATTTGGTTTTGGAAAAATATATATAATGCTGGGAGTTCACAACAGCTGGGTGCATCAGAAAAACAAGAGGGTTGGCAACCTTTTTCAACCAGATTTACTCCAAACAGCAAGAGGCTCTCGTATCATGTCATAGAGGCAGTCATGCCATAGTTATCCTACAGAGTTAGTTAGTGGCAAGAATACATGTCCATTAATTCCCCTGTTATGAAACTGCATGTGAGAGCATGTGAGTGATCTATTAAAATAAGTGAATGTAAAGCTAAAGGCATGAATGGGGAGCAAGAACTCTAGATTTGTGAATGACTAGCCTCAGCATCTGGGAATCTCTGGTCTTACAAAATACTGTTTCATCTTAAAAATATTAATCAAATTCTAAAATAAAATATATTTTTTGTTATATCTAACGTCCTTTTTATTCCCTTTATTATTGGTGGTGTCAAACAGGGTAGATCATTTCTACAAATAGAATAGATATACACAACTTTTCTTAAATAGCTGGCAAAATGAGTTGCATTTTAATTACCTCTAGACACAGTTTATTTTTGGAGCATATTTTGCTTTAATGATGATTTGGTCCATTAACATGATTTAAATTTTGCAACGATTGCTTAAAAAGACAAACACACAACAGATGTGCTAAATGTACTGCACTGAGTTTTCTGGAAGTGCAGCTTGTTGAGCTTGAGTTAATTTAGTCACAATGGAACTTGAGATTAGATTTTTTTTTGAATGTTCATGCAGCTGTTTCAAAATAAGTTATTTTTACCTTGATAACAAGAAAATCCCACATTTTGCACAGATGTTTTGAATAGCTGGCTTCTCCTACAGAACTAAATCTGAAGATGACATCTAATTAAATTAGTATGGCTTTATATGGTACATTTTTGGCATGAAACTCCATGACGAAAGATCTGATTTGAGGGAAATCAAGCAAATTGCACACACTCTTTGACCAGGTCATTGGCTTCAGCTCTGCCTGATTCCTTCTGAATTTAGAACTTCAAGTTTGGAGACTCTCCCTGGGCTATCAGGTAACATAATAAACCTCATTTGTTCCAAGACAGCCTATGGTCCTTTGAAGGTGCCATTAACAATAAGGTTCATGGAAGAGCTTTGCACCCAACTCATTATTTTACCTAAATCCTTTCTGCGTGTGCATCTGCTGCTCTTGTAGGAATAATAATAACAATATTATAGCATATACCCTTTAAGTTTCTCTCACTGATTTCATCTTTCAGAAATGAGCACTCACAGCTGCATGTTACGTGCATAGTTCAGGCAATGAAACAAACTAACCAAACATATAATTCAATACCTAGGGGAAGCAAATGGATATATTTTAAGATATAAGAAGCCTTTTCATTTGGAAACATTTCGGTTCTGAGCAGAAATCCATGATTCCTGGGATTATCTTGCACCTTCAAAGTTTAAATTTTCCATGGAATACCCTATACATAGGGCTGAGGGATATTTTTCACCAGGATTTGCAGAAAAAGTCTGTGTTCCACAATTGGCACCTTTATTTGCAAAACCATGGCAAATTTTAGCTATGAGAAAAATGCACAGAAAAAAACCAACTGACTTTGATGCATTTTGCATGAAAACAAAAAATGCACAGAAAAAAACATTGACTTGCTCTGAAAATAACAAGTAAGCAAGGTATGCTCAGAACGTTGGACCACAGTGTGTATACAATAACGTATCCATCTGGCAGCACATAAATATGCTGGCAGTGAATTGCAAGTTAATAGGTTTGTCTTTCGAAAGTGGACACTCCAAGTGCTCTGTTCAATACATACCCTATATAAGGTCATGTCACTCAATGTAACCCTTTAGTGGATCCTGACAATGGCGCCACAAAAAGGATGACATAAGGAATACAGATTTGTTGCATCCCTGTCCTGTGGTATGTGTATTACAGGTTCCATCAGATCCGAATGCATATACTGTATGAAACTCTTAGGAGAACCAAAACTAGTAATGAAAATAATTTTAGCAGGCATGGATTTGTGGTGAAATTCCATGGTTCAACATTAGCAAATTTTTCACCCACTGCAAAGTTTTGCTACAAAATATGTGAGAAAAAAAAACACTGAGTAAAACCACACTCAACTCCTTTATCAACACTGGGAAAATTTGCCTGTGGGCAGTAACCCAAAGCAACCAATAAGGTGGAACACTAACTTGAGGTCACTGTCAGGAGCTGGGGAACACTTTATTTATCAAATGCTTGAGGCAGTCAGTAATTGCAGGGGGCCCTGTGATGTGATGAGAAAGGTTTGAGGAAAGGTAACAGGTTTTCACTTGCAATACATACAGTATTTCATCAATATAGATTGCAGTTGACAATGACTATTTCTCAAAACATTCTGATGACTTAAACAGCTGCGTTAGCAAGATAAACAGCAATTAACATCATCTTCAAAGGAAATAAAATACTTTTACAAAAATCCAGGTCATTTGGTGTGTAGGTAAATCAGGATTTTGCGTAATGAAATTCTACTAGTCACTTGTTTTTAAAGGACAAAACTTTCTTTCTTACTCTCTCTTTCTTTCCTTTTTCATTCATGCTAATATGCTTAATCTACAGAGAGATGTAATAATAGATTTACATTTCACTGCCTCTGTTGTTAACAAAGGAAACACTGCAACAATGTCACAATGAAGTGATCATCTCTTGTGCTCACTTCCTTTAATTTCCCCTTCTTTTTGTGACTTAAGTCATTCCCTAGCATCTCTTCACAAAAGGGCATGTTACCCTTGAATAGACCAAGTCACAGTAAAATGACTCACTAAAGATACCATATGCAAACAGATCATTAGGTTTTATGTCATCGGATGAAGATGTAACAAGCTTTCCTTTCTAACAGGCATATTGCGTGGCAAATCTTCCAAGTAGTTTACACATGAGATTCTGGTATCAGTCCCATTATATTTCGGCTCATGAAACTACATCAGACTTGTAGCTGTTATCCTACAAAATCTCTCGTGCAGTTTAGCCCTAAAACACGCAATGTATTATACTTGGGAACAATCTTGTCTTACAAGAACAAAAAGACATTATTGGGGGTATTTATTAAAACTTGATTTAAAAATAAAAATTCAACCTCACTTCCAACCACGATTTGGCTTATGATTAAGCCTATGTTTACATGTCTATGGAGATAGAAAAGATACAAAAGGTTTACATGTCTGTGGAGATACAAAGTGCAAGCATAATTGCATGCACTTTAATGCAAGACAATTGCATTGGAGACAACACCATCTCCTGTCCAATATTACAATGGAATTACTGTAGTGCAATTGTTTTGTTTTAAAGGGGAAGGAAACCTAGTCGGCAATCTTCTTCCTGCTGTGAACGGCGTTTTTGGAGCATGCGCAGTAGGATCATTTCGCCGGTACGGATCTACTGCGCATGCGCCAAAAGTCACGCGCATGCGCAGTAGATCGTACCGGCGAAATGATCCTACTGCAGGAAGATCCTGAAAGCAGGACGAAGATCGCGTGGAAGAAGATGTCGTCTGTGAACTCCCTGGACTGGACCTGCGCAGAAGGGTAAGTAACAAGTTAGGGACATTTGCCCAGCGGGACGGGTAGGCCAGAGGGGAGGAGGGAGGGTGAGCAACAAACGGGTGGGGGGATGGGGGGTTTGCGCCGACTAGGTTTCCTTCCCCTTTAAACCTTTATTACTGTTTCAGACATTTTGCTCTATTTGGCAACTTTTGTGCTGCCCTGCCCTCCTGTTGACATAAATATGCCATAGATACCATAATAAATATCATAAGTATACCTAATACATTTCCACTGCATTTGGATGTGTGCTGCATTTTTACTCCATTCATTCTGTGCCGAATACTTGGAAAGCCCTAAAAGATAAATGTTTTAAAGCTTTGTGGTTGGAAACTATATAGCACTTTGCGATTATGAAAAGAATGTAAAAAATGTCATTCTTACCAATCTCAGCTACTAAAGACAATGCATTTCAGAAGTAATCTTGAGAATGGATATGGAAAAGTTTCCTGTTTCTCAGCCACAATTCCTGTGCAAGATAAAGGCATACAGACAAGACACACGGCATACCGGCATAGTATGTTTGTTGTCAGTAACATTTAGAGGTCAAACAACTTTTACAACTGACTGCATTTAGTTGGGCAAAAAAAACGAGACAGGAGTGGAGTCAGGTGAACATTCTGAATGTGTCTTATAGTTCCATTCATTGAACTGTATTGCATCAGAGTCTTCTTAAGGGCAGAGACACACATGGAGATTCAGGGAGATTTATTCACTTGGTGACAAATCGCTTCTTCGGGCGACTAATCTCCCCAAACTGACTTCCCGCCGGCGATTTAGATTATAGCCGGAGTGCAATGTTTTTCTACGTTGCCCGAAATTGCCTCATGAGGAAACTTCGGACGACTTCGAAAAATGAAGCTCTTCGAGTGTCATCCCGTCGGGGATTTACATTTTAGCTGGCGGTTAGGCAGTTCGAGAGATTAGTCATCTGAAGATGAGGCGATTTGTCAACGAGTGACTAATCTCCCCGAATCTCCACGTGTGCCCTTAGTGTTGTTCACCAACCTGTATATTTGACTTGATTATTCATGTAGAAACACAGCTTTTTATATATTTATAGAAGATTCCTGTAGCAAAGAGTAATTTCCGTAAAAAAAAGTTTTAAACACTCCTACAACCTATTGGTATTTTGGCCAGATCTCCCATTCACCCAGGTCCCGTCCCCTTATCCCCTATTTCTCAGAGCCCTTTTACCTTGGGAATTGGAACTGTATTGCTAAATGAATTGGCACTGTAGGGATGGGCGAATTTTTTCGCCTCGTTTCGCCGAAAAAATGACTCCCATAGACTTGTATGGCGGCGTGCGTCAAAAAAAAGACGCGCGTCAAAACAGTTTCGCCGCGCGACAAAATTTTTTTGACGCCCATAGACTTTAATGGGCGTCTGCGACATTTCGCCGGCGGCGAATTTTTGGCGAAGCGAAACGGGTCAAATTCGCCCATCCCTTGGCAGGTATACTATAACAATGGTAGTTTAGTCCTAGAATCACTGCACCACAAATAATGTGTTTTCTCAAGCAGTTTTGATATCACTGCAGCAGAGGCATAATTCTATAAAGATAGTGTAGAATGAATGTTACACTTTAATAGACTTCAATAATAAACATACGCTTTGTGATTTCCACATTGTGAATAATTAAAACAGGTGTCTAGGGCAACACAATTTCAAGGTGGGAGAATATCAGTGTTCAAGAGGAGGAACCATATTAACTTTTATTCTGCTACCATTTAGAGTAGTTGGAAAAGAAAATGGCAGTGACTAATGAGCATATTGTATTTGCATTCATCAACTATTTGATTTGGAATCATAATTTTAAGTGAAATAGTTGCCTTTATTTTGTAATAAAGTTATTATTGATAATTTTATTGAAAGCAGACATGTCAGATTGAGAGCTAATACACTGTCTATGAGCATAACAATTCTGTTGAATTTTTAACATTAGCGTAGTTGAAACAGTTGGCCATCAAACATATATCTAATCC
Source organism: Xenopus petersii (assembly GCA_038501925.1). Classification (NCBI taxonomy): domain Eukaryota; kingdom Metazoa; phylum Chordata; class Amphibia; order Anura; family Pipidae; genus Xenopus; species Xenopus petersii. Next base: position 92,525,052 of record CM076678.1, read on the forward strand.
CCCTCAGACACTGCTTCACCTGCTGCCCTCTGCTATGGAGGCTTCTCACTTACTCACACTCCTAGACCGGATGGCCGTCATGGCGGTGGGGTGGGATTTCTTCTCTCCCCCAAATGTAGGTTTCAAAATCTAACTACACCGACTTCTCTCTCCTTCACTTCTTTTGAAATCCACAGCATACGTTTGTTTTCTCCAATCTCTCTGCGTGTTGCTGTCATATATCGCCCCCCAGGTCCCTACTCCACCTTCTTGGATCACTTTGCTGCCTGGCTTCCATACTTTCTCTCCAGTGAGACACCTGCTCTCATTTTAGGGGACTTCAACATCCCCATTGACATCTCTGCTTCTGCTGCCACCTCTAAACTTTTCTCTCTAACAGCTTCTTTTGGTCTCTCTCAGTGGACCGACTTACCTACCCACATCGAGGGTCATGCTCTTGACCTTATATTCTGCCACTCATGCTGCCCATCCAACTTAATTAACTCTCCCTACCCTCTGTCTGACCATCATCTACTCTCCTGCAGATACAGATGCTTTCACCTGCACCTTCACAACCATCTCTCTCTACACACGTACAGAAACCTTAATGCCTTTGAACCACAACAATTATCAACAGTATCAGCACAATCCATATCTCATATTAATACTCTCTCCTGTCCCAATATGGCAGCTTCTCTCTACAACGATGCCCTTTCAACAGCACTTGACTCCCTTGCACCTTCTACCACCCGTCACAGCCGGCCAGCTAAACCCCAACCCTGGCACACTAGTGTAACACGGTACCTCCGAAGATGTAGTAGATCAGCTGAGCGACGGTGGAGACAAACTGATCCTAACTTCATCCACTTCAAATTCATGCTCTCCTGCTATAACCGAGCTCTATCATTAGCCAAAGAACAATACTTCTCTTATCTAATATCTACTATGTCCTCCAAACCACAGCAGCTGTTTGCCACATTTAACTCACTCCTATGCCCCCCTCCACCTCCTCCACCTATTAATGTTACCGCCCAAGACCTTGCTCATTTCTTTAATGAAAAAATCGATCTCATTAGGCTGAGCATACTGTCCGACAACAATCTCAGACCAACGTGCAGTCCACTCACATCTACTTTGCACTCCTTCACCCCTGCAACTCTAGATGAAGTTAGCAAACTTCTAGCCAGCTCAAAACCCACCACCTGCTCCCTTGACCCCATACCCTCTCGCCTTCTCCACCCAATATCTGATACACTCTCTCCTGCACTTACCCACCTATTCAATCTTTCACTCTCTACTGGTACCTTTCCATCATTATACAAACAAGCACTAATCACTCCTATCCTCAAAAAACCTTCCCTTGATCCCAGCTCTCCCACTAACTATCGACCAGTCTCCCTTCTTCCATTCGCATCCAAATTACTAGAAAGGCTTGTTTACAAATGCCTGATCCAGCATCTCACTCACAACTCCCTCCTCGACCCCTTGCAATCTGGCTTCCCCCCATCACACTCGACTGAAACTGCACTCACCAAAGTAACCAATGATCTTCTATTGGCAAAGTCTAAAGGTCATTATTCCATTCTAATCCTTCTAGATCTCTCTGCAGCCTTTGATACAGTTGAACACACACTCCTCCTTGACATTCTACACTAATCTGGCATTCGGGACACTGCTCTTTCATGGTTTACATCTTATCTGTCTGACCGTTCCTTTAAAGTTTCCTTTTCTAACTCTACTTCTACTACTTTCCCACTCTCTGTTGGAGTTCCTCAAGGCTCTGTTCTTGGCCCCCTGCTGTTCTCGCTCTATACAACTTCACTAGGAAAACTCATTCAGTTATTTGGACTTCAGTATCACCTTTATGCTGACAACACCCAACTCTGCTTGTCTACTCCTGAACTTTCTAATTCTGTCCTTTCCCAAGTCACAGACTGTCTATCTGATGTCTCCTCCTGGATGTCACAGCGCCACCTGAAACTGAACCTTTCTAAAACAGAACTCATCATATTTCCTCCAAGTTCTTCCCCTGTCCCTCAGATATCACTCACCGTAAACAACACCACCTTTCATTCCACCACACAGGCATGCTGCCTAGGAGTCATCTTAGACTCTCATCTGTCTTTTTTCACCACACATTCAAACACTCGCAAAATCTTGCCGTATTCAACTGCGCAACATTGCTCGAATATGACCCTATCTCAGTTCAGAATCAACTAAAACACTGATTCAGTCTCTCACCATCTCCCGCCTTGATTACTGCAACTTACTCCTCACAGGTATTCCAACAAGTCACCTTTCACAACTCCAATCTGTTCTAAACGCGGCCACTAGACTCATTCATCTAGCTCGCTGCTCAACATCAGCTGCTCCCATATGTATGTCCCTTCACTGGCTCCCAATCTCTTCTAGAATCAAATGCAAATTACTTACACTCACATTCAAGGCCCTTAATAATGAAACCCCTCCCTATATTTCATCTCTAATCTCCAAATATACTCCTTCACGAAACCTACGCTCTGCTTCTGATCTTCGCCTCACTTCTCCTCTGGTCACTAGGGATGTAGCGAACGTCGGAAAAAAAGTTCGCGAACATATTCGCGAACTTGCGCAAAAATGCGAGCGGTTCGCGAACGGTTCGCGAACCCCATAGACTTCAATGGGAAGGCGAACTTTAACATCTAAAAAAGACATTTCTGTCCAGAAAAATGATTTTAAAGTTGTTTAAAGGGTGCAACGACCTGGACAGTGGCATGCCAGAGGGGGATCAAGGGCAAAAATGTATCTGAAAAATCTGCCTGTGTGTGCTTGGAAGAGATAGTGTAGGGGGAGAGCTGTTAGTGATTTCAGGGACAGATGATAGTAAGTTTGCTGGCTAGTAATCTGCTTGATACTGCTCTGTATTGGAACAAAAAAATAAATAAAAGCAGTCCTTACAAGGACTACTGTTATTGCAGCAGTCAGCAGATGAGATCAGAAGCAGGACAGCTGCCCACTGCAGCTACATACAGAGCACTGCAGTAGAAGGTAGATTACTAGCCAGCAAAGCTACCTAAGCTTAAATGTCCCTCAAACCCCTGCAGACTTCTGTCCCTCCAATAACAGAGCAGTATCAAAACGATTACTAGCCAGCAAACTTTCAACTGTCCCTGAAATCACTAACAGGCAGCAGCTCTCTCCAGCAGCTCTCTCCCTACACTATCTCTTCAGCACACACAGGCAGAGTGAAAAAACGCTGCAGGGCTTCGGTTTTTATAGGGAAGGGGAGTGGTCCAGGGGAGAGCTTCCTGATTGGCTGCCATGTACCTGCTGGTCTGGGGTGAGAGGGCAAAAAAAAGCGCCAACAATGGCGAACCCAAAATGGCGAACGTCGCGCGACGTTCGCGAACTTCCGGCGAGCGCGAACACCCGATGTTCGCGCGAACAAGTTCGCCGGCGAACAGTTCACGCCATCCCTACTGGTCACTTCTGCCCATTCTCATCTACAAGACTTCTCTCGGGCTTCTGCTTTTCTCTGGAACTCTCTGCCACAAGCTGTCAGACTTTCTCCTTCCTTCCAAACTTTCAAGCGCTCCTTAAAGACCCATCTGTTTAAAGAGGCCTATTCGATGTACCTTAATTAATCATTGCTGTATCAAAAATGACAAATTGTTTATACAATCCTAATGTCTCAATTGTACCCTAACCTTTTAGTTTGTAAACCCTATTGTATTCTGTAATCCTTGTCTGTTATCCACCATTTATTCCGTTTGCTGTAACTGCAGTAAAGCACTGGGTATCTTGACAGTGCTTTCGCCCCTAGGCTTAGATGAGTGAGAATCCAATGTGCCTGCACAACAATGAATGAGTTAAAAGTAAAATAGCTCCCAGTCTATTCTTGTGTGCTGATGAATGAACAATAATTCTGGAGGTAAGCCAGGTTCAGTCTCTAAAGTTTGCCTTGCTGACAGATGCAATGCAATCACCAGTTTGAAATCAAGCCACAAGCTATTACATAAAGCATACATGTGTGACAGACGGAAAAGTGGAACAACTTCTTCATCACAATGTAACTGGAACTGAAGGAAAGTGTTTAAATGCAATCAGCAGTACCATTCTCTGCACATCACATTATAGTGTCCTGCCACATGACATTGGATAGACAGTGAATGTCAGAAATTCAATTTGTATAGAAATTTGGATGTGAGATTCATTGGGTCTGCAGCTAGCATTGCCTGGTTTTAATGTTAATGTTAATCCTGGCTATAAGTTGATCTGTTTTGAATTTGACTTCAGACACCTGACACATATCACTTCTTTAGCCAACTGTAAAGCTGCTAAATTTCTGGCTAGTTAGTTAATGGACCCATTCACTATCACAGGTCCAAGTAAATTCTGCATGCACTCCCAGGCCCTCCTGTATATAGATATCTGGTGCTCAGTCCTTTAGGGAGGACAAAGGGGCAAGCCCCTGAAATGTTGTGTATTGCATGACACATTAAATACGTAGGGGTCAATCCCCTTTTGCAATTATTTCTGTGTGCCCCATTCACACCACACCATAGGTTTTTAAACAGAAGACAGTTTTAAATGTTTTATTACGGAAAAGAAACAGGTTCAGTACACTTACTACAATAAAGGAATAGCATTCCTGCTTCAACATACTGATATATATACAGAAATGAAAAATAGCCAACATTTACAACATTAAGCACATAAAGTCCCATAAGCCTCTAACAGAGTTTTCGGCATACACTTTGGGGCTGATTCACTAACTTTGAGTGAAGGATTCGAAGTAAAGATTCGAAGGAAAAAAACTTCGAATTTCGAAGTTTTTTTTGGGCTACTTCGAACATCGCATGGGCTACTTCGACCTTCGACTACGACTCAAATCGAAGGATTCGTAGTAAAAATCGTTCGACTATTCGACCATTCGATAGTCGAAGTACTGTCTTTTTAAAAAAAAAAAAACCCCCTAGTTCGTCATCTAAAAGCTACCGAAGTCAATGTTAGCCTATGGGGAAGGTCCCCATAGGCTTGGCTAACTTTTTTTGATCGAAGGATTTTCGTTGGATTTAAATCCTTCGAATCGTTCGATTCAAAGGATTTAATCGTTTTGATCGAAGGAATAATACTTTGATCGTTCGATCGAACTATCTGCGCTAAATCCTTCGACTTCGATATTCGAAGTTGAAGGATTTCAATTCCTAGTCGAATATCGAGGGTTAATTAATCCTCGATATTCGACCCATAGTGAATCGGCCCCTTTGTTAGGAAACATTTTCTCTTCCTGGCCTCATAAAAGACTGGCCTGGAAACATCTGCCCCGGGACTTATGTAAGCTACAAAAACTTGGAGGCCTATTTATTAAAGGTTGAATTTTAGGTTTTTGAAACCACGACTAAACTCACTTTCTATAAATGCCAGATTGTCACAAAATTTATAAAAAAAAATTGAAAAATTCAGATCTGAAAGAACGGTAAAAAGTCGCAGAGAAGTTGCAAAAAAAACGGCAACATCAAAAATACCCGAAAACCTCTAAAACCACGAATCAAAGAAGGATTGTCACGGCCGGCACCCAATACCAGAACAGGTGCCAAGTACCCTGGTCTCGGCTCGGCTTCACCAGTAGTGTGACCACCGTTGGGCTGCGGGAGGAGACCTCAGCTTACTTGGGTGCCACCTGGACTTAACAAGGGGTACAAGGCGAGATGTTCTGGCAAAGAGAGGGGCACGGCAGGTAGATAGTCTTTTGGGCCGAAGGTCACGGTACAAATGGAGCAGGCAAGAGAATCGTCAGACAAGCAGGGTCGAGGCAGGCAGATATCAAGAATCGTCAGGCAGGCAAGGGTCAAACCGGGTAATCAAACAGATGGGGTCAGGCAGAAAGAGTAGTCGAGATGCAGCAAAGGTCAGGATTCTGATATCAGAATAGTCAGGAACAGGCAGGGATCAAAACCGGAATAACAGATACAAGTTTCACAGGAACAGAGAGCACAAGGCTTTAGGAACCACCAGAATCAAGATTCTATCACGGGCACTGGCTGGGAGTAAGAATGGGCCTTAAATACCTCCAAATTTGGCGCCAAAACGTGCGCCAATGCGCGCTGGCGTAATCGCGCCTGTACCTTTAAGAGGCGCGCAGGCGCACCGCGCGCCCTAGAGAACCAAGATGGCGCCGGCGCTGGAGGCTGGAACAGGAGCGCGGCGGCGTGGTGGCCGTCAATGCCGCCGCACCACTTGACCACCAGGTAATTTTATTACAAGGATCTTCCAGTTGTAAAAGGGACATCTGCCTCTGACTTTTACCTGATGTTGACAGTTTTTTGCTGGAGTATTTTCGTATTTATAGTTGTTGCAGTTTTGTTCCATAATAAATCCCAAGCAACATTTTTGGCTTGAAAATTCCCGACCCAAAAAAGTCACAGCTTTATAAATTAGCCCCATAGTCTAACAAAGCTCTTTATAATACATTAGACACTCAGCTATCAGCATATAGTCTGATGGAAATACTGCCTTTGCTGCCATCTGCTTTGAATAAAGGACTACAGGGAAACTGAAGATATGTACAGAACACAAAAAATTTATAGCAATGGCCAAAACCACCCGTAATCTTGTGTTTTTTTAACATTTGTTTTGGGAGTGTCTCTTCTTAAACTTGCATTATAGGTTCCACACTGTCTATGGCCAACAAAAGGTACATACAGTATAAAAGAAATGATGGAAACAAATCACATTCTTGTGGCTATTTGGAGAGACAAAGCTCTGAAGGAAAATGTCTACAAAGTCTTTTCAAAAATATACTGTATATTATAAAGAACTCATGACTAAAATGAATAAAATGTTTGCAAAACCACTATAATGTTTAAAAACCTATGGCACCAATAGAAAAAATATACAGGGCAAGCTTATTAAATGCAGTTGTACTTGGCACAGTTCTAAAAATTGTGGCTGAATTATAAAGTATTTGGAAAAACACATAAAAGAAAAGTTCTAGTTTTTTTTAGGTTTTTATGTGGAGCAAAAATAGGATTTGCCAATTGGCTAGTGATAGAAATGAACAAACAGCATATTCTGCAAATAAGGTTTGCTTATATCATATTCAGTTTGATCACTTATTGCCATTTTAAATAGTATGGTGCATTTAAATGCTGAGCAACTTTAGTAGGTTTTCATTTCAGTTCTTGATGCAACATTTCAATCAGTTTTGGTGTGGACTTTGAGTTGGTAACTCTATAACTTTAATTAGAGTATTTTGTCAGACATTTTGTTGCTGCTTTGCCTGTATTTTTTGGGGTCCTTATCTTGATGTGCTTCTGATATCACTTACCGATCAACAATCTCCTTTAGACTTTTTCTTTAATACAATTCCTATGTGAGCAAAATATTACCAGCACTGGTAGATTTATTTTTTTACTGTAAAATGCTATATTTGGTTTTCAATCATTTAAAAGGGCACATGATCAAAAACTTCTACTTTGGAGTCACCCGCACACAGATCATTCAAAAAGTCTTAAGACTCCCGCAGTTTTTCTTATGATTGAATTCGGGACACTAACTGAGCTAAGATTGTGTAGGCCTTCAATTCCCTGATGATGTTCTGGGGCTCTCGCTGAGATTTTGAATGATTTTTCAACTTACTTGTGGAGGAATTCTGGAAGAACAATCCTTCCTAGATATATTTGATTATTCCAGTCTTTGTCCACTTGATTATTATTGTTCTGATAATGGTTTGATTGAGGTTTAGAGCCTTGTTGTGCAAGCTAGCACAGAATTATAGGCTCTATCAAAGGAGCAGATTTATCAATGATCATTCATTAAGGGGCAAATGGCAAATTTGATTTTCAAAAAAAAATTGGTGTCAAAACTCACAAATTAGAATTTAAAAGCACCAACTCGAATGTAATTTGCATGTGAGATTTATCACACCTTGCCCATGGAAATAGTTCTAATTCGAATATTTACCACCTAAAACCTGCCGAGTTCATTTACAAGTCAATGGCAGAGGTCCATTGAACCATTTGAATATATTAATTGCCTTCCTGACATTCAAGGTTATTTTCAGAGGAAAACTCGTTTTGAATTAGTTTAGAATTTTCAGGTCAGGACTATTCAATCCAATATTACGTACATTTGAATTTATTAGAGTAAAAAAATTCACATAAATTTGAAATTCAACCTTTTATATAAAAAAAACCTCTAAGGGGCAGATTTATCAAAGGTTGAGGTGAATTTTCGAATTGAAAAATTTTGAGCTATTTTTGTGTACTTCGACTAGGGAATAGTCCAAATTCGATTTGAATTTGCAAAAAATGAGAATATCTCAATTTATTATGTACTGTCTCTTTAAAAATTCGACCATTCAACGACTTAAACTGAGCTGACTATTTTTCTTTAAAACTGTTGAAATGTTTTATGTTGGATGTCACAACCTATGTAACCTGATTCTGCACAAATTAACATACATATCATGTGACGATTTCTATTTGTTATAATAAAAACAAGTTTGAAAAAAAAAAAAAAAATTCGACCATTCACCATCTAAAATCTGCCAAATTGCTGTTTTAGCCTATGGGGGACCTCCTAGAACCAATTTGGAGTCAATTGATGGACTTTGAAAAATAAAAGTTTTTTTGGGGAAAAACTTTGAATCAAATTAGATCAAATGCACTATATATCGATTCGTATCATTTGAATTTGATCAAATACAGACCTATTAGATAGGAAAAGGACCTATTTGGCCAAAAAAAACCTTAATTTCAGTTGGTCTTTCTGAATTCGAATTTTGAAGTTTTTCAAATTCGAAATTCGACTATTGATAAATATGCCCCTAAGTGTTGCTACTTTTCAACATTTTCCCATTTGTCAAAGGCTGATCGTGTTTCTAATAAGAATTAAATGAAAAGGTTTATCATTGGTGGGTAATTATTTAGGCAACCCCACTTTAATAGAAAATGGTTTGATTATAATTAAAATAAAACTGACAAAGGTTTATGGGCATTATACTGGAGTTGAATGAAAAGCTGGATGGGCACCATTTAGAGCTCACTGTGTTATGATGCCATAGCTCTGAAAACACAAAATCAAAATCAAGATTTATTGGGAATTAGATCTAAAAAAAGAGTAGATTGTGATCTTCCATCAAACTTTAGTCATCTTGTCCATCTGAAGCCACCTACTTAACAGCCAGCAGCACACTGAACTTTAATAGCTGCACTTGTGGGAGTGCATACATTTCACAACTCCTGTCTTGTTCCAGTAACTGGTAATGGCACTCAGTGGGGTTCATGATTAATAGTAATATCAGAGTAGTAAAGGGAAAAAAATCCCTTAGTGTTTCAGAGCTCATTCGAGCTAACTGGCAACAAACCAAAGCATAACTTAAAGTTTGAGAGTAATTTAGTTAACCGTGATGTCTCAGTATGGAGTATGTGTACAGACAGCGGGATACAGAATCTTATGGAAAAAGAGTCATTGTTTTTCTTTTGTTACAAAGTGAAATGAGGCAGAAAGTGTTGGCAACCAACACTGCACTTTTATGTACTAAATCCAAAACACACACATATCCTTCTCAATAGACATTTACTCTTACCATCCAGCTCACATACATCATTGTTTAATAAATCAACCCTCTGTTTCAGATACTGTTCCCTACATTACCCTATGTTTGCTTAGGGGCAAACAAAATATTATGCTGGTTAATTACTTCAAGAAATGGTATGATACAATATACATAACAGAATAGGGCACAAATTCTAGTATTTTCCTGAATGAGGTAGAGGTGTGTGCTATTCATTAATAATGTGCAAAATGATTCAGCAAATTCTAAATTCTATACATATTGAAGATCTCATGCTGCAATTAACAGATAAATGACAAAAACAAATTAAATTGTATATCATAAATATCAGAAAGTTTGATATAGTCATCTAGCTCTTAGATAGTCCATTCACTCTCCTCCACTCTCCATCATATTCTAGTGACAAGAGAAGCTAGGACATGTCCTTTATATGAAGATATATAGTAATATTGTTTTCTATTGAGTTTAGAATTAATTAGAAGGCACTAGTGATAGGTGAATAAATTCGATAGGCATAGATTCATGGCAAATTTTCACGTTTCGCTGTCCACTAATGTTTTTGCACAACTGCATCGCGAAAAATCTGCTGTGTCAAAAAAAAAATTGTTGCTCATCAAAATTGGTGTGAACATAAAAATGTCAGTGTGTCAAAATTATTCAGACAGCCATTGACTTCAATGTGTTTTACAAATTTTATTGTTTCGCAAATTACTCTGCAAAGCGAAACGGCTCAGATTCGCCCATCACTAGAAACAACTATTGTGACTGCATAACAGTCACTATGTAGTTTTTATTTGGAACAAGAACAATACAGGGACAGGGGGTTAATTTGAGAAACAACTGGCATAGAGCCATTTAAAATATTTTCACCAAAGATTTTAGTAAGCCTTATGGCTTTTAATTCATTAAGCTATGTAAATATATTTACACTGAAAATCTGAGCAAGAGTAGGCATAACATATATGGTGTATTTATAAGTAGTGATGGGCGAATTTGCGCCTTTTCGCCGGAAAATTCACTAATTTCGCAAAACGGCGAAATCCCATTTTTTGACATGCAAATTTTTTCACCGCAAATTCGCGCCTGGCAAATAAATTCGCCCATCACTATTTATAAGATTCCACACCAGATCTTTTGCATGAATGAACTTAATGCTATGTGGTTGTATATGTTGGGCCCCTTAGATGTCACTGCTAACAAAATGTCAAGACTAACATTGACTTGCACACACTGAAAAAAGAACACACTTTTTTGGAGATTTATTATACCCCAAGGATGGAAAAAGTCAGAATCCGAAAATCCGACATCTCAGACCTGCCGAGGTTGTTCTATATATAAGTCAATGGAGAGGTCCCTATTGTATATGGAAGTTTCTGTGGTCTGCAATGAAAATAGCCCGGAAATCTGACTATTTTGGACTTTTCAGCCAAAATTGTCACTGACTAAACTGTGATTTTTTATTATTAAATAAGGTCACATTGTGGATTCTACTTTGGTCGGACTTAGTTAAAAAAAAATGGAAAAAAATTTGATTTTGATAAATAACCCCCTAAACGTTTTGCATTACTTATGTTACTATGTGAAAGAAATGGACAATGCAGCAAAAATTATAAAGAGCATGCCTTCTATTGTTATAAAGTTGTATAAATAAAATATAAGCAGTTATAATACATACATGCTCTTAAAACTGATTATGTGTATATTGCCATAAAGCTAAAATAATGTTCTGCTTGCTAATTAGATTTGAGCAGAAAGGAAGCAGATCTTCTGGATCCTTATATAGGGACTGTTTTGCAGCCTGGAAATGTGATACAATATTGTTTGAATAATTTACTCTACCTTTGACCTTTATAGTTAAATTGTGTATTTCATGCAAAACACAACTTTTTCCATAGAACCTTAAGACCTCTCTCCCTTCTAATTTGATTCCCAGGAATTCTTTCAGCATACATTATTGCTAGGCTGCCCAAGGGTAAAATTCAAACTATACAATACAAATCATTTCCAGTTGATTACAGTGCTGAAACATAGATGTTTTAGGGCTATAAATATACAGGATTCTATGTTTCAGTATCTTATTTAAAATTACTTGGAAAATGCCAACCCTGTTTTCTTCCACTACCTTTTTACCACCAATAGTTCCTTGTAATCTATACCATATTCCGGTAGCTGGTACATATTTTATTTACCAAATACAAAAATAGACACAGAATATTGACAAAAAAGGGAAAACATACTTTGCTTTTGTTTTGAAAGATTCTTAATATCTGCAATGTATATTTTTTATTTACTTGCTCTTCAAAAACATTTGGACAGCATATGCTTATTTGCAACAAAAATCTTACTACACACATGTTGACATGCAGTATATATTGTGGGCATCCAAGTTCAGTTCTTTAATTATAAAAATATGAAAATAAAATACATTTTTTTTTTTTAGTCATAGAAAGTTTTTTTCCAAAATAATCTGCATATTAATAATGCACTTCTATACTACCTCTGTTTTAGAGAAAATTAAAAATGAAAGTGGTTTGGGGAGAATCATTACCTAGGAGGAAAAGACCATTGCAAAGACCATTGAGGTCAATGGGAACCCTGCAGCGACTTGGCTAGTGTACAACAGATGATTTATATTACTGTAAAAATGTCATTGCTTTAAAACAAGGACGCATTTAACCCTTTTTGTGTCAAAAGGAGAATCTAATGTACAGACCAAAAAGAATGTTTGTGTGAGCTCCTTAGGTATTAAATGTCGGGGGTTTCTCATTTATGCTGCATTGTATGTTTATTGGCAGCACCACAGTAGAATTCCACCACTCAACATTGATTTCTATGAGATTTTTAGGGGCATATTTATCAAATGGTGAACTCTGCTCATTTATCAACATTCTCATTTTAGTGGTTTTAGAGGATTTTGAAACAAACTCATTTTCTCTAAAACCATGAACCACAAAGGTAATTTATTAAAAGACCTGAATATAGAAAGCACAAATGTAAAAAAATGCTTAATGATCAGGATAAAAATACAAAAACCTTGAAAACCTCTATTTATTCAAGCTTTATGAGCAATTACTATTGGAAAATCTCTAAAACTCCAAATTGATTAAAAATTTACAAAGAGGATCAGCAGAACTCCCATTTACTTGTATAGGACCTCAACAGCTTTTACATGATGACGTTTTTTCATGGTTTTAACACTTTATACATCTTGAAATTTTAGAGTTTTGGGGGGTTATTTATCAAGGTCCGAAATGATCTATATTGGCTGCTACAAACTCCGATCTAAGCCGCTCGGGTTTTTAACGCTTATTTATTATCACATTTTCCCGAAAATCTGCTTTGCGGCAAACACTCCGATTTTCACGGAGTGTACACCCGAATCCTCAGATTTTTGTCCAAAACCTCCGAAAACTTTGGGGTTTGGCACGAGACCCAGCGCAAATCAATAAAATCATTGGGGCTTCTCCCATTGACTTATATGCAACCTAGACAGGTCTGAGATGCCGGGATTTCAGATTCAGAGCCTCCGGGTTTAAAAAATTTTGATTTGTGAATTTTTTTAATGTAAATAGCAATTAAAGTAAGTAAAATAATTAATAATAATTAAAGTAAATAATAAAAGTAAATGGCAGAAGTAAAGTAAATAGGCCCCTAACTTTCACCCATTGATAAATACACTTCTAAAAATCCCATAGCAATGAATAGAGAGTGGTAGAATTTTTTTGTGGTATGCTCTAAATACACACTTAATAAATCTGCACCTAAACTGCATTATATAAGGAATGATCCTTTATATCTACTTAAAGAGACATCAGCTATACCTCTTTACTTTGACATTTATACCTAAGACTTTATTATAGATATATTCTTCTAGTTTAGATACTTCAGGCAGTTACTTCCGAGGATGGCTACACTGAAGCCATTAGTTCATCTAATGAATGACATATTGTTTGATGAAAAATCTAACTTAAAGGAGCAGTATACCACCTTATTTAACGTGCGTTAAATCAATAGGGCTTATGCTAAACACATTTTGTAATTTTAATATTAAAATCTATGTTTTTGTTATTACTTAAGCAAACCTGACATATAATTATATAATCATGTATATAATAATACGTTCTTTGCCTATTGTTAATCCAAATCTGTCACAACAATGTGTTTAGGGAGGAGGTTGTTTATACAAAGCTTATTATCTCTAGTTAACCTAATAGATAATAAATGGCAAAATAATAAAGGCGTATTTATTTTTTGCTATAATGTTTGTCTTTCCTTAGTACTGTACAGCATTTGCATATCCTAGTAGCAAGTTTTAATTTACAGTATATGTTATGCATACATACATACATACATGCATGCATACATACCTAAATACATATAGGCTCTAATAAAACAATTGCTAAGCACTAGCATAAAATATAATTCACTCAGAATTTTATTTCTATTTCGAAGCATGTCACTTTAATTTAGTCCTTTAGGTTTTTCCTCTTGGGGCGTGTTTTTATAAACACTGACATTCTTTCACATGTTTTATTTTTTAACCTGTAGGATGTTTGTTGAAAAATGTATTACAGTTTGCTTCAATGTTCTGTTTTAAAGTGTTAAGTTCTCCAGAATGTGTTTTTTTCTTTCTGGTGAGTACAGATGTCCTTACAGAGTGATCTGTTAAAACTGCACATGGGACATTTGTTGTTATAGTTACAAATGAGGACAGAATCTTTAGATGTTTACAAGATGTTGTATATTGGATATGTTTCCTGGCCTTTCTCTAGAAGAGAAAGAAAACAACCGATTCACACATTTTTCTATGAACTTTTTCCAACACTTCTGTGCTGCACCTGTTTTAGAACACATATTTATGATGATGACTTTTTCTTGAATTCTGCATAGTCCAGGTTCATCTTGTACACACGGGTTGTATTATCAAAACAGACTATTAAAACACATCTATTTTTTACACAGAAAGTGCTTTTTTACTTGTTCTCTATTTAATGAATTTGAAGTTAGTAAGTGAAGTGAGTTTGGCGCCACAGTGTTCGGTAATAATGAATAATATGATATACAGTCAAATGTAAGAAAGGGGACAAAGTAAAGAAGAGTGAAATAATTCAGCAGTTTCCTATCTATAGTCTAGTCTAGTCTATACATTTCTATACTGTGTTGCTGCTATGATGAAGCAATTAGTAAAATTGCAACCAAAACACATTTTTTGATATCTGACTTTCTGTGAAAAAAAGAAAATGTAAAAAATGAAAGGGTCATAAATGTTCAAATAACCAATGTGTCTTCAAGAGTTGATGAAACACTTTAAAAAATATCACACCACACTTCCCATTCAAACAATAATGCACAAACATACCTCTGACCTAGACCTAAAAATTAAAATTTTCCCACAGACAAACATATCTTACTGAAGACCTAATAGCTAAATGTCTATGGTTAGATGGTAATATACTGAGCAAAAGCACATTTTCCCCAAAATATGTACAGTAAAATATGCAATATGCACAGTAAAAGACAACCACCACCCCCATCATCTAATAAATATATATATATATATATATATATATATATATATATATATAGCTAAGCCAGTGCAGTTTGACTTTTGTCTATAGGGTATTTTGGTTGTAGCTACTTGTTTTTGGGTAACACTTTGTGGGTAAAAATCACCTGTAAAAATATAACCACTAGTACAAAGTGAGACATGACAACCAGAAGTGATCCATGGTGGGTAGATGGTATTATGATCATCATTAAAAGTAATGGAAAATTGTACATTTCGAGGCACATTTATGAAATGTTAAATTTCAAATTCATGTGAGTTTTTAAAAGCTCCCATAAACTATCATGAACTGGACATACAAAAAAAAATGTAATTTCTAAAACTCTGGTAAATAGGATCGACCTGAAAACATGAGTCGAATTCGAATCGAATTCGATTAGAGTTTTAAAAACTTGATTTAAGTTTTTCTCCAAAAAAAGTTTCAATGTCAGAAAGGGTGCAAACAACTACAAATTGATTCCCAGGATGTCCCCTACTGACTAAAACAGCAATTCACAAGGTTTTAGGTGGAAAATAGTCAAATGTGAGTATGATAAATCTCGAAAATCGAATTCAGATTTTTAAAAAAAACGCAAATAAAATTTTAACAATTACCTAGTCAAATTTGACAGTTTTGGCCATAAAAAACCCTTGATATATCTGCCCCTTTATGTGCCATAGACCATACCCTTAAGGGTGATGTTGGTACCTTTGGCTAGAAGACCTATCAACAGGATGTTTTTTCTCCAGTAGAGCCTCTTTCCCTCTAGTAAGAGGACCAAATTTAGTTGATAAATCTCATTTTGATAGGAATAGAATCCAATAGGACATACAACCTACTTTGCAATAAACCAAATTTTGAACTTAATTGCAGAACTTTTCCACCGCCATGAACAATTGATATAGACACTTGGGGGCCGATTCACAAAGGGTCGAATATCGAGGGTTAATTAACCCTCGATATTCGACTGGGAATTAAAATCCTTCGACTTCGAATATCAAAGTCGAAGGATTTTAGCGCAAATAGTGCGATCGATTCGTTCGAATATTTCTTCAATCGAACGATTAATCCTTTGAATCGAACGATTCGAGGATTTAAATCCAACGATCGAAGGAATATCCTTCGATCAAAAAAACTTAGGAAAGTCTATGTGGACCTTCCCCATAGGCTAACATTGAGTTCGGTAGCTTTTAGATGGCGAACTAGGGGGTCAAAGTTTTTTCTTAAAGAGACAGTACTTCGACTATCGAATAGTCGAATGATTTTTAGTTTGAATACTTCGATTCGAAGTCGTAGTCGAAGGTCATAGTAGCCCATTCGATGGTCGAAGTAGCCCAAAAAACACTTCGAAATTCGATTTTTTTTTTTACTTCGAATCCTTCACTTGAAGTTAAATTAAAGTTCATATTTTTTTTATTTCCGCTGACAGAATTCTAAATTTGCTAATAATTAAGCATAAAAATCATGAAAAATCTTTGCTAGGCTGGCGAGGTCATGTAGAAGTCAATGAAAGCTGTACTTCTCAAATTGTAAAATTTTTCTCTACTTCTAGGTTTTAGGGGTTTTTCATTTGAAATCATAGGATTTCATGTTTTTCATATGCTTATTTGGATTTGTTATGTATTTTTATTCATTTGTGCTTTTTATATTCAGGTCTTTTAATAAATAATAATAATCTGTGGTTTTTTTTTAAATGTGAGTTTAGTTGAGGTTGAAAAAAAACCTCAAAAACGACGAAAATATATTTTTGATAAATACTGTAAAATGCTCAGTGCCTACTCTTTTCTTTCTTGTTGTAGTCATGTGGCCCCAACATGATGAATAGTAGCAGCTCTATATCCTGAATGCTATGACCTGTGATCTGGGGGAAAGAACAGTTTGTACCTTTATTCCTAGTAATACTTACATGTTTGTATTGATTTTATAGGAATGAGTCATTCAAAGAAGTACTGACGTGCCCTTTTTTATCTTAAATAAAAACTAAAACAATTTGATTTATAGTAGCAAGCTGAATGCAGAATCTTGTAGGAATGTATGACTTTCAGATGAGATATTTATAATGAAATGTTTTAGGAATAGGTAGTAATTAAAATGTTTCATATTTATAAAATTGTGCTCTACAATTGTCAACAAGCCCATTGAAAAAAAAACTTTTCCTTCGATTTTCATGGGTTTTAGCCATTTTTGCCAAGTGAAATATATTGCAAAAAATGGCATAAGTCTGAACAAGTTGTAATGAATTGGGCAAAAAAAACTTTATTCAAAAAAAAAAAATTCACTAAGAGCAAATAATATGTTTGATAAATCTGCTTAAAGGGATACTGTCGCGGGAAAAAATTTTTTTTACAAAATGTATCAATTAATAGTGCTACTTCAGCAGAATCTGGCATTGAAAACCGTTTTTCAATAGAGCAAACGGATTTTTTTATATTTAATTTTTAAATTTGCTGTGGGGCTAGACATTTTGACATTTCCAAGCTGCCCTCAGGTCATGTGACTTGTGCTCTGATAAACTTCAGGCACACTTTACTGCTGCACTGCAAGTTGGAGTGATGTCATTACCCCTCCCTCCTACTAGCTAATGTAAACCGAGCCTTTTCTAGTCAGCCTGTCAATTGAACAATAGGCAGGTATCAAGATAACAGCTCTCACTGACACCACTTCAGAAGGATTCTGCTGAATGGACTGAGAGGAGCTCTGTAGCTGCCTGCTGTTACCAGTGCTTTGCTCCACAGCCTTGGACTTTCTGAATTGACTTGTGCAGTAAGCTAAGTTGCTATGGGACACTGAAACTCTATAATTCCAGTGTGTATTAATGCAATATTCCACACACACACTGTCATTGTAACTTTCTCTGTCTAACACTAAGGGGGCCCAGCCTAAAGGCCATTAGGAGATTTGGGGTGAGTGATTATTTGTGCCCTAGGTATGCCCTTTTAGCAGGGTGACTGTTACCTCAATGTTTCTATATATATCTGTAACCTTATGAGCTAAGGGGGCCCAGACTGAAGGCCAGTTAGGGAGAGATTTGAGTGCTTATTTGTGTCCTGGGTACCCCTGGAACTATAGCAGGGTGACTGTTACCCCAATGTTTCTTATATCTGTAACCTTGTTATGAGCCAAGGGGGCCCAGTCTGAAGGTCAGTTAGGGGGTGTGTTTATTTGTACCCTGGGTACCCCTGGAACTATAGCAGGGTGATTTCCCCCAGTGTTACTATATATCTGTAGCCTTCTTATGAGCTAAGGGGGACCAGACGGAAGGCCAGTTAGGGGGAGATTTGGGGTGAGGGCTTATTTGTACCCTGGGTACCCCTGGAACTATAGCAGGGTGACTTCCCCCAATGTTACTATATATCTGTAGCCTTGTTATGAGCTAAGGGGGACCAGACTGAAGGCCAGTTAGGGGGAGATTTGGGGTGAGTGCTTGAGTGCTTATTTGTGCCCTGGGTACCCCTGGAACTATAGCAGGGTGACACCCCAATGTTTCTATATATCTGTAACCTTGTTATGAGCTAAGAGGGCCCAGCCTGAAGGCCAGTTAGGGGGAGATTTGGGGTGAGTGCTTATTTGTGCCCTGGGTACCCCTGGAACTATAGCAGGGTGACACCCCAATTTTTCTATATATCTGTAACCTTGTTATGAGCTAAGAGGGCCCAGCCTGAAGGCCAGTTAGGGGGAGATTTGGGGTGAGTGCTTATTTGTGCCCTGGGTACCCCTGGAACTATAGCAGGAGAGATGGCTCTCAATCCTAAATCACATTAGGAATGAACATACATTTGATGGAAAATTGATAAGAAGCTGTGCTCATAGAGAATTGACACTACAGGAGGAGAGAAATCGCCCATGGCTAAGTGCTAGAAGTGCAGCATATGAACAAATAAAGAAAATTGTCACAAACAAACTCATTGTGAGAGACTTGCAGCACCTTTCTCGATTCTGTCACACTGGAAGAATTGAGGTTTTCAACAGCTTCATGCTGAAGTATCGTACTAAACGAATACATTTTTTTATGGATGGAATGGAAGCAAGAACAAAAATGGCGATTCTTGCTCACAATAACAATGTTCAAAGGGAACAAGCTCTGATAAAGCGGCATCTTCCAAACTGTGGTGAAGTCGGTGACAGACGACACAACCTGATATTTTCAAAGGACAAAAAAATGTGGATTGTGAAAAAAATGTACGGGCTAATGAAAAATGACCATGTCTATCCAATTCTAGCGGATGTTTTGAAAATTTGCAGCAATGAACTTCATCATAACTGGCAATCACGCATAAGTCAGCTCCCCAAAAATACAGCAACTGCACAAAGGCCAGATAAAAATACAACCGTTATTCAACATATGTCAAGATACAGCCATTCAGAATAAAACATTTCTTTATAAAGTAAACAATACTGCATTTGTAAAACAGCTTCCCAAAACCTGTGCTGGAATATAAAAGCTCTTATATATAAGCTCTGTGAACTACATACAAAAAGCAAACTACAAAAATATTTTTTTGCTCATGTCTAATGTATATGCGTTATGTGAAATATAAACATATGTGTGAACTGTAAAAAACAGACTATATAATCTTTTTAAATAAATGTTTATTATAATAAAACAGTCTTTTGAACTTTTTTTCTGTTAATAATGGAAAATAGTTTTACGGTAGCTACCTAAACATTCAACAGAAAACACCTGTTATCAATATAGCAAATAAGAATATAATTTTTTTTTACATGTTACAAAAAATAATGTGAGAAGTGCCATAAATATAAAAACATAAAAATATAACCATTTTTTGAACAATAAATTACACCCAAAATGCAGTGCAAATAAGTAGATCAACAGAAAAGGCAAAGCTGGGTCACTCATCTGCCATATCAGCAGCACAGTAGTCAGAGGAAACATAAAATCCTGTATAGCGATTATTATGTTCAAGAAACATATTACGGACTTTACAGACAGCACAGGATGGTATGGGCCGGCGGTGCTTCGGTCCTAGAAATCCATGGATCCACCTAGTAAACAGGCGATAGGCAGCTTTTCTAAACTCCCTGTGTGAAAAAAGTTGATTTATTATTATATCAGGCAGATAGTAATACAATGAAAGACAGATGGACATAGATGGATATAAACCAGAATAGAAATTTACCTATTATGTTCAGGTGTTCTTTGAGTACGCCATTTGCCAGAAAACAAAAGGCACATTTTCAAATTACTTTTATTTTGACAGTATTCATCAAATTGGGGATGTTCCGTTATACACGTAATGTCTTCTGTAACAATGCCCTGTAGGTTTTCTATCTCCATGCAGCAAATGGATTCCTCTTCTGTGGGCATTGGGCAACAGTGGCCACATACACACCAGTTTGTGTTTCCAACTCTTACTGTAGCAGGCGGTTGACATGATTGTCTTTGTGCTCTTTCTCGAAGCACGGGTTCATATAAAAGACAATTGTCAGCATGGTTGCCAGATGACATTATCTTCATTTCTTCCTCTAGCTGCGCTCTCTGGAAAGAATGTATATATTTTTGTCAGTTATGCCACAAGACACACCTGGTATATGAATAATGTATTTTATTGCTACATTTTCAATTTCTATATGGCGCTCTGAATATCACTCATATTAAAATGGATAAAATATCTCCTACTGTAAATGATTCTATTGCTGTATGACCATGTAAAAGCACAAGGCTACAGACTAAAGTCACTGAGGGGTTGTTCTGTGACCATATAAAGGCACAAGGCTGCAGGCTGAGTTATACAGGGAACTCTGAGTATCACTCATGTATTATAAGGGATAATGTACCCCCTACTGTAAATGATAAGGATATTAGAAGTCACTGAGGGGTTGTTATGTGACCATATAAAGGCACAAGGCTGCAGGCTGAGTTATACAGGGAACTCTGAGTATCACTCATGTATTATAAGGGATAATGTACCCCCTACTGTAAATGATAAGGATATGAGAAGTCACTGAGGGGTTGTTCTGTGACCATATAAAGTCGCAAGGCTGCAGGCTGAGTTATACAGGGAACTCTGAGTATCACTCATGTATTATAAGGGATAATGTACCCCCTACTGTAAATGATAAGGATATGAGAAGTCACTGAGGAGTTGTTCTGTGACCATATAAAGACACAAGGCTGCAGGCTGAGTTATACAGGGAACTCTGGGTATCACTCATGTATTATAAGGGATAATGTACCCCCTACTGTAAATAAGGATATTAGAAGTCACTGAGGGGTTGTTCTGTGACCATATAAAGACACAAGGCTGCAGGCTGAGTTATACAGGGAACTCTGAGTATCACTCATGTATTATAAGGGATAATGTACCCCCTACTGTAAATGATAAGGATATTAGAAGTCACTGAGGGGTTGTTCTGTGACCATATAAAGACACAAGGCTGCAGGCTGAGTTATACAGGGAACTCTGAGTATCACTCATGTATTATAAGGGATAATGTACCCCCTACTGTAAATGATAAGGATATTAGAAGTCACTGAGGGGTTGTTCTGTGACCATATAAAGGCACAAGGCTGCAGACTGAGTTATACAGGGAACTCTGAGTATCACTCATGTATTATAAGGGATAATGTACCCCCTACTGTAAATGATAAGGATATGAGAAGTCACTGAGGGGTTGTTCTGTGACCATATAAAGTCGCAAGGCTGCAGGCTGAGTTATACAGGGAACTCTGAGTATCACTCATGTATTATAAGGGATAATGTACCCCCTACTGTAAATGATAAGGATATGAGAAGTCACTGAGGAGTTGTTCTGTGACCATATAAAGACACAAGGCTGCAGGCTGAGTTATACAGGGAACTCTGGGTATCACTCATGTATTATAAGGGATAATGTACCCCCTACTGTAAATAAGGATATTAGAAGTCACTGAGGGGTTGTTCTGTGACCATATAAAGACACAAGGCTGCAGGCTGAGTTATACAGGGAACTCTGAGTATCACTCATGTATTATAAGGGATAATGTACCCCCTACTGTAAATGATAAGGATATTAGAAGTCACTGAGGGGATTTGGAAGCCGTATAAAATTCTTATTGGACTTATGGGTGGATATTTAGGCATCTGTACTTGATAAACTAGGGTCCATTTTTAATAGTGGCAATAATGGGCAGGGAGGAGAAAGGCAGTGTTGGGCTTGGAAATGTTAACAGAGCTATGGTAGTGAAAAGTGCAATTGTGAATTATTTATACCTCTTATAACAAAAGCGCAATGCCAAGACTGATGATAGGGAACAGAAAAGGGAAAAAAAAGGACACTCGAGAAGCAGGAAAAACTAAGAGGGATGAAGTGTAGGAAGGGTTAAATAGTTCAGGGTTGCATTCTATAGTTTATCAATGAAGAGAGAAGGGAGTAGATAGTTATATATAAACACTGCAGGCACGGAGTGAGTCTGGGTGGGGGTGGGATAGCAGAGGGAACAGGGTCACAGCTCTATCACCTTATCTTGTAACCAGCCTCAAACAAACAAATGAAGGCAGCAAGGAGTAAAATCTCCCCCCTCCCAACTCTACAAACGCTATCAAAGGAATGCAGAGAGTAAACTTACCGAAGGGCAGGAGCTGTTTTAGTTTTCTGTACACGAAGAGCTGCTTGTGGACGCTGGAGAGCAAACAGGAAGTGGGAAGTGAAAGCAGTAGTACCATGTGACCGCTCTCCTGGTGACATCACACGCATGAGCAGAGAGGGGAGGGGGAGGACACAGAAGGGGAGGGGGAGTGAACAGAAGGGGAGGGGGAGTGAACAGATGGATCCTCATGTCGCAGCACGACTTGGCTTTCTACCAGAGGCTGGCTGCCTCCAAGCACACAGGTAATGCCGTGCATGCTGTTAGTGTAGCTCTTGATGCATGTATAATGAGCAAATATGGAAGCCCCCATGACAAAATAAAAACTTTAATAACTTATGTATGGAAATGTGAATTAACATTTTATTTGCCAGACAGTGTTTATTGCAGTGTACTTTTTAGAAAAAGGCAAAAAAAAAAAAAAGTTTAAAATGATGACAGATTCCCTTTAATATTCCATGTTGATCAAAAAATACAAGAATATTTATTTAGGGCATTTCTGTTCTGCAATCAGTAAATACTCATTGGTGTGCATTAGGGAAAAACAAAGATGTAATAACATTTACTGACATATTATTTTATATTTGTATAAGTTAATTCCTTATAATAATAAATAGGTTAAACTGTTGTTTACACTATAAGAGTATTGCATGTAATACATAAATGAACATTTCATAAGCATTTTTAACTGTTAGCACAATGTAAGTTTTACTTGCTCATCCTTTAGATGTCCTTTTGCTTGTTTCCTGTTTTAAAGTGCAATTTGCATTATGGAATTAAAAAAATGTGCAAATTGCTGCCTCGATGAAAATAAGACAATAAATCTGCTAGCTTTTTCAAACTGGTTGGGTCTTTAATAGGATTTGTTATCTCAGTTTGAGTCATGTCATAAAAAACTAGACTGTAGCTCCTGTGAATTCCAACCATGCATTTGGCTGAGAGAATATTAAATTATGAAAGAAATTTACAAAATAAGGTTTTAGTGATTTGTTTGCAGTCTTATGAATGATAGATCTTGGGTAATGTCTTTTTTTTCTATGAGGAGATTTCAAGAAACAAAATGACATCAACAATGCTCAGTGATGTAATGGAATTTCTGTTTTTAGTCATTATAATTTATAATTCATATAGTTTTTTCATGGAACAGTGCACTAATGAGATATAAATTAAGTTTTCTGCTGTCAGATAGGATTTTAGCACATATGGTAAAAAGGGGTGAGATAGAGTAGCTAAATGCATTTTTCTTAAAGTAATATGCAATATGAAAATGTATTTTAAGCTATAGACGGGCTAGAGACGGGCTGAAACACAAAATTTAATTTAGCAATTTTTCACAATGAGAAATGATTATGTGGTACATAATATTAACTAGAACCTCAGAGCTACTCCAGGCTAGTTACAGTCACCAGGGAAATTTGACTGGGCAATTGTGGCCAATGCATCAAAATTGACGCAATTTTGCTCACACTTTGACATGAATTGAAACGAATATCGCTGGCAATTTTGTTTCTGAAAAAGTCCTGAGTTCCCAATTCTTTTGGTGCATTTGCACTGCCTATTGACACAGGGTGCTGTAGGAACCCTAGGGCTACACACTGATTCAGAGGAGCTCTGGTGGCATACTGCAGTTGTTAAAACAGAAAAAACATGACTCTCCTGAACAGGTATAGGAAAACTATTCCCACTCTTTTTCTAAGGCTTTTCAATTTTTTTCCTCCTCAGAAGAGCACCTTCTTACTCAGGTCATCATCCAACTCTATATGACAGTTTGCTAACACTCAGCATCTTCTACTGTTTCACAATAATATCTGTTATGTTATGACTCCTCAGGTGCCAAAGTATGTATGACAATATGAGATTATAAAAGTTCTACATTAGACTGGGAGCATTATTTCAATTGGTCCTGGACTAGGTTCTGTAATAAGCTATATAAGATTGAAACCTTCCTAGCAGAGAATAAATTTAATTTCGTCTGCACTTCTGGTATTGCTTTGGGACCAAATAAAAGAAAATTATCACTAGATTTCAACCTTTCCTGATGAAGTGATGGGTATATTATGTTATCCTGTGGGAAAAAGTAAGGAATGTGAATATGCTGGGATAAGGTTATGACACCAGTAAAATTTGTAAGAAACTTACTTCACTTTTCAATGTGAAATGTCATTCAGCCATGAAGCAAACTGCTTGGTACAGCCTCAATGTTTTCAAAACAAAACTTTTTTGGGATATAAATCACACAATCTAAAATGATGTGCCTGTATAATTCTGCAATTAGCTACATATAAGACCAAACTTGGTCCTGGATTCTTCAGGAAATCACTGAGGCAGACCTTCCTCTTTATCATCAGTGCAATATTTCAAAACATGCAATGGGGCACAAAAGCAGTAATACTATATTGTATTGTTTACAGAGGTATGTCCATGCATACAAGAGGAAGGCTTGAGTAAAAAATGGTTCAGCATAGATAAAAAGGTTATAGAAGAAGCACTAAGAACACTTTTTTTTACAGATTCAATAAAAATGAGTATGGGGAAATTTATCAAAAATCATGTTTTGCCTGCAATTTTTTGCAAAATTACAAATATAAGAATACAAAAACCGGTTCCCATTGCAAAGAAATATGTTAATTAGACAGTTAAGTACACTGTGAACTTTTCACATTGCACATTTCTCAGGACAGCTTGAATTTTCAACAAAGTCAAAATTTGCATTTTTGTAATGCCTCAATAAGATAATATTTGCCTTTTCAGGAATAGAACAGTTAGAACACATGTGAAACCTAACATGACCCATTCAAACCCCCTTCCCACAGTCAATACTAATTTTGAAAAGCAACACCATAACATTTTCAACAAGTAAATTTCTGTGCTAATACTTTGATCATAAGTAAAGAACAATTATAAGACAAGTTTTGGTTTTCCTTTGCATCCTGCACTGCCTCACCAATGAGCTATAGAGCAAGGATAAGAATAATCAAACACTATGAAGAGACCACATATTGCAGTACTTTTCTTGTTCCACCACCTTGAGTTAGAACTTTCATTCTGTTAATGTTCTGTTAATGGTTCAACAAATCATTATTCTACATGTCTCATCTGAATTAATTGTCAGGTCATAATGAATTGCTATGAAATTCCCCTGATCCTCCTAAATGTTTTTGAGGAACCAGTTTACCTTGGGAAAGGTGAAAACACATATGATTGAAGTCCCAAACTACTGACATGACATTCAGAGTTTCCAGAAGATCTTGTTTTAAAAGTGAATAAAACTTAGCATTCTTACTCGTCTCAATACTTTTCCATAATTTGCCAAAACACTTGACCTTTCAATGATCGTTCTCAAAGTGATCAAATCCCTACTCAGACAGTCTGCCCAAACATTGATCTCTTATGTAGACTGCTGAAATCTAGTGCATGTTGAACTCTGGTCACTGTAGGACTTTAATGGCTTCACTCCTAAGCAGGTTCCTTACAAATTGTAGAACTTGTGCAAGGCTAAAAAAGAACTTGGTTCTTTCAGTCATATACAACAATCTGACTGGTTGCCAAAGTAAGCAAACACACCTTTGCTGGATGTATCTATGGTTAGCAAACACCACTCTTCCTGTAGGAGAGATCTGCCTGAATTCAAGCTGACCTGTTGAATCCACCACCTGAGCTGTGATCTGATCTTCTGGAGAGGCTCCAAGGTGCTCAAGGTCCAACACCTACACTGAAAAATCTCCTGCTGCAGGGTTCTTATATGAAGCTGAGCCTTTGAAAGACATTATTATTTTTTTTCAAATACCATTTTAAATCTTCATGATTTAACCAACCATCATTTACATATCACTCCATTTAATTTAGCATTAGCATTTAGCATCATTTTAACAGTCTTTACCTGATTCTAGTTCCAAAGTCCACTATAAAAAAACCTAAACCTAAAACTAAACAAACAAAAAATGGAAGAGGAAGATATAATTCCTAACTCCATAGAAATAGATATAGACATATAAGGGAATGTAATAAAAGTCGCAAAGAGCAAAACAATTCGCACCAATAAGACTAAAAATCCACATCTCGCTATGTAATATTGTTCGTTAAACTGTTATCCATCCTGGAATTTATAGACTTTTTACTGTATGTGCTTAACCACTCATAAGACAGTAGAGTTCTCCTAATGGAACTATGTCCAAAAACTTGTACAGGTATGGGACCTGTTATCCAGAATGCACGGGACCTGGGGTTTTCCAGATAACGGATCTTTCCATAAACAAATAAGTCTGCTAGGAGATCATGTACAATGTACTGTTTTATTACTACAGAGAAAAAGGAAACCATTTTTAAAAATTTGTATTATTTGGATAAAATAGAGTCTTGGGGGGAAATTTACTAAAGGGCGAAGTGGCTAACTTCATTTCGGCACTTCACCGTTTTACTAACAGTCGCTGGTGTAATTGCGCTGAGTAATTTCTCCAAGGAGATAGACTATGGCGCAACTTCGCACTCTAATTCCAGGCAAATTTTCGCTCTGGCAAAAGAGCGTTATTACACAAATTCACTAAGTTTTTGATTTTACTGACCATTACCTCTATCACCAGACTTGCCTTCGCCACCTCAGACCAGGCGAAGTGCAATAGAGTAGATAGGAGTTCCTCAAAAAAAAGTTGAAAACTTTTCTTAGTCTCAAAAAACGCTGGCGTATTTTCCTTTTTACAGGGTGATAGGCTGAAAAAGATCGAAAAATTTTTTTTGGGGTACCCTCCTTCCTCCCTACATTTGCTAACATATGGCACCTAAACTAAACTGTGGGCACATGTATAGGACAATATAAGACCTCTATATAATTTTATTAAGGTTCCCTGGCCTTGTGTAGTGTAATGTATTTGCTGCAGCATATACGGCCATTGTACTTTAACTGCATGCCGTATGCTAATTAGCCAACGCTAGCATAACTTCAAACTGCTGAGCGTATTTTCGATAGTGCAACTTCACCAGCGTTTGTTACCCTGTGCGCAACTTCGGATCTTCGTGAATTAGTGTTGTCCAGCGAATTTACGCCTGGCGAAGTGTTGCGATGTAAACATTGTTGTACATAATGTACAAGTATAGGATGTAAACATTAATAAGACTAAGACTAATATCTCACTGAAGGATCCATTATAAGACCTGGCATAGGTGTTAATTACACTATTTCATAACACGTTATTTAACAGATTCCTTATTGTATTAATTTAGAAAATGTATGCAGTTGTCTCTTCCAACAATGATTTACACTTTACTTACCTAATGATGTCTTTACTTGTGGCATTGTTTTGTAAGTGTAATTACACAGTGATTGGTTGCCTAGCAAACATTTTAGAACCACTCTGTTTGTTACTTGTTTATATTTTTGTGCTATTTTTCAAATCCTGAGAGTGCAGCAGCTTTACTTGTTTTTTTTATGTTCTTGTTGCTGCACGCAGGTATAGATGTGGTATATGATGTGCACCAAGTGGACTGTGTATTTATATAATATGAGGTAGCCATGTTTTATGTGGAAGTTTAATGGTTATTGATGTAGTGTAGGTCTGGAGAGGCCTGTTGGAAGAGGGAGGCTTCAGAGAGCAATGCACGCATATATATTTTTATTTGTGCAGCGTTACGTTTGTAAGCAGTGCTGTACAGCAGAACAATAAATTAATAGAACAAATAGAGGTCAGTACAATAATTAATACAGATTGTCAAAACAATAATAGGAAAGAGGTCCCCAATCTAAATAATGTACAGTGAACACGTGTGTGCCATTTCCAAAAGGGTAACACAAAGATAACTGCAGACCAATTTGTACAGTTATAGAAAAAAACACTTTATGGGTGATGTCACTAGAGCAGACAATTTCAGTCTCTACATATGATCCAGACTTACAACTCACAGCATTTCTTGCATTTCTCACTGCATGAATGCTATTTAGAACATTTATATAAACATTTATATAAACAACATTATTATTATTTGAAACAATCCAAAATATAATCCTAATAGCATTTACATTCTCTGTTCTCATTGTCAATGACTTCAGAAAGCATGATTCGTGCTTTAAATAAAACAA
The DNA here is from genome assembly GCA_038501925.1 of Xenopus petersii. Taxonomy (NCBI): domain Eukaryota; kingdom Metazoa; phylum Chordata; class Amphibia; order Anura; family Pipidae; genus Xenopus; species Xenopus petersii. The sequence goes on from CM076678.1 coordinate 92,553,791, forward strand.
GCATTCTACTTTTGGAATAAAATTCCATTTCAGATCTTCCTTTCGTTCCCTTTTCTAATGGTTACTGCACGTTTCCTGTAACTTGTATCTTAATTGCTCACCACTGTAACTGGGTGATTAATGGCAAACATATTTTCTATCTCACTGTTACTAATGTACATGTTATTGTGTCACATGGTAATTAAAGCAAGATGTTTAAACTGCTCTCTTCGTGGCAGATTATATCAGACATGATTTTCATGAACTTTAAATAAGAATCAATTTGTTTAGTATGTTAGATTTAATGGACAAAGTGGATGCTTGCCATACAGATAATGTAAAGTTTATTATTAGTTCGATCCGTGTCCCAGTGCTCTGCCTCATTAGGGATGCTGCATTACCCCCATACAAAATGTCAATGTAAATGAAGAAGCGGCACTCAAGATCCAGTTAAAAAAAGTTTATTAGAAAATTCACATCACAATTGCGGCATTCAAATTATCACCTCTTGTTTCTTATCGTAGGGGTAGAACAATAGGAACCTTGTGCCCTCCTAATCTTAGGAGTAAGAAAAAAGTCAATGAGACCTTTTTGGGAGTTAGATCAAAAGGCATGTATCCCTGTTTGAACTGCCCCCAGTGTTCATATGTGCACAAGGGAAAAAATTTGTTCATCCCAAATGCTATGTTTAGCATGGCTGTGCAGTTATGGAATCATTACATTTGTATCTCTAAATTTGTGATATATGCTGATCTGTCCCAGTGGTCTCATCTATATAGGTGAGACCACACAGATAATAAAGTCACATATATCACAGCACAGGTCAGCCATTTATTTGGGCAATACTATATTAGCTGTTCTTAGCACTTTGTTGAAAAGGGCCATACCTCAGATCAACTAAAATTCATGGTACTGGAGAGTGTGCACCCCCTTAAGAGGGAGGTAATCGGGAATTGAAATTAAAAAGAAGGGGGGTATGGTGGATTAATAAATTGAAATCTCTTCATCCAGTAGATCTTAATAGAGACTAAGATTTGTTTCTGTTTTTATGAGAATAAGACACACTCAGGGGATTCTGATATTATATATTACTTCTAGGGTTAATTAATGATGAATACATTTGATGATGTCATTTCCTGTAATTCCCTTTAAATGCAGCCATGAAGGGGCTCTGTATTTAATATAGCTTGATAAAGGGCAGTCATTGTGCCCAAAATGTCGCAATTGATGTGAATTTTCTAATACACTTTTTTGCAATTGGATTATGAAAGAAACATGCACATTTTAGGGCACATAATTTCCAGGAAAAATGACACATTTCAGATAAATGGTGTTGACAATACCTAAACTGTTTCTAAGGCTAAGGTAAGACCATAGGTTTACCAACGTATCTGGCATACAGAGACCCCCAAATGAAAATATGCATATACATTTTCATGGCTGACGGCTGCAATATAAGCACCCAGTGTGTATTATAAGACCCCCTAACAGTATGGAGACCCTAGAAAACAATATTATTTTGACAATTTCACATTCTAACTAATCCAAAATGAATAAATATGTCTTTCTATTGCAAACTACCAAACTGCAAAGCCATGCTAAAAATAGCATTTTTATGAAATTTTGGAAAATGGCAAAAAAGCTTGCATTTTATCAATTTGTATGCTCCACATCTCATAACATTTCTGCATATCTTCCTAAATATTAATGCCAGTGTTCTACTGAACACTTTGATGCCCAATATGCATAGATTTACCAAACTAGTTGGCATACAGAGGCACCTAAATGAAAATAATGCATGTGAAGCTTCATGTCTGACACTCTGGCTGCTGCAATGTAAGCACCCGGTATGTGTATTATGTGCCATAAGATCCCCTAACAGTATAGAGATCCTGCAGCTTTTCTACTGCAACTTGCAGCTTTTCTACTGCAAACTACTAATCTGCAAAGATTTGCTGAACATTGCGATGTTTATGAAATTTCCATCCTAAATATTAATACTAGGGGTCTACTGAACAGTTTGATGCCCAATATGCATAGATTTACCAAACTATGTGGCATACAGAAGCACCCTAATGGATATATATAGCAGATAAAATTTCCATGGGCAATAAAATGTAACAAAGAACAGTGCAAAATGCAATAAAATCACTAAAATCCAATGAAACTACTAAAATCAATGCTTTTTTTCGCCTAGTGTTATCAGCAGTTAGAAGTACCATTTGAGCATTTTAACTTGGCCAAATAGATTTTTACAGACAGAAACAAGCAAACAACATCTATGCTGAGCTGAAATTGCAAAAAAAAAAGCTAAAAATGCACAAAAATAACCAAAACGGTAAAATAATCACTAAAATAACATCCAAAACATATTGCGCACAAGGGTTACTGAACATGCTATTCGCAATGATAATAAAATAGGGGTTTTTTTCAGGCAAAAAGATGTAATAAAAAAAAGCTACACAATTGTGTAAGTGTGAATATGTGAATAAGTGTTTACACTTGGCAAATTGCATGTCATGTGTGCGTGTGTATGTATGTGTGTGTGCTGTGAATTTGTGAAACCACCCTAATGTGGTATGTGAGTGTGTGTAAGTGTAAATAGAAATGTGCATTAGTGTAAAATGTATATGTTTATGTTTTTGAGTGTATGTGTGTAACAATAACCTGGGGTAGGAGGTGTAGATCATTCTTGAGGCACTGGATGTGTCACAGGAAGAGAGCCAGGATCCCATGGGGCCGGCACAGGGGAGTCCTGCAAGTGTACGCAGCAGCAGGACACTTAATCCATGGAGAATCCGCTGCCCTGCTGAGCCCCTAGCCTTTGAACTGCAGGTGGATTTCGGAGCTGAAGTCTGCCTGCACCCAAGAGGAGAAATGCAGGCGGAGATCTGCCATTGGCCCTGGCCTTAAGTCCCTTTATCTATAGATCTGTGGCACTTAAAGTGTCAATAACTTCTTTATGAGTGCCTTGACGGTACTAAAAATTCTTAAAAAGGAAATAAAGTTTACTTAACCATCTCCATCTCCTTATAAAATAACTTTTAGGCCAAAGTTCAACCATTGGGTAACTTCTGATTAGAAAAGACTGGATTTACAGACTGAATTTTTCCTTATTGGAGTCCTATAGCATAGTTAAGGAAATGGTCCACATGAACAGCGCAGTTGGAATAAAGACACCCACCCCTCATACATATACAAAAAATGGACATGCATAGGATGTATCCAGTTAAAAAGCAAAAAGGGAAGGGTATCCAGTCCACCAATTTTTGCACAAACAATCCAGGTCAAAGGAGAATGATATTTGAATCTAGCTCCAAATATCATAGAGTTTCATTGAATGATATACACAGCTACCAATTTTAATAACAAACTTATTGGAGTACTATTGGAGTAATATGTCCATAGAGGTCATATTAACATCTCAAGAGATATTCAGAACATTTATCGTAAGTTCTTCGGATTTAAAGACCCAATCAATGATATCCTGGTGGACTGAATGAAGGTGAGTGTGCTTGACAAAATCCCTTCCTCTACTGTAGCCATAGATGGTCTCAGACTGTCTGCTCAGGAAAGAGAATCAGGCTGTTGGGGAAATGTCAGACAATTTATCGAAGGCAAATTGTATGTAGATGTTGGCCCACAAACTACCCAAAATAGCTGCTGATAATACAGTTGTAATGAAAGCATTCCCATTTTAGTAAATAACTTAAGAAGCCTAGGTTGAGTAACAGATGCATAACTAATACACCTTAGACTAGGTCTTAATTGTGAGTCTGGCTTCACATTTCATTCTAATAAGAAATACCTTTATTTGCAGAGGTAATCTGACTACAGTAAATAGTTTGTAAATTCACTATGTTTGCAGCTTCAGTATTCAAAGTAGTACTGCAACCAATGTAAGGATTCATTTAAAAATACAAGTTCACTGAGAGGGACAACATTTAATTCCTAAGGATTTATGCACTTAGCAGGTGCACCTGGGGCAAGAGTAGGGGAGGTTCTTCTTTGCACCAGATTAAGAATCTAGAGTATTCTTCATCAAGCATAGGGGAGCTCTGTACATAACATCTATCCTAGGTAGGTGAAAAGTATAGGGGCACTTTGTGCCCCAGACAATTCCTACTATGCATGTCTAAATGGCACACAAGATAATGGTGTTTCATGGAATGCCCTTATGCCACCAGTCCCTCTCTATTAGTGCAGAGCATAATCATCACCACAATGAGAGAGAGAGATACAGCCCTTTGCACTCCATTCTAGAAGAACACAGTGCTCTACCTCAGGGTTCAGCAGGGGCAACATGCTTTGTGGCCATTTTTTTGCAGTAGGAGAACAGGTATAGGTATATATATATATATATATATATATATATATATATATATATATATATATATATACTTTGTGTTTTTTTATACAGCTGATGCATCATTTTGCCATCTTTTGTTCTGCTGGACTTAACCTGTTTCCCTAAAAAAAAAAACATAAATTAAATCAGATAGGAGGCAGGATGTGGCATTAATTGAATTATGCCTGAACTAAAGTTTGTCCCTCAAGCAAATCTCTTGTTTTTCCTTGGCTTGGAGGGATTTTTCACTCAGCAAACAATTAAAGCATAATGTATGGGGTTGGCATGCTGTGATTACCACCAGGGGCTCTGTAATCCTGTTTGATTTGAATGTGGTTTGTACGAAGCAGTCCCCACTTGAACATGAAAGGCGAAGCTCCTGCAAGGAAGTTCTTGTCGGTTGTATTTCACTGCTCTGCATAGCATAAACTAAACTCCTGTTCTGCTTCTTGTCACATGCAAATAAACACTGGCAGAATTCCATATGATCATAACCACTGGATAGGATGCATGCTGTCTGCATCTTCCTATGAGTCTCATTCAGTGATTAAACTTATTCCATTTCATTCACGGTCAGTGGAGCTAGTAATGACTTGAACAACAATGCTTTGCAGACACCTGCCATTAAATGGTTAGGCTTTTGGTACCAAATTCCATGTGTTTAGCTTTGCTTTTTTTGTTACATCATTTGAGTTTCATGTTACAGTCTGACAACAATACAGATTTGTTTTTAACTATGAATGTTGAGAGCAATGGTAGGATTGGCCCTACCTGAATTCAAACAGGCATTGACTAAATGATCAAGCTACATTATGCCTGGTTGGAAGTTTGGACTTTCATTTCCTGTAAAAGTGTTGTCTTTGGCATATGTCCTTGGAAAATATTTTAAGGTGTTCCAGGAAAATAACATTAATATTTGTTAGATTTAGTATAAAAAGCCCCTGTTCTGATTTAGGAATTACTGTAACAGATTGTGCCAAATAGAATTACCATAAGTGACTAAGATATTTTAAGAGCTGTGATTATGGTTTGTTTTTCTAGCACCAGGGAGTGTATTGTACAGAAATGACATGTTCCCTAACATCTATGGCATTGCCTTATTTTCTATTTTTTGTACATAGCTTCCTCAAAATGATTTGCTGTTTTAGGGATGTGACAGTGAATTGTTTCTGAAAAGTGTGTAAAATATAGTCTACATTGGTATTTAGGTAGGTTTCCAAAGTAAGCATTAGAGAACCCACTTGCTGGATTATTTACAAAAAAAAAAAAGAATTAAAAGGTTATAGGATCTCTATAATAAATGCCCTGCCATATTGTGCTTAGCAGACAAATGCCTATAGCTAGCACATTGTCCCTCTTTTTTGTTGTAATACTGTGTAATCTACAATACAAACTTCTGTGTACACTTCTTTTGTAAAAGTGAAACTACAAAGACACAAGGAGATACATATTTCTACATTATGCTTACATGGGGTTATGTAATAAACTGTGCAAAGGTGCTACAGGTCTAGTGACCTATTGGGACAGATTCAATTCAGTAAGAAATGATCTTATGATTTATCACAAGAAAATTCATGGACGAAATTCAATGCGATGAGGAAAAACTTTTTTCCAAATTCAGTTCAAGTCCCCTTCCCATAGACTTCCCATAGAATTTTTTTTGCACATGATAAGCGGTTCTGTCATGATTTTTACGATGTATTGTTTTATTTCTAAATTACACTGTTTACAAATAATTCACTCTACAACATTGAATTCCTGAACCAGCAAGTGTATTTTTTTTAAGTTGTGATATTATTGTGTAGACAGCCATAAAAGGGATATTTTGCCTGGCCATGTTCTTTCAGAGCCAGCACTTTAGGATGGAACTGCTTTCTGGCAGGCTGTTTCTCCTACTCAATGTAACTGAATTTGATGCATTGGGACTTGGATTTTACTTTTGAGTGGTATTCTTAGATCTACCAGGCAGCTGTTATCTTGTGTTAAGGAGCTGCTATCCGGTTACCTTCCCATTGTTCTGTTGTTAGGCTACTGGGGGGGAAAGGAAGGTGGATGATATCATTCCAACTTGCAGTGAAGCATGACTGAAGTTTATCAGAGCACAAGTCACATGACTTAGGGCAGCTGGGAAACTGACAATATGTCTAGCCCCATGTTAGATTTCAGAATGAAATATAAAAAAATCTGTTTGCTCATTTGAGAAACAGATTTTAGCACAGAATTCTACTGGAGCAGCACTATTACCTAACGTAAAAAACATTTTTCACATGACAGTATCCCTATAAACAGTGAGATACTGTAAGTTATTCTGAACCGAATTGCCTCTCAAATTGAATCTTGTCCATGAGTTTTCTTGTGATAAACCTTTTTCTCCTTGAATTGAATCTGGCCCATACTTACCAATAAGCAAGTATCTTTGAAAGCATCTACAGTATATGGTACTTTTGGAATTTGCACCAGGGCAAACCTTGTGTGGTTTTACTACATATGGGGGTTTAATTTGATAATTTTGAAGAGAAAGCAGCATAACCCAGTAACCATATAGGAACCATTTGAGTAACTAGAACCTTTTGTCAGTTAGTCGTAGATACCAGAAGCTGTTGGTAAGCTTGATTTAAATGCAGAGCTGACTAGCTTTATTTCCTCCTCTCTTTATGGCTACCAACCATAGAACTATTGACTGTCGCTCTCATATTCCTTTTAAAACACAACCCAAACTTTTTTGGGATTCTCTTTAGGCTTCTCTGCTGTACCCTTCATGTTTGCTCCTCTATGCCCCTGTGTCTCCCGAGGCTGCAAGCTACTCATATTCTTGAATCTCATGTACATTATTGCAGTAGACTAAAGAGATAACCAACTTTAGATAAAGAAATGGTCAGATTACATTGTTTAAATATTTTTGAGGACACATTTTTGGCTTCATGATGAAGATTTTCTTTTTCATACAAAAGGTATCAAACTCTTGAAAGGGTAAAGACAAGCAAAGAAAAATCAACTGACCACCCAAATGAAGATACATTTACAAAAAATGTTCAAAGCACTTTATGGTATTTAATAGAAACACTAAGGGGGTTATTTACTAAACTGCGAATACACCGTAATCTGAAAAAAATTGTGATTTTTTTTTTGTGTTATAATAGGCTTAAAAAAAATAAAGAATTTTTTGGAATTTATTAAACTCCCGTCGAGGTTGCATAAAAGTCAATGAGAAGAGTCCCATTGATTTTTGGTTGTGTCGGGGGTTTCGAGCAATTTCACAATGTTTTAGGAGCTTTCGGGTGAAAAATTCTGAGCTTTCAGGGAAAATTCACGTGAAAATCTGAGCTTTTCCAGCTAAGGTATTTTTTGGAAAAATGTACGGTAATAATAAATAAGCATTAAAAACCAGAGCTGGTTAGAGCGGAGTTTGTAGCAGCCGATATTGAGATAAATTCGGACCTTGATAAATAACTCCCTAAAATGTTATTCATATTTCAGTAAAAGCATGGTTAGGATTGTGGGCTAGTTTCCAGGAACAGAGATGGACTGCCTTTTCACATATCTATTGTGTTGTATCACAGAGTGTGCTTAGAATGGGATGATTTTTTTCTGCAATGTCATTGGGGTGGTTTCCAAGGACAGCCTTCAAATAAATGATTTCTTCAAACAATTCCTTCAAAAACTTTGATATTGGACATTTGATTGGATTCAGTGATTTAAATACAATTTTTCATGTTGTTTTTGCCGAGCACAATTTAATATCCGGATATAATATTATATTTATAAAATTATTTGTATTTTTTAACTGATTCTAAAAGATTTTATATGTCTAATATGACGTCTAATATCACATTAGCTATATTAGCTAATAATTGTAAATAAATCTTCCATTAAAGTCAAATTTTGTTTTTAAGTCTCTACACAAATATTCCATAGCTGCAATTACCAGAAACACTGCCAAGTACAAACTTCTATATTTATCTGGATAAGAGCCACTGACTTCCTCTAATCTTGATGAATAGTTGTCTTGTGGAGCAAGTAAGGAATCTTTACCTTTCCCCCACATAAAATAAAAAGGGTGATTATTTTATTAAATAATGACCAGCAACAGTAACAGTTTATGGTTTATAAAGGTTCATAAATCAGAAACTATGTTGTTTGTAAGAATATTATATCAATAGTGAAACATGGATTTGCGTTGAATTGATGAACTTTGCTGACTGCGAATGTTTATGGGGCACATTTACTAATGGTCGAATATCGAGGGTTAATTAACCCTCGCTATTCGACCCTCAAAGTTAAATCCTTCGACTTTTAATATCGAAGGATTTCACGCTATTCGTTCGATCAAACGATTAAATCCTTCGAATCGAACGATTCAAAGGATTTTAATCCATCGATCAAACGATTTTCTTTCGATCAAAAAAAGATAGGAAAGCCTATGGGGACCTAACATTGATGCTCGGTAGGTTTTAGATGGCGAAGTAGGGGGTCACAGTTTTTTTTAAAGAGACAGTACTTCTACTATCGAATGGTCGAATAGTCGAACGATTTTTAGTTCGAAGTCGTAGTCGAAGGTCAAAGTAGCCAATTTGATGGTCGAAGTAACCAAAAAAATACTTTGAAATTCGAAGTATTTTTTATTCTATTCCTTCACTCGAGCTAAGTAAAAGTGTCCCTATGTGTCAAGAAAATTGTTGCACATCAAAATTGTCGCTCGTCATAATTATTTTTGACGCCCATTGACCAATTTGTTTTGCAAATTTTTCGATGTTTCCCGCATTTTTTGGTGAATAAGGAAAGATTATAGTAAGTCTTCAATGGAGCAACATAAAATGAATCCATACTCGTATTCAACTTGGAACTTTCCAACTTACTTAAGTACAAAAATAAATACAAAATTCTTAAGAAGAATATAGGGTATTGTATGTTTTTATTATAATTCTTGTAATTATTTTTCATAGATTATCTTATTTTTATGCATCGATAAAAATAACTTCTCATTACACTGATGTCAGTTAACACCTATGTTAATTTATTATTTTATATGTATTATTTTATGCATTTCACAATATCATACATTGAAATTAATAACACTATTAAGCCCTTCCTTTTGGTGGAATAGGCTATTTCTAACTATATAATGATTATTGTACCACACTGAACAATAGAAGGATATTTCTGGTTTCAGAAATATTACATTATATAAATATAATACAGTATATGTATATATATATATATAAATATATATATATATATATATTATATAAACAATGTTTTCTGCTTGTTGTGTTAACAATTCACTTTTTGTTCTTTATATTATATAATATAATAATATTATTATAATTAATATTATTATTATAACAATACACATAGATAATTAATTTTACATGAACTATCTATCAATAATTCAAAATCTAAAGAGCTGCTGTGTATATGATGGAAAATACTTATGTTTCACTCATTCCCCCATTCCAAGAAGGGACAATATCCCAGTTCCTCTCTGTGCTGCTTTTACACAAGCCTTGTGTACTTACCAAGTGAATTTCTCAAATCAGGAATCAACATTATTATATGGGCCTTATAGGCTGAGTTTGTTGAGTTTGCCTCTTGTTATACTTCTCATGTGAATATGACCATAATTATATTATCAAGGCTTTAAACAAACTGATAAAGGGTTTAGCTGTAAGAACATATTTTCTTTACTCTGGGGCATATTTATCAAGGGTCGAATTTCGAATTGAAAAAACTTCGAAATTCGAATTCAAAAAGACAAACTGAAATTAAGTCGAAGTTTTTTTTTTTGGGTCGAATAGGTCCGTATTAGGCCGAAATCGAATTGTACGAATCTAAGGAATAGCGCATTCGATCGAATTCTATTTGAAGTTTTTCCCCAAAAAAACTTTGATTTTTCAAAGTCCACCAATTGACTCTAAATAGGTTCTAGGAGGTCCCCCATAGGTTAAAACAGCAGGTTTTAGATGGCGAATGTTCGAAGTCAAATTTTTCAAGAGACAGTACATAATAAATTTCTATATTCAAATTTTCAATTCACTATGTTCAAATCGAATTTAGACTATTCGAAGTACACAAAAAAACAGCTCGAAATTCTAATTTTTTTCATTTGAAAATTCACCTTGACCTTTGATAAATCTTCCCCTTTGTGTCTATCCTCTTTAAAATATCTTTCCTGTGCATCATATTTCCTTTTCTCAAGTTGCCTCATCCATGTGTTATTCATGCATTGTCTAATCTATTATTTCTATGTGAAACTTTGCTTAATATTTTGTAGATGCAGAGCCACATTATCTTCTACTTTAATCCTAGATTTCCCAATAGTACTTTTATTGAATTTTAATTCTAGGGGAATTAAGCCCTAGTAAACAGCAGTTGAAATGACAAGCTTGAGAGTTGCAGAATGTAACATTTTCTTACAGTAATGCTGTCTATATCCTAAAAAGTTAAACTAGTATTGCAAAGGACATATTGCAGAATTTTCAAATATAAATGCAAACCTTTCCTCCTATGAGAATGTTTCTTTTTCTGATCAAGGCCAGTCACTTTTTTTTCCAAATTTTTGGGCAAAATAATAAAAATCATAAATGGAATAGATTTATACATATGAATACAAATGTGCACTATTAGCTATAACTCTGCAAATATGGAAAGCACATAGTGTATTTTTTAAAGGCTACATTAAGGTAAAATTTGGTCTGCTTTAGCCTGCAGTGATAACTACATCAATATGGGTCATCAGCATCAATTATTCATTCTTTCCTAATGAATTCTGTCTGCATGCATATCAACCAGTGTTTTGTGTTGAAGTATACTTGTAATCAGAAAGAAAGGAGATCATTCCTATGATTACATTTATCATTGTATGGTGATAATCTTTAATCACAATACACTGGAATTTATTATAAAATGACAAATTAAATTTTTATGACCTTACCTTTAAAGGTCAACTAAAGCTCCTCAAAATTACATTTGTAAATCATGAAACCTAATCATAGTTTGAAAAAGTACCCTTTGTTCCTGCCTTTGTGATCCTATAACACTCTATTTGCTCCTAGTGCAATGACCAACACTTAAAAGTCCATTTATTAAACCTTGAATTTTCTTGGTTGAAATTTTGAGGGGGAAACTCAAATTTTTTTTTATGGAAAAATAAAAACTTAGATTTTTAGAAATTTAGCATACCCCAAAGCTGCTAAAAATCCGAAAATAGACAATCTCAAACCAGTCAAGGTCATAGAGAATTCAATGACAGATGTCCCTGAAGTTGTTTCATGACAATCTCCAATCAAGGTCATAGAGAATTCAATGATAGATGTACCTGAAGTTGTTTCATGACATTCTGGATAATCCAAAAAAAGATGGGGTTTTCGTCTGATAATCTGAAAATCCCAGCAACAATTTGATAAAAAAAAGTTTTCAGATTGTCAATTGTATGATACAAATAGACACTATATCTTCTGTTCTTCCATGTCCTTCTATGTCATTAGATTGTTCTTTTGGTGAAAAAGGCAATGTGGTCATTTTTCTCCTAAATTAGATGTCTTTTTGCTCAGAATAACAACTTGTTATCACATATCTCACTATATGATTTTCTAAAAACAAAATATACAAAATGTATTTTTGTTTGCTTTCAGAGTAACCCAGTTTGTAAGGGCTATGCTATTTTTGAAAAAGAGCAATATATGAAGCAATCCATGTGGTTAATGTTTCCCAGCAAATGCATCATAGCACAACAGTTATTGTTGGCATGGAAGTGTTATTGTTTTTGAGTGGGCTGTGGGTTGAAAAGTGCTATTCCAGACTTTCCTAATTACTTATTTTAATGGCTACATTTATCAGTAGGCACATTATCTTTAAAAAAAAAAAAAAAGTGCCTTGAACGCAGTTCACCAACTTTGTACTAGAATATGTTTCCATTGTATTTAAGAGCAATATCAGTTAAATGTATGGTGGAAACTGGCTAGAAGTGTATTGTGGGAGAGATTTTTTTTTTCTAATAAATCTCGTGTAAGTGCACAAATGCCACAAAGACTGATACTTCCCTAAAACAAAGAGCAGTTTGCTGACTATGTATCTTAGCAGAGGCTATGTTTTCCATGACAAGATCTAGCAGAGGGCTTTCTAAAATATGGTTTGAAAACACATGCTGTCATGTTATCTATGTTGCTTAATAATTATTTGTTATGTGTCACTGAGAAAAAAACAGTACTGCTTGAGATAATATTTGTAACATTCTTGTTTAGAATAATTTGCCCTTAAAGCAGATTTATTTTCTAATTGAGACACTGAACTTCCAAATCAGAGGTACAAGGAATGTGTTTCCTTTATATGTTTAAAAAGAGGATAAATACATTTGAATAAATGTTAATACATTCTTTACCTGATCAGTTCTTAACTAACATTTAATACAGGACACAATTTAATAACAGTTGCATCTTTGTTGGAGTGCATTAAATATGAAATAATTAAATATATCACACAATAAAAATGGCAAATATTATATAATTTTTATTAACTGCATACTGAAAGGCACTAATGTGTATTATGCTGACTAATTTTTTTTTTAAGACGCATACCTTATTGTATCACCTTTATAACACTTTTGTTATTTTTTTTATTTCAAAGGGGGTGCCCTGTAACATTTTTACTGGCTAACACTGTACTGCAACTTTACCTGCAATTGCAATAAGTAGTAAATAATCAGTTATAGAATATGCAGATCATATTATGTGTCTAGTAAATTTATTGGAGCTATTGATGTCATTATGGTAACTGTGAATAGAGAGTCAGGGCTTGTAGCTTTGTGTAACCCTGGCCACTAATCTGGTCTACAGAAAAGCAGGAGGTGAATGCCAACACTTTTATGCATATGGGGTATAAATCATGTAATGTTTTTTATTATAAATAAAAAAGTACATCATTTGGACTTTGAAATGTATCATCTTGATCCTGGTCATTTCAATGGAGATACAGTTTTGACTTGACACTATAAAGAATCAGCTGTGGATACTGACATGTTTGGGGAGGAAAGATTCCATTTGGGCCACACCAGAACTGTAAGCAGTCAACATATGAGATAGTTCATTGAAACCTATATGTGAACCACCCATTCAAGTAATTTTATAAGCTAAACGTCTTGTTTAGAACAGGACCAACAGTACATTAATTAAGAGTCCCATGGAACCATCTTTCTATACACGAAACCAACAGATAAACTTCTTTCAAAATAAAGTAAAGGGCTGGGGAACTAGCTATTCTTTTCCATTCAAACCATATAATTACTGCCAAAAGGAAATGTGCATTGAAAGATGGATGAAAGCATTAAATTGTTGAATATAGAGTATCATTAAAGAATACTATCAGCCCTGACTTTTTTATACTATACATCATACAATTGTGCACTGTGTGCGATCTTTAATTGATTGTAATATTCAATTGTAACCAAGTAGATGTGTTTTCCAAAAGTTGGATCCAAATATTTCTGCGCCAAGAAATTCCTGGCAGTCCACATTACTAGTTGAAATAAAATTAAAGCCAGGTTGTTCCTGCTCCTGAATAAATTATAACATAGTACAATACAAGGTGCAAATTTTTATTCAGTAGGAGAGTACATTTATTTTCTATTTCCTTTTTTTTCTTTTTATAGAAAGGTGTATTATAAATTATGAAATAATTCTATAACTTGGCAAATTCAATAGACAGAATTTCTTTCCATGCCCTAGCTAAATATTGTTATGCCAGAAAAAACAACACATTATGGTAAAAAAAATATAACCCTAAGCATGGTAAAACAGCCCCCCTCTGTCTGAGCTTAAACCATTGCATTTCTAATTTCTTGAAAGATATAAGGAAATCTATAAGCAAAACTGTTGCTGAGTAACGTGGCAGGATATCCGGCACAAATGTCACATATTTTGTAATATCCTAATGCTGCTATGTTTGATAAAAATTGCAATGTGGCTTTAAGAGTTTCTAGTGCATTGGAGTTCTAAAGCTATTAGTGTTGTATTTTTCTAAAGACCTGCAGCCATCTGGTAACCGTACCTTGCTGTATGTTAATCCAGATGTATTCCAACTATTCACTGAACTGGCAGAGGGTTTGTGTTACAATGAGCCCTTTCTCTGCTCAGCTCAAATTTTATGTAATGTACACCTCTGACTGTGCAGCACCATTTGCCTTTTTCTTGGTACCATCTCTTGAAAAGAAAACAACCAGAGGAGAATTATGTAAGGGGAGATGTTCAGTAAATCATCGGGGAGAAACAACAAAAGAATATAATTTATGTGTTTATAATTGACTTGAAATTAAAGGGAACAGGAAATGTCATGTGTGAAATCTTTCCAGAAGGCATCGGTCTAGAGCACAGTCAGCATTCTTTTTTTTTCATTAACATAGCATGTATATATTTGATAAAATCATTAAATGCACAGACTCAGTGGGAGCCAGTATTCAGATGGTAAAGGGCTTAACTGTTTTTATAGCTTGTCACCAGCCTATTACTATCAGGGTTTTGCCACTACACCACCTTACCACTTATCTGTCACCAGATCCCAAGCACCCTGATATTTCCCAGATGAAAAATCTGTAATGATGCTGATCATGGTCTTTCATTTTATACTGGAAAAACCATACTGATGTGTAACACCATAACATTTCCTATATGTATAGTTATTATAGGGTTAGATTCTACATTGTTAACAACTACACAGGGACTTTAAAAAAAAGTAAACCGTTGTGTATATTACTTTTTATCATGCATGTTTAAATTCTGTACTTTTTTGTTTATTTCATAGAATGACTGTGCACATGTCCATGTTGAAAACTCTATGGAGAAGCAACATATATCCATCTACTTATATTAACTTTGCTTCTTATTAAAAATCATACAATTACATTTTTTTAACAGCAAACTACCAGGTCCTGTTGCACAAATATCTCCCTATGTCCAGTTTGGATTGAGCAGTGGGAATGAAGGGAACTTCCAGGTGAAGGGGCCATATATACTCTACATGTATCCTCTGATACCTACATATTGCAAATTTCCTTTTACAGAAACAGTGCCCCATGTAGAAAGCAGAATTAAGATGGATGCTTATCCATATCTCCTCCAAGCTTAAAGTCCTTTGACAAAACTTGTGTAGTTTGGAATTAGAGGTAGTTTATATGGTACCGTCTCTATATTTAATAGTTCACAGAAAGCAAGAGAAGAGTAGACATATTATGACATATTACCACCCCATATTTTATTCAATATATGGGGCACCCCAAAAATCTTTTGTGCTCTCTAAGTGGAGGATATATTTCTTGTATTAGGGGGATATATTTGTTGTGAAGAAAGTCATAGTTGCATATTGAAATTTGTGATAAAATATGATTTGCACATTACTCAAATTTTGCAGAGATGTCTTTTATCCTACATAAATTAAAAAAATATATTTATTAATTAGCAGTCTACCATCCCTAGAGTGTCTTGGAAAACAATGCCTGAAATATATAGTCTTCAGGCACCAAGCTGGAATTTGGTCTAAAAGTGGTCGAATTGAAGCCATGCTCTAAAGAAACTACCAGGGATAGCCCTGGGGGGGGGGGGGTACCTTTGGGTAGAGATTTCAGCTTGGCTAATGGTTACAAAGAAAATTATCATTGGTGTACAGAACATTCAAGTTAATTGGGACAGCAGACAAGATAAAACAGATATTTATTAGGGTATTGCAGTGAGGAATAAAATTAAACCAAAATAATGTTTAAAATATGTAAATAGGTGGGACCTTTATTATCAGAGGGAGGTCAGATGAGAGCAGGGAAAAAGCCAAAAATTGGAACTGTTATTTTGCATCTGACTACAGAACTGAAGTACTAGCCAATGAAGGCTTCCTTTTTAACAGACCCAATTCTAATAATATAATGTATAGGTCACTAAGGGGGAATTTTAAAAGATACTTGAACATGTAAAGGTAAATAAAGGTCTGGGACCAGATGGTATTCACCCCGGGGTACTAAACAAGCTTAGCTCTGTTATTGACAAAACTCTCTACTCACGTTTTCAGGATTCATTGAGGACTGGTCTGAGCTGAGAGATTGGTGTGCCACTTTTCAAAAAAGTTTTCAACCTGAAAACTATAGACCTGTTAGTCTGACATCAATGGCAGGAAAGATTCTATCCAGCGGAGTTCACGGGTGCCATCTTCAGCCGCTCCGTTAATCTTCGACATGAGTCCTGCACTTCAGCAATTTTCGTGAGTTTTGACACATGCACAGTTGTCACAAAACAAAAAATTGCTCCAACTGCGCATGCACTGCTTTGCCGGTCTCATTCCGAAGCTTACTGAAGAGAAGAAGATGCCGCCTGTGAACGCCGCTGGACAGAATCTGCACAGAGTGGTAAGTAAAGAGTTAGGGGCATTTGCCCAGGAGGAGGGGCAGCTAGGCTGGGGGAGGAGGGATGGGGGTCTATGTAGGGTAGGGGAGTAAGGTTTTTTTTATTAAGGGTTTGTTTCTCCTTTAAGAGAACTGGCTGGATAGATTACAGCGAGTGGTGGTAAATGGAACGTTTTCTTAGTGAAGTTCTGCAGGGGTTTGTCTTCAGTCCTTTTTAACTTGTTTATTTTTTAATGACCTGGAAATAGGCATTGAAAGTACTGTTTCTGTGTTTTCTCATGATGCTAAATTGTGCAAAACTATAAGTTACATGCAGGATGCTACCATGTTGCATTGAGATTGTTTATTTGGTTTATTCTAAATTGAGAAGGATCTGGGGATATTTGTAGATATCAAGTTGTCTAATTCCAGGAAGTGTCATTTTGTGCGGACTAAAGCAAATAAAGTGCTGTCTTGCATGAACTCAAGGGATGAAAATATAATTTTGCCACTTTATAGGTCCCTGGTAAGGCCTCACCTTAAGTACGCAGTGCTGTTTTGGGCTCTAGTCCTTCAAAAAAATATTAATGTGCTGGAACTAAAGACTGCAGAGTGCGGAGGACTGTCTCCTCTAATGGTAGAGTAAAAGAACAGGACTTGAAGCAGTGTAGGTAAGGCAGTGAGGTTGTGGTATACCCTGCCGGTTGATGTTGTGATAGCAGATTCTATTAATGCCATTCTGACATGAACTATCCAACCAATACAGGATGTGGAGTTGAACATAATCACAAAGTGATTTTTTTAAATAACGTGTTTCCCTGGCTTACACACACCTTTTACAGTAAGAGGCCCATAACTTTAGACCAAAGTGCTATGTTTGTCATAATGATGTAATCGATATGGGCGATGTAATTTCTCTGTGCATGTTCCAAGATAATGTTCCAGCCCCTTCACTCTGCGTCCCACTCTCTCGTAATGTTGTAAAATGATGGTAACATTACAGCCCATGCATGGAGAGTTCAACTTGCAACCTGCTATTATTCTCAAAGCATGTGCCGCCACACTGAGCTACACATGAGCCCTGTCTTGAACTAAGGAGCATGTTTACTAACATTGGAGATAAATATCTGGAGAGATTTCTGGAGATGTTGCCCATAGCAACCAATCAGATCGTTGCTTTTGTTTTCTAACTTGGCTGTGGCTGTTTAAATCTAATTGCTGATTGGTTGCCATGGGCAACATCTCCAGAAATCTCTCCAGATATTTATCTCCAATGTTAGTAAACATGCCCCTAAGTGTGGAGCAAATTAGGCAACTGTAATAAATGCAAGATAACTTTTATTAGAAGACAATATGCTATTGACTTTTTTTTGTCCTTTGGCTTGGATGATTTCTTAACCTTACGCAGTCTCAAGATATTTTTGCTTAATTTTAAACTGTTTGTTCACCAAAATTGGAATAGTTGAGGTTAAAGGACAGAAAGGTACTCTAAAATATACATAGTACATAACGTTTCATGAAATAACACAAAATTAGCAAAGATGGTTCTTGATCAAAACAGATCAAGAACTGCAAATATTAAGTTATGATATCCTTTATACTTTATTAGTTTTAGACCCTTATGACACCCTTATAACACAAAAGTAGAAAAGATGGTTCTTGGTCAAAACAGATCAAGAACTGCATATATTTTGTTATGATATACTTTATACTTTACTAGATTTTGGACCAATTTTGTAGATAGTTTCACAAGTCAGAGATTGTAATAAACCACCAAGTCCAGGCTGATAATCATGATTTGGGTAAAAAAGGCAAAATGATTTACAACATGAATTTGGGGTAAATTTACTAAGCAGCGAAAATTTGCCAGCGACGGCTTTGCAGCCAGTGCAACACTTCACCAAGCAAAAATTCGATCAGACAACGCTAAATTTACTAAAATGTAAAGTTGCGTCCAGGGCGCCGAATGCAATCAAATTGAAGAGGCGATACCACTCAATTATGCCTAGCACAACTTTGTTAGAGGTCTTCACTCAGGTTAATTTGCATACAGCGGGAAATTATAAAGTTTAATGGATGTATTGCAGCAAATACATTACATTATTCAAGTAAAGGGTACCTTAAAGAAAATAGAGTTGTTATAATGCCCTACACATGAGCCCACTGTATAATTTATGTTCCATCTGTTAGAAAATGTATGGGGAAAACCGGTTACCCAAAAAAAATTTCCAGGCTATCACTCTGAAAAAAGGAAAATACGCCAGCATTTTGTGGGACTTAGAAACTTTTTCTACTAAAAATATGATGTAAGTAACAGAGGATTGAGGAAGATCTATGCACTCCAATGCACTTCACCTGGTCTGAGCTGGCGAAAGAGGTAACATTCAGTAGAATCTGCATCTTAGTGAATTTGCAGAGTAACGTCCATTCGCCAGAGCGAAAATTCACCTGGCCTTAGAGTGCAAATGACCTCTAGCGTCTGTCTCTTATGCTAGTAAAGTTACACCTGCGCCTGTTAGTAAATAGGCGAAGTGCCTGAAAGCGTTAGTCACTTTGCCCTTTAGTAAATCTGCTTTTTTGTCTTCTACTTTCTAGATCTTCTCATGCCAATATATTTCATTGTCATCATTTATTTATTTATATAGCGCCAACAAGTTACACAGTGCTTTACATCAGATAAGGAACAGAGAACAAACAGTAAAGTTCCAGAGAAAAGCAGACGCCCAAGAGAAGTCTTTTAAACAAGAATGGGCTGAAATGATAAGAGAAAAAGAGAGGCGAAGGTCAGAAGCAGAGAAAAGATTGTGTGAAGGAGAGTATTTTGAGACCAGAGATGAAATGTAGGGAGGGGTTTCATTATTAAGGGCCTTAAATGTTAGTATTAGTAGTTTGAATTTGATTCTAGAGGAGACTGGAAGCCAGTGAAGGGATATGCATGAGGAGCAGCTGATGTTGAGAGGTGAGATAGATGAAGGAGTCTAGCAGCAGCATTTAGAACAGATTGGAGTTATGAAAGATGACTTGTTGAAACACCTGCAAGGAGTAGGTTGCAGCAGTCAAGGTGGAAGATGATAAGTGACTGGATAAGTATTTTGGTTGTATTTGAACTGAGATACGGTAGTATTGGGGCAGCTGAGTACGACAAGATTTTGTGAGTGGCTGGATGTGTGGTGAAAAAGACAGATGAGAGTCTAAGATAATTCATAAGCAGTGTTCCTTTGTGGTTGAGTGAAATGTGATATTGTTAATTGTGAGTGATATCTGAGGGACAGGGGAGAATCTTGGAGGAAATATAATGAGTTCTGTTTTAGAAAGATTAAGTTTCAGGTGGTGCTATGACATCCAAGAGGAGACAGCAGAAAGGCAGTCTGTAATTTGGGAAAGGAAAGAAGGAGAGAGGTCAGAAGTAGATAAGAAGAGTTGGATGTCATCAGCATAAAGATGATACTGAAGTCCAAACAACTGAATACGTTTTCCTAGCAAAGTAGTATAGAGTGAGAACAGCAGAGGGCCTAAGACAGAGCCTTGAGGAACTTCAACAGAGAAAGGGAACGTAGTGGAAGTAGAGTTAGAGAAAGCAACTTTAAAGGAACGGTCAGAAAGATAAAATGTGGAATGAAAGAGCAGTGTCACGAATGTCAGCTGAGTATAGAATGTCTAAGAGGAGTTTGAAGTCAACTGTATCAAAGGCTGCAGAGAGATCTAGAAGGATGAGTATGAAATAGTGACGGTTAGACTTTGCCAGAAGAAAATCATTGATTATTTGGTGAGTGCAGTTTCAATTGAGTGTGTTGGGCGTAAGCCAGATTGCAGTAGGTCCAGAAGGAAGTTATGAGTGAGATGCTGGACTGGGCATTTCTAAACAAGCCTTTCCAGCAATTTGGATGTGAATGGAAGAAGGGAAACTGGATGATAGTTGGTGGGAGAACTGGGATCAAGGGAAGGTTTTTTCAGGACAAGAGTGATTAGTGCTTGTTTGAATAAAGATGGAAAAGTACCAAATAGAAAGGGACAGGTTAAATAGGTGGAGGTGCAGGAGAGAGTGTATCAGAAATTGGGTAAAAGGTATGGGTCAAGGGAGCAGGTTGTGGGTTTTGAGCAAGCTAGACGTTTGCTAACTTCATCTATTCTTGTGGGGGTAAAGGAGTGCAAAGTGGATGTGAGTGGACTTCAAGATAATCTGAGATTGTTGTCAGATAATATGTTCAGTCTAATGAGATCAATTTTTTTCTTAACGAAATGAGCACGGTCTTGGGCAGTTAAATTAATGGGTGGAGGGTGCAGAGGGGGGCATAGTAGTAAGTTACATGTGGCAACTCAGTCATTGTGGTTTAGAGGATAGGAGGAGATTAAAGAATAGTACAGTTTTTTTGCCTATTGATAGACCTCAATTGTCGCAGCAGTGCATGAACTTGAAGTGGATGAAGTCAGAATCAGTTTGTGACTTTCTTTTAGCAGATTTACTACATCTACTGAGGTACTGAGTTAAATTAGTGTGCCAGGGTTGGGGTTTAGCTGGCCGACTGTGACTGGTAAAAGGAGCAAGGGGGTCAAGAGCTGTTAAAAGAGCATTATTGTAGAGAGAAGCTGCCATATTCTGAAAGGAAAGGTTGTTAATGTGATCTTCTGTGCTGCTACTATTGATAATTGTTGTGGATCAAATGTGTTGAGGTTTATGTATGTGTGGGTGGAGAGAGATGGTTGTGATAAAGCAAGTAAAAGTGTTATCTGAAAGGAAAGTAGGTGATGGGATGGGGGAAAGCGGAGTTAGTAAGGGTGACACGAGTGGCAGAATATAAGATCAAGAGAATGACCCTCAATGTGAGTAGGAGGGTTGGTCCACTGAAAGAGACCAAATTAAGTTGTTAGCGAAAGTTTAGCTGGTGTGTTGAAAGTATGGAAGCCAAGCAGCAAAGTGATCCAAGAAAGTAAAGTAGGGAAAAGGGGGATGATATGACTGTGACACACAGAGAGATTGGAGAAAACAAGCGTATGCTGTGGACTTCAAAAGAAGCGAATAAAAGAGAAGTTTGTGTGGTTAGAGTTTGAAACCTACTGTACATAAGAGAAGAAATCCAACACCCTGATGTGATGGTCTCCCTGTCTAGGGGTATGACTAAATGAGAAGCCTCCATAGAAGAGGGCAACAGATGAAGCAGTGTGGGTAAAAGAGAGCCATGTTTCAGTGATAGCCAAAAGGTTAAGATATTTGGATATAAAGTCATGAACTGCTGTGAGTTTATTGCAAATTTATCAAGCGTTCCAGAGGGCACATGAGAAAGAGAAGGTGATGGCTTTATGTGAATGAGGTTTGCAAGATTAGAAGTGCGTAAAGTTTTAGAGATTCGTAAAGACATTTATAAGAGGCTGTGTGTGGGAATAGCCGAGGGTAGGAACAATGAGAGAGTGGGACCAGGGTTTGGGGAGATTTTCCCAGCTGCAAGTAACAGCAATAAGGAAAGTGACACAGATTTGATTATAATGTTTTATGGGTTGAGAGAGGTTAAGCAAGTTAACAATGCAAGATTGAGCTTAGATTGAGAGTGATGGGAGCAGTGAAGAGGAGATTGAAATTTCAGGATAGATGGATGTTGGAGAGCTGAGGATATATGTAGAAGTATAGAGAGAAAAAAGGAAATCAAATTAAAGATAGTTAAATGGTATAACCAGGCTTATCTTGCTTATAGAAGTAATGAGAAGCAGTGATGTCTGAATGAGTTGTCCAATGTTTGCTGGGAGTTTCCAATCCAGCTACTGATCCAACTACTGTCCAGGACAGTTGATTAATTAAGACAAGTTTAAAGACACAAGACTCTCCTGGTCCTGGTTATCTAACAGAACATCAGTAATTAAGCAATTAACAGGATCAGGTCCGGACTGAGAATTAAAATAGGCCCTGCCATTTCAGGTACACAGAGGCACAATCAGCCCATACAGAGGCCCAAACAGCCCCCACCAGCCCACTAAATACTGACTTTCTATGGGACCGTATAGCAGCCCCTCTGGCATTTGCCATAACCCACAGATTGCCAGTCCAGGCCTGAACAGGACTGAGCCAGATGTGACAATAAAATGGATATACCAACCCTTCAGTCAAGCAAGTAGGACATTTGCTATATTCACTTAATAGCAATAGAACATATTGCACATTTCCCACAATTGAATAATTTGCAATGGTATTAAAATGTTTAGCAGCCTGAATGGTGAGATAAAAAATATCCTACACTATTGCGGTCCTGGCTGAAGCCCACCAGATGTGGACTGTCAAGCAATTTCCCCCCTTCCCCCGACTGCTTTAGGGCTCCATGGACTTGTTTGACATCAATGTGCAGAAGCAGTGTGTCGTTGCTTTTTTCAATCTTACGTTATTCACATTAACTTCAACCTGTATTACTAGTGTCCCACTGAAAGCTGACAGAGATTTTACTTGTTGGAATTCTTTACTGTAATGTTTTGTTTCTGTGTTGTATGATGCTTTGCATCTAAGCTTCCAGCTCTTGCACAGCGAATGTAAAAGACAGGGTGTAATTGTTTCAGCAACCAATACATTTGTCCTACTGCTGCTGACAGCACTTTCCTCTGTAATGGGAAATTTCTGGTTAAACTCCAGTGCCACGAATGAGTGATGGGAGCCCCCAGAGAAACAATTTTTTCGCTTGTCAGAATACTTTCAAATTAGTGGCACCACTGGCCAAACCTAAATAAACATTTCAGTGTTTTTACAAATAATGAGCATAGAAATGTAGGGCCCCCTTCAACAAACCAACCTTCAATCGATGACATTCATTTTTCTTAAAAAAGTATTTTAGTTTCTGAACCTGTGGTATGATGCGGAATGATTGTTAAAAAGATGTCCCAAGTTAGTATGCTGTGTGTTGAAGACATCGAGATTTTGTTGTTCTCTGGCTATATTATTTTTGTTATTTGTGAAAGCGCGGAGTAATGGTCTGATTCCCAAAGAATGGGATTTCAGTAAACTCTATAAATAGCTAGAAACACATTCTGTAGGATATTTTCTAATGCAGTACAGGCTTCCCTCTGCACATGGGTTGATTACTCCATAAAACCATCAATCTGCAAAGAAAATATATAAAAAATTTTGTTTTGTCTTCAAATATATTTTTGAAGAACATTGAAAAAAAATACATAGTTTTGCTTTATTAAAATTTAAATTTGAATAATAGGTTAAAAAACCTGCAAAAGAATACAACTTTAATCAGCTTAAAAAGTTTTTCAGAAATAAGATTTTCTATTTTCTATTGTTTGAATACGTTTGAATACATATCTGTTAAAAATTTTAAAAAAATGTTGCAAAAGAGAATCACAGCTTTTTGATGTATTTATTTTCACAAGATCTCTGGAAAAAATCGGGAGTACGTAGACATATCTGCGCAGGATGCGTAGCTAATTAGTTGTGATCTGAACTTTACAACAAAGCAAAAATGTTACTGATTTATTATATACACCAGCAAACAGTATATACCTCAGACTACTCTGTTTCCCAAAGCTGGTCCATTTTTCTTATCATTGGCTGCCCGGAGCAATCCAGTGAACTAATGGTTTACTGGTGTCTGCCAGAGTTAAGGTCAGACAGTGTCTCATTAGGAAGTTTAATGGTTCTAACATTACCCAATTGTTTTTATATGCGGCCAAATTAGCTAATTTGTTTTTGAAACAAGCAATTTCAGTGTGTGTATTAATAAAAATAGAGAGACAGCCAATTTTAGGCAGGATTTTGGTACTTAAAATGATTAGCCATATTCTTGGAGACAAAACATTTGTACAGAGACCTATTTACAATCATTTGAATAGAATCTCTTTCCCCTTTCAATGTTTCCAAAGATGTTGATGAACATGATTTTTCAGTAGAGGCTTTTTCAGAGCTAAACAATTTGTTATAATATTATTATAATCTTTTCTGCTGTGTTTCAAGAATGGAAATACATTTTGCAATTTTAAGTAGACTACATATGATTTTGAATAAACTTTGAATATATTTAATATATTAATAAATAGGCCCCTAATGTAGAAAAGTAAATTGTGTTAAGTAGGGACAATATGAATGGAAAAAAAATATTCATACATAACAATCCATTTCAGTTTAATTAGAAATAACTTACCTATGGTTTGTGTGCTTATATTCAATTTGGCTTAATATGTCATGGCATTTTTGCAAGAAATGTTAATATACTCCACATTTAGCAGATATTAATCTTCATGCATTGCTCAATCATTCTGGAGCACGATAGAAAGCTTTAACAGGGAATGTAGTATAGTAGTTGTGTTACATGTACTGGATTCTGGATCTATCTGCGCCACACTTCCTGGAACTGTTGTGGATCTGGACATGTGAACACCTTGACGCTTGGTGTTGAGCTGTACCAGTACAGCATAGCGTCTGGAAAATAAAATCTCCATAAAATCAGGAAAAAACTCCATAAAATCAAGAGAAAGCCTGTATCTTACAAATTTTCTGTTTTTGATGCCTGAATTGCTCATTTTTTTCAGTTATCACCCGAAAACCTAAAATTTTTTGGCTTATCGGACAAAACCTTAAGCAGTTTATCAGATTTTATCAGCTTCTGAGTATAATAAATGCCCAAAAAACCTTGACCAGAAAAAAATCAAGCTTTAGTATATAGCCCCCTCAATGTACAACTACATCCAACTTGTAGGATGTGATCTGTCAATCCGATACCATCCTACAATATCTCTTGTGTAGTTTAGCCCTAAGTTGGATTCCCCCATGGGCTTAACTACAAGGGACATTTTGTAAGATGGTGTTGGAGTGAGAGAATGCATCCTACAAGTTGGATGTAGATGTATGGGTCTGATGGAATGATGATGAATCTGATGAAAATCTACAAGGAAGATATGCCATCCAATGCAAAAACGCAGAAACTGGAGGCCAATGCAGTATTGCAGCCCGTGGCCAGTTTATTTAAGGCTTCTACAAAGAAGAAAAAAATAAATAAAATAAAATCCTAAGCCTGTCCTACATTACCTAATCCACTGGTGGCATTCCTGTTAATGATGGGGTGAGGGGCTATTGCCCAAACCCCCACAAAATATTTCCTGTTACAAGTCTGTATAACTTACATTCTCTCAGGTTTTGTAGTTCTTGCTTTTCACCAGGTTCTCAATCTCAAGGACACCTCTCAGGCCACTTTCTCCCAGGGTTCTTGGCTTCCTCTTAGATTCCTCCCACACAGGGACCAGTTGGCCATGTGAAGAAGAGCTGTCTCCTTCTGACATTCAATGAAGAGCTCACATGTGTGAGAGCACAGCCCTTTAGCCTGCTCTCAAGTGCCACCTAATTACCTGACTGGGAGGGAAAACTCTTTCTGTATAGAGATTGTCAAAGGGCAGCTTAAACATGTACAGAGAATAGGCTGCAGAGGGATGCCAAGAAGGAAAAAAGAAACCCCCGTAGAGAGTAGAAGTCAGAAAACAAATAGCAGATATTAACCACAGCCATGGCATTAGCCTATGTCCGACTTAACATCAGTCAGACTGTTAAACCACAACAACATCATTATAACAACTCTTTTTCATTACAATAAAACTCTTGGCTTTTGGGACTGTTGTTTTAAATATGACACCGCAATGATATTGCTTGAATACAACATCATCCAACATGTATTGCAGGAACATCAGCATGAGAAGAACATATATTGCCCAATACAGTACTATCTGGAAATACATTATCTAGAAAGCTCTGTTATAAAGGAAAGTAATTTCCCATATTTTTTATGTAATAATAAAACAGTGCCTTTACTTGATGGTAACTGAGCTAGCAAAATGTTTCATAGACTTAACTCATTTAATGGATTTACCCCTTATCTGGGTCCCAAGCATTCCAGATAACAGTTCCCATGTATAGTCAAATCCATTATTGTTCCTTCATCAGCATAAACTGTTTGAATGTATAGTTATTTTTATTTACACTGCAACACTGTGTCACTAAGGTTTTACTGCCCTCTTATGGAACATGAATACAACTAAGTAACTATGTAAGGAAACTATGTAATACAGTGAAATGAAACATTTGTTCTCCTCCTGTATGTGAGTATATCAGTGTAGAATGCCTGCTTCATTTGTATTGTATAGGTATGGGACCGGTTATCCAGAATGCTCAGGATCTGGGGTTTTCTGGATAAGGAGTCTTTCCATAACTTGAATTTCATTTACGATTTACATTTAAACAATAAATAAACCCAACAGGATTGTATTGCCTTCGATAAGGATTAATTATGTCTTAGTTAGGATCACATACAAGGCACTGTTTTATTATTACAGAGAAAAAGGAAATCATTTTTTAATATTTGATTTATTTTATTAAAATGGAGTCCGTCAAAGATGGCCTTCCCGTAATGTGTAACTTTCTGGATAACGGGTTTCTGGATAACGGATCCCATATCTGTATTATCAAATACTAAATAGTATGTTTTAGAAATGCTTTTTAAATAATCATGACAGTAGCAATAAAAATGGTGAAAACATGCCAGACTGTACACAAATACATATTGCAGTAAACATTTATTAAAAGGAAATTAGCATCATACATTTCAGCATCCCTATACAAACCTATATGGATGTAATATGGCCCATTATTCGTCCTAGTAGTCTTACATGCATAGTTTAATCTGACTGCAACAGATCCAATCTCTATTAATCTAGTTATATGCTTGTTTGATATGAGAACCAATTAATCTATTCAAAATGTCATCTTATATTTGGCCTATTTTAATATAAGTATGAGATATTTTACAATGTAATATAGCATTATCTCCTAAGAGATGACTTGATACTGCATTGTATTTGTAAAAGGTTCCTGATCTCAGTGAGGTGGATTATTTTTCTTTATGCTGTGTATTGAATTCTAGATTGTTTGGTATGCAATTCAAAAATAACTTAGACATCCATGTTGATGATATTTAATGATTAAATGACTTTAAAGGACAAGGAAAGTTAAACTAAAGAAGTAGGCTAGAAATGTTGTTGAACATCTGTACCAGCCCCAGGCAACCACAGCCCTTTAGCAGTAAAGATCTGTGTTTCCAAAGATGTCCCAGTACCTCCCCATCAACTTTTCAGCTGATTCAAAGCACATGCTCCATAAGTTGGTGAAGTATTGAAGTCAAAGTTTTTTTAAAGAGACAGTACTTCGATTATCGAATGGTCGAATAGTCAAACGATTTTTCCTTCGAATCGTTCGAATCGAAGTCGAAGGTCGTAGTAGCCTATTCGATGGTAGAAGTACCCAAAAAATTACTTTGAAATTCAAACTTTTTTAACTGCGAAAATTCACTAGAGCTTGGTAAATCTGCCCCATAGAATATAAATGTCACAATATAAGGATGATTAGTAATTAATATGGGTAATTACTACATGGCAGCACAGAAACCAGTGCAACTAACATCAGAATTTAAAGGGATACTGTCATGGGAAAAAAAAAAATTCAAAATGAATCAGTTAATAGTGCTGCTCCAGCAGAATTCTGCACTGAAATAAATTTCTCAAAAGAGCAAACAGATTTTTTTATATTCAATTTTGAAATCTGACATGGGGCTAGATATATTGTCAATTTCCCAGCTGCCCCAAGTCATGTGACTTGTGCTCTGATAAACTTCAATCACTCTTTACTGCTGTACTGCAAGTTGGAGTGATATCACCCCCTTCCCCCCCCAGGAGCCAAACAAAAGAACAATGGGAAGGTAACCAGATAGCAGCTCCCTAACACAAGATAACAGCTGTCTGGTAGATCTAAGAACAACACTCAATAGTAAAAACCCATGTCCCACTGAGACACATTCAGTTACATTAAGAAGGAAAAACAGCAGCCTGCCAGAAAGCATTTCTCTCCTAAAGTGCAGGCACAAGTCACATGACCAGGGGCAGCTGGGAAAATTGAATATAAAAAAACCTGTTTGCTCTTTTGAGAAATGGATTTCAGTGCAGAATTCTGTTGGAGTAGTACTATTAACTGATGAGTTTTGGAAAAAAACATGTTTTCCCATGACAGGATCCCTTTTATTACAGGTCAACCTCGTTTTCTGCTGGATAATTAGTGACGACCCCTAAGCTTAGCTTCTCAACAGCTGATCAGAGCCCACTGAGCATGTGAGTGTCACAGACACTTTCCAAGATGGACAAGTTTAGGCTGGTGCAATAAGTACAGTATAGAAAATATGGTATTTTTAGCCTTATTCATTTTTAGGGTTTAGTTCTTCTTTAAGGGGCCCATTTATTAAACCTCACATTTTTCTGGTCGATTTTTAAAGGGAAAAAACCTTGAATTTTTAGAGATTAATTATACCCCAAAGTTGCTAAAAATCTGAATGCAAAAATAGGCCATCTCAAACCTGTTGAGGTCATGTAGAAGTTAATGGCAGATGTCCCTGAAGATGTTGTTTGACATTGTGATATGCGCTGGTTTTCATCCGATAATACGATAAAGTTGACAACTAATTTTCAGAGCGGCAAACGTTCGACTGATGCTCAGTTTTGTTGCACAGTTTTTACACTTTTTTGAGAAGAATTGTTAAGTCAACTTTGGTTTAATAAAAAAATTAGATAAACTTGAGTTTTAGTAAATCACCCCTTGATGAATTGAATGATTATTGAAAGATCACAGGGTCATTACCCCAATACCTCTTTCTGGCAAAACCTTGGACATTTTCCCTTTCTGTAACATTCATCTGCATTTCAAATGGACAGTTTACTGTCTGTGTACTGACAGTTTTCTTCTGTGTAGTGAAAATAAACTGTAATAAATAAGCTAAAAGGGAAATAATGAAGACTTTTTTTACATCAGAATTACTTAAAATGAATAATGACAAACATAAAGATGTATGTACAGGAATCACTCTTTCCCATATCTTTCAGACTCTTTTAAAATCACATTTGCTCTATGATGGGGTAGTTTCATGAACTCCTTTAAAGAAAATCTGGCAGCAACATTTCCTTCTAAAGAATGTGCTAAAGATTGCATGTTTGCATGAAATCCCTCAGTAATCCTAATGGAAACAGAATAACACTAGAGACCAGCAGAAAATGAGTTTCTTAGGAAACCCAGGCAGCATTGAAAGTATTGCTAGACTTTATTATATAACAGTAAAAAATAGCTATATACTGTAATTCATCAAAGAACAACTGACCAACAAGTATCAAATAAATATTAAGACAATTTAATAATGAATTTCTCAATCATGTCTTAATTACTCTAATGCCCATTTACTTTTATGTTTTTTTTGTTTCAATGACAGTTAAATGTCATTGGGTAATACAGCTGCAACTCATCTCCAAAACCATCTGAATAATTAACTCTTTTGCACACTGATTTTAAGTGTCTCAACAGTCAATCGGTCCTGCTGTGGCCCCTGGTATATATGCAACAGTCACACCGAGAGGCTGGGCTATCAAAAACAATATCCTATACATGGTACAATTACTTTCACTATATCTCGTTGAGAAAGGTTTTCCTAAGTATATTATGTAGCCTGCAGCTTTTGAAAGCAGGGTCTTTTTGCTAGGGTTATGTGGCTTTACTATTATGGC
Source organism: Xenopus petersii (assembly GCA_038501925.1). Taxonomy (NCBI): domain Eukaryota; kingdom Metazoa; phylum Chordata; class Amphibia; order Anura; family Pipidae; genus Xenopus; species Xenopus petersii. The sequence continues at coordinate 92,584,033 of CM076678.1, forward strand.
AGGCAATACATCTGTCTGAAGTACTGGAATTCCTTCCTATGCTTTTCAAATATTTATTGTGCTCAATGGCCTTATTCTAGATATCCATCCTCGTGGACTTTCTTTTAAAAATGCCAGATCTGCAACTTGCCCTCATCTAAGATAGGTTTAGTTTTTTGTGTTCCTGGGTATGCTCCTCTAATATGTTTTAGCTCCAGCTTGGCTCTCTGTCTGATTTTTATTTTGTGACATAGAGCTCATAGGAGCCCCATACAAGAAGAAATGTTTATTTTGTACATAAGTTATAGTACTTTCAAAAGACATATTGCTAATGAGATGTTTACAAGCCTCTGATAAAGTTGGAGCAAAATGTGTCAAGATATAGTTGAGCTAAGGTCTAGATATGGTTGACCAGCTTTTGGGAAGGACCTGATAGCTCTTCTATTGTCTTTCCTGATAAAATGACATTACAGGTAACTTGTAAGATTGCCAACTGTACTTTATACCAAAAGGGTAAAATTTTGGAGAAATTCCAGAAAAGTTGGAATTAGGAGCCAAGGCTGGGGCATCTGCTCCAGCAGAGGTTATACAGTATACTGTAGGGGTCATATACCATAGCATTATAACTCTGTATAGATTTTCTTTCTGTTTGACACATGATCTTTTTGGTGTTAAGCTAGATTGATTCCCAATCTTCAAGATCCAAAGTTGTCCCTAATTCTTGTTCCCAGTATAACATATACTCATTCTTTGGAAAAATGTAAACCTCGCCTAATTCCTGCCTACCTTGACCATTGCTGGCAATTATGTACTGTGATTATTTATCTAGTTTTGACGCAGACTATCTGAGTTTGAGTTCTTTTATCTTCTTCCAACCATCTTTCAGTCCTAGCCAGTCCAATGAAACACATGTGGTTATGTCCTGGTGGCACTCAATTATACCTGGTGTCTATCCATTAGTGGAGGCACTTCCTCAAGGCTAAAATGGCTGATATAGGAATATGCGAATGTAAAAGACGGAAAGAAATTAAATATGTTTGTATTAAGGGAGTAATTACTAATTGACACAAACACCTATTATTCAGACTAGACATATCTTCACATCATAATAAATACTATAATAGTTACATCAATACATTCAAATAAATATTTTTTGGTTAGCTACCATCAAAATCCTATTTTTGATGTCTTTTAATTTATAAGCAACTTGCTAGTATACATTAATTAAGAACAAACCTATAAAGAAAAGTTTCTTTGAATACATTTTCGTTATTTTGCAAACATGTTTTAAAAATTTAAATTTTTGGATGGAGACTCTCTTTAACATGACACAATATGCAGTTTATTTGCTTTTATTTTTTTAAATTTCTTACCGGTGCTGATTTATCAAATTTTTCAAAACTGTCTGTAGGGATTTAGTTATGTAAACTATTTCAAAGTGGTCCTCTGAGCACTTTTACATCAATTTTAAGTTTTAGTAGTTTCTGAAATATTAGCAGTTTTAGACAGTTTTATATAGCTAGTCAGGCTTTCAGCTCAATAGCTTTTTGAAAGTCCCTTTCAGTTCAGCAGCTTTTTGCAGGTCCCTAACTGTCTATGTATTTCTTGTGATCCACCTATATTCAGTTAGCCCTTGATATGCTGACTCTCACTTAAACAAACACCTGCTTTTAGCAGTCGTGATCCAATTTTTTTCTTCGCTTGAAAAATAGCATCATTTGCTTAAGTTAAAACACACTGCCATGATATGCAGATACATACAGTACAGTACTTGAGGTTGCGGCTCTGTAGCTAATCTATATTTGAAGCTTTTACATACAATATTTTTCCGCTGCTGTGTCTCACTTTTCTGTACTCCCATGTGAACAGTTTGTTTTTTTTCACCCTTCCCTCAGTTCTGGCAAGAGAATGAAGAGGCTCTGTAGAAAGGGAAGGAACAGTTGGCAACAAATAGGAAAAATGTAATTGGGGAATCAGTGGGGATGTGAAATATGTTGAGAGGAAATGCTGAAACACTTGAAAGATGTTAGCTGGAAATGGAAAATATTATTTTCAGAGGAGAAAATCATGAAAGAAAAAAGAGCACATGTGGCAAGAACAGAAACATATGGCTAGATTACACCTTTTAAAGGTGTTTTCCAAAGTGCTTTGTCCCCAAATCCTTTTTATTTAATGTTTGTTATTGGTTATATGAATAACTAAAATCTTGCAAATAGATTGGTTACTTAGGCAACATGTATGGAGATAAAATCAAAAGGAGATCAGGACCGGGTAGAAAACATCTGCAAGTGCAATTTATTCGGCATAATCATGCAAACTACATTTGCGATGGACCTCTGCCCTGGCCCTGATCTCCTTCCATTAATGTATGTACTATGCTAGTGCTGTGTCTTTATGGGTCATGCAGTGAGCGTAGATGACTATTAGGTTGTGGCTTTACATTTTTCAACGTATTTATGTAGCTCTGTTTATCACTAGAGTCTGCACATCTTTAGAGATTTATTTATCATGGCTGCACATCAGTACATACTGTAATTTAAAAAATACTCATCTGTCTCAGTTTAGGCTCCTTAGAACTAAGGTTCCCCCATTGTGTGTGCATTGCTGTGTTGTCACAATACTCACTCATATTAACCACTGTCTGAGAAAAACTTAATAATCAACAGTTCAATCAACCAGATATCTATATAGTTAGGCCATACGGATTAGCAACTTCTACAGATAATATGGACTGCCTCACAAAACAAATCTGATAAAATAGAAGTCCATGCTAATAAAGTTCCAGGTTGACTAATGACTTAATACAGTTGCACTATACCATTATACACACACAGATACAGTCATATGAAAAAGTTTATGACCCCCTCTCAGCCTGCACAATATTTTAATCCCCTTTCAACAAAAAAGATATCAGTGGTATGTGTTTCATTTCCCAGGAACATCTGAGTACTGGGATGTTTTCTGAACAAAGATTTTTAGTGAAGCAGTATTCAGTTGTATGGAATTAAATCAAATTGGCTGTGCAACATTTTGTAATTTTGCTAATTTGAATGCATGTAACTGCTTAATACTGACAACTGGCAACACCAAATTGGTTGGATTTGCTCATTAAGCCTTGTACTTCATAGGCAGGTCTGTTCAATCACGAGAAAAGGTATTTAAGGTGGCCAATTGCAAGTTGTGTTTCTGTTTGACTCTCTTCTGGAGAGTGACAGCATGGAATCCTCAAAGCAACTCTCAAAAGATCTGAAAACAAAGATTGTTCAGTATCATGGTTTAGGGGCAGGCTACATAAAGCTATCTCAGAAGTTGAAACTGTCAGTTTCAACTGCAAGGAATGTAATCAGGAAATGGAAGGCCACAGGCACAGTTGCTGTAAAACCCAGGTCTGGCAGGCCAAGAAAAATACAGGAGCGGAACATGCGGAGGAACGTGAGAATGGTTACATCGCTGGAAAACCTAGAATTTTTTAGATTATTGTAAGAAAGCCTGCACAGATCATTATATCTTCACATTGTAAAAGAAACATCTGCCATTGACTTCTACATGATCTCAACAGGTTTTAGATGGCGTATTTTGCGGATTCAGATTTTTAGCAGCTTTGGGGTATAATAAATCTCCATGAAATTTTTTCCCCTAAAAACCTGGACCGGAAAAAAATTGAGGTTTAATAAACAGGCTCGGGGTGTTGCTTTCACTTTCTTTGAAAAATGTAACACAACTTCTGCCATTTTAGTGAAATCCTACAATTTATATAGTTCAGTCAAGTTTTGTGCAAACGTGACTTACCAATTTATTTTGGAAAGAACATGTTAACAGGCATTATGATTATTATCATTTTAACCTGTAATAGTACATTGGTTTTTGGACAGAATTATACAGCCACTTCAAAGGATACTGACAATTCTTTTTGATCTATTTACATAGTAGAACTAACCTTTTATCTGTTATGTAGATTTACTTAAAAGTAAGTTTTTATGGTTACAAGTTCTGTATGCAAATGTAATGTGAAACTATATCAAATAAATAAACCACATTTTTCAATAAACAGGTATGGGATCAATTTCCTGGAAACCTGTTATCCAGAAAGCTCCGAATTATGGGAAGGCCATCTCCCATAGACTCCATTTTAATCAAATAATTCACATTTTTAAAAAGTATTTCCTTTCTTTCTGTAATAATAAAAACAGTAGCTTGTACTTGATCCCAACTAACATATAATTAATATTTGTATTGGAATCAAAACCAGCCTATTAGGTTTATTTAATGTTTACATGATTTTATAGTAGACTTAAGGTATGAAGATCCAAATTACAGAAAGATCCATTATCCGGAAAACCCCAGGTCCTGAGCATTCTGAATAACAGGTCCTGTGTTTTTTAAACTGTATTGTAATTAAATAACATGCATAGTAAACTATATTGGATTTTTTTTAAACATGAATTAACTTGTAAAAGAAGGACAATTGTTTAATATATTTTTAATCAAATAAAAAATATTTTAAACAACTGTGATGGGGTGAATTTAGTTTTTTATTGTTTGTTAATGCTAATTTGTTTTGCTGGCAAGTAATCTGTGTAAATAGCTATGTGTATAATTTATGTAAATACTTTGGGCGTTATTTAGTTTTGGTTAACAAACTGAGGCCTACTTTGTTTGAAGCATGTGACTCAGCTGTGTTCAGAGTATATGTAAGCTCAGCAGTAGCAATTCCCATGGCACCAGAAAGGAGTTCTGCTTCACTTGGAATTTCCTCTTTTCCTTCAGGAGAATCATGGGAAGGGCCTCTGGAGAGAATCCCCAAAAATTACCCAGAAGTCACAGCAGGGTGCAAAAGTGAGCACAAGGTCACAGCAAGGAGTAAAACTAATAGGCGAGTGGAAGAAACCTGCAAGGAAAGCGAGAATGTCCAAGCGGGACGATGATGCTTCTTCCAGAGGCCCTTCACATGATTCTCCTGAAGGAAAAGAGGAAATTCCAAGTGAAGCAGAACTCCTTTCTGGTGCCATGGGAATTACTACTGCTGAGCTTACTGTGAAACCAAAGGCACATATCTTAAAAGCTTCTACAGAAAAGGAAGAACAGCCAACAATGTCAGAGACTATTGCATCTTTACCACCTTCAGCTTTAGATGAACTTCTGAAATGGATGGTTCTGAAACAAATAGAATCAGATCAGAAGCACAAGGTGGAGGAGCAAAGATGGAGGCAAGATGAGGCTAAAAGGTGAGAAGAGGAGCAAAGGAGATTTCAACAAGAGGAACGGGAGCACCGTGAGGAAATGCTCAGGCTACAACAGATGCAGCACAAGCAGCTTGCAGAAATACTGCAATCCTGGAAAGCACAGAGTCCTAATCCTACAAGTCTTAAAGATCTCCGCCTGACTAAATTGACTGCAGATGGTGATATTGAATCCTATATCACCATGTTTGAAAGAGTTGCTCAAACGTGCGTTTGGCCCAAAGAACAGTGGGTGATACGTCTTGCTCCATATTTAACTGGCAAAGCACAGAAAGCATACAGCAGTTTAAATGCCAGAGATGCTCAGAATTATGACTGTGTGAAAGATGCCATATTTCGTCTGTATGAGCTAAATGCTAAAATTTTCAGACAAAGATTCAGGACATACAAGTACAACAAATCTGAAGGTCCTCGGGAAGCATATGCCCAGCTTTATGAATTGTTGTTAAAATGGATTCAACCAGAAAAAAAAACTGGTGAGCAAATCCTTGAAATTATTACACTGGAGCAACTGGTTGAAATTCTGCCTGAAAAAGCAAAGTTATGGGTACAGGAGCATCGTCCTGAAACAAGCTCAAAGGCAATTGCTCTAGCAGAGGACTTTTTGCTCGCTAGAAGGAAAACAGAGCAAAAAAATACTGTAAGATACAAACCCTTTCCGCAAAAAGAACCACAGCCCAGAGTAAATCCTCAATACCGTGGAAATGTAAAATGCCACAGCTGTGGAAAATTTGGACATATTGTCAGATGTTGTCATAAAGTACAAAGCAAAAGTAACCCTACTAATGTTACAATGAGACAATGTATTGTGAAATGTGGGAATCACTCACAACAGCAGGTTACCTGCAATTAAGCTGTTTATGTGGTGACCCACATTTCACAATACATTGGATATATATAGGGTGCCAGAGACGGAGCATCCAGGGAACCATCACAAGAAGTGAGGCACAAACGCTAATCAGTGTAAAACCCTCTGTTATAGACATTGTTGGAGACAATGGTGGTTTATTGGTTGAAGCACATGTAAATGGCCAGAAAGTGCAAGCCCTATTGGATAGTGGAAGTCCCCAGACACTGCTTAAAGCTGGTCTATTAAGAAATCTTAATATTTTAGGAAACACCACGATAACCTGTGTCCATTGTGACAAGAAAAAACATGCTTTGGTCAAAATACAAGTTAAAGTTGGATCAACTGTCCACAGACTGATTATTGGACTAGTCCCCAAGTTGCCTTACCATTTGATTATTGGGAAAGACTTTCCTAATTTTCTAAGTTTGTTGCCACAACAGAGGACAGAGTCTCCTATGGTGGCAGCGGTGGGATAATATTAAAGTGCCGCATAAGGCAATGCCAGGGTACAGATGTGGAAAAGAGAAGCTTTCCATGTGTATTAACAAAAACAGTTTTACACAGTTTACACATTTTGTAGCGTTATCATTTTATGTCAAACAAGTACAGACTTCTTTGAAAATTCTTGCCAGTTGTCCCCCGTACCTAGTTCTTTTAGGGCACATAGGGAAATCAATAATCTATATGCTTGCAAATAGGGATGTAGCGAACGTCGGAAAAAAAGTTCGAACATATTCGCGAACTTGCGTCAAAAATGCGAACGGTTCGCGAACGTCGCGAACCCCATAGACTTCAATGGGAAGGCGAATTTTAAAAGCTAGAAAAGACATTTCTGGCCAGAAAAATGATTTTAAAGTTGTTTAAAGGGTGCAACGACCTGGACAGTGCCATGCCAGAGGGGGATCAAGGGCAAAAATGTTTCTAAAAAATCCATTGTTGACACAGCGCTGCGTTTTGTGCTGTAAAGGGCAGAAATCACACTACATTTCTAAACCTGTGTAATAAAATGCTTTAAAACGTCCGGCGTCTACATGCCAATCAAGTCGTGTAAAGGTTACAGCCTGTTCACACGCAAAGACGAAACGCGGTGCTTACTGCAACGCAAAAAGACGCAAAGAGCTTTAATGAATGATACCGTCAAGTGAGCAAATAATAGTTTTTAATTACTAGTTGAGCTTGTCACCTCCAGGATGTTCGTCCTGTTGGTGGCAATATTTCTGTAGTGGTGTGTTTAGCAGTCACCGTGCTTGTGCGCACATGCACGGTCAGGCAGAGGTAATTCAATGTACAGTGAAGTGAACCAAAAAACACTGATTCTGCAGTGTGGGCCCAGTTTTGGTGTACTTTATTGATCACCTGCGGTGACCATAAAAGATGCGATTTTGCCACTGTCTTTGCTGCCTGAAAAACGTCACTCGGGTGGTGTTTCTAGAGACGGTATTATTATTGATATTTAGACAGAATGTGAACAAGCTCACACAGCTAGATGGTTGTTGTTTGAAAATGAAGGACACACTGAGCAAATAATGCCTACAAGGTTAACGTATACACTACTACAGCAGTGGATACGGAATATATTATTGCTGCCTGAAAAACGTCACTCGGGTGGTGTTTCTAGAGACGGTATTATTATTGATATTTAGACAGAATGTGAACAAGCTCACACAGCTAGATGGTTGTTGTTTGAAAATGAAGGACACACTGAGCAAATAATGCCTACAAGTGCACTACTATTGGTGCACTACTATGAAGAACAGCAACAGCACTGTACATGTTAAAGAACAGTAAGATAAGTAAAAGAAAAAAAAAATATATGTATATTAAAAAAAATATTTTTCTCGGGTTGGTGCTGCTGAACTACTAGGAGCAGCACAGTAGCACACCAGTCCCACTCCCCAACACTGCTAGACTAATAGCACTGGGCTTATAGTAGCAACTAGCAAAGTAAAAAAACAAAAAAGAAAATAAAAGCAGTCCTTACAAGGACTATTGGGTTATTACAGCAGTCAGCAGATGAGATCAGAAGAGATCAGTGCCCACTGCAGCTACATACAGAGCACTGCAGTAGAAGGTAGATTACTAGCCAGCAAAGCTACCCTAAAATGTCCCTCAAATCCCTGCAGACTTCTGTCCCTCCAATACAGAGCAGTATCAAGTAGATTACTAGCCAGCAAACTTACTATCAACTGTCCCTCAAAGAAATCAGTGAAATCAGTAACAGCTCTCTCCCTACACTAGCTCTTGCAAGCACACACAGGCAGAATGAAAAAACGCTGCAGGGCTTCAGTTTATATATGGAAGGGGAGTGGTCCAGGGGGTGTGGGGGTGGTCCAGGAGGGAGAGCTTCCTGATTGGCTGCCATGTATCTGCTGGTCTGGGGTGAGAGGTCAAAAAAAAGCGCCAGGTAAGGCGAACCCAAAATGGCGAACGTCGCGCGACGTTCGCGAACTTGCGGCGGACGCGAACAGCCGATGTTCGCGCGAACAAGTTCGCCGGCGAACAGTCCGCGACATCCCTACTTGCAAATCCTTTCCTGAGAATCCCAGCTAAAGTATAGACAGCTGAACATGCAGAGACACTATCATATAACACTTTGTTGTATTCAAATTGTTGGAGACTGTTGTCTTGGAAATTTGATCAGTCATAGGAAAGATCATTTGGCAGACTGGCCTTGCATGTAGATACACTACACAGGGCCATATTTTGCCATTATTATTCTATTGATAGACTGACTGTACATGAACAGATATTATTGTTTGTTTGAGCCAAACCAAAAATTGTTCAAAACTGACATTCCACAAATCAATCATTTTCCATTCTGTTCTGGTCATTCCTTGAACACAATGAATAGAATGGTCAGTATCTCTGTATAGAACTAATTTATCAATGCTGGAATTAAAACTCATGACTTCGAATTAGGGTTTCCAATTGACTTTATGTAAAGTCAATGCGAGTTGTCCTAGACAACATTTTGAGAGTTTATAAAGCCATTGAAAATCATAAGAACAATACAAATTTGATGCATTCAAGTTTTCCCCAGTTTTATTTGATTGATTTTTCTCAATTCTAATTTTTTAGTAAATATGCAAACATTTGAGTTTCGTAAAATTTTGAGATTGTTCAGATTTTTAAAAATAAACTTCACAAATTCAGATTTTGATAACTGGCTTCAGTCTACTTTTATTTCTTGGAAAAGAAAGAAAATAAAACGTTTTAGAATAAGTGAGGTCAACTACTGAGTGTGAGGAATTCCAGCTATAATTTTCATGTCGACCAGAAATTAGTTTCTCCTGTAAACTATGAGAAAGGAAGATCCAAGGTCTGCACTGGAAATAGCTGCAAAGTATGAAAGGTAGTATAAACTATGTTCAAAGGTATGCCATAACTTATACAGTATATGCTGATAAACAATAATTTGATAATACGGTGTGCTGCTTTATGTACTCAAAGGTGCCTATTTACTAGCATTCAGATTTTTATTTCACAAATAGTATTTTTTTCTTTACAAATTCCTGTTTTTTTATTTCTCGAAAACTCACAAATTTGAGATTTGAGTGTACAAACGAGCAAAAACTCTAATACAAAACTTCTCCAAGTAAAAGCTGTCCAGGTCCCATAGAAGTCAATGGGAGCTGCACTGATCCTATTGAACATTTTTTTTAGTCATTAAGGGACAGATTTACTAAGCTCGAGTGAATTTTCGAAGTTAAAAAAGTTTGAGTTTCGAAGTAATTTTTTGGATACTTCGACCATCGAATAGGATACAATGACCATCGAATAAGATACTACGACTTCGATTTTACTTCGACTTCGATTCAAAGTAAAAATCGTTAGAATATTCGACCATTCGATAATCGCAGGAGCATATGCAAATTAGAGGCAGGAAAGGAAACAGTGGAAACATTTTTACTTCCTTGTTTTGAGACGAAACATCACGTGATTTTGGCCATACACAAAGATTCGCCCGAATCCTGCTGAAAAAGGCTGAATCCTGACTGAATCCTTTATTCAGTGCATCCCTAATACACATAAATATCCAGTACATGTAATTTTCCCAGCTCATCTACCTACAAATTTAAAATGCTACAATATCATTAAACTTTGCACTCCTGTAGATAGTTGTTGATACTCCTTCTCTAGATGCAGACATACCAGAAGATAAACATTATTTACAATGTATTATTACCTAAGTAGGCTACATGCTATGAGAAAAAATCAAACAAAGATTATGAAACCTCACCAAAGGAAGTAACCTGCACATTCTTTGGTATTGGCAAAGAATATTTTCATACTGCATAATGTTTTCTTTCACTATGGAAACTTCTTTATGTGCCCTACAAGACTTAGGTATGGGGCCAACTGGCAGGGATTTTCTGGCTGCTCTGCCAAAAAATGCAGGACAATCAATAGCCTTGTGACATTTACTTACTTCCTGGCGCACACTAGACAACATACTTTTCTTCTACAATGTTGGCAGGGAAATTATTAATTCAAGTTATGATGGCAAGTTAAACATCGGGTGCATGGGCATATTTTAAAAAAAGACAGATCAACTTCGGCAACATAAGCTTCAACTATTACAGAATCATTTCAGTCATTTGCAACGTTTATAGGACATAGCTTTGCCCTTTCCTTTCAAGCTCAAACTGTCTGTTAATGAAGGTAAAAAGTGCCATTAAATAAAAGCTATTAAACTAAAATATATAATGTGTGATGCAAACAAAGTTTTCTTTGCAGATATAATTTTTCCTTTGCTAATTTGTAACATTCATTTACAAATCTGGAAATATTTCAACACCAGCAGAAAAATATTAAACATTTTTTTTAATGTATGCCAGTGAACAGTATATATATATGAAAAAAAAATGAAAAATGACTTTGACCAGAGAAATAAAATGTAAGTTCCCTGAAAGGCAAGATTTTTATTACTAAGCTATCTGTTTGCACCTAAAGTGATTAAATGCAGAACAGAAATATTATAATTATATATCATAATTCAGAAACTACTGCAAGTGACATAACAATATTATGGGGTTAATGGATAAGCTGTATGGATGTCTTTGACCTACACAATACTAAAAAAAAAATTCAAGTGACCTTAGCTTTTAAATGAAGGCTTATAAAATCAGCAGGTACTGTATTTTAAAGACAAGAAATATGGGAGTCCAGTCCACTGAACCCCGACTGTCATTATTTCCTCTTTATCTTAACCTAATGAGATTTCCATCCTTCACCATATAGATTTCCAGAAGCCTATTAGGAAATAGCAAATACACACTCACCCAAGTGCATTAATCATCAGCTCACTTGATGCCGGCCTCTAGAATGTGACTTGCGCAGGGATTGTAATTCAATCAACAGTGGCTCAGTCGATGACACAAAAGCTTAATAGGTTTATGAGCGGCAAGTGAAGCACAAGATTGAATTACAAGCCAAATATTCAGTCATGCAAAATATATTGTTATTTAATACTTAACAGCAGCCGAGATCAGTGCAGCATCGGGTCCTGCTGGCAGCTTCTGAGCTCTGGCAGTGAACGTGGCATTGGGAGTTAGAACGTTAGACTAAACAAGTTAGCAAGCAGGTAGAGGAAAAGACAGTGGCTAAGAGAAAGTGATTTATATTATGTAAAGTGATAAATGTTTATAATTCAAGAGAAGAGGCATGATAACTAATTTTATGTTAGAATTTCTTTTCTGTATCAGTATATGCATATTTTAAAAATAAAAAAAAATTTTGGTGATTAGGCCAGAGCAATATGCATAAATGTACAGTAGAAGGTATAGTTATACTAAACACACATCTAGACAAACAGAATTAGAGAAAGGCTGGCACAATCTGGACCACACTCCATAGGTTGATGCAGTAAAAAAGTATTTATTAACCAAAAAACATCACAGCAAAGGGCCTTATGCGTTTCGTGCCTGGGGTCACTTAATCATAGGTTGAACAAACATAGCAACATGTGGTCATATTGAAACAAAAATAAACCAATCAACATCATGCAATGAACTGCCAATTAAAAAAAAGGAGGCAGTGGTCAGAATTTAACCACTTATACATAAGTTTAGAGAGGCTGATCCAAAGCATGATAAGTAGATAGGGCATCTCAACATCATATATATACAAATAGATATATATATATATATATATATATATATATATATATATATATATATATATATATATATATATAAAAAATCAAAGTAGAAAGTTTAAAAAAAAAATATGTATACAGGAATGTTTTCAGCACAAAATACAGCAGTTAAACAGCATAAATATATTATAATTTAGGATGATGAATGCAAGTGTGTTATACATACGTAGTTATATTATTATCTGTTTTAGACAAAGCAAGAAACATTGTATTCCAAATTCATACCAAGTGGCTGTCTAGTTTTCAAAAAGAATATCCACTTTGCTTCTTGCTTTAGTAGTTTATCTAGAATGCTTCCCCCTCTAATTTGTGGAGATACTCTTTCTATACCAGTTACAGAAAAAAATAAAAGAAATCTGTCTGTACATGTGGCAATCAGAATATCTTAATTGAGCAGATACCATTAAAAGATAATAAAAACAGTGTAGAGGCAAATGGTAACTATACTATAAATGTGTATCTAAATTGTTTGTCATCACAAAAAAATTTAAGTAGTTTTAGTTTTTATTATAGTTTTTAGTTTTTTTTTTTTTTTTACACAAAAATGGTTTATAAGTAAGCACCCTTAATCTAACCTGTATCCTGCTGCAAATGATGCAACCATGCAGTTTGGTAGCAAAGCATTCCATGTCTCTTTCCCTTTAATGGTGGTCTTATGCTAAATAGCTATATTTCTGGGGGATCTCTAGCTGTAAAATCTACAGCACGGAAGGATCAGCCTGCGAGACCAATGCTTTGATCATGAAACAATTAGGTTTGCTTGGTTTTGTTTTGACACATCACACTAAATTGTGTCTTGTAATTCAGGTAAAAACGCTATAATCTGGTTAAAAAATGTCATGGTCAATTGCATATGGAAACTGCACATTTCACAATGAACCTGGTAAATAAACGCACCTTATAGTGTTTTTAAATACTGTAAATCCACTTTAATACTAGGCACAGTAATATGTTCCTCATGATTTAAAAATGTATTACTTCATATAGTTAGGTATGGAACCCCACAATATTATCCATAATAACACAAAACACATTAAAGTAGACCTGTCACCAGACATAAAAAGCTGTATAATAAAAGTCCCTTTCAAATTAAACATGAAATCCAATTTTTTTTAATTAAAGCATTCATAGCTGTTGTGAACTCATTTAAACATCTCAGCTTTTAATGAAATATTCAAATATTGCCTGCCCCTCCTCCATGCCTTAGGCCTTAAGGTGGCCATAGACTCAAAGATCCGCTCGTTTGGCGACATCGCCAAATGTGGGGATCTTTCCCCGATATGCCACTAAACTGCATGGCTATATCGGGGGTAATTCGAACGATCGAATTATGATGCGCCAAGCGGCTCCGACGGGTCGGTCGGGTAAAAATCCAACCTTCCCGATCGATATCGTGGCCAGATATCGATCGGGAAGACCCGTCGGAAGCCCCCATACACGGGCAGATAAGCTGTCAAAACGGTCCAAACGACCGATATCGGCAACTTTATCTGCCTGTGTATGGCCACCATTAGGCATAGAGGCTGGGCAGACAATTTCTTTCACTTTCCATTCAGCATTTCCTAGATGTCACTTCTCTCCCCACATTCCCCCAGTAGTCTTAACCATTTAATTGTGTAGCCAGGGCATGGGGATGGACTTTAGGTGGGTCCCCCATTCTGGTGCACAAACAAGATTCTGAGATGATGCAAGGCTTGCCTTAATAACAGTGTCCACAAAATGGCTCCTGCCTGCTTGCTATCATTACGAGTTCCCAGACTGATGAAAACAAGATTCAAATAATGTATACAGCATAATTAAAGTTAATTTTGCTTGCCGAACACGATAAAATAGGATTTGGAATAATTTTTTTGGGTGACGGTCCCCTTTAAAGCAAATATATACTCAAATATGTCTATATTTCCATATTTAGCTTGATTTCTGCATAACATAATTTATATATTCTGTTTTTTAATCATCATTCTAGATTAAACATAATTAACAATAAATGTGATGTATATATCATAGCCTTCAATTGTTTATTTTCTGTTGTGTCTTACTCCTGTGATTTGTAGACTGTAACTTTCTTAAATGCTACAGATCTACAACCACAGACTGTCCTAGAAATGTCTGGTGCTTTAATAGCTTTAATGAATGGTTGTTTCTAATCATAAACAACTGGAAAACTAAAATTATATGTACACTCAGCAAGTTTTATTCATGAGAACTATTACAAATAAAAATGCTGTGAGCATTGTGCTTAGCACAGGAAAATATTAAGGCTGGCATAATTTAGTGCTGTCACTCTTTACAAGATGTAAAAAACACTAAGGACTTGCTCTGGTTGCAGAGATTTACATTTATGGTCCAGTGTTCATACCCTACACCACCAACTACTAGATTGCAGGGCCAGGCCCTTTCTGACTTTTTGTGAGGGAATTTGGTACATAACAAAATATCTGCGGTAGGTGAGAAGGAAGCTTGAGACATTCTGGGAGGAAATGGCAACTTCCCTGGGAGGGAAGGCTAAAATCAAGCAGGTAAAAAAACTAAAATCTGGTTATATCCAGTGATGGATACCAAGGTGTTAGGCGCCCCAGTGAATATAATTGCTAACCTTAGTCCTAGGCCAGTGCTACTGTCTGCTAAAAAGTGCACTAGCCCTGAATACTAGTCCCACGTACCAGCACCTGTGCCAATGCCCAGCAATTCTCATTGGTGTTTAAGAGAAAATTTTTAACTTTTAAGTGATGTTACACCCTAAATCGTTTCATTCTGTCTGACTGTCCAGTTATGGATTTCTTGCTTTTTCCAGATTATCCTGATTTCTTCCTGCCCTGACTATTACGTGAATCAGGACCACAACCTCTCGAGCATCTTCATTTCTGCTATTCCAACATGTTTTCCAGAGTCAGATTGCTCCTGAGTACCAGGTCCAAAAGGCAATGAGGCCCTGATACACAGTGATTCTGGAGAGTTTTAATGCTTTCTTGGTTTGGTGACCTCTACTAATAAAAAAAATATGGATAATAGATTTGTATATGAGTATTACCAGTGCATATATAATCCCCCTGCATAATGGATTTCTGCTAAAAAAAAGTCAGAACAAGAGTAAAATGAGGTGGGTTGTAGACTGGTAATCTAATTATCTACCTCTCAAGGTCCAAATATGGAGTAGCATTAGTTTCCCTATTTGACCTGTTGAGCTGAAGATATTAAAAAAACTGATTTTTCATGATTAAAACAATTTAAAAAATGTTTAACTCATACTTTCTTTTTTTAATTCAGGGGGCATCCTGCCCCTTTAAAAAGTTTTTTCCCTTTTTTGTTCTTCCAGACTGAAATGTGAAAGTGTTCAGGTTGTGAAAGCACGGGCATATCATCCATATGTTAAGATTTCTTCAATTAAGCAATCAGAACCAGGCATACACATGCATTTGAGTGAGAACATGAGGCACAAATGTTATAAACGTAATTGTGATTTATATCTTCTCTGAATCCCCACACTAAACCCTTTTTGCTTTGGTGTTTTCAGAAAGTTATCATGTGCAGTGCACATCTGTTTTCCCACATATTACTGTACACCGTGCCAAATTCCCTGTCTCGTGACACTGTGTAAGTGCCTCACATCCCACTAGCATATTATTCAGTCAATACCTGATATGCAAAATTGCTAACTGTTGTAAAGAATTCATAGACATTTTGTGAAAATTCCAAACTCACCAACAAAACAGCTAGATATTTTCTTATGGATCATTCTGCACAGAACAATCATCCATGATGTACTGTGAAATAAAAAAGCTGACAGCTGTGGGACCTGTTATTCAGAATGCTTGGGACCTGGGATTTTCCTGATAATGGGTCTTTCTGTCATTTGGATTTTCATGTCTTAAGTCTCCTAAGAAATGATTAAACATTAAATAAACCCAATAGGATTATTTTGCATCCAGTAAGGATTAATTATATCTTAGTTGGGATCAAGCACAAAGTACTGCCTCATTATTACATATTATAAAAATAATTTTTAAAACTTTAAATTATTTGATTTAAATGGAGTCTATGGGAGATGGCATTCCTGTAATTCAGAACTTTCTGGATAACAGGTTTCCAGATAATGTATACCTGTATATAGTATTAAAACACCATGGTGTTAACACAAGCACAAAATGCACAAAGATTGTTTATGGTTCAAGTTAAAAGAGTAGAGTCTATAAAATTTAGGGGCAGATTTATCAAGGGTCGAAGTGAATTTGAGTACATTTTCGAAGTAAAAAAATTAAACCTGCTGAAGTGCTATGTTAGCCTATGGGGACCTTCTACAACATTTTTCTAAGTCTTCACACATTGAACTAAAATCGTTCAATCGTACGATAAAATCGTTCGAACCGAACGATTTAATTGTTTGATCGAACGATTTAATCGTTTCATCGAACGATTTTACTTCGATCGTTCGATGGCCAAATTTGGTGAGAAATATTTCGACTTCGATATTCAAAGTATTTCAATTCGAGGGTCGAATTTCGAAGTATTTATCACTTAGAAATTCGACCCTTGATAAATCTGCCCCTTAAAATCATCAATTTATACTGTATATAAAGATCAATTTTTTTATATTCCATAAAAACCACTTGATTTATGAAAAATAATTTGCATAATAGGCTTTATAATTTGTTTTGAAAATTTATGACTTGACATCACCACGCTTTAATGTTTTTCTTTAAATTTAAAAAAGGTTAAAAGTATTTACGGGTCTTACAAATTATTACTTACCAAGACCATTTAAAAAAAAATATATTTATCATTTATCAATAAAAGACCCATCCTTTCCAACAAAATAAAACTCTATGGTAAAAATTAAACAATGGCAGATTAATGAGATGGCTCTTTTATAAAGCAGATTTGAAATATACTTTAAAAAAAAAAAAAGAAATCACTTATCATTCCCACTTTTAATGCATAGTAGTCATGCCCCACACTGTATTAAACATTGTATCTGCACCCTGTAATGGCTTCAGTTCCTTCTCTTGATTTGTGATCAAGGCTACATGGTGGTGATGTGGCCATTATGCATATGTTTTCTGATGACCGTTCGATCCAATACATAATGCAAGAACATTCTTCATATCAATATGCTCTCATTCAACCTAAAAGGAATCTCATCCAAGTATTAGGGTGACACTCTCTAAATAGTTTTCATAAAAAAATGTTATCACCAATCCCATTAAAATTCCACAAATGCATGTTGCTTCTTTGTTAGTAGTGATAAATTCCTCTCTAAGGTGACCTGAGGAATTCAGATTTTGTCTTGTTACATTATGTTGAATGGAAGTTACTTTTTTGGAAATGTTTCTTCAGATTGTCTTGGTTGTTTGAGGACACGTATTAATCCTCTATACATTCCTGCCTATTCATTAGGCATGCTTTTATGCCTGGACCCAATGTAACAGCTACTTTTTTATAAACTACTCTCCTAGGAACCATGTTTTGTTTTGAAAATGATTAAAAATGGAATGTTCACTTTCATAATGCAAATGATTGGATAAATACAAAAAAATTAAGCATTACAGCTACAATAAGTATTACCTTATTTAATGTGGCAAACCTAAAAGTAACATATCTCAACAAGAGAGGAGTACATCCACTGTTTGATTCCGTTCTTACAGTACCTAATGACATTTTCAGCCTTCACAACTAATATAAACAAGCCCAGACGAGGTATTGGTTGAAGAGACCATATATTGGGCAATAAACTGCCAACTTGGCATATCCTTTAATGCTGTGCAATTCAAGTGCCTTATTAATGAGGCATAATGTGCAAAGGAACCACCTGGTCATGGCAAATTTTAAATCCAAGTTCCCTTGTGCAAGCATGTGTTTCACCTTGAGTCTTGTTTACCAGCAGATTGACACACAGGACACATATCGATTGCAATTAGAAGTATTTGTGAATGCATTTTAATAGGTATGATCCTGCACCCATATAAATACCTACCACTGTGCTTAATGATAGTAAAAAAGCCCTTAAGGGCTCTTACTCACGAGCGTTTTTACCTGCGCTCCCCTGCGTTCCGTTTTTCGGCGTTCAGCCGTAGGGGAGCGCAGGAATAGACGCATTTCATTATTTCAAATGGGGCTGTACTCACACAGGCGCATGTAGGTGCCGAACGCAGGAAAAATGCAGCATGTTGCGTCTCAACCTGCGTTCGACGCCTACATGCGCCTATGTGAGTACAGCCCCATTTGAAATAATGAAATGCGTCTATTCCTGCGCACCCCTGAACGCCGAAAAACGGAACGCAGGGGAGCGCAGGTAAAAACGCTCGTGAGTAAGAGCACTTAATCTTCTAAAACGTAATTAGCATAAAATTTAATTTTTGGAGTTTATAAACATAATTCAGAATCACCCATTTGCCATTGCAATTAAGAATTGTTATTACTTTCTTTGTTGTGTAAAGAATCAGTATTCATTACAAGAATACATTTCCTGATTTTTTTACACCTAGTTAGAACTCGTTTTTAACTTTTGTTTAAATGGACACTATCAACAAAAGAAACAAAAAAAAATTGACAGATATTTTGATATTTGGCAGGCTCGGTACTAGCAAATCGAATGTGGAGCCAAAAACAAATTTGGCATCATGTTTGAACACAAATAGAATAACGTGGCAATTTTTCGACTGAGTTATTTGCATTTGAAGACAAAGTATAAACACTTTCAGGGGTTAGGTAGCTGGGACCAGCTTTCTGGGGGTAAAGCAGCACATGGCACAATCACAACTCGTGAGAGTGCAGCATCTTTCAGGCAGTTTATTTTCACTTGCAACAAATAAACTAAATAAACAGTTCAAAGTCCCAACCTTATTGTGAATACAAGCTTCTCAGTGAGCTGACACAAGCAGTTTTCCTGGGTCTTTCATCCAGACTGGAGCTCTCTGTTGTGTTTGAGGTAGACCTAAAACACCCAGGCTGGACTAACAGGCCCAGAATCACTCTGTTAATAGCCTGAGAGGTATGTAAGCTTCATCCTTGAATTCCCAGGTATCCTGACCTCACCACACAGCCACAAAGTTTTGAGCTACATCTAAAGTAATTGTTCAGCAAAGGAAATCCTGAGAGATTTGTTCTTCTGAGCAATGTTTACAGGGTAGCGTCAAGGAAAAAAAACATTTACAATTTTGATGTAGTTATAATTTAGTTTTTCTGTTTGCATCAATTTTAGTTGAGTACATAAGCTAGGTGTTGGAAAATCAAGTGACTTTCTCTTGTCTGTAAAAAGAATATAGATAGAAATGTTACATAGCCAATTCGATCTGGGGTTATGCTGATGCCATAAACAGAACAACAGCCGCCCACCTCTAGTCCACTCTAAAAGATATTCCAGTACAAAAAAAATCTCTGTAAGGATTACCATGATATCTTCAAGTATCCAGACAGTATTCATAATCATGAATGGAAAAAAAGCATATAAAAGTATTTAGTTAAACTATGTGCCCCCATAACTGGGTGCCACCATTATAACAGACAATGCAGCATGTTCTACAATTAAAACAGCAATATTGTCACTGATCCTTAAAACATTCTGAACTTCTTTATTACACCTGACACTGTATTATAATTAATTAAGGGTGGTCACTGCTTCATTAACATATTTTAAAATTGGATTGCTGTCAAGAAAGTCACCTGGCTAGGAGATTCAAAAAAAATCTATTTATTCCATAAATCATATGGTGCTGATATGACAAAGAAAAGAAAAAAAAACAAAGGGTGTTGTGGGAGTACTCAAAGGCTAATAATAGTAGTAGTTTTACCAGATCAGCAGTATTTTATGTTATTTAACTTACTCTTGCAGTACTCCCAAAACCCTTTTAACTAGTCTGCACTGTGACCATTACAGTTTCAACGCAAGCAGTTGTCCTTATTTTAATTCCTGGTCAATTCTACTCCTTTTCCATAGCCTGCAAAAAAACTCACCAAAGAGCCCAGGGTGGATGGGTGGAAAAGGCCACAGCTTTATTTTTATGAGAACACTGAACAATAACATTTAAACAGTGCAATACGTTATAGGGAAGAACTTTTGATATGAAGCATAACAAAAGTGGTGTAAAGGTGATACCTTTATTGGCTAACTAAGATGATAATCACAGCAAGCTTTCAGAACATTGCAGTTCCTTCTTCAAAGCTGATTAAGAAGTAACTGCAATGTTCTGAAAGTTTGCTGTGATTATCATCTTAGTTAGCCAATAAAGGTATCACCTTTACACCACTTTTGTTATGCTTCATATCAAAAGTTCTTCCCTATAACTTTCTCAACAGGCTAACAGGGTGTAAAAAAAACGTTACCTGGAACCACAATGCAATACCAAATAGTAAAACACCACCCCAGGAATGAACTGGCCACCCGCAATGCCAGCCACCATTTTTTAATGGGCAAGTAAAAGCAGCACAGGCTTCATTCCCTAACTTCTGGGACCAATACCCAAGGAGGTACCAAACCAAACTGTAATAAGCAAGGAATACCATTCCCTTCCCACTCGGCAAGCCGTGACAAGATACGTCTCTCTACATGCTTATCAATAGAAAATTAAGTAGCCACATCTGTAATCCCTTCTATATACCCACACTAACCCCCTCCCTCCTTACTACATATGCATAGCTAATTATTTATGTACTCCCTGCCTTCCTACCCCTTACCTTTAACCTTTCAGCATTAGGGTAGCCCCATTCTGCATGAAGGCATGCCGCATTTCACAGTGGTTGATGACCCCAAGCAATGTTCTTTTAATGCTAGCCTTATGCTTTTAAAAATGAGTGTTGGTCTAGGAGATCTCTGCCCTATAAAAGCTACAGCTAGGGAGGATCAGCCTGTGAGACCAATGCTTTGTTCTTCAGACAATTTTCACAAGATAATGCAGCCAAGCAGGGGGGTGCCAGCCTATGAAAAATATGTGGAGAGGACCACCAAATTGAGTGTACCTTGCATACAAAGAATTAATTACAAGTAAAATATTGGGCCAGGGAATGTGCATTGATCAATCCATTTTTTGTGTTATAAAATGCGTGCTATCTAATTTTCATAAACCACAATAATTTACAAGCTAACTATTCTCCTTTTAGCAGTAGGTTTTTTCATTCTCTTGGAAAGTAAGTTTATTAGCCCAGACTTTTTCTTCACTGTTTGTTTTTTGTTTAACATTTCTAATTATGCAGTGACACTGTATCCATGTTTGAGTCATGTTGAGTATTTACATTGCAGAACAGAGCTCTAGTATGTTTAGATTGTAACAATGAGCATGTACTACTATTGCCATACAACTATAAATAGTGAAACCTTTGGAACGTAACCACAACCCCAATGAAATACCTTTGTGCAAAGCACTCCAATCCCTTTTATCAAATAAACTCTTTCACAGTGCAACAACCTTGCAGTGAAACCTTAGTGACTTTGCAAGGTAGGGTTAATTTTTTAAAAATACAAAACAAAACGTATTCCAGTGGATTTGCTGGTATCATTCATCGTGTGTCTTGTCACATGTATGTGGTGTTGGAGCAGCAGTTCCATGCAGTATTTACTTTTGAGAGATTCAGGTGGGTTTTCATCTTGGAATCTGAACTGCAGACTCTAAGGTGGGAACTTGCAGCACCAAGGGTGGCGGCAAATGTGGGGGAGGAAAGGAGGCTCACAGAGCAACTACTGGCAGGGGCTAGTGGAGTGGGGGTAGGAGAAGGGGCAGTAGAGACTAATGAGGGAGAGGTTTGTGGCAGTCAATAGGGGACGTAGGGGGTGGAAGGGTAGGGATGCTGCTCTACAGCTTGTCCAGAGCAACAGATTCACCATTTTGTATGAAGATGCTGGGCAGGACAACTCTGAACTGGCATGTATGGAGCAGGCTGAATCTCAGAGCAACACAAAAGAGAAAAAGATTAACCCTTAAAGTTGCACCACCCCATCTTTAAATCCGATGACTCAAGGAACAATAAAACTTAACTTTTAATAAATAAATTAAAACCGTAAGTCCAGAGGAGCGTTTAAAATAAGGTTAGGGACAGGGAGGCAAAGAACCCAGATTCAAATGGGCGAAAAAGTACACAGCATACAGTGGGTGTTTGGGATGTCAAAGAGTAACCCACGAGCCTACAAATGTAAATACTGGAAAGTCACATTCAATCATTTAACAGCCATAAGTCGGGGTCAACCTTGTATGATGGCTTTTAGGCCTTGAAATATCCACCACCCCTTCACCCTCAAGCACACCCTCCCATAGCCAAAGAGAGAGAAGCCAGTATATTATGGCTGTATGTCGATTAACCCTGAATTAAATTAGGCAAACTAGATACATAAACTGCCAACCATGGCATGCGAGTGCTGGTAAGCAGCAGAGTTCAGTCAATGAACCATAGACTGAGATAGGGATTAACACAAAGCGCAATCAGGTCTGGTGCACCATCCCTTCACCCTCAAGCGCCCCCTCCCCTTTTCCAAAGTAAACAACCAAAGTAGCCGTATTCAATTAGTTTTAGATTTAAATGGAGGTTAAGATTCTATCCCAGCCACAAAATCACCGTCGAGAACCCACCCCTTCACCCACAGAGCTTCCTATCCGTTTCTGCTGTGAAGCGGTAGCCCAAAGATTCTTTGTAGATTCAGCCCCCCGCCTAACAATTCTAAAATGCGCCTGACGCGCGTTTCACCTGCATATCGCAGGCTTTGTCAAAGGCATCTCGCTGCTGCAGGTTCACCCCTCTAAATAGACACACAAACAGCCGTTATTATTCAAACCGGCCAATGACGTGATGACACGTCAGAAAGGGGCGGGTCCAAAGTGTCAGATATTCAGTGCATACTCAGCAATATATTCTGCAGTTATCCAAAACTACCTGTAATACCCTTCTCATATTAAGTGAGCGATCGCGTTACCACATCTCCTTACTTGGTGCGGCTGTCAAAATTAGCATGTCATCAGCGTCGCTTAGTAGTTATAACGCGTGATCAAATTGTCAATTTCAAATTGAATCTCAGAGCACCCTCTAATATGGGCAGTGGGGAGGAGTGCAAGGAAGGAAAGGCAGGCTTTAGTTATAGGGGATTCAATTATTAGAAAGGTGGATAGGGTAATCTGGTCTGAAGGCTGCTGCTTGTCTCTGCTAGGGTTCACATGTGGTGGAATGAGCAGACAGGTTATTGAGAGGGCCTGATGGAATATACCCATGGGATCTAAGAGAGCTTAGTTAAGTTTTAGACCAGCCCCTGACTTTCTCAGTCTCGCTTTCATCTGGTATGATACCTATGGATTGGAGGATAGCCGATATATATATTTTTAAAGTGATTACAATCTCGCCTGGCAATTGTAGGCCAGTAAATTTGACATCTGTGGTGTGCAAATTATTTGAAGTCTTATTAAGGACTGCATTCAAAATGTTGTCCTAGTGAATGGCATTATGTGCAGCAATCAGCTTGTCTTTATTAAGGAAAGGTCATGCCAGTCAAATGCTTTTTATGATGAGGTAAGTAAGTTGCTGGACAGTGAGGAGTAGTAGATGTGATCTATTTGAAGTTTACCAAAGCATTTGATACCATGCCCCACAAACGACTGCTTTTTAAACTAAGATTTGTTGGGCTTAATTAAGTTATTTGCACATGGATAGGAAACTGGCTACAGGATCGGGTACAGAGGGTGGTTGTTAATGGGACATTCTCTACTTGGAGTAAGGTTCTCAGTGGAGTCCCTCAGGGCTCTGTACTGGGTCCACTTTTATTTAACTTGTTCATTAATAACTGAGAGGAGGGGGTTGTAAGTAATGTATCAGTGTTTGCAGATGACCCAAAACTATGGAACCCAATTAATTTCATCCAGAATGCAGCATCCTTGCAGCAGGATCTTGACAAACTGGCAATGTGGGTGGATAAGTGGCAGATGAGATTCGTTGTCGATAAATGTAAATCATGCACCTGGGATGTAAAAATATGGAAGCTAGTTATACCCTAAATGGGACTGCATTAGAAAAATTCATAATGGAAAAGGACCTTGGTGTCCTTGTAGATAAAAAACTTGGCTGTAGCAAGCAATGCCAGTCAGCAGCTTTAAAGGGCATGTAAAGGCAAAAAAATAAAATCCCATTTTTACTTTCTTTAATGAAAAATAAACCTATCTCCAATATACTTTAATTACAAAATGTGTACTGTTTTTATAAGAAACCTGACTGTATGCAGTGAAATTCTCCCTTCATTTACTGCTGTGGATAGGATTTGTCAGATGGTCCCTAACTGCTGAGCAGGGAAACAATCATTCTTATGAACAGCAGGGGGAGCCCCCGCCTTACTTAGCAGCCATGCAGAACTCAAGCAGCTTTGTTTATGATGATCCCTAAGCAGCCCAGACCACACTGAGCATGTGCACAGTCGTAGTCTTGCAAAGATGTTTAATAAAGTTACAAGATGGTGACCCCCTGTAGCCAACTTTGAAAGCATAAATTATTTGTTTGATTAGGCTTGTGGTGCAGTAGGTTCATGTTTATATTTAGTATACAAAATATTATATCATATGCCTTATTCTATTTTAGACTTTACATGGCCTTTAAGGACAAACAAGGTGCATAGATTCACAGGAGGAGGGGGTTATTCTTCCACTGTACAGAGTGTTAGTAAGGCCCCATGTAGAATATGCTGTACAGTTTTGGTCTCCAGCACTCAAACGGGATATTATTGAATTATAGAGGGTCCAGCAAAGGGCAAATAACCTTGTAAAAGGTATGGAAAATTAGCTATGAGGAAAGACCAAGTTTAGGTTGTTCAGGCTGGAGAAGAGGTGCTTAATGGGTGATATCTTAACTATGTATAAAGGGGATCGTACAATAACCTCTCTAATGTTTTATTTACCAGTAGGTCCTTCCAGCTGACAAGAGGGCATCCATTCCGATTAGAAGAAAAAATGATCTGTCTAAAGATTTGGAAGGGTGTTTTCTCAGTGAGAGCTGTGAAGATGTGGTATTATTTCCCTGAACCGTACTTGCTGAAACATTAGATTGCTTTAAGAGGGGGATTGGATGGCTTTTTAGCAAGTGAGGGAATAAAGGGTTAAGGAAGATAGCTCATAGTACAAGTTTATCCAAGTCAGGAAGGAATTTTTTTCCCCTCTGAGGCAAATGGGAGAGGCTTCAAATGTTTTTTTTGCCTTCCCCTGGATCAACTAGCAGTTAGGCAAGTTAAATATATATTAAGAAGGTTGAACTTGATGGACATGTGTCATTTTTCAACCTAACTAACTATGTTACTATGTATTAAATGCATACTATCCTCTCACCACTTGTCTGAGAAATGTGATGAGTGCTAAACGAACAAACAGTTTTCCTAAATATATTTATAGGACAAGAGCTGCTCATTGCACTCTTTATGCCATATCTCATAACACTACATTATCTTAGAGCCTCCATTCATATCCAAAAGAATGTACAGACATAAAAGACTAAGGAGGGATTCAAGTACAAAGGTGGTCTGTGTTTTTTGGAACAAAACAAACTTTCACAGTAAGATATTTTATTGCACACAAAATAAAGCCGATTTATCAAATATCAAACTAGGGAATACTGAATGATTCCCAGCAGCCTGAAATTTTCTCCACTTATCAATCTAACACACTTAACACCTCAATCGTTCCAAATATTAGATAATAAACCATACTTTCATTTCCAAAAGGCTAAGACAAACATTTATTAAGCTTGTAATAAGTTAAGATGATATTGACAAACTCCTATAATTTATAGGAACGTACCCCTCTAATCTACCGGTTCGAAAGCACAGACAGCCATTGGCAGTGCATGCTTTCTATATTCTGGAGTGGGGTTATATATATATATATATATATATATATATATATATATATATATATATATATATATATATATATATATATATATATATATATATATATATATATATAGATAGATATATAGATATATAGATATATATATGTGTGTGTGTGTGTGTATGTGTATATATATATATATATATATATATATATATATATTACTTGTAAATACATTCTATAATGTGTTGTTCAAACAAAAAGGTAACTAATGGAGAGGTTTAAAGAACAGTTGAAAATGATTACAGAATACATATAGCTTCAATATACATTTTTTAATTTTCACAATATGAAAATTAAAAAATAAGTGATTTTATCTGGTCCTCACTTTCTGCTTCCTTCTGTAAAAAACAGTAATGGTGTCACCATCTTAAATAGACTATGACATTAATAGCTGCTGTAAGAGGGACATAATGGGGGTTAAAATACAATTATGATCTCTGCTTCACAATGAAGCAGAAGAATGCCATCATTTAAAAGTGAGAAAAAATTAGCTTTTCTAATGAAAGAAATAAACAAACCTATGAGCTAAGGCTAGAACATTTCATTTGAGGGGTCATCTTCATCACTTTAATCGGGAAAACAGAGTAACATTACATGTTTTGAAAATCATACAGTATGTCAAAGGTCACTAGAGATAGACTATTGATGAGCTCCCAGCAGATACTTGCTTACACAGTTGGATAATAAGATATGCGTTATTGAGTGCTATCAGATGAAAGTGTTTCTAAATTCTAAGTGATGTAAGTGTTATCCAGCATATTTCAAACTTTTAAGTGCCTCATATCTTTATACATTTGTATAAGGATCCTTCATAGATATGCAGCTTGTGTACATTCTTTTGTGAAATGCATGGAGACATAATTACAAGCAAGGTTAACCATCAAGCTCCATCTTTAGTTTAAATTTCCTTGATGCCACTGTGAACTTCCATACCAACCTACTTAAACAACTTTCCTTGACTTTGCCTAGAACAGTCGTTGGCTTATTCTTATCCAAGCTGTACTGACTTCTTGTGACCACTATCAAGATTACATTTTGTTAATGTAATTATTTATATCTGTTTTGTTTGCATGATTCAAAATGAAGAAATTGATACAAGCTGGTATAATTTAGTTTGTTATACAAGTTTTTGTTAGTGCTTTGAGTTTCTAAATCTTTGTGTTTATTATTACTTCTTATATGCTTAATATAAAACAATGTTTCCCTAGCTTCTCTGCTTGTAGTTTCAGCCATTCATAATATACTGAATACTATTCTTTAGTTTTCTGGCCTCTCTACCATATCTTCCTACAAAGTAAAAATCCCCATATAATTTCACAGCAAGGAGATAGGTTAAGTGGCCAAGAGGGCACTGTTTAACATCTTTGGGGTTGTTATCTATTAATTAAAAAGATTTACAAAGATAAAGGAGAGAAAAACAGCACACACATTAACGTTCATGTAACTAAGCACAAGTTAGCAAGAAAACTAGTATTCTAGTATAGCAAGAAAACTAGTATTCTAGTCAGAAACTGCTGATACAAATAAATATTTGATGGCAACTCTACTTTTTAACATGTACTATACAGGTGAAGGAATATTAACATTTCCCTATCCTGCAGGTGTGACCGATGCCCTGTGGGACTGAGGTATTTTCATTGCCCAGGTGTATTATGGGTATTTCCTTTTTACCTAGTGTTCCCATATTGCTTCCTGTCTGGATTTCACAGAGGCAACAGGTAGAAGTCCTGGATGGCTTGAAGTAGTCAGAAGCCTAAGATGAGGCTTTACCTTATGAAAAGTCAGGGTAAGGCGATATCATGAATATGATGATAAAATTATAGATAGGCTTACTCATTGATATAACACACACATATCTGGGTGTGAGTCAGGGTTAGTTAGCAAGAGCAGCCATGTGTTCCAACCAGGAGAAGTAATGTGGATTAATAATCCCCACTAACTACCTTTCTTGCACAGGGACCAAAATGGAAAGGGATCCAGGATAGTACTATCCTTCTCCCTGGAATGCATCTGCTGCAATTCTGAGATGTCATTCCTGTGCTGAGATGGAACCTTCACTTTCAGTCTGATTCTTCCTTAAATAAGTTTTGTGTATAGGCATTGGATCCATTTTTTGGAATCCCGTTATCCAGAAAGCTCTTTTTTTTTAATTACACCAATGTCCCAAGGACTCCATTTTAACCAAATAATTAAATTTTTTAAATGATTCCCATGTTCTCTGTAATAATAAAACAGATCATTTAACTAGATCCCAACTAGATATAATTAATCCTTATTGGCAGCAAAACATTCCTATTGGGTTTATTTAATGTTTGATTGTTCTACTGGCATCCAACCAATTCTCTTTCCAACTGATTCTGTCTATGAGCGTTACAGTTCACCTACAATACCATTCCTTCACCACTTTAGCAATAACACATCTAAGAAAAAGTGTGTAACACATGCTCCATGCTAAATACAACCTGATATACTACAACTGGACAAGATGGTGCAACAGCAAATACAGAATTCAAGGTATTTGCATTCTGTATTGCAGTCTGTATATGACATTTCCCAGCAGGAAAGCTCCAGCAATGAATAATTGTTCTAAGACTTTTATATGAAACAACTTTATCCACAGTATAGAATCAAAACTTCTGTTCTGATATTTCTGTGAAGCTTAGATTTCAAAGCAAATGTTTTAAAATAAATGTTAGCACTTTTTGTTATAATTACTAGACTTTGCATTTCAAAGCATTTCTAAAACCTCTGATAATTTAGATTGCTAAGCACGTCCGTCCTAAACAGGAATGGTGGAAGTCTGTCTAAGCTGCATAACATCTGCCTGTAAAGGAGAAAAAAATGATTTTGTTATGTCCGCATATTCATTCTGAAATTCATTATGTGATTAGTTATACATGTCCAATATTTTTTTCTACTGCATTGCAAGGCAGAACTTTCTTTTGATCTGCAGAACTAGCTTTAAGTTCCCAAAAATTAATTTTATATCTGAAAAATAACTTACCATATAAAGGGACTCATCATAAAAATGTCTTATTAGTGCCAGCAAAATATATGTAGTGTTAAGTAATGTACAATAGAGCTATTTAGAAACGATTTACTGTTAACCATTGAAATCCAGAGTACAGTTATTTTTTTCTATTTCAACATTAAATCTTTATGTTAGTCTTCTGACTTTTACTTGACTTACATGTGCCTATCACCAAGTAACCCCCTTTTAATTGTAATTAATGATGAATTAATTTTTTCATGAATTTTCATCGAAACTGAAGTGACTTGTTAACATATCAACATGGGAAAATAATGAAATAAAAATAAGCAAAGGGAAATCAAAGAATACTATATGGAGCAAATGGCCAACAAGTCAAGCATTCTCCCTTCTTTGCTGTGATTTGTACTTGTGCATGTTTAGATGACCCAATAAAGTTTAGTGAATTTGAATACAAATTGGAGTACCTCTACATCTGATTATCCCACACTGGTACTGCATATATGGATTGATGAGTTGCATTGGCAAAAATACATTTTCACCCAGTCACCATAGTGTCAGAAACAGTTCCGTTTTATGGGATTTTTAAGAACCAACCCAACTGGCAGAGTAAATAGACCAACATTGATAATCATTGATATTTATCACTGTCCAAACCTTCAGGATTTATCCCAGACCAGTCAAGATAAAAACCTGTTTGGTATGTCTAACATCATAGAAGGCTATGGGAGATGTCTCAGTTAATTTGATTAAATAACAATATAGATAAATATATTTCTCTCTAGGAGAGAAAGGCAGATATGATAGAGAGAAAGAGCAGCTGAAGCTCCAACAAGGATTTGCAGAAAGGGAGTAGCTTCCCAGAGGTTCTGTGTGTTGCCTCCAGTCAGGGACCTCAGTGAAGAGGGACTGTAGGGTAGAAGCTGCTTTCCTGACAACTTCCAGGAGGGAAAGGTTGTACTGCATTTGCCTGTGTACTCTCTGTGTGAGCCTGCCTTGTTCTGCGTGAACTCTCAATATGCTGTTTTCCTCAAGCTCCTGCGTGAGTACTGAAACCTGTGGTCATTTGCCCTTTTTGGCATAATAAACCGTTCCTGATTGTTAAGAACCTCCTGGCGTCCAAGTTGTTTTTGTGTGCACAGTAGCCAGGGGGGGATGTACAGATGAAGCCACTTGAATTTGTGAGTTAAATGCGTCATGACTCAGGGGTAATTGAAGAAACTGTGTTATCTTAAGTTATCTTAACTCATTTAATGCATTTAACCTTTTCATTAGCATACCAAAGCTCCATTGTTCACAATGGTGAATGCTTTAATTAGATGGGATGTTGTGACGCAGTTTTCTGTGTTAAATGAGATAAATGGGATATCTGTGTTTAGTTATTCTGTGTCAAACAGACAAACCAAAGTGGCTGCATCTGTAGTTGCACTACACCATAGAGGGAACACTTCCACTTAGCGAAGGCCCTGCCCTGGGTGTAAGTCGCGTGTAACCCATGCTCTAGTGTTCTAGCTGGTGAATTAACCCCGAGTGGCCCAAATAGATGTTACATTTGGCTGCCCAACGTGGGGCATTAACCCTTTAATTACCAGGCTGTGCAATTTTTGCTATTTTGAGTACTGTCTCTTTAAATTTTGCTGACAGGCTGCCAGACCAGATAAGCAAAGGACAGTCCTACACGCAATGTCTGTTTTTTTGTGCAAGCGCATGTTAGGCCGTGGGTTCGGGCTTGGAGGTTTTTCTGGATTACCCTTTTATGCCTGCGCCACTACTAGTCACGCCAGGCGAGATTTCGCTGGCGTCCATTTGTTCCCACACAAGAGATTTTTCGCGCGCTTGGATGGGAGGAAGATGGATATCCCAGATGGAGCCATTTCCTGCTCATGTGTGATCCCGGGTCATGGATCTGGAAGAGGAGAACCTGGAGGATGGATTCTTCTGATGTTTGCTACAGCTCTTCTATGGACTCCTGCAGAGTGAGATGCCTAGAGTGCTACTTGCTTGTTTTTTGTGGCTGGAAGGACTGCTGGACTAAGTGGGTTCTAATTCAGGACAATTGATCCCCACCACAAGTCTTCTGCCTTGTTTCTGCACTTCAAGGATGACTTGTGTGGACCCTTGGGAGGAAAAGTTTTTGGCGTATAATAAAGTTGACCAACTGCAACTGTTATTATTTAATGTTGATACAGTATTGTGTATGCTGTGTGTGTTTCCTTTGCAGTGACCATTGTTACCAGGTATGCCTAGGAGAGGATACCAGAAGTGGATGTGATGGTACTGTAAGTTGAATTTGGGGATTGTTAAACCATTGTCAGGAGAAATGTTTTTTTCCCCCGGGTGAATGTAGGGCCCTATAGGGATACAGGCACTATAGAGTTAATCTTTTCACCATTTCCTTGGGTTATTGGGTAAAATCCCTGTTACAAAATAACCTTTACAGTGATAGGCTGAGAGATTTGATGACACTGCTCTGACACACTCCTATATAGTGTGTGCAGGGAGTGGCCATTTCCTCTTTTGCCTCTGGATGTGATTCCAGCTGGATGTGCTCAGGGGGACTGAGTGCAATAGGCCCAGAAGAAGGCATGTGTCCAAGTCGGGGACCAGGTAACCCCGTGAGGAATAGATATACTAGGGCAGACTTGTCATAGTCTCTCTAGGAGAGAAAGGCAGATAGGATAGAGAGAAAGAGTAGCTGAAGCTCCAACAAGGATTTGCAGAAAGGGAGTAGCTTCCCAGAGGTTCTGTGTGTTGCCTCCAGTCAGGGACCTCAGTGAAGAGGGACTGTAGGGTAGAAGCTGCTTTTCTGACAACTTCCAGGAGGGAAAGGTTGTACTGCATTTGCCTGTGTACTCTCTATGTGAGCCTGCCTTGTTCTGCGTGAACTCTCAATATGCTGTTTTCCTCAAGCTCCTGCGTGAGTATGAAACCTGTGGTCATTTGCCCTTTTTGGCATAATAAACTGTTCCTGATTGTTAAGAAACTCCTGGCGCCCAAGTTGTTTGCACTACACCATAGAGGGAACACTTCCACTTAGCGAAGGCCCTGCCCTGGGTGTAAGTCGCGTGTAACCCATGCTCTAGTGTTCTAGCTGGTGAATTAACCCCGAGTGGCCCTCTCTTGGGAGTTTTTCAAATCCCCCCTTGTCTCAGCAAGAAAGTACCTCCCACACATTCTACTACTTCCTGCTTCCCTTGGCAGAGAACACAACCCCCCCAGATAATTACTCCTTATTTACAACACCTGTGCTAGATGTTTGAATACACATATCCTCCTCATATTCTGGGTCTCATAGAGCATTCTGGGAGACACAATGATGGTAAATGTACTTGATTATAGTTAGTGATGGGCAAATTTAGGGCGTTTCGCTTAAAAATGTGAGAATTTCCTGCGAAATTCGCAAAATGGCGCCTCTTTATTTTTTGACGCTGATGAATTTTCATGGTGGTTTCACAAATTTATTCCCCGGCGGCAAATCGTGGGAATTCCCGCCTGGCGAATAAATTCGCCCTTCACTAATTATAGTGTCACTTTAAATATGATATGAGTCACTTTAAATATGATATGATATCCTAGGCAGGATTTTGTTTTTCAGCCACTAGTGTAGGTGGAGCACAGTATACTTACCTAATGTAGTCAAATGCCAGATTGCATGCTTCTTTATAAGGTAAATTCATTAAATTTAAGATGACTTTAGATAACACAGATTCTTCAGTTAATCTTAAGCTATGGTACATTTAACTCACAAATCAACTTGGCTCCATCTGTACTCTGGCATGGTTTTCTTGCTTGGTCTCTAGTTACTTATTTTACTGACGAGTAAAAATTCTGGCACCTTTTTGAGCCTAAAATGTGTTGTTTGCATTCCTAAAGCATGTGTGGAATGAAGCTCTCTTAACCCATAGAATATCTGTCTGCTTTACTGGCAGTGATGATAGACCTCAGCTTTCATGCCACGCCAGTTCAAACTCTTATTCATCCAGCATTCTGTATAAAACATATTTTAACTAGCATTTTCGTGAAAATATTTCACTTTCCTAAATATTTCACGTTGCTGTTTTTCTAAATCCTTTTTAAACTTTAAGTTTCTAATTCTCATGTTGTGCATTCTCTGTCTCTCTGTTTCTCTCTGTTCCTATCGGGATGTTTTAATGTAATAAAGTTATAGGAAATTGCCACAAATGTCCAATTTCACCATTGACCTACAAGCCACTGCCTATGTCTCTCAAGAAATGAGAGTGCATTTGTAAAAATCTTTTCATTAAATCATGTAATCTGTACAGGACAAATACATATACAAATACATATTTGATTTTGGAAAAAATATTGGGAACAAGAAATGTCTCCATATTAATAATAATCAAGCATAGACGGTGCATTGCTATCTCAGCTTTGTAATGCATTATATGACATTTAGTTGTGACACTTAGTAGAGAAGCAGAAATACCCCAAATAGGCACATATATCAAACAAGAAATGATTTGGACCTTAACTACAGCTTTCTCTCTATTGTGTGTTTTCCTGATGTCTTAGACATGGGCAAATACAACTAGCTTGAACACTTCTGATTCACATTTCTTAGCTGCCATCTGCTGGTTAAATGGTATAATACACAACTTTTTCTGTATAGCATGAACATCATTTGCATTCAAATGGAAAAGGAAAAAACAATGTCTTTCCAAATTACAGTCTGACCTTATCACTCCTATGATTATGGGCTATGGCAAACATAACATCTAAATACACTACCTGTTGTGGGTTTCTTCCCTTTACATTGAACCAGGCCAGCACCAGATAATTGAGTGTTAACCTTTAAAACCTCAAGAGCCTGTATGTGATAAGACAATTTTTATGCATGCCACAATTTTTTCTTTTTGACGCAGCGGATTTACCCCGGCAAATTGTTGCCACAGTTTCACAAATTAATTTGCTTGGGGGAAACGCATAAATTCGCCGCAAATTCATGTCTGCCAAATTTATTCGCTCATCACTAGTTTTCATGTTTACGATAACAAAAAAATATTTTTGTTATATCAGCTGAACATTTTCCAAAGTTTAATTTGTGTGTTTTATTCAAGTATTCAGTACCTGAAGAAGCAAACAGATTTTTTTATATTCAATTTTGAAATCTGACATGGGGCTAGACATTTTGTCAATTTCCCAGCTGCCCCTGATCATGTGACTTGTGTCTGCACTAGGAGAGAAATGCTTTCTGGCAGGCTGCTGTTTTTCCTTCTCAATGTAACTGAATGTGTCTCAGTGGGACATGGGTTTTTACTATTGAGTGTTAGATCTACCAGGCAGCTGTTATCTTGTGTTAGGGAGCTGCTATCTGGTTACCTTCCCATCAGTAGCGGAACTACCAGGGGTGCAAAGGGTGCAATGGCACCAGGGCCCACGCCTCTGCACCCCCGATGGGGCCCGCAACCTAGAGAGGAGTACCGGGTAGCGGAGAGATAATTTCCTGGCTCCTGCAAACAAGCGGCGGTGATGTCACAAGCAGTGCGCCGATAACTGCAGCAGGCAGCTCTGTACCATAACTTTAGTACTGACACCTGCCTTGTGCACCTTCAGCCCTATTGCGCAATGCGCACCCCGACCCCCTACTGTTCTTTCCAGAAACGACTCACACAGGGGCCCCGCATTGCCCGCACCATAGCAACAGGCAAACACATGCTTTTTTCCTCCCCCACCAGTATTCCCCTGTGCTCAGATTTTCTATCTCCAATGGATCCAGATCGCTATCTTTAATCTAAAACCCACCTCCTGTGAATGTGATTTTCTTATATCCAGGCTGAGTCAGGCAAGGGTTAAGCAAGGTAGCAGGAAGGATTGCAGAAGAAACAATGAGCTGCAGCGGCCAGCCATCACATTACACAAGCCGACACTGATTTAATTCTCCCACCCACACACTGGGTCCTGTTCAGGAGGAGCGGGAGCCAAATATTTGGCTAAAATGGATGTTGGTGGTGGCTGACTACTTACAAACCCCCCCAAACTGTCCGTGCAAGGAGAGGACTGGTGAGAACTTTAGTTTACATATTTTGATTTTTAACCTCTGAAAATGTATTTAGTTATTTTAATATATGTGCTGAGGTTATTTATTATACAATACATGACACTGCCTCTATGCCGTCCTGCTATGACTCTTTTTTTTTTTTTGGTTGTTATAAATCAGATGGTGTCAGGGACTTTTCTCTAAAAATGATGAGTTTTGTGTTTTAGGAAGAACTAAACAAGCTATCTATATATTCAATGTTTGTACAATTCTGCAGGAACAGCCTCTAAGTTTACTCATAGTCTGTACAGAGAGATCCCATAAAACTATGGCAGCATAGGTATTCTCCTGTACTAAGCACAATTCAGCAGGAACAGTCCCCTAAGTTTGTTCATAGTCTGTACAGAGAGATACCATAAAACTATGACAACATAGGTATTCCCCTGTACTAAGCACAATTCAGCTGGAACAGTCCCCTAAGTTTGCTCATAGTATATACAGAGAGATCCCATAAAACTATGGCAGCATAGGTATTCCCCTGTACTAAGCACACTTCAGCAGGGACAGCCCCTAAGTTTGCTTATAGTCTCTACAGAGAGATACCATAAAACTATGGCAGCATAAGTATTCCCTGTACTAAGTACAATGGTCACAGAACCCCTCAGTGACTTCTAATATCCTTATCATTTACAGTAGGGGGTACATTATCCCTTATAATACATGAGTGATACTCGGAGTTCCCTGTATAACTCAGCCTGCAGCCTTGTGTCTTTATATGGTCACAGAAAAACCCCTCAGTGACTTCTAATATCCTTATCATTTACAGTAGGGGGTACATTATCCCTTATAATACATGTGATACTCAGAGTTCCCTGTATAACTCAGCCTGCAGCTTTGTGACTTTATAAAGTCACAGAACCCCTCAGTGATTTCTAATATCCTTATCGTTTACAGTAGGGGGTAAATTATCCCGTATATCATTATAATACAGTGAAACCTCAATTTTACATGTCCTTTTTACATGTAACATTTACATTAACTGCTGTTGCCACTTTTTAATGACTTGTGTGTATTTAGGCCCTCTCCTTTTTATATTTCAGTCTCTTATTCAAACCAGTGCATGGTTGCTAGGGGAAGTTGGACCCTAGTAACCAGATTGCTGAAATTGCAAACAGGAGAGCTGCTGAATAAAAAGCTAAATAACTCCACCAGAAATAAAATAAAACCAAATGCAACTAGTCTCAGAATATTATTCTCTATATTATACTTAAAGTTAACTCCTAGGTGAACAATCCCTTTAGGGGGGTCTAGTTGAAAATCTCTATACCAGGGCCCTTTGGTGTCTAGTCACGCCACTGCTTCTCATTGTTGTTTTGTTTGGCTGCTGGGGGGGGGGGAAGGGAGGGGGTGATATCACTCCAACTTGCAGTACAGCAGTAAAGAGTGAGTGAAGTTTTTCAGAGCACAAGTCACATGACTTGGGGCAGCTGGGAAATTGACAATATGTCTAGCCCCATGTCAGATTTCAAAATTTAATATAAAAAAATCTGTTTGCTCTTTTGAGAAATGGATTTCAGTGCAAAATTCTGCTGGAGCAGCACTATTATTCATTTTGAAAAAAAAAATTTTCCTATGACAGTATCCCTTTAAAGAAAATCATGCAAGTTCACTGTTACAATAACGTTTACTATGATGTAGACATTGACATTCTGAGACAAATGGTCTTCATTTTTAAATGTTTATGTTTTTTCAGTTATTTAGCTTTTTGTTCAGCTGCTCTCCATTCGGTCTATTTCCAGCTCTTTGCTAGGGTCTTATTTACCATAGCAAGAAATATGGGAATAAAAATAGTAGAAGGTCTGCATAGAAAGATAAGTAATAAAAAGTACCAATAACAATAAAATGAACTAAGGAGTTAGTGACCCCATTTGAAAGCTGGAAAGAGGCAGAAGAGGCATTTAACTACAAAAAAATAATAAAAATCAATTTCAAAATTGCTAAGAATAAGGCATTCCATACCATACTAAAAATTAACTTAAATGTGAACCACCCCTTTAACTCTTTCCACCACGCTACCCTATTATTTCACTTTTGCAATCTACATTTTCCTTAAATGACTAGATACACTACTACACTCTCTATTGCACCCCTTGACTGCGGCTGAACAGAAAAAGCACAATGCAGGGGAGCGCAGGTAAAAATGGCCGTGTGTAAGAGCTCTTAGTCTGTTTTCAGGGATTAAAACAAGGATAGGGCCAGACAAGTCAGCTCTTGGGCTGCGCATAAACGCAGGCAGAAGTGGTGAATTGTGGTGCAAAATCCAAAAGATTACATTTTGGTGCCGAAATCTGCCATGTCTGCCTGCACCCAAGCAGACATTTCTGGATGCCGGCACAGTGGGCAGAAGGGGGCAGCAGCAGATTCTCGCCTGCCTTTCTCTACAGGATGAGGTCTGACTCAATGGAATAATATTGGCATTTATATACAGAATGCACTATTTTGTGTAAATGGAATGAAGTCTTTTGGAAAGATAAAAGGTATAGCCTTCTATTTTGACCCCTTTATGGG
Source organism: Xenopus petersii (assembly GCA_038501925.1). Taxonomy (NCBI): domain Eukaryota; kingdom Metazoa; phylum Chordata; class Amphibia; order Anura; family Pipidae; genus Xenopus; species Xenopus petersii. The sequence continues at coordinate 92,621,655 of CM076678.1, forward strand.
GATGACTTGTCATAAGTCAAATTAGGGATAAGCAAAATATTTTAACTATTGCAAAAATACCCCCCCACACACACACTCTAAAGTATTGTAAAAAAAAAAAAATTTGCACAGTTTGAAAAATGTTGCATGAAAAAAAAATGTGTTTTCGTTGAAGTGATATGGATCAGATTGGCCCATCACTAGGGATGTAGCGAACGACGGAAAAAAAGTTCGCGAACATATTCGCGAACTTGCGCAAAAATGCGAGCGGTTCGCGAACCCCATAGACTTCAATGGGAAGGCGAACTTTAACATCTAAAAAAGACATTTCTGGCCAGAAAAATGATTTTAAAGTTGTTTAAAGGGTGCAACGACCTGGACAGTGGCATGCCAGAGGGGGATCAAGGGCAAAAATTTATCTGAAAAATCTGCCTGTGTGTGCTTGGAAGAGATAGTGTAGGGGGAGAGCTGTTAGTGATTTCAGGGACAGATGATAGTAAGTTTGCAGGCTAGTAATCTGCTTGATACTGCTCTGTATTGGAGGGACAGAAGTCTGCAGGGATTTGAGGGACATTTTAGCTTAGGTAGCTTTGCTGGCTAGTAATCTACTGTTCTCTTTAAACAACTGCCATACATTGACCTTGTAGGCATTGTTTGCCCAGTTTTTTTGGACGCAGCCACTGAAGCACAGTTGCCAGAAAAAATATGCCATATAAATGCTGAAAATAGTCATTTTTCGCCATACGTTGACCTTGTAGACATTGTTTGCCCAGTTTTTTTGGTTGCAGCCACTGAAGCACAGTTGCCAGAAAAAATATGCCATATAAATGCTGAAAATAGTCATTTTTTGCCATATACGTTGAGTCAACGTATGGCAAAAAATGACTATTTTCAGCATTTATGTGGCATATTTTTTCTGGCCTCTGTGCTTCAGTGGCTGCGGCCAAAAAAACTGGGCAAACAATGCCTACAAGGTCAACGTCGTTGACCTTGTAGGCATTGTTTGCCCAGTTTTTTTGGCCGCAGCCACTGAAGCACAGAGGCCAGAAAAAATATGCCATATAAATGCTGAAAATAGTCATTTTTTTGGTCGCAGCCACTGAAGCACAGTTGCCAGAAAAATTATGCCATATAAATGCTGAAAATATGCATTTTTTTTGGTTGCAGCCACTGAAGCACAGAGGCCAGAAAAATTATGCCATATAAATGGAGAAAATATGCATTTTTTTGGTTGCAGCCACTGAAGCACAGAGGCTAGAAAAATTATGCCATATAAATGGACAAAATATGCATTTTTTTGGTTGCAGCCACTGAAGCACAGAGGCCAGAAAAATTATGCCATATAAATGCAGAAAATATGCATTTTTTTGGTTGCAGCCACTGAAGCACAGAGGCCAGAAAAATTATGCCATATAAATGCAGAAAATATGCATTTTTTTGGTTGCAGCCACTGAAGCACAGAGGCCAGAAAAATTATGCCATATAAATGCAGAAAATATGCATTTTTTTGGACGCAGCCACTGAAGCACAGTTGCCAGAAAAAATATGCCATATAAATGCTGAAAATAGTCATTTTTCGCCATACGTTGACCTTGTAGACATTGTTTGCCCAGTTTTTTTGGTTGCAGCCACTGAAGCACAGAGGCCAGAAAAAATTAAACCAGTAGGGTTTGCACCCTAGTTTGTAACGGTGGCGGAGGGAGGAGGACGCTAAAGGACAGCTGTGTGTGGAGTCATGAGGCTTGAAGAGAAGGACAGCTGCATAGAAGTCAGAACAAGTCTTCCGGCGTGCAGTAACCCTCCGAGATCCACCCCTCATTCATTTTAATAAAGGTCAGGTAATCGACACTTTTGTGACCTAGGCGAGTTCTCTTCTCAGTTACAATCCCTCCTGCTGCACTGAAGGTCCTTTCTGAGAGCACACTTGAGGCTGGGCAAGACAAGAGGTTCATGGCAAATTGTGACAGCTCTGGCCACAGATCAAGCCTGCGCACCCAGTAGTCCAGGGGTTCATCGCTCCTCAGAGTGTCGATATCTGCAGTTAATGCCAGGTAGTCCGCTACCTGCCGGTCGAGGCGTTCTTTGAGGGTGGATCCAGAAGGGTTGTGGCGCTGCCTTGGACAGAAAAACATTTGCATGTCTGATGTTACAGACCGGCCAAAGGGCTTTGTCCTTGCAGGTGTGCTCGTGGCAGGATTACTGGCACCTCTGCCCCTGGAATGTTGATGAGTTCCTGAAGTGACATCACCCTTAAAAGCATTGTACAACATGTTTTGCAGGCTGGTTTGTAAATGCCGCATCTTTTCGGACTTGTGGTATGTTGGTAACATTTCTGCCACTTTATGCTTGTACCGAGGATCTAGTAGCGTTGCGACCCAGTACAGGTCCTTCTCCTTAAGCCTCTTGATACGGGGGTCCTTCAACAGGCATGACAGCATGAAAGACCCCATTCTCACAAGGTTGGATGCAGAGCTATCCATCTCCGCTTCCTCATTATCAAGGACTGCATCATCCACGGTCTCCTCCCCCCAGCCACGTACAAGACCAGGGGTCCCCAAAAGGTCACCACTAGCCCCCTGGGAAGCCTGCTCCTGTTGGTCCTCCTCCTCCTCCACAAAGCCACCTTCCTCCTCTGACTCCACTTCTGGCACCTCTCCCTGCGTTGCAGCAGGTGCCTGGGTTCGTTCTGGTGATTCCGACCATAAATCGTGCGCTTCCAGCTCCTCGTCACGCTGGTCTACAGCCTCATCTGTCACTCGTCGCACGGCACGCTCCAGGAAGAAAGCGAAGGGTATTAGGTCGCTGATGGTGCCTTCGGTGCGACTGACCATATTTGTCACCTCTTCAAAAGGTCGCATGAGCCTGCAGGCATCGTGCATAAGCACCCAGTAACGGGGGAAAAAAATCCCCAGCTCTGCAGATCCAGTCCTACCACCCAGTTCAAAAAGGTACTCGTTGACGGCCCTTTGTTGTTGCAGCAGACGTTCCAACATAAGGAGCGTTGAATTCCAGCGAGTCTGGCTGTCAGAAATCAAACGCCTGACTGGCATGTTGTAGCGCTGCTGAATGTCAGCAAGGCGTGCCATGGCTGTGTAGGAACGTCTGAAATGGGCCGACACCTTTCTGGACTGGGTGAGAACGTCCTGGAATCCTGGGTACTTGGAGATAAAACGTTGGACTATTAAATTTAACACATGTGCCATGCAGGGCACATGTGTTAAATTTCCCAGTCTCAACGCTGCCAACAGATTGCTTCCATTGTCACACACCACTTTTCCGATCTGCAGTTGGTGTGGGGTCAGCCACCGATCGGCCTGTGACTGCAGAGATGACAGGAGTACAGATCCGGTATGGTTTTTGCTTTCCAGGCACGTCATCCCCAAGACAGCGTGACAACGGCGTACCTGGCACGTCGAATAGCCTAGGGGGAGCTGGGGGTGCACAGGTGTGGAGGAGGAGAAGGAGGACCCAGCAGCAGAGTAAGAGGAAGAAGAGGAAGAAGACGAGGTAGAGAGCGATGGAGGAGTAGAGGTGGTGGCAGAACCGCGTGCAATCCGTGGCGGTGACACCAACTCCACTGTTGTTGTTGTTGTTGAGCTACCCATTCCCTGCTTCCCATTCCCAGCCATTACCAAGTTCACCCAGTGGGCAGTGTAGGTGACATACCTGCCCTGACCATGCTTGGAGGACCATGCGTCAGTAGTCATATGGACCTTTGGCCCAACACTAAGTGACAGAGATGCGGTAACTTGGCTCTGCACATGTTGGTACAGGTGTGGTATTCCCTTTTTAGAAAAAAAATTGCGGCTGGGTACCTTCCACTGCGGTGTCCCAATTGCTACAAATTTGCGGAAGGCCTCAGAGTCCACCAGCTGGTATGGTAAAAGCTGGCGGGCTAAGAGTGCAGACAAGCCAGCTGTCAGACGCCGGGCAAGGGGGTGACAGTCAGACATTGGCTTCTTACGCTCAAACATGGCCTTCACAGAAACTTGGCTGGTGGCAGATGACTGGGAATGGGAACAGGTGGTCAAGGTGGAAGGCGGAGTGGAGGGTGGTTCAGATGGGTCAAGGAGAGCAGAGGTAGAGCAGTAAGATGCTGGACCAGAAGGAGTGTGGCTTTTAGTTTGCCTGTTGCCTTTGAGGTGTTGCTCCCAAAGTGCTTTGTGCTTGCCGCTCATGTGCCTTCGCATAGAAGTTGTACCTATGTGGCTGTTGGGCTTACCAAGGCTCAGTTTCTGATTGCACTCATTGCAAATTACAATGCTTTTGTCAGAGGCACACACATTAAAAAAATCCCACACTGCTGACTTTTTGGAAGTGTGCGATCTGGCGGTAACAGTAGAAGTTGGCGGCATTGGCGGCAATGGCGGGTGCGTTGGCTGGCTGAACACAGGTGCCGATACATGTTGTTGCCCTACTGATCCCTGCGGGCTGTCCTCCCTGCTTCTTCTAAGTCTTATTCTCCTACTGCCTCTCTGACTCTCCGTCTCTCCATCTGAACTACCCTCCTCTTGCTCTCTTCTACTAGGCACCCACAAAACATCAATCTACTCATCATCATTCTCCTCAGATGCATCAATTTCTTCTGACACATCACAGAAGGAAGCAGCAGCGGGGACCTCCTCCTCATCACTCATCATTATGTCCATCTCTGTCGTGTTCTCTGCCAGAATTAAATCTGGTGTAACGTCCTCATCTCCTTCATCTTCTTCTGCCAATAATGGTTGCGCATTACTCAGTTCAAGAAACTCATGGGAAAATAACTCCTCTGACTCCAGTGAAGAAGGGGCACCGGTGGTGGAGGAAGTGTTACGTGGGGTGGCCATAGCAGTGGAGGATGAGGAGGATGTTGTGGTAAAGTTAGAAACGGTAGAGGATGGGGTGTGCTGTGTAAGCCAGTCAACTACCTCTTCAGCATTTTGGGAGTTCAGGGTCATTGGCTTTTTAAAACTGGGCAATTTGCTAGGGCCACAGGATTGCATAGCAGCACGGCCCCTAGCACGGCCTCTGCGTGGCGGCCTGCCTTTGCCTGGCATTATTTTTAAAAAAACAACAACAACAAAAACTCAGTTGGTTTTTCTGGAAACGATAATACACACAGCTAGATGGCGGTTTGAAGAAAACACTGTGCAAATAATGCCTACAAGGTCAACGTATACACAGCGGTGGATACGGATTACGTAAAATATAAGAATGCTGCTTGAAAAAAAGTAACTCAAGTGGTTTTTCTAGAGACGATAATATTATCAATATTTAGACAAAATGTGAACAAGCTCACACAGCTAGATGGCGGTTTGAAGAAAACACTGTGCAAATAATGCCTACAAGGTCAACGTATACACAGTGGTGGATACGGATTACGTAAAATATAAGAATGCTGCTTGAAAAAAAGTAACTCAAGTGGTTTTTCTAGAGACGATAATATTATCAATATTTAGACAAAATGTGAACAAGCTCACACAGCTAGATGGCGGTTTGAAGAAAACACTGTGCAAATAATGCCTACAAGGTCAACGTATACACAGCGGTGGATACGGATTACGTAAAATATAAGAATGCTGCTTGAAAAAAATAACTCAAGTGGTTTTTCTAGAGACGATAATATTATCAATATTTAGACAAAATGTGAACAAGCTCACACAGCTAGATGGCGGTTTGAAGAAAACACTGTGCAAATAATGCCCACAAGATCAACGTATACACTACTACAGCGGTGGATACGGATTACGTAAAATATATTATGGCTGCTTGAAAAAAGTCACTCCGGTGTTTTTTCTGGAGACGGTAATATTATGGATATTTAGACAGAATGTGAACAAGGTCACACAGCTAGATGGCTGTTGGTTGAATAACACACTGGGCAAAAAATGCCTACAGGGCAAATAATGCCTAAAAGGTCAACTTATACACTACTACAGCGATGGATACGGATTACGTAAAATTTATTATGGCTGCTTGAAAAAAGTCACTCCGGTGTTTTTTCTGGAGACGGTAATATTATGGATATTTAGACAGAATGTGAACAAGGTCACACAGCTAGATGGCTGTTGGTTGAATAACACACTGGGCAAAAAATGCCTACAGGGCAAATAATGCCTAAAAGGTCAACTTATACACTACTACAGCGATGGATACCGATTACGTAAAATTTATTATGGCTGCTTGAAAAAAGTCACTCCGGTGTTTTTTCTGGAGACGGTAATATTATGGATATTTAGACAGAATGTGAACAAGGTCACACAGCTAGATGGCTGTTGGTTGAATAACACACTGGGCAAAAAATGCCTACAGGGCAAATAATGCCTAAAAGGTCAACTTATACACTACTACAGCGATGGATACGGATTACGTAAAATTTATTATGGCTGCTTGAAAAAAGTCACTCCGGTGTTTTTTCTGGAGACGGTAATATTATGGATATTTAGACAGAATGTGAACAAGGTCACACAGCTAGATGGCTGTTGGTTGAATAACACACTGGGCAAAAAATGCCTACAGGGCAAATAATGCCTAAAAGGTCAACTTATACACTACTACAGCGGTAGTAAAATAAAAAAAAGTAAAATAAAAAAAAAATGATTAAAAAAAAAAAATTACAGTTGGTGCTGCTGAACTACTAGGAGCAGCAGATTAGCACACCAGTCCCACTCCCCAACACTGCTAGACTAATAGCACTGGGCTCTTATAGTAGTAGTAGTAGTAGTAGTAGTAGTAGTAAAACAACAAAAAAATAAATAAAAGCAGTCCTTACAAGGACTACTGTTATTGCAGCAGTCAGCAGATGAGATCAGAAGCAGGACAGCTGCCCACTGCAGCTACATACAGAGCACTGCAGTAGAAGGTAGATTACTAGCCAGCAAAGCTACCTAAGCTTAAATGTCCCTCAAACCCCTGCAGACTTCTGTCCCTCCAATAACAGAGCAGTATCAAAACGATTACTAGCCAGCAAACTTTCAACTGTCCCTGAAATCACTAACAGGCAGCAGCTCTCTCCCTACACTATCTCTTCAGCACACACAGGCAGAGTGAAAAAAACGCTGCAGGGCTTCGGTTTTTATAGGGAAGGGGAGTGGTCCAGGGGAGAGCTTCCTGATTGGCTGCCATGTACCTGCTGGTCTGGGGTGAGAGGGCAAAAAAAAGCGCCAACAATGGCGAACGTCGCGCGACGTTCGCGAACTTCCGGCGAGCGCAAACACCCGATGTTCGGGCGAACAGTTCGCGCCATCTCTACCCATCACTAATCAGGATGTTGGCAATGTGAAGCAAATTATTCATATTATACTTCAAATAAGATAATGTGAGGAAATGTTCCAGACTATTACAGAGGGCTTCAGAGACAAGGCGTCTCTTTTGCAAAGCAGTTCAAGGCCTTCTCAAATAAAATATATAGAAATGCATTTTTAAGTGCTAACCATGAATCTTTCCACAAAGCAAACCTCTGCTATTGCCATTAATTATATTTACTGGGAATATCAGAGCTTTTACTTATCAACTGAAGAGGCCACTGCATAAATGTCCATGTATTGTGTATCCAGGAAACTATTTACATATTGCCTACTTCATATTTGTCAGGAGTCAACATTTCATAACTATCCTTTTGTTGAAGCTGCAGTATAATCTTAGGATAACACATTGTAAAGTGTTTACTGTAGGATCTTTTGAGATTAAAGATGTTTTTTGCATTATTTACTAGAGCTGCACTGAAGTCAGTCGGTATACCATTTAAAAACAGTACTTTAAACATTGCTTATCCTGTTTGATCACACTCCCCTTCCCTACATTTCCAATCAGGATATTAGAAAGTGCCAAGCTCTATCTCAAACCAAAACATACAGAAGCAGGCTGACACTAACTACAGGAAGTCACTGTGCTACTGAAGTTTCTGTATTGCAACATCATGTGACTATGAAAGAATCACTTTATTCCATTCAGATAGTTGCCATATTCCACTAGCACCAAAATCCCAATAAAAAACTATAGATCAACCCTTCCCCCCTTAGGATAGTTATTGCATATTCACAGTCAAATAACTTTACAGTGCATTCTGTCGGTCATATAAATAAGGGATCGTTAACAAGTGGAAAAATGGGCACAATCTGCAGTTTTTTGTACTTTTGTTCTTCCTGTTTTGAAATATTGCTGCAGGTCTTTGGGGCACAGAGACCATGCAGGCTCGCACAGAGTGTCAGGACAGCAAAAGTTTTTTATACAGCCGGCAGTGACAGGTTGCAAATAAAGGCAGTTTGCTTCCAAAACCAATAAAAATAGCTTTCAACAGCAATAACAATACAGCAAAAAGACAATGGCAGCAAAATTACAGTCGTATGAGCAAGTAACTGTGTGTGTGTGTACATATGCATAGACTTCTACATGTTTGGTTACCAGACCTCTCACTTAATCAGATCTCCTGACAGACTGACCAGCCTGAGTGTAAGGGTAGGACTACAAGGACGTTTTCAGCGCGATCCGATGCGCTGCGTCAAAATGCCGGCGACAAATCGCTGCAAAGTAAATAAGATAAGAGCTATAAATGCCGGATGAAGTCACAGCATTAATCCGACGCGACATGACTGTTGGATGCAGATGCAGCGCGTGCATCCGACAATCGCATCAGATCAACATTGCAACTTCATCCGACAATGCATTCACTTACCTTATTTCTGTGGGATGCGATTTGTCGCAGTGCTTCAGATCGCGCTGAAAAACATCCGTGTAGTCTTACCCTGAAGAGCTACTGATTAGCCACCTGAGACCTAGATGGTCTGCTTGTTAAGCACCTCACTCTGCTACAATAGCAATTATGCTTTTTAAACACATCTGAAACAGAGCCTTTAATCTTTCTTATTGTTGCATTTGTCTCTTTACTTGCTTAAGGGCTCTTACTCACTGGCGTTCTGACCTGCGCTCCCCTGCGTTCCGTTTTTTGGCGTTCAGCCGCAGGGGAGCGCAGGAATAGACTCATGTCATTATTTCAAATGGGGCTATACTCACTCGCGTGTAGGCGCCGAACGCAGGACTATACTCACTCGCGTGTAGGCGCCGAACGCAGGAAAAATGCAGCATGTTGCATCTCAACCTGCGTTCGGCGCCAACACGCGTCTGAGTGAGTACAGCCCCATTTGAAATAATGACATGCGTCTATTCCTGCGCTCCCCTGCGGCTGAAGGCCAAAAAACGGAACGCAGGGGAGCGCAGGTCAGAACTCCAGTGAGTAAGAGCCCTAAAGATTTAAAAAGTGAAGACCAATAATTCTTGCAGACATTTACAACTGGCTGATTCCTCTGAGACACTATCAATAATTGTTAGATAGTTGGATTAACATAGATAAAGCCTGTTACTTAGTAACTCAATGGTAATACCTTAACATTGGTCTAACAGAGGCAGTTCTCATTTGGTTGCACGCCATGGAGAATAGCACAGAAACCCCTTCAGAAGAGGATCAACATGTTAAATTTGGTGTACCGGATATCATTGTGGTTGTTGTTTACTTTGTCTTTGTTCTTGGAGTTGGAATATGGGTGAGTCAGTTTTTTACTCTGACGTTCTTGTAAACAAATGTTATCAGTGCAGACTGCCAGTAAATTTGATTTGAGTAGCAAATACAGTACTACAAATAACTTTGTAGCTTTTTTTGTGAATGTTTTTATGAACACTACAAAACTATGTTGACTATGGTAGCACTTCATCATTATGTTTATTATTAGCATCCATATTTGTGTTCTGGACTACAATGGTTGTAATGATAGGATTTCAGTCCACACACTTTTTTGAGTAAAACATTAGCAAGTGTCACATGATCATTAATCTCAGGATAACCACTTGCACAGCATGGGCTAATAGTTTATCTATAATGTATGTATATACAAACAAACAAGTGCACATATACATATATTTTAGCCCCAAAGTGCCTGCACTATTTCAGATTCAATCTGGCTTGCACAATCAAATTACAGATGTTTGAATCAATGGATTAGCACTCCCTCCCTTATCTGAAATGGTGACGACATGAGATTTTTCAGATTATCAGTGTCTTTCATTACCTGTGCAACAGCAAGGCTTAAGGTGGCCATATACTGAGAGATCCATTCTTTTGGCGGATGTCTCCCCAATATGCCTACCTTGAGGTGGGCAATATCGGGCTGATCTGATCGTGGGCCCTAGGGCCCAATGATCGGATCCTAACGATGGGTAATGGGCGGTTGGATTGGGGGACCGCATCAACGAACAGATGCGGCCGCAATCCGACCGGATTTTTAGTCCCATCCGATCGACACCTGGCTGACTTTCGGCCAGATATCGATCGGGGAAGCCCGTCGGAGGGCCCCATATATGGACCAATAAGCTGCCGACTTGGTCTGTCGGCAGCTTTTATTGGCCCATGTATGGCCACCTTTAATCTGGCTCCACACCTCCCAATAAAATTTCATGTTTTCAAGTACGTATATGGCAGCCCACCGATCCCAACTGATATCCATATACTATGAATATTTTGGCTGGCTTCAGAACCTTACCTGCCACTGATCGGTATCTGCTAGTGTATGGTGCATTGGCAGATGAGGAAGTAAAATGAAGCTCCTCCTCACTTTCTGCTGTTTTAATCCTTCTGGCAATAGGAACAATATAAAATGTGCATTTAATGTTCTTACAATGTATTATTGTTGATGAAAGCTTAGACAACATCAAGTTTCTGAATTATTATTCATATCAGTACATACATATATTGTAAGTATTTTACAATGATCTATTCCAGTCTTCAATCCGTGCAAGCCGTGGCACAGTGGGTGGATATTTTCTTGCTGGGAGAACTATGACTTGGTGGCCTGTGAGTATGATTCTGATAATCTGTGCTTGTATGTGAAATGAAATGCACTAAAGAGGGTATACTGTCCAGATCAGTACCCAACCTTTTTACCTGTGAGCCACATTTAAATATAAAAAAGTTGGGGAGCAACAAAAGCATGAAGAAAGTTCCTATGGGGTACCCTATAAGGACTATGTGTGGCATCTTGTAGCCCCATGTGGACTGGCAGGCTACAGTAGGCTTTGTTTGGCAGTACACATGGTCTTTGCCTCCAAAATTAGCTTCAGAAATTTTAAAAAAAGAGCACATTCCCTTAAGGCCACTGGGAACAACATCCAAGGTGTTGGAGAACAACATGTGGCTTGTGAGCTACTGGTTGGAGATCACTGGCGTTTCCACACTATTTTATCAGTTTCTGACAACTAAAGGACAAGTAAAGGTGAAACACAATAATGTTTCCATGGATAGCCATACCTCAATAGTGTTTAATAGTGCTTCTGCTTCGGTCAGCTTCTAAGACCTTCAGTAGATCCATAGCCTTAGTTTTCAGAAAAGGGCTTAGTTTGGGACAAAAAAATCTCACAATGCAACACTGTTTTACCAAGACCTAATGCATGCACATTAGAGTAGGGATGCACCGAATCCATTCGGTTCGGGATTCGGCCAGGATTCAGCCTTTTTCAGCTGACGAATCCTTGTGACTGGCTGAACCGAATCCTAATTTGCATATGTAAATTAGGGGTGGGTAAGGAAATCACATGCCTTTTTGTCACTAAAGAAGAATATTTTCCAAATTTTCCTTTCCTGCCCCCAATTTGCATATGCAAATTAGGATTCGGTTCAGTATTCGGCCGAATCTTTCACCAAGGATTCGGCCGAATCCCAAATAGTGGATTCGGTGCATCCCTACATTAGAGAGACTTTCCAACAGGCGCATGTGTAGATCATCTTCATCATGTGCGTGCTTTCTCCTATGTGGATAGCAACGCTCACATTCATGGACCCAGCAATGTCCACCCAATTTAAAACTGTAACCAATCGGAACTGCTTATAGCAGTTGTTATGGTTTCCCGTGTGGTCAGCTTTTACACATTTTTAAACATAGATGCTGCTCTTGTGTGCTGAAACTCGAGAAACTGTTACGCACAAGGGTGAGAGGGCAGCGAAATGATTCTCATGCGCAATTCTTCAAAGTCAAATATCTTGAAGATAGCAGCTCAGGAAAGATGGCAGCCACAAATCAAGTAAGTGAAGGAGGATTCTCGAGTGAAGCAGTCAGTTTCAAATGCACTTTTTCTTGATATAAACTTATTTGAGTTATTGAAAAGAAGGGGTTCTTTGTACTTTAAATGTACTGCCTGAGGCCATTTAGCGGGTGGTGCTATTTCCCAGTACAGCCTGCTAAAAAAGGCTTTTAAATTTGTTTTATAGAAATGATTGCACAGAGATTACACTTTGGGGTTCTGGTGAACAGCAAATTTACATTTGCTAAATGTGATCAGCGTGTTCATTTATTCTTTGAGGGTATATAACTCACATATAAGTTATTATTATTTTCATAGAATTATTATTATCTTAGAATATTATTATTTTCTTAGAATGGAGGCTTTCCTTAAGCAAATCCTACCAGTTTCCATACAATCACTGACACCGCAGGGTTTGCTGCAGTCAGAGGCTTTACCATTTACTGGCATTGGTTTGAAAGCAATAGTCAGGGTTGTTGATTCTCTTACACTTCAACTGAACAGTAAAATCCTTCTAGAAAATGTAGAGCTGATCTTTCTGTTTTTTTTTAATTCCACTGTTTTTATTCCAGTTCCTTACACACTTAAGAGGGTATTTACTAAAACTCGAATTGTCTTTTTTTTTTTTTTTTATTAAAACAAAGTCAACCTAACTCCCATCCACAAATTTAACTTGAAATTGAAAAAGTTGATGTGAAAAAACGTCAAGACAAAATCATGAATCAATTTGAATCGTACTACTTTTTTCTGATTGATGCTCCGAAAACTCAACTTTATGGAATTATAGCCACAAACTCAAATTCAGATTATCGGATGTCAAGAAACATCTTCAGGGACATCTGCCATTGACTTAAGGTGGCCATACACAGAGAGATCCACTCGTTTGGCGATGTCGCAAAACGAGCGGATCTCTCCCCGATATGCCCACTTTGAGGTGGGAAATATTGGGCTGATCAGATCGTGGGCCCTAGGGCCAAATGATCGGATCCTACGGTGGCTTTACGGGCAGTCGGATCGCGGGACTGCATCAACAAACAGATGCGGCTGTGATCCAATGGGATTTTTAGTCCCATATGATCGAGATCTGGCCGACTTTCGGACAGAACTCTATCGGGGAAGCCCATCGGGGGACCCCATACACGGGCAAATAAAATGCCGACTCGGTCTGTCTGCAGCTTTTATCGGCCCGTGTATGGCCACCTTTATACATAACCTAGACAGATTTTTAGTAGCTTTAGGGTATAATACATGAGAAATAAAAACTACACCAAACAAATCATGACAGAATTCCTTTAGAGTAGCTACATACAAGTAAAGTTATACAGTAACACATTTGCAGCAGTGGACAATCCACCACTAGCCTAAAAAATAGTAGTAGAGCTATAACTGGAACATACAATGTACCCCAAACATAGTATATTCTGATCTACCAGGCAAAGCAGTTAGAGAAGCTATAAAGAGTTTATGTCCTGTCACTAACAGGACACTAATGTGTTTAATAGGCTTGTTAATGAAAAACCCTGGAGGTGACACATGTTACAGGAGAAAGTTAATCAATGTTTTGGGTTTGTTTAGTCATCAGTTTTGACAAGGGCAAGTTAATAATGATTAGGTGAGAGAATGTAACCATTTCATGACAAAGCAGTTTCATGATTGCATTTAATCCCATTTACGGTGGCCCTTAGGGTTTGACCACATGGGCAGATTCGGGGAGATTAGTCGCCAGGTGACAAATCTCCTCTTCTTCATGGTGGCTAATCTCCCCGATCTGCCTTCCCCTGGCTAAAAAAAAAAATCAACTGGGGGCAGGCACTTGGAGTGCTTCGTTTTCCGAAGTTGCCCGTAATTGCCTCACGAGGAAACTTAAGATCACTTCAAACAAAGCGCTCAGAGTGCCTGCCCCCAGGCGATTTTCATTTTATCCGGCGGACTAATCTCCCCGTGTGGCAAGACCCTTACTGTGGAACAGGGATATCCATCATGTGATATAGTGGTTGTTGTTGAAACTGAACTCAACAAGTAACCTCAGCTAATTCCAGCTCCTGTCTAAAAAATATAGTCTTGTGTAGCACCACATGTAGGGGCCCATTCACTAAGTTTGAGTGAAGCAATAGAGGAATAATAGTGCGAATTTCAAATGTTTTTTTTTGGCTACTTTGACCATCGAATTGGGTACTTCGACCTTCAAATCAAACTATTCAAACTAAAAATCGTTTGAATATTCGACCATTCGATAATCAAAGTACTGTCTCTTTAAAAATTTCTTCGACCCCCTAGTTCGCCACCTAAAACCTACCGAGGCCAATGTTAGCCTATGGGGAAGGTCCCCATAGGCTTGCTAACAATTTTCTGATCGAAAGATAATCCTTTGATCGATGGATTAAAATCATTCGAATCATTCGATTCGAAGGATTTAATCGTTCGATCAAACGATTATTCCTTCGATCGAACGAATTGTGCAAAATCCTTCGACTTTGATATTCGAAGTCAAAGGATTTTAATTCGGCAGTCGAATATTGAGGGTTAATTAACCCTCGATATTCGACCCTTGAAACATCTGCCCCTGTAGTGTTTATATGACAGATTACTCGGGTTGTGGGGATACCATAGCAAAAACTGCTGTTTGTCTATAAAGTACTGCATGGGTCCCAGCTCAGCAGGATTTATTTACATAGGGCATTATTTGTCAAAACTCAAATTTGACAAAACAAAAATTTGTTTAGTTTTAGAGATTTTTTTCAACCATGACTAAAGAGTTTTAAAAAGCACACATTTGCTTTATTTATTAAAAAATATAAATATAAAAAAGCACGAATAAACAACTCAGAAAGAATATGATAATAAGAAACCTCTAAAGTCTCGTTTTTTTCAAAGAATCTTTGTGCAAGCAAAACCTTTAAAACCTTGAAATAAGTAAAGATTTTACAATTGGAAAATGACAGCTCCCATTGATTTGACACAATCTTTTCAGCTTTTAGATGGTGAAGTTTTGCATTAAAGTTTTTTTATGCTTTTTACACTTAATAAATATTGAAAAAATTTTATTCAGGGAAACAATTCAATGAATATGAATACAGCACTGCTTGCATTCAGCAGCACTATATACATAAATGATGGCTGGGGGAGGTGCCTAGCTGTCCCCTGAATTTGCACATCATTATGCACTCTACACCTAGGGGGTATTTACTAAGACCCACATTTTTCCCATTTATTTTTATTAATACAAAAGTCAGCCTAATTTATCAAAAAATCAGATCAAAAAGTCGTTGTGGGAAAAAGTTGTGACAAAATTGTGCGCCAAATCGAATTGTGCAACTTTTTCGATTTGGCAACCATAATACTCAACTTTTTTTTTAGATTATCGAAGAAAACCAGCCTGAAACCTTCGAAGATCATGAAGGCAAGAAACATCTGCCACTGACTTTTACATGACTTTGACAGGTTTTAGCTGGAGTTTTTTTAATTTGGATTTTTAGTAGTTTTGGAGCACAATAAATCTCTAAAAAATTTTATTCTTTTTCCTCTAAAAATTCGAGTTTTCCCCCTTAAAACTCGACAAGAAAAAATCGAGGAATCATAAATAGATCATCTAGTGCTGGATTTCCAATCTTTCATGGAAGTTCAGCCTTACAGCTTATATTGTGTGACAGAGGCTCATACTATAATAACTCAGTAGCAACTTAATTTATTTTCAGAAACAGGGTACAAAGCTAAAAATGCATTCAACCTCATGGAAGTGCTGGAACCATATTGGATATGTATACTCATCACATATTACTTTACTGGACCTGGTTTCTTGGATGCAGCACTTTTCCAGGAGAATTTTCACATTATACAATTATAGTGCCACGTTGTCCGGTAAAATTCCTAGCCCTTAGAATGGCTACAAAGGATTTGTGTCCACTGTGACAAACTGCTTTGTTATAAAGATATGTAGAATCACAGTCCTAAAACATGAAATGTTGCTTTGTGAACAAGGAAATACACTCCCTAAGATAATCATAAAATAATATATATTCATGTAAATTAAAGTGGATATAAATTTAAAAATAACATTTTAACTTAAGAAATAACATAATTCTTAGAAACTTTTCAATATACATTCATTACAAATTGTCTCTGGATTTAAACTTATTTGAACTAAGTTTATACCTATTATTTCTGACTATTGAAACAATGTAGCAGAAGTTAGCTAATTAGCAGACCTATGAAGAAAAATGCAAAGTATTTTGGGAAACTAAGTCTGGGCGGTATAATTATATGTATAAATAACTTCAAAACCAATGACATTTTGGCATTGTCTTTGGAAAATTGCCTACAATTACACTTTATCAGCGTTTCACTATACTTAAAGTGCAAAGTAGCAAATAAATGGTCAGCAGAATTCTGAGATTATGCAGTCTTACGTTCATCTGAGATGTCCTTTGCTCAGCAAATAAAACAATAAATAATATTTCTTCCTGCCTTGACTCATTTGCAGCAGATGCCTTGTTAAAGCAATAATAATGTGAAAAGGGCCACAACATTTATTTTTAGTTATCATTGCTTCGTATTCATCTAGTGGAATTTTCTTTTTCTTTCTTTCTTCAAGAACTCCTTGGATCTGCAATCCAACCCTATCCCCATGCCTTTGCAGACATTTTTAAATAATTAGTTTTACTTTTAAGCAGCTGAAACAAGTATAGAAGTGTTAATGTTGCAAGTGTTCAGGAAAGTCCTTGATAACCTATTTTGCTGTTTCAGCTTTGCATATGACTTTTTTTCTCCTGCTGTCTGTCCATGACCCTCAATACATCCTCCAAGTCAAGACATAGCATAGTTTATCAGCCAATGGAGTTGACAAGATATTACTTACATAGCAACAATACAACATAACACTCGGTGCTTAAATTGGGAACAAAAAGGTGAAGGGATGCATGTGTAGCCCCACCCACAGACAAAAGTCACATCTGCCGGAAGTTTGAGGCCCACATAGCATGCAGCGAAAAATTTTCTAGAGTCCATGGCCCCTTTGGTGACAACGTCCCCAACTAAACCAGGATGGCATAGTGGAATATAGTCAGCCACTCACGACTAACTCCTATTCAGCAAAATTTCTTCACAGCGGAGTGTGAAAAAAAAATGTTCCCGCCCCTCAGTGTAAGCATGTGTAATCTGATCGCTGCTACTGCGTACGCTCTACCTAAGGACGAAGAATGCAGACTCACCTGTTGTACTCACAGTTCCGAAGAGGCAGCAGTCAAACTTCTGTCCTGGCCATATAATGTTGCAATTCTCCCCCCTCATGGCTAATTTCTCGGTACTCCCTCTCAAGCCATCAGCCTGGTTTACTAGCAGAGAGCGAGAGTGCACGCAGGAGCGTGTGTTCTCCAGAAGATGTCCTAAAATGCTTTCTGTATTGAGGGCGTGTTGGCAACTTGCACAGCTCTGGTATTCAAGATCTTTGCATCCTGCCTTGCGGCATCCCACCCCAATTCCAGCACTACAACTACAACTCCTAGGGGGTTATTTATCAAGGTCCGAATTTATCTCAATATCGATCAAACTCTGATCTAAAACGCTCGGGTTTTTAACGCTTATTTATTATTGCATTTTCCCGAAAATTTGCTTTGCGGGAAAAGCTCAAATTTTCACATTTTTTCATGAATTTTGCCTGAAATCTCCAAATTTTTCACCCGAGAGCTCCGAAAACATTGTGAAATTGCCCGAACCCCCCGACACAACCAAAAATCAATGGGACTAATCCCATTGACTTTTATGCAACCTCGACAGGTTTGAGATGCCTTGTTTTTATATTCGGGCTTTTAAGCCCTCGGTGTTTAATAATAGTGATTTTTTTTAAAAGTCAGATTTTTATAAAAAAAATCACGATTTTTTTGGATTTCAGGGAATTTCGGGTATTCGGAGCTTAGTAAATAACCCCCCTACTGTATAGGAATTGTCTATTTAAGATTTTCCGCTGTTATTTTACATGCTTTAGACCTTTGTAAGTAAGTTCTGGTGGAAGTTGCTGAAAGAAAAAGCCTGTAAAAATTGTGATTTTTTTTGTTATGCTGTTTTTTACACTCCGATGCCTGGGGATGTGTTGCAAATTATTCCTCCAGTTTTTTTACACCACATAATAAGTCTGCCCCTGAATATGCATTTTGACATCACAATATGCCCCATGTGGGTGCTGATGGACCAATGCCATGCTTATGTGTGTGTGCCATTGGTCTTAGTGCTGCTGGTCAGAGTCATGTGATTACTAGGAGATTAGATTGACCATCATGATGTTTTTGTTTTCTTCATTAAACAATGTTTCTGTTTTAACCACCATTCCACATGGCTAAAGAATTCTACCAACTTGTGTTTCAGATTGGAGCATCTTTGATGTCTAGTAATGTCGGCAGTGGATTGTTTATTGGGTTGGCAGGTTCTGCAGCAGCAGGAGGACTGGCTGTTGGAGGCTTTGAATGGAACGTAAGAGTTGCTACCAGCCAATTGTATATTCTATATAAGTTCTAAAAATGATATCACAATGATATCAGCTGAATCTTTACTGGTGTGCATTTATAGGTGGAATTTAAACTTACTCAGCCTTGCTTGCATGTTTTCTTTTGAAAGGCATCGTGGGTACTGGTTGCTCTTGGGTGGATTTTTGTGCCAGTTTATATTGCTTCCGGAGTGGTCACCATGCCAGAGTACCTGAAAAAACGTTTTGGAGGAGACAGGATCCGTATTTACATATCTGTGCTGTCTCTTATACTCTACATATTTACCAAGATATCGGTACGTGTGAGCAGATGTACTGTTTATTCATTTAATTTTGCATTAAGATGGCCCAACCTCACTTGTGCTAAATAAAAAAAACACTGAAGTAGATGGTGAAGAAGTGACAGAGTTTGTGCTGAAAATGCAATATGCCTAAAGCTTTTATTGATCAAATATTATTGTTTTGTTATTTGTTGCACTAAACACTATAGAATAATTAAAACGACTTTAACTGTACACTTCACCACACTTCTTGGTTCTTCATATTGATTATGAGAGAAGGAGAAGGTATTTAATCAAATTACCCTTATTTGTTCAACCCTCTATATAATGAACACATCCTTAACTGTAAACCTAAGAACCAAAACAACAGTTAGGAGAACTAACTACCTAACTACCAAACGCAACACCACATACAGTACCACATTTCTCACCCACTTACTTCGATCTTGCCCACTCCCACACCTTGTGTATTACTCCCTCCCCTTTAGACTGTATGCCTATGCATAGGGCCTTCCTCACCTTTTTGTACCTGTATTGATTGTGACATTTGTTACTCCATATATTCTATATATGTAATTCGTGTGATGTAGTTGTATAATCACATTTACTTTACAGTGCTACGCAATATGTTGGCGCTATATAAATACATGTTAATCATAATAAAATAATAATAAAGGGCCATTTCTGCATACAGTTCTTAATACCTCCCATGGGTAGTAAGGGTATACACAAACAAATCATAAATATGGAGAGCTTACCTTTTCAGATGGGTTCAGTGGGACCTAAATAACAATATCAGCAACATAAACAAAAAATATAAAAGCTACTGCATGTTTGTGTTGATATTTGCTTTTGTTTTTCAGACAGATATTTACTCAGGTGCTCTCTTCATTCAAGTATCTTTGGGTTGGAATATTTACTTATCCACTGTGATATTACTGACAGTAACAGCAATTTACACGATAGCTGGTAACTATCAAGCACAATTTGCTTCAAAGTATAGCATTCAAAGTATAAGTGACAACTTTTTACCTTGGGTTTTTAAATGGCAATTTGAAAATGAACCAATGCTAATATTCACAGATGGAGGTACTTATTGATATAACTGCTGCATGTATGTGCTAAAAGGGCACACATTTTCCAGGCTACTTTGTTCAGGTGGGTGCTTGCATGCTAATGCTATAGCACTATAGGGGTGCAAAAGCAAGCCCAGTAGTGCTCTTCCACCTGTGCTCTGCACATACAGTAGTGCTGGACTGAAAATACCTAGGTAGCTCTGTATTCATGAGGGGAACACAGGTTTGTGCACAGTGACCACAAATAAAGCACAGCAGAAATGGAAAATGCCGTTCAATTGAAACATCATTAAATGACCATTCTCTCCTTAAGGTGGGCTGACTGCAGTCATATATACAGACACTGTACAGACTGTCATCATGGTGGTTGGTGCTTTTGTGCTCATGTTCATATGTAAGTATGTATTTATTGTCTAAAAGAGTGCAGCATGCTCTTATTATTTAGCTAAAGTCCTATTTGTTTGTTCAAGTAAGAAATTCAGGTAGCCTGATATTTCTGTTGTTGTCTTAAATGAATAGGCTAATATTGTGTGCTGTAATTGTATTTTTAAGATAGAAATCTGTTTGTCAGATTTTTTTTATGGTGGCACAGGTACATAATACAATGTAGATGAGAAGTATACTGTATAATGACTCTGCAGGTAATGCAAGTAAACCTGTAAATACAGGTCTACAATCTAGATCAGGGTCCCCAACCTCTAACTTGTGAGCCACATGCAAATGTAAAAAGTTGGAGAGCAACATAAACATAGAAAAAAATTCCCAGGGGTGCCAATTAAGGGCTGTGATTGGCTCTATGGTAGCCCCTATTTAGACTGACAGCCTACAGGAGGCTCTGTTTGGCAGTGCACATGGTTTTTATGCAACTAAAGCTTGCCTTCAAGCCTGGAATTGAAAAATAAGCAACTGCTTTGGGGCCACTGGGAACAACTTGCAATGGGTTGGGGAGCAACTGGTTACTTGCAAGCTACTTGTTGAGGATCACTGCTCTAGGTCCTTTCTGATTTTTTGAACTCTGTATTATTGCCTGGCTTGAAAAATGCAAATAAACCAACAGCCTAGATACTGTATCCACCTTTGAAATGCCCGAAATAATAACTCTGCTTAAAACATTTTATTGATATGCTAGTTTTGTTGATGTTTTTTGTGGCATTTTTTTGTTTGCAGCTTTTGAGAAGGTTGGCTGGTACCCTGGACTTGAACAGAAGTACATGGAAGCAATGCCAAAGATAACTGTTCCAAACACAACATGCCATATACCACGTGCAGATGCCTTTCACATGTTTCGTGATCCTATAACAGGAGACCTGCCTTGGCCTGGTCTCATCTTTGGTTTGACTGTGCTAGCCACATGGGTTTGGTGCACTGATCAGGTGAGCTTGTTTCACTACCTAAGTTCACCCAAATATTTATTTCTACCATGTTACCCACAATTAAGAAACAGAATTGTGTGTGTAATGTTAGTTGGTTACCTGATATATCTAAGAATACATAAATAACTGTACCTACATGTTTGTGAAGATTCTCATTCATCCAGGTAATGGTATATCTATATAAATAAGTCAAATTGTTAATTTTAGATCTTACTCCTTAGAGAAGTATATGAAAATAAAATGCATGTATTTGTTGGAAAAACACAATAAAGAGAAATAAGTCAAATCAACTGGACGTTTTTGTGTTTTTCCTTGAAGATGTTTTTACCAGTCATCCAACTGGCTTTCTCAATTCAGAAACTTGAAAATCTTCCTTCGAGAATATATATTCTCTGGAATATTGCTCAGATCAGCATAATATGTTTATCATAATCCACAATGATGTCATTAACTTAGGTGTTGATTGTATTAGCAAGATTAGAGCTTTGATGTGTTTTTGAATTGAGACTGCCAGTTGAATGACTGGTGAAACATCTTCAAGGAAACATTTACAGTATGATTAGTGTACAAAGACCACATTCCCAAACGTAACAGTCAATGCAGGGTGCCTACTCCTGACATTTTTCTAATAAATTGTATCTAATTATGTGCCTAAAATGTCCAACTATAGCACTATATGTAAGGGAAACTAGATATATCTCTGCAACAGAATGGTAGAGTACACATTTACAATAAATAAAGGAAATCAGAATGTCCAGAGGGGGCACATTTCAATAGTGCCAGATTATTAGTGGCCTCAGTCAAACAGTACTAACAGGGAAATTTAAATCAGATTAAGACTGAAAGTTGGGTGAAGGTAAATTAATGGAAGTATAACCTTTCAAGCTGCATGTATCCCGGGACTCACCCCTCTATCAAAGATAACCATACTGCAGTAGGACATGGACACTTCAAAGAGCCTGACAGTATCAGATGGTCATCTTACATGTCACTACTGAATCCTACTAAAGGATCATACTGCACATGTGCTTGGATCAGAAAAGCAAGAGATCCTTATCTTAATTGTATTCAGTCTTCTGCTAAAGGTTAGAAAAATAAGTACTGAAGATCTTGCACAGTAGATATTTGAAATATACACATTATAAAATTTATTTTACTTTTCCATAATCTTGTTTGCAGGTTATAGTACAGAGATCACTTGCAGCAAAAAACCTATCCCATGCCAAAGGAGGTTCGGTAGTTGGGGGTTACTTGAAAATATTGCCCATGTTTTTTGTAGTGCTGCCAGGGATGATCAGCAAGGCTTTATATCCGGGTAAGGCTCCTGTGTATCAAAACTAATTTACAAGTTATTCTAGTGACATATGCCAAGCAACACTCCTATACACAGTTTTTAGGATTAACTGACAAAAAACAATTGCTGAATTTTACATCATTCAAAATTCTCAGTGCTCTTAAAATTCCTACCAAAATCTTTTAAAGCACTTATTTTCACAAAACTTTTTAATTTTATTTTGTTTTATTGGTAGGCTAGAACTTGTGGTTCTTTCTAGACTGAGGCAACATAACGTCTTGTGTTAAAAAGGGCACACCATAGTTATTAGGCTGGATTCCAAGTCTCCACTTTTGAGTTCCCCTACTTTGTAGTTTAGTATAAGCAGCACAAATGTGTGATTTGGATAGTTTGGCACCTGCAAGTTGTGGCAAAAAGTGCTCCTACTAAATTGGGTGGAAAAGTTGTTGTTGATGCAAAATGCCCTGATAAGTCCACATTGATACAGCTGCAATTAGTGACACCAGACACTCCAAAATATAGGAAAGCCACCTCCTACAGATGTAAAAATTTTATTTCTGTTTTCTCTGTATAAATATAACAGAACCTTGTACTTGATTGTAATAAAGATAAATTCATATTGGTGACAAAACAATTAGTTTTATTTTTTCATTTGTAATGTTTATAGTGATCATGGTAAAAGGGGTTCATTTTATCTTCTTATTTGCATTAAATGCAGATACTGCAAAGATATATACACAAATATATATATACACCCATATACATGAGACAGTAGGTAGCATCAGAATTCTTGTTTTTTTTATATTTGATGTTATAATATATGTAATTCCATAAGAAAACGTAATTTTAAAGTTTATCACGGGAAAATTTACGGGCAAAATTCAATTTCAGGAGAAACTTTTCTCATAATTCAGTTCTGTTTTTTTCCCTAAAGACTTCAAATAAGTTTTCATGGGATAAACAGTAGGACGTTTTTCTCATTTATGCATCTGGCGCTATGGAAAAATCTGGAATTCAATTAGGAAATCTGCTTTTCTCATC